>JARQOD010000002.1:591254136-591331730 GCA_033576555.1 Oophaga sylvatica | reverse complement strand
CATAATAATCAATGAAGTAATAATTAATAGAAAATTAACCTTCGGCCATTGGCACTTGTATATATTTATTCTGAACTTCCAGGTTTCTTTTTAAAATCTAAACAATCAAAATAAAAGTAAAAAGCCTTAAAAAAATTCAGTGTGCACACACTGTCTTATTGAAATCAGCAGCATTTTTAAATCAATTAGTCTTCATTCAGACGTCCGTGTTTGTTCACGTATACAAAGAAAATGGTTTGGTCAGTCTCTGTTTTTACCATCAGTGTTTTGGATCTGAGATTCATCAGTGTTTGGTCAGTGCCCGTTTTTACCATCAGTGTTTTGGATCTGAGTGTCATCAGTGTTTGGTCAGTGCCCTTTTTACGATCAGTGTTTGGTCAGTGCCCGTTTTTACGATCAGTGTTTTGGATCTGAGTTTCGTCAGTGTTTGGTTAGTTGTCAGTTTTTACCATCAGAGAGTCATCAGTGATTTTCACATAAGAAAAAAATAAATAAGTGACAAAGCTTCTCCTATCCATTGCAATGTTAATGACGGGCAGCACACAGTGTACACACTGATGCCATCCGTGTTCTGTCCATGATTTTCTCGGACCCATACAAAGGTATTGGCACTTTTCATCCTTGGTGGCAGTAAAAAAATGCATAGGGCTGTGATTTTTGCATGGACACACAGTCCGCAAAAAAAACCCATGAACATGTGAACAGCTCCATATTCTATAATGGATAAGGAAAAATCACGAATAGAACGTTTACGTGAAAAACGAACGTCTGAATGAAGCCTTTGTAGGAGCTTTTGAGCTAAGGTATCCATACAGCTTAGATGCCAGATGAACTCAACCTAAAGTTCTCTCCTGACCCTTCTTATCCCTTTAAGGAAATCTTAGTTTGGCTGAGCATGCATTCATTTTCAAAGCAAAAAAGAAAATAAGCAGCTGTCATAAACTTGGGTGATGGCGGCCTATTCCCAGGGGGAAAATAATGGATTTGATATTGAAATTTAACATGGCTGTGTGAAGACAGGGGCGCGAATACACATTAGATGGTCAGCTGATTTGGCCGATGTCAAGCTAATGTGTATGGAGGGCACTGGCAAAGTACTGCACCTACAGAAGACTATGGGACAGTACTGTATCCCGTTTGCCTCTAATTCCATGCAGACCTTCTTATGGATTCTCCTTTAATTAGACAGAAAAAAAAAAAAAAAAAAGAAATCAACTTTGCAATACTATAATTTTGGAAGCATATACAGAATCACCTGCACCAATAATCTGGTCACATTTTTCTGATAAAAACTGATTAAATTATTTAAGCTGTGATTTGGAAGTCGACCTCAATCCTTGCACCTGCAAAAATAAAAAGAAATAGAAATGTAATTGCAGATAGAGAATAAGTTGTGATGGTTACCGCCATCAACTACCATCCATCATATGGCTGTATATTAATAGTGATGTTCGGTACAATACAGACTTCTAGCAGTAGTATCATCCTCTATAATATGATGTAGAGGGATAATGAGCACTAGAAAGGGATAAAGAATTGCTCTCTATTTCTCCACTGCCGTCAGTGAGCCATTAATTATGATTGACAGCAGCGGTTCAAAAATTGAGAGGCGGTGTTATGAATTTTGGGGCAGTCGGAAAGAGTCTAAATAAGGCTAGAAAGCACTTTACAGGGGATTAGGAGCCCTCAATGTCTAAAGGGCAAAAAAAGATGCAGCAATTGTTACTGGGGCTCTTAAGTAAACCGTTCAAGTAGAAAAATGCAATTTAAGACATGAGTAAGCATGACACATTATGTTTCCAAAAGCCACATCACAAGCCACACTCGAAAATTAGGGGTCTAAATGCAATTAAACTTCTTGAAAGATCACTGGGCTGAAATAAGACCTTTAAACAAGATGGCCAAAGCCAGACGAGCTGTCGTGAGACCCCAGAGAATCTGCTCTTGGCACAATGGCTATTGTTCTCTAATAGGCAGCAATCAAGGGATGAAGAGAAACCCAATGGCAGACTATAACCAGGATTCATACCACACTGCTGACAGAGATAATTCATGCAATCGTATTGACAAATACCTGTACTGACCATTAATGGAGTCGGTCACCCCAAATCTAAAATTAAATCATTCCTACAATTATATAGCCCCTAAAACAGTATTGTAAATGAGGGGACCTTGGTGCTCTCTTGGCGTGGCTAAGGGTTCGGGGTGCTGTCAGACACTTTGGAGCGCTGCCGGAATTGAATCCTCAGCCCTGCATGCACTGACATTGCAGGTGAAGAGAGCACACACAATGTCACGGCGGGCACACTCTGGTCTCCCTCTCCTGTCTGTAGCAGCCGAATGCAGCACACAGGATCACACAGTAGAAAGTGGCCGATGCGGACAGGAGAGATGGCTCCAGCACTGTGTGTGCACTCGGCTTCTGCAGTGTTAGTGCGGGCATGCTCTTATCTCCCGCTCATGCCCGCTACAGTAAGCACTTGTGTGCAGCGAGCAGCCGCTGCAGACAGGAGAGAGGGATAGAAGTGGGTTTGTAGTGACATTGTGTGTGCTATCATGCTGTCAATAATGCCACAGAGACTTGTGGACGATGATGAGAGGGCAGAACGGCACACTAAGCCCTTGGCCACACTAAGGGTGCACCCTGTTTTGAACAGCTGACATGTGCCCGCAATAGCTGCGGGTGGAATCGCGATCCACCTGCGACTATTAACTAGTTAAATGCCACTGTCAAAGGCTGACAGCGGCATTTAAATGGAGCTTCCGGCAATCGCGCTGGAAATACGCACACCGGTGACCCGCGTCACACGATTGTGAGTCACCGGTGTGTTGGCATGACAAACTGAGGTCTCCTGGAGACCTCTATGGTTGTTAGTGCCGGCTTGCTGTGAGCGCCACCCAGTGGTCGGCGCTCATAGCAAGTCAGTAATTCAGCTACACAGCTACATAGAAGCAAACTGATCATCTCCTCTATGTAGCTGAGCCGATCGAGTTGTGGCAACTTCTAGTCTCCCATGGAGACTATTGAAGCATGGCAAAAGTAAAAAGAAAATGTTTTTTAAAAAAATAAAAAAAAATAAAAGTTCACATCACCCCCCTTTTCGCCCCATTCAAAATAAACAATAAAAAAAAAATCAACAATAAACAGATTTGTTATCGCCGTGTTCAGAATCGCCTGATCTATCAATAAAAAAAAGGATTAACCTGATCACTAAACAGTGTAAGGAGAAAAAAAAAATCAAAACACCAGAATTACGTTTTTTTGGTAGCCGCGACATTAAATTAAAATGCAATAACGGGTGATCAAAACATCGTATCTGCACCAAAATGGTATCATTAAAAACGTCAGCTCGGCACGCAAAAAATAAGCCCGCACCAAACCCGAGATCATGAAAAGTGGAGACGCTATGGGTATCGCAAAATGGCGCAAAAAATTTTTTTTTTTTTTTAACAAAGTTTGTATTTTTTTTTCACCACTTAGATAAAAAAGAACCTAGACATGTTTGGTATCTATGAACTCGCAATGACCTGGAGAATCATAAAGGCAGCTCAGTTTTAGCATTTAGTGAACCTAAAAAAAAAGCCAAACAAAAAACAAGTGAAGGATTGCACTTTTTTTTGCAATTTCACCTCATTTGGAATTTTTTTCCCGTTTTCTAGTACATGACATGGTAAAACCAATGATGTCGTTCAAAATTACAACTCGTCCTGCAAAACACAAGCCCTCACATGGCCATATTGACGGAAAAATAAAAAAGTTACAGCTCTGGGAAGAAGGGGAGCGAAAAACGAAAACGCAAAAAAGCTCCGTGGGTTAAATAACATTCAGTACTTTTTCCCTTGCTTGTCTACTACTTGCAAAACCCCTTAATAAAAGCTCGAGTCCACTGAGTAAAATAAGAAAAGCTTATATTCACATCCAGAATTGTCACCATGTTATGTAATGTAAGTGCTGCAAACAATTAGCGGTCGCTGATCGGCTGCTGGTCATCAATATTCTGCCAGAGCGGCAGCGCTAACATGACACAACAAGGCGCTGCTGCAGGAGAGTATTTTCTTATTTTACAGGGGAAAGTCTGGCATTTAGGTAGTGGACAAAAACATTAACCTTTTTTGTAGACCGGTCTTACCTTAGACGGGTTCACATGAGCCTGTTTCATGGTCCTTATACAGAACGCAATGCCCAGTCTGGTGGTGGGTCTACTTACCCCAACTTACAGCTGTATATACAGAATCTCAATTTGCAGACATGGTGTTTTGGGGTATTGCCCCTCATCAGTGCAAAGTATGAGATCTTTGCAATGACGAGGGCAGTACACAATGCCTGAAAACTGAGATTCTGGTTTGGCTTTTATCCTAAGTCATGTGGCAAGGATCGTTAAAGGGTCAATATTGACTTTTAGGATCGTTACGTCCAATAGGTGGCGCTAGAGTTCTAGTCCTCATCCTCTTTGAAGAGGCAATTTACATATTTAATTTCCCAGGAGGAGCATGCATGGCTTAAAAGTCTCCTCACTCTGATGAGCCAGGCCTGGGTTGTCACTCTCCACAAGGAGAAATGTTACCCCTTAGATCCTAAATTTTACTAATAAAGCAATTTTCAATGGGGGTGTGGGGGTTGAATAATTTTGACTGTATCTGTATCCTACCAGAATAGAATAATTCAATTGTCACGTCCTAACTCTCATACAGTTAAATCAGCAAATCTGGAAAACTTCCTCCTAGATGTGATCTGCCTGTGAACATCTCGAGTCATTGCCATCTCCGTTTCTACTTACACCCTGGCCTCGTGACGTGTCCCACTGTGCAGTTCCTCTTCTTCTAGACCGTCAGACGCACCGCCGACAAGGCTGACATCATGGAACTGCAACATATATACAAAAAAAAAAAAATACTCTGAAGTATGTAGAAACTTAAGAAAAAGTCTAAGGTAATAAAAAAAATTTAAAAAAAGCAATTTGCTGGAAACTTACAGTTTGATGCGCAGGAGATCCACGCTCCGCGGCTGGTTAAGAAACAGATGCGACGAGGCAGACACAGAGCAGAGACAGGGCAGCGCAGGGTCAGGGTTAGGGTTAGCAGTTTGCACCCGGAATTAAAGATGAAATATTAAGCAGGTGCGACCTTCTTTTTCCATCCCATAAAGAAGGCCTCTTCAAAGCGTCAGTAGCAGCTTCACCTCCTAGTGTAGCCACCCCTCCTCTTCGCGAGAATGGAAACCGATTATCCAAAGTCAATTGAATCATTTTGCATGATTTGTCGGCGCTCCAGACATGCAATATTAATAGTAATTAACCGGTTAGTCCGACCACCGCTGATCTGTGTTACCGTGTTAGCACATAAATGAGAACCCTGCACATCAAGCGAAGTCGCTGACGGAGATCGGGTCCGCGCGACGCATTTCGAAAATGATAATGAGTTCAGACTTTAACAAGAGTTCATATACATATAATACATAAAAGCAGAGCAGAAAGGTTAAGAAAATAAATAGGAACATTTTAACAAGCAGTTTTTTTTTTTTTTTACTCTGAGGATGAATCGGGAAGAAAATCTCGATATTTATTCTGCCTGCGACACACTTGCCGCACATAAAATAGAGATTATCATTTTTTCTGGTTATTTATGGTTATACAATAGCTGTCAATCTTTCGAGAAAATGAAATGTTTAACTCTGGGAAGAAAACAAAAAAAAAACAACTGATGTCTTCCTCAGCAACAAATGGATCTGCCACTTACAGAGAAATGAACAATCTCTCAAACGTGGTGCGAACTACTCTTTAGAAATGACAGCCGTTATCAGCCGCGGAACCGAAAAATCATTCATTTGTAATTGCTTTCCCAAGGTAACACCGTGACATTGAAAATACAGCCGTTTCCCAGTATATTAGTATGCGAGACAGATGTTAGGAATATGCAAACATGTTCATACTGTGCCTCCTGGTTCATGATCGAAATGCGAAAAAACGACATCATCGTATGATTGATTTTTAACATAATATTGCGCGACTTTTCAAGACAGGTAAATTCAGGTGTATTTCAGGACAGGAATTAGTAGGGCTGACCAATTTTCCATTGGCTTTTTCTTGGAGGGGGGCTTTAGCTCACGGAAAAAGCTGCTTGAACTAATGAATTAGCCTGTGGAGGACCCAATGAGTCAGAGCAGTGCACTGACGGCCCATTCATTTCAATAAACAGCGTGTAATTCTTCATCTCTCCGAACACCTGGAAGCTTTCTACAGGAATAACTACAGAGATTATGGTGGATTCCAGTATTCCGCACGTCACCGGAATTGTAGAAAGTGGTTATCCAAAGTACATCATTAAAGTGAATGTCACCAGGTTTTTGCCATACAATCTGAGAGCAGCATGATGCATGAACAGAGGCCCTGATTCCAGAGATGTGTCACTTACTGGGCTGCTAGTGGTAGCTTCAATAAAATCAGTGTTTTATCAGCAGGAGATTATCCCTGGAGGACTATTAAACCTGCTGCCATGTAGTTCTCCATGAGCTCTTTATAACCCCTCCCCCATGACTGATTGGCAGCTTTATGCCTATGCACCCAGTAAGCTGCCAATCAGTGTGTGTGGGAGGAGTTATAAAGAGCTCAGCATTCAGAGAACTGCTAGATCCGTAGCAGATAAAGCAGGGATTTAATCAAAACTGCAGCAAGCAGTCCAGTAAGTGACATCTCAGGAATCAAGGTCACTGCCCCTACAATATGTTGCTCACAGATGGGGTAGGAAAAACGTGGTTGCAGATTCCCTTTAATGAAAGCACCGCCAGAATAAGATGTGGCTAATTCATTAAAGAGGCACGCGCCACTTAGTGAATTAGGCACACCTTACAATTGGCATGCGCCTCCGCCAGAAATGTTACTCCAGTGGGAGACTGGAGTGCATTTCTAGTGTAATTTATGTCACAAAGGCGTACAAACACCAAAAGCCACAACATTTCTAGCATAAACGCTTTGGTGAATAGGTCCCATAGTGTCTGCATTTCCTTTAGGCATGTCTTTATCAAATATTGTATCATCAGACACGATACCCCCATACCGCCTGCACTGAAACATTAGGCAGTTTTGATAAGTTTGCCCCTGGGTAACACTTAGGGCAAACTTAGACTGAACAGTCTAAGGGTATGTGCACATGTTGCGGATTGGGCTCAGGAATTTCCTCTCTTGGTAGAATCCGCAGGTCAAAATCCACGCGATTTCTATAATGAAATGGGTGTAGAAATGCTGCGGAATCCGCACAAAGAATTGACATGCTGCGGAAAATAAGCCGCTGCGGATTAAGTGTGGAATTTTCCGCAGCATGTGCACAGCATTTTTTTTTTCCCATTGAATAACATTGCATGATCAAACACTTGTGGATCTGTGTGCACACAGTCTTAACCTAAGCCCTCCACTGAACACGATGCTGTGGTTTCTGTCGGAATCTCCGAAATACAGGATTCTGATGGGATCTTCCGATGGAGGCATTCACATGAATGAGGCCGATGGAGTCACTGTGGAGACTGTCTGGCCTCCATCTTTGTAGCACTAGTCTTTTTCAGACATTCACACAAACGTAGCCAGCACCCGGCCTAACAGAACTATGTCCAGACTGTATAACTCACTCTTTAAAGATCACTTATGTGTATTATTTTTTTCTTGCCTGAAAAACCCATGTCCAAACTATGTCTAACTAATGACTGTTTTGGAAATTAAAATAAGCCTTTACCTTCTACTTATATGACTACTAAATTTAAAAAATACAGTAATCTGGTATTTTGGATTAAAAAAAAACCAAAATTTGCCTTTGGGTTTTATGAATAATGTTGCATCATTTGTTTTTTTTTACAGGTTCTCTGAAAGTTCAACTTGTGTAATCTGTAGGAGCTGAGAAAGAGATCTAAGAGTTACAATCTCTCCTGGCAGACTGTCAGGACGAGCTCACTGACAGATTCTCAGTTAACCCATGGTGCAGCCAGCGACACAAAGCCTATAGGAGGCAAACTGTGTATACCGCTCTGGGATATTTTTTTCACTAATGCATATTCCTCGCGTGCAGTATAATATTAACCGACCACCGTCTTCTGCAGTATCTGGCACCGCTCTGGTCCTCTTCTGCACCATGAGTTGTGACTGGCAGGACTGCCACCATGTTTGCTGGTGGGCTGTATGTCATTTCTTAATTTACGTCCATGAGACCCACAACGAGGCTCATATAGACTTACACTAAGAAAGACAGTGACCGTTAGCAGGGTCTTCCACCAGTCATGGCTGCGGTCGTAAGATGAAGGAGGGGGCCAAAGAGGCGCCGGAACCGGTATGTAAGGAAGTGATGGTCTCGTATGACCGCTGCTGCTCTATCCAGTGTCTGTGGCACTGCCGGAGAGATTTTAGAGTGCATTGCTCAGCTACCTCCAGCTGTCCCATCGAGTGTGAATTATGTGGCAATCATGACGCGTGATCGTCCCTCCCTTGTGGTGATTGGTGGGGTCTCAGTGGTCAAACCCACACTTATCCTGTGGGTAGGTGATAATGTGAAGTAATGGGGGGGCAAGATGAAAAGACGCACATGCTGTAGTACAAACGTTGCTGCTAAATTGTTGTAGTAAAATGTGGGGAAAAAAACACTTCTGCCACGTGACGTGAAATACCTTTTTAGGCTTCAGTGCACTCTCGTCAGTTGCAAATGAATCCACAGAGTCCCTGGCGTCCGCCTCGCTCTCCTCCTTGCTTTCTAATTCATCCTCACAGGACGGGGTCCATTTTCACAAATTGGAGTTTGGAAATCATCGTCGGGTAATGGAGGATAACTGTATTTGAAAGGATCCTGAAACATAAAAAAACATCCTGGCTCAGAAGTCTTGTAGGACACGATGTGCTCTCAGGACGTTTCACCTCTCACAGGCATCGCCCGCCGAAGCAAATCAATTAGAAAAATTAACCAGTTCAAGAGCACGCCATTATTCTTCCCCCCGTTCGTGATCAAATACATTTTTGGAGTTTTTCATACTCGCGGTTTCAAAGAGCTGTAAACATTTTTTTTTTTTATTCGGATGGTCAAGTAACTTTTGCATCCTTTTGGGGAATAATTGTGGTCTAATTTTTATTTTCACATTTTTAGTTTTGTTTGTGATATCAGTAGGGGAATAAAGGAAACAAGTGTAACGCAATCAGTGCTTCCGATGTATTGAGTACGTAGAAGGCAGAGATGGTAATAAACCATCTTTACCTTTTCCATGGGATGTCCGGCTGCGTTTAACCGCTAGTCCCCTGATCCCGTGCAGCTGCTATACTCTACAATGACGTTTTACAACGTCACTACAGAGTACAATGTGGACCACCTGCCCATTTATGAAAAATGCAAGTGTTTACTCAAATTGACCTGTTAGGGAAGGGGAATTTATAAATTGTTACTATGTTGAAAAAATAACCAAACAACATTCAATAAATGGTTAAAGGGGATATCCCTCCAACAACATTTATCACTGATCCATACGGCAGGCGAAAAGTATATGTATTTGTTGAGAAGTTGGGATCTGCTTTTCTGATCCTAGAAATGAAGAGGGGGAGTTTGTGCGCAAGTGCCACTCCACTCACTTCTAAGGCTGTTTATGGAGCAGCCCCTTTTCCATTCTATAGGTTGTCTAAAAAAAATATAAGACCCGCATTAACCAATCCAATATCGATCAGGATGATTGAAAAAAAGTCAAAGATCCGCGCATTTTTCAATTTTTCGCACGCCATAAAACTTATGACATAAAAAGTCTTATGAAAAACCTATAACACAAGCGATCTGTGCCTAGTCTAGCAGAATCGGAAGCCCTATTATTACTCCTGCTCTGTGATTACTAAATGATGAACGTTGATTTAGTGTGGATGACAGGAGCTATAATAGGAGCCGCGCATATCCTGACAGGTAAGGAAATACACAGCTTAATGATCCACACAAGAAGTAGTCGAGTGAGGAGTCATCCGGGATGTCGAAGCTTTACATGCTCCTTAGTAAAATAAATTACCACCTTGTAAGAAATGATTCTCGCAGAACTTACAGTTCCTCCCATGTGTGGCAGTAAGTACTCTGCACTGATGTAGTCCTGAATCTCGCTCCGGTTCACAAATTTCAGCATGCTGATCGCTTCTGGACCAAGCCAGCCCTTCACAATTTTAAAAGCAGCTAACAGGAAAAAAAAAAATAAAAGAAGCAAAGTCATATACATACAAATCCAATTATGTCTGAAAATATCTTAATAAAAAATATGCAGTCATAGCTACGTGCACCTGTTCACACTTGCTTTATTCTGTTTCAATCTGCTTGTCAGTCTTTTTTTTGCAGTTTACTATTGGAGGTGGTGTTTGCCTCCATATTTGGCTGAGCTCCTCCCATTAAGGTATACCTTGTCGCGGCTGGTGGGCTCACAGGAATTGGCCAATTTATGCGCCAAGTACCTTTATTTTAAAGTATATTCTATATAGCAGTAATGCAAACAATATATAGTACATTTACATACACCTTACTGTATACAGAGTGCTGCTGTATGCTTGTGTTTGTAATAAGAAAAAGTCCCAAATGAAATAAAAAAAAAAATCTAACAACCAGATCGGGTTCCATCACTGGTTTCTTCACTCAATTGACTCAAGCCATATAGGTATTTTTACTGGTGTAAAAGTATCACAAAATTGTTGTTCAACTCCGAGTTTGCGATTTACAAGCAGTTTGATGAGGAGTCTGTTGAAAATGGTTTAGTGAATCTGTCTCAAAGTTCCTAGATTTTAGGTGGCTCAGTGGTTAGAACTGTAGTTTTGCAACACTGGGGTCTTGGGTTAAAATCCCACCAAGGATAACATCGGCAAGGAGTTTTTATGTTCTCCCCGTGTTTGTGTAGGTTTCCTCCACGTTTTACAGTTTCTACCCACACTTCAAAGACATCCTGACGGGAATCTAGATTGTGAGCCCCAATGGGGACAGTGATGTCTGTAAAGCATTGCGGAATATGATGGCGCTATATGAGTGAGTAAAATAAATAACAATCAGTCTCTCGCTCTTTCTTTAGTTAACATCCTCTTACCTTACTCAGGTTTGACCTGATGATTTTTTGCCAAATATATCACAACAATTTTGTGTTTTTGAGAAATCAGTTGCAGCTTCACAAAAAGTGATCGTGACTAGTAAATGTCAGGTACAGACACAACTAAGGCCAAGTTCACACCTGCCTTTCTGGATTTTATTACTCTGCTACACATTTGGAGCAGAACGGATGGCAGGGATGGATCCGCTATATGACAAACCCCATCGGTGCCAAACAGACCCCACTGATCTAAATGAGGAACGACGGGTTTCCGTTATGGTATCCGTAACTTTATTAGAAAAATAGCATGATAGCAAAGAGATGAACCTAGAAACAATGGAATACTACCCTTCATAAATAACAAGAAAATGATCTTTAAAAGGGGGTAAACCTAAGATCAACACTTCTCATGAGGACAGGGGTCCGGTGTGTGCAGTGTACCTCCATTAAAAGCCTGTGGGACTGAGATACATAACCGAGCGCATGGCCACGTTCATAAGTGCCAGACTTCGCACACAGTCACTGTACATTGCCCTTAGGGGGAACCGGGACCTCCATTCATGTGATCAGGGGGTCCCTGGATCAGACACACCGATAAGTTTCCATCTACGGACAACTGCTTGAGTTCATCTATCAAATTAAAGGTTTTAATAAAAAAAGGTTCCTGATTTTTCCTAACAGCAGCATGACTGTCCCACGAATCATAGGCTCTGTCTGTAACTGCAGCTCAACCCCATGGAAGTGAACAGGATCGAAGGCAGGTAACATCTCCCAGACTATTTATAAGGCTTCACCTAGAGGCACTAATATATATCATTTGTATGGCGCTGTGCACATTCTGCCTTTATGATTATAGGTACATTATCCTGCCAGTTTCTACCAGGATCGGAGGTGAGGAGCGGTTCATCAGCCCTACAGGAAAGGATTCTGCGGAACAGGTATAATAACATGGCTATAAACTATTCCCAGCCATGTATTCCTGCAGGGCAGACACGGTACACAATAATCGGATGTCACTGACTGTAATAGAAAATGAATGCTGTCTCTGGTGCAGACTGCAGTCTGGTGTGCAAACAGCAAGTAATAGGAATACAAACACTACGACAAAAGGCAATATGGCAGCTTGTTGTCACTGACGGACGGAGGAGCAAAGTGAATGTTCAATGCAGACGTTATCCAGAGAGACTGCATTCTAATTAACAAGCTAGAAATCGAATTATCAAACATTAATAACAATAGGAACAATTTAATACAACTTTAAGGCTGTGTTCACACGTCGCTTTTTGGTGCTTTTTTTCTGCATCCAAAACCTGATCTCTTGGCAGTAAAGAAGCTGCGGACACAAAGCACGTATTGCTGGCTTTTGTTTTTGCTGCGTTTTTCAGGATCACAAAGTTTAGCTTTCCTTCCACCATACAGGCATGAACAATACAAGGTGTTAGGCCACCAATGCAAGACGTAAAACACTTTTGGGAAAAGGGCAATTTGCTCAAATAATTTAGTGGAAAAAGATTTTTAGGTCTTAAAAAATAGTGACTATTTTGATCTTAAAAAAAGTTAATAAAAAATACACTTGTAAATGTAAAAACAGCGGAGGGAGTTGAATTGGTTGGGTACGGTTTACACATTGATTATCCATTGAGTTGGTCAGGTGTTCACACATTGGTCGCAGGACTGTGGAGTCGGCAAGCCAAACCACCGACTCCGACTCCTCAATTTCCCTGACTTCGAACTCCGACCCCACAGCACTAGTCACTACTGAGCATGTGCATAAAGTGCAGCACAGATTCATCTCTACTGTGACTCCACAGCACTGGTCACTACTGAGCATGTGCATAAAGTGCAGCACAAATTCATCTCATCTCCAACCCCACAGCACTGGTCACTACTGAGCATGTACATAACAGTCGATCAGATTCATGCTTCACTGCGACCTCACAGCACTGGTCACTACTGAGCATGTACATAAAGTGCAGCACAGATTCATCTCTACTGTGACTCCACAGCACTGGTCACTACTGAGCATGTACATAAAGTGCAGCACAATTCATCTCATCTACGACCCCACAGCACTGGTCACTACTGAGCATGTACATAAAGGCAGCACAGATTCATCTCTACTGTGACTCCACAGCACTGGTCACTACTGAGCATGTGCATAAAGTGCAGCACAGATTCATCTCTACTGTGACTCCACAGCACTGGTCACTACAGAGCATGTACATAAACTGCAGCACAGATTCATCTCATCTACGACCCCACAGCACTGGTTACTACTGAGCATGTGCATAAAGTGCAGAACAGGTTCATCTCTACTGCGACTCCACAGCAGTGGTCACTACTGAGCTTGTGCATAAAGTGCAGCACAGAATCATCTCAACTCCGACCCCACAGCATTGGTCACTACTGAGAGCATGTGCATAAAGTGCAGCACAGATTCATCTCAACTCCGACCCCACAGCACTGGTCACTACTGAGCATGTGCATAAAGTGCAGCACAGAATCATTTCAACTCCGAACCCACAGCACTGGTCGCTACTGAGCATGTGCATAAAATGCAGCACAGAATCATCTCTACTACAACTCCACAGCACTGGTCACTACTGAGCATGTGCATAAAGTGCAGCAAAGAATCATCTCTACTGCGACTCCACAGCACTGGTCACTACTGAGCATGTATATAAAGTGCAGCACAGATTCATCTCTACTGCAACTCCACAGCACTGGTCACTATTGAGCATGTACATAAAGTGAAGCACAGAATCATCTCTACTACAACTCCACAGCACTGGTCACTACTGAGCATGTGCATAAAGTGCAGCACAGAATCATCTCAACTCCGACCCCACAGCACTGGTCACTACTGAGCATGTGCATAAAGTGCAGCACAGATTCATCTCATCTACGACACCACAGCACTGGTCACTACTGAGCATGTGCATAAAGTGCAGCACAGAATCATCTCAACTCCGACCCCACAGCACTGGTCACTATTGAGCATGTACATAAAGTGCAGCACAGATTCATCTCTACTGCGACTCCACAGCACTGGTCACTACTGAGCATGTGCATAAAGTGCAGCACAGATTCATCTCTACTGCGACTCCACAGCACTGGTCACTACTGAGCATGTGCATAAAGTGCAGCACAGATTCATCTCTACTGCGACTCCAGATCACTGGTCACTACTGAGCCTGTACATAAAGTGCAGCACAGATTCATCTCTACTGCGACTCCAGATCACTGGTCACTACTGAGCCTGTACATAAAGTGCAGCACAGATTCATCTCTACTAAAAGCCCAGATCTTTAGATCAGGAACAGAACAGACATTTATAGGACATTTCAGAACTTTCCCAAATTATTATGAAAACATTTACAGCAGATCCTGCATTGTACTACTGCACCCAATGTATTATATATTTTAGGAGTTGGTCCATTTTATACTTTTACACCTTGTCGGACATTGTTTACTTCTACACCTTGGTCGGCCAATGCTTACTTCAGCACACATCACTAATTGAATTAAACTGTACTAATCCTATCTGCCATTCTCAGGTGAGGAGACTGGGATATTATGGTTTAAAGTTGCCAAAATCCTAAAAATAAATGGGTCTCACATCCTGCTGTACCTGTACACTGTAAAAACGAATGGCAATGTTTTTTTACTGTGTTTTTGCACTTTCTCGTTGCTTTCTATGGGTGAAAAAAACGCTGCAAAAACGCTGAAAGAATTGACATGCTGCAGTTTCAAAAAAGCTGCAGTTTTCCAATTCAGTCAGAAAAAAAAACAAAAAACAAAGTGTGGGCATGAGATTTCTCAAATCTGATAGCTTTTACTGGTACTGTAAAGGTACTCCCACACTAAGCTATCCCGCTAGCGATCTCGTTAGCGTTGCATACTAATGAGATCGCTAGCGGATTGTTTCTATATCGCTAAATGCGGCCACATTTAGCGATATAGTTAACGACGCTATCGCCGTTAACGATCTTCTTAACGACTTTAGCGGTACAAAAGTACCGCTAAATCGCTAAGAAAAGGTGCCACACAGCGATTAGATACTTACCCAGCGGGAGCGCCAGCGATGAAATAGGGTCCGGAACGATTCCAGCGACGAGCGAGAATCACAGCAGGAAGCTCGTCGCTGGAAGCTGCGCACTGAACAATATCGCTAACGGGATCGCTAAATAGTGACGTTTTTTTAGCGATCCCGTTAGCGATATTGTTTAGTGTGGCATACCCTTTAAGAGCAGATTTTAATTTGCATAAAAAAGCAGCCAAAAAAATGCTGCCAAAATGCAACGTGTGAACATAGCCCAGAGAGAATCTGTCGCCATGTTTTTGCCACCTAAATGGAGAGCAGCATGAGACAGAGACCTCGATGTATCATTTACTGGGCTAATCGCTGTAGTTTTGATAAAATAGCAGTTTAATCAGCAGGAGATTATCACTAGAGGACAAGTAAACTGCTGCCAGGTAGTCCTCCATATTCGTGAGCTATTTTATAACGCCGCCCCCACAA
The DNA here is from genome assembly GCA_033576555.1 of Oophaga sylvatica. NCBI lineage: Eukaryota > Metazoa > Chordata > Amphibia > Anura > Dendrobatidae > Oophaga > Oophaga sylvatica. The sequence continues at coordinate 591,316,149 of JARQOD010000002.1, read as the reverse complement.
CTGATTGGCAGCTTTCTGCCTATGCACAGTGTACACAGAAAACTGCCAATCAGTGGTGTGTGCGGGGTTATACGGACATGAGCATTAAGGGAACTGCTAAATCTGCAGCAGATAAAGCAGTGATTTTTATTAAAATTGCAGCAAACAGCCCAGTAAGTGACACATCACGAGAGTCATTGACCTCAGATTACAAATTCCCTGTAAAGCAATACTGAAGTCTACAAAAATTTATCACTGTCCACTGGATAGGTGATAATTATTAGATTTGTGCAGGACCTCTAGGACTGATGGTCAGAACTGGGAGCTTAAAGTTCCTTGTTGTCGCTTGAAGGTAAAAGCTCCACCCATGAGGAACTGGAAAAGAAGTAGATAGTCAGGCACGTGTCTAGCCACTCCATTCAATGTCTATGACATGGACAAATACCGTATCCGAGCACGCTCGCTCATCACTACGCAGAGACAAACAATGATTAGGACCCACACAGACCTCACGAAATATCACCTATCCACTACATAGACCGGAATACTCCTTTATACAGGTGAAAAAGGTGCAAACAGGACATTAGGACCTAATATGCATAAAACACGGATTTTGGTAAGAACTTACCTGTAAAATCCTTTTCAGCGAAGGAAGGAAGAGAGACACAGTATTCATTACTGATGGGTAGGCGGAGCCCAGATCAGGATGTTACCTCAGATCAAAAGAGTGCTGACTGGCTGGCCCCTCCAGCTCGGGCTCCTCCTACTCAGCTCCAGTCGTACCAAAGCTTTTAGGAAAAGAGCCAAGATCACCAGCGGAGCAACATAACCCCTTCTGAAGGAACTTCAGAGAAAAAACACAAGGATACAGGTTATGCATGCAAAGAAAGCCAAAAACCACAGAGTTCCAGGTACTACTCACGGAACCTGACCACTGCGATGAGCTGGCGATGCTGGAACAGAGCCTTAGCGCGCTGACCTCAGCCCAGATAATCGCTATCAGATAAGGGTCGCGCTGCATCTGAAAACATCAACACACTTCTGCCTTGGGAGGGTGCTGTGTCTCTCTTCCTTCCTTCGCTGAAAAGGATTTTACAGGTAAGTTCTTACCAAAATCCGTGTTTCAGCTGCAGATGGAAGGAAGAGAGCCACAGTATTCATTACTGATGGGACGTCCCAAAGCAGTTCAAAAATAAGGGTGGGAAAAACCAACAAAAGGCAGAAACCCAACAACCTTAACAAAAAAGCGCAACCAGCGCTAAACACAGTTCATCTAGAACTTTAAACTACAGCGCCTGCAGGACCCTACGTCCGAGGGCTGCATCAGCGGAAGCACTGACGTCCACTTTATAAAACTTTGTAAACGTGTGGACAGAGCGCCAAGTTGCCGCCCGGCAGAGCTGCACTGCCGAAGCACCTTGGTGAAAAGCCCACGATGAAGCCACAGTCCTCGTGGAATGGGCTTGAATCTTAATCGGGCAAGATTCACCCTGAAGACGGTAAGCTTCCAATATAGCTGACCGAATCCAACGAGCTATAGAATCCTTGGAAGCTCGTTGACCACGCCGACGACCGACTGGAACCACAAATAGGGAGTCCGTCTTACGAAAACCTTGAGTAATAGATAGATAAAACTTCAAGGCCCGCACTAAATCCAATGTGTGTAAAGCTCGCTCTTTCACATTCTTCGGATCCGGGCAGAATGAAGGCAACACAATATCCTGGTTGACATGAAATTGTGACACCACTTTAGGCAAAAAATCACCCCGAGTGCGAAGCACTACACGATCCGGAAAAAACTCCAGAAAAGGAGGCGAACAAGAAAGAGCTGCCAACTCAGAAACTCTCCTCAAGGAAGTGACTGCAACAAGAAAAGCCACCTTCCAAGAAAGTAAAGAAAGGCTAGCAGAAACCATAGGCTCAAAAGGTTTATGCTGAAGAGCCTCCAAAACAAGGTTGAGCCGCCAAGGAGACACGGGAGCCTTCCGCGGCGGGAACTTACGATATACCTCGGAAAAAAGAGAGCACGTCTCTATTTGAAGCAATGGTTCTCCGGAACAATAAGGACAGAGCAGAAATCTGACCTTTCAGGGTGCTGACTGCCAAACCCTTGTCTAGCCCATGCTGCAGAAAAGCCAACAGGTTGGGAATGGAAAATTTTCTCGGGTTCCGAGAAGACCCCAAACACCACGAAAAGAAGGTTTCCCAAATTTTGTGGGTAAATCCTAGTAGAAGCCGGACTTCTTGCAGCACGAAGGGTAGCAATGACCTCGGCTGAGAAACCTCTACGGATCAAGATTTCGGTCTCAAGAGCCACGCCGTCAAACGCAGGGACATCAAGTCCGGATGACAAACGGGCCCCTGAGTCAACAAGTCCGGTTGAAGAGGGAGTGGAAAAGGAGGTGCCGCCAACAGCGACATTATTGTCGAGAACCACACCCTTCTTGGCCAGTCTGGAGCTATCAAAATAGCTGGAATTCTCTCTAGTCTGATCCGACGCAGTACTAGAGGAAGTAAGGATATCGGCGGGAATACATAGATCAGCTCGAACTGATCCCACTGAGCCACTAGAGCATCCACCGCCACAGCCTTCGGGTCCTTGCACCTGGACATGAACGTCGGTAACTTGGCATTGGACCTGGATGCCATCAAATACACTTGTGGGGTTCCCCAGCGAGAGCACAGGAGTGCAAAAACTTCGGGTGGAGACTCCATTCCCCGGGATCCATCCTTTTGCGACTGAGAAAGTCCGCTGTAATATTCTGAACCCCTGGAATGTGAATCGCCGAAATGGCTGGTACACTGGCCTCTGCCCAAATCAAAATTCGGGACACCTCTACCATGAGTCTGGAACTCCTTGTCCCACCTTGGTGATTGATATACGCGACAGCCGTCGCATTGTCTGTCTGCACTCGGACTGGCAGACCGCTCAAAGGGACCGTCCAATGTTGGAGGCAAAGGAAAATCGCCCTCAATTCCAGGATGTTGATCGGAAGAACAGACTCTTCCGATGACCATACCCCCTGAATCCAGAGATTGTTCCAAACACCCCCCCAGCCCGTCAGGCTGGCATCGGTGGTTATGACTGACCACTTCGGAGGGAGGAAAGACTTCCCCAGGGAGAATGCCCCTGGACTTAACCACCATTCTAGAGAATCCCGCACCGCGCGAGAAATGGTGACACTGCCATCCAGCGATTGCGACTGGTTCCATCGACTCAAGATGAACCTTTGGAGAGTCCTGGAATGGAACTGGGCAAAAGGAATTGCCTCCATGGACGCCACCATCAGTCCCAGAAGACGCATACACTTCCGAAGGGACATTGCCGTTGAGGATTTCATAATCTGTACATGTCGAAGAAGACATGACTGTTTGTCTGGTGGTAGGGAAACTACCGACCGAAACGTGTCGAGATGCATTCCCAAAAAGAGGATTGTCCTCGATGGTTCCAGGGACGACTTCTCCCAATTGACCAGCCAACCGAAGTCCTTCAGAAACTGAAGAGACAAATCCCGAGCCGTCAACGCCTCCTCCTCCGAGGAAGCCACGATCAAAAGATCGTCCAGATAAGGGAGAATCGTAATCCCCTGTCTTCGAAGGATTGCCATGAGGGGCGCCAGAATTTTTGTAAAGACCCTTGGCGCTGAGGCTAAGCCGAACGGCAGAGCCACGAACTGGTAATGATTCTGACCTATGGCAAATCGAAGAAAGCGCTGATGAGCCTTTCCGATGGGAATATGCAAATAGGCGTCGCGAATGTCGATTGACACCAGAAAATCGTTCTGTGACAGAGCTGCCACAACGGAGCGAAGCGACTCCATGCGAAATTTCCGGGCATGGACATGCCGGTTTAATCGCTTGAGATCCAGAATCGGGCGAAATTTGTTCTCCTTTTTGGGAACTATAAAAAGGTTGGAATAAAAACCTTTCCCTCGGTCCTCTGACGGAACCGGTATCACTACACCCTTTTGTAGCAGAGATTCGACCTCTCGCTGTAGAGCGACAACAAGCTCGGGTTCCGACGGAACGCGAGACTGACAAAAAACATTTGGGGTCGAGAAGCAAACTCTATGAAATAGCCTGCCGACACTATCCGCGTTGCCCAGGAATCTGGAACGCGAGCCATCCAAGTCGCCTTGAAAAGAAGCAGGCGACCCCCCACTCGAGAATCCTCGAGTAGACCCCTGGCGTCAATTCGACTTTGCGGGCTTCTTGTCAAGTTCCCGCTTGTCCTGGCGGAAACTCTGCTTCCAGGGAGTACGAGTTTTCTGAGAGGATTTCTTTCCTGAGAAGGAAGGACGACCCGATCCCCACGAGGAGTGACTAGATCGTCCTCGGCCCCGAAAGGACCGCCGACCACTATAGACACCAGGCTTACTGGACACCGAGGCCATGGCCCTACGCTGTGGTAATGCTGATTCCTTCGCCTTAGCCTTGGAAATCAGCTCTGTGAGGTCGGATCCAAAAAGATGGCCACCCTTGTAAGGTAAGGCCAACAACCCTTGTTTGGAAACTGCGTCCCCGGCCCACTGTCTGAGCCATAAAGCTCTTCTGACTGTGACCGCTGAAGCTTGCGCTTTGGCCAGCAGAGATGCCGTATCCAGACCGGCATCAAAGATATAACAGGCTGCCGTTTCTAACCATTCACAAGTTTCCCGTATCTCAGATAACGGAGATTCATTTTGCAACTCCGTCTTCAGACGTGCCAACCAGCCTAGAGAAGCTCTAGCAGCACACATGGATCCTAGCACTGCTCGGAATCCATGACCCGCAGCCTCATAGCTTGCTTTTGCCGCCAATTCTGTTTTTCTATCCAAAGGCTCCTGTAAGCTCGCTTTTCCCTTAATAGGGAGTAGTGAGGATTTACTAAGCTGAGATAAAGACACATCCACCTCAGGAGCAGAAGTCCAATTAGCCTTTGACTCCGCAGAGCAAGGATAAAGTGTATCCAAGAAATGCGTTCCATGAAAACGCTTATCTGGACATAGACGTTCCTCCTCTATTACACTATTAAGCTCATCCAGAGCTGGCAATGTTGTACGCGAAGCACGGGACTCCTGGAACATGCGTGCTGATTTACCAGGACGACTAGTTACCTCCTCCGGTAACTGTAATATATCTCTCATGGCTTCAATTAATGCCTCCGTACGCTTCGCCATAGAGGAACGCCCCTGCGGCTCGTCCGCATCTGAATCGGATATTTCTCCATCCGAATTTAAAGGGGAACTCTGCCCAATATCAGATACGTCTGACTCGCTCCGTGTAGAGGCCGGTAACGGCCTGCGTCGCTTCCTCTGAGAGGAATTAGCAGACACATATTGACCTAAAAGGTCAGACAAGTTGTTGATCGATCGAGCGATATCGTTCAATTTTTCACCGCTGTCGACCGCAGCGCTAGACGCTGTGGAGGTCTGCGTATCTGATTGCCGCAATGGCACTGGGACGTGATCCGCGGCATCTGAACTCTGTTCAGACATGTCTCACCTGTATGAGCAGGTCAAAGCGGTAATACCAGCAAAAACTATGCGGGTTTTTTTTTTTTTTATATACGCTGAAGGGTTAACGCTCCACCAGGCAGGGTTACCCCAGCGGTATTCAGTCAAAAAATTTAGCTGGTAGAAATAACCCTCAGAGGGGTTAATATTGCAAACTCACCACAATATATATGTTTGTGAGCCCCAGCCAATTTTATGTCTCTAATGAGACTGCAGCTGCAGGATAGCGATCGCTGCGCTGCAGGGTGAGGAATCAGCACTCACCCAGCTGGCCGTGGTGTCTTATGAGGAGAGGAGCGGTCTGAGGAGCCCAGGAGCCTGTGTAATGGCCGCCACAGTGAGGGAGTCGCAGGAGAAACGCCAGAGCGCGCGTCTTCCTGCTCAGAAGACCGGGAATAGTTAGGCCACGCCCCCCGCCAGCTCAAATATTGAGCGCGAACTCCCTCGCTCCTGCTCCCTCTCTGTCCTGCAGCTATCTGCCTGCGGACAAAAGATCACCACATCTACTATGTAACAGCGCTGTCACCGCAGCGCTGAAGCACTCACACATTATTATAATAAAAATTGTGTGGAGTACTCACCAGCTTAGCGCCACAGGGACCCTCAGGGGTTTCTGGCGCTGTGCCCATGCTTCCCCCCAGGGCGGGAAGCGCAGTGACCCCAATGTGTGGTTTGCGCCCCCGCCAGGGAAAACTCTCCTCATCCCCCAGGGCCGGCAAGGATACTGCAGGGACCATTATGTAGTTACAGATCCGCCAAGGGAGAGGCTGGTGAAATACACTGATAAACATGTAATAGCGCTGTCACCGCAGCGCTGAAGCATACTGATATACATGTAATAGCGCTGCCATCAGACGCTAAAGCACTCACACATTAATAATAACATTTTGTGTGGAGTACTCACCAGCCAAAGCGCCACAGGGACCCTCAGGGGTTTCTGGCGCTGTGCCCATGCTTCCCCCCAGGGCGAGGAACGCAGTGACCGCACGTGTGGTTTGCGTCCCGCCAGGGAAGCTCTCCTCATCCCCCAGGGCCGGCAAGGATTCTGCAGGGACTTTGAGTAAATACAGATCCGCCAAGGGAGAGGTTGGGGTACAGCAGCGCTGGTACCCCTGAGACCTCTAGACCAACTGGTGATCCAAGTCTCCTGTCCGAATATAAAATAATAAAATCTTCTGAGGAGCTGCATTAGCAGCGACCATCCTCTGGACCTCAAATCTTAGACTGGAGCTGAGTAGGAGGAGCCCGAGCTGGAGGGGCCAGCCAGTCAGCACTCTTTTGATCTGAGGTAACATCCTGATCTGGGGCTCCGCCTACCCATCAGTAATGAATACTGTGGCTCTCTTCCTTCCATCTGCAGCTGAAATATATAACATAAGTACGAAAAATTACATAAAAAATTAATAAACTCACAATGGACCTGAAATAATAGAACAATGTAAAATCCCTTTTACTAGATGACATCTATTAAAGTGAGACGATACTTTGCATAAATGATGGTTGGAGGAGACGCGTCCCAGCGGGGAGGACAGTCCTCCTCTTACCCCCCAGCACTAGTTACAGTAAATTCTACAAATTCACTGTATTTTCAGGGCTACAAAAAAAAATCCTCTCTGTCCATGGCCTGGCAGTCCTGTGTCCTCGCCCAGCACTGATGTGTCTGAGCACTGCCAGGCCGGAAGGAAAGCGAACCACGGGGCGCTATATCAGCTGCCTGTCATAGGCAGGACACGCATGACCGGCCACGGCATGAAGAGCGTGGCCTGAAGAAGTCACTTTAATTGCTCATCCTATTGCCTGAGACACCCGTCGTCGGCAGCGCCCACATCTGAGCACTGTATAATGGGTTATGTGTTATTCTGGATTTATCCTGCGGAGCAGCACAGCGTCCGGCAAAGGGAAGAAGCTGCACATGGAAATAATGCTATGTGTAAGGCCGGAGCTTTACAGTATCTGACCTATTTCCCCATTACTGGTTGGATAATGTACGGGAGACTGAGAAGGAAGGTAAACCAAAAGACCACCCTGTGTGCCGGACCACCAGAGAATCAAAAATGAACACTTCAACCATAGACAACCAAGGGAGCTGGCATTACCGAAAGGAGTGACCATAAACCACCAAGGATTCAAATACTAAAAGGGCGGCCAACAAGGGTGATGTGGATCTATCGTTAGTGTGACAGATGCCCCACCGATCGGCTCAATCACCTTCCTGATATTCAAAAAGCAGAAGCGTCGACCAACCAACAGCACCGGCGGAGGCCGCTCAACAGTGAGAGCGATGCTCTGCTCCGTACACGGTTTCCACCTGGCTGCCGTCAGAGGCGATGGCAGCTGATCGGTGGCGGTGCTGCCTGCCGGCACTGATCTTATATGGATAGGTCGTTAATAGCATTGTAGCAGACATCCCATTAAGAACTTCTCTAAGAAGCGTGGCCTTACCGCTTCTTCTATGCTAGACCACTGAGGAATCATACGGTAACCCTTCCTCCATAGACCACCAAGGAAGGAAGGAGGCATTGTCCTAAGCCCTAAGGAAATCAATCGTTAACCCTTTGTTCTGTCCTAGAGCAGCATAGCATAGCCTATATTACCATATTAGCCTAGACTAGTCAACAATATAAAGGATTTTGAAACAAAATGAAATGATAAAACTAAACTTACCGTTCATTATCCACGGCATTTCAAATATCACAATCTTTGCTAAAAAAAAAAAAAGACAAGTGGGGGGATGAATACGTCATTGGACAATATACAAGCACATATTTTTTCCATTTAGATGAAAATACATGAATATTACTGAATAACACCAACTGGGAATGGCCATGGGTATTGGTAAGTACTTGCATTATCCTGTGATATGTGCTATCGAAAAGCTCGGTGCCGCGTGGACAAACACAATCAGCTGATCGGGGGGCTAGCGGCTGCATTAAAGGGGTTGTCCTGATGAGCTTTTCCCCAGATTATCCATTGAATAGGGGATAACTTGCAGATCGCTAAGGGTCTGAACTTTGGGACCCCAAAAATCCTGAGAATGGGGTTCTGCAGAATGGAGAACCGTGCACATGCTCACTCTCCACTCTATTCATCGACAACAGGACTGCCAGAACCAGCCAGGTGCTGTACTCGGCTTTCTCCCGCAGTCAATGACTGGAGTGGAGGTCGGCCATTTGCACCTCTTCTCCAGTCTACATGGGGCTCAGCCGAATCCTGTTCTCAGGATCACTGGGGATCTTGAGCAAATTATCCCGATCCTATGGATAGGAGGTAACTTATGATTTTGTGACAACCCCTTTATGCATATTAAGTGGGGTCTGATTGAAGAAAGAGTGATCCCCTTGTAGCCAAAAGCTCCATACCAAACATAGGAGATACATGAAGACATGGTGGACGCTGAAGCCCTGTCTTAATGAATAAATAAGAAAGCTTTCCCCCCGTTTGTGTCTATGGCCAGTGAGAGCAGTAATTCGTGTCTACACCATTATGGCAGGTGCAGACACAGGCATTTTCGGTCCGAGTGTGATCTGACAAAACATCGGATCGTACTTGGACCAATGTTATTCTATGGAGCCGTGCACATATCTGATTTTTTCCTCGAACGGGGACACAGGAAAGAATCGTACCATGCCCAAGTTTTATCCGATATTCGGATCGCACTCGGCCGTACAATCAATGAGTGCGTAAAAGTCATCGGACTGCACTCGGATGACATCTGAGTGCAGTCTGATTCACACAGAATAGAGAAGAAGGAGGATATATTCCCCACTTTCTCCTCATCCAAGAGAATCAGAGCACACTATGCTGACAGTCTGATCAGAATGTGACCAGCAAAAGTGACAGGTTCCCCCTCGCACCGGCCCTTACCAAGGGAAACTAATCATGGTGTACCTGAACTCAATAAGAAAAAAACATCACGTCACATGTTGGCAACCAGTAAACCCCCGATACACCAGTAATGCGAACATTAGTTAGGATACTACTTACACAGGTATCTGGGGTAGTAGATCTTAAAACAGCTGATTACAAAGCGAACAAAATCCATGTCCTAAAAGTGAAGAATATTTTCATTAAAGATTCAGTTAAAATGACAAAAGTCTATTTGGGGACAAGAAACGAGAATATAATTGTCACTGTAAACCCAGCTACGCTATTCTTATGGGGAATAAAAAAAAAAAAAGTATAATCTTCAACCTAGAACGCAAAAGCGATGAAGAAGAGTATGTTTAGTGGGTTAAAATGTGTTAAAGGGAATCTGTTAGCAGTTTTTTGTGCTGTGTATAAACACCAAAGCTTTCTGTGTACATGGTATAGTAACAAAGAGAGGAGTGCTGGGGGAGTGGCTAGACTAGGAGGCACGAGGCACCTAGTCCTGCAATGATAATCTCCTGCTGATAAAACACTGAATGGGTTGAAAGAGCGAAACACAGCCTAGTAAGTGACAAATCCCTGTAATGAGGGTCTCAGCTCCTAATATTAAAGGGGTTGTCCGGACCAAATCAATAAGTCTGCAGTCACTCGATGTGACTGCAGACTTATAAATCCTCCCAGCGAACGCACGACGCGCTGCCAGGATTCACCAGTTTCTGAGCTGGGACCGGACGGTATGTATGAGTTATCAGGGGGATTCATTCACAGAGTGACCGCAGACTTATTGATTTGGCACGTAGTCCGACATCTCCCCAACTCCACAAGACGAATGTCCTTCAGGCACCGTCCTTTTAGAAATAGATCACTTCCACTTCAAAACGAAGAAGCAAGAAAAAAAAAAAAAAAAAAAACTTCACTTTATCTCCGCAAACTAAAAACCCAGGAGGATTACATATGCAAATGTGCATTATCTGGAGAACAACCTTTTCTAATGAAGCCGCTCGCAATGAGAACCGCGTTTTATCTTTTTTTTTTTTTTCTATTTTTTCACAAGCGATATGGATTTGCTTATTACTATGCAGCAGATATCAGACGCGGAGAGAGCGGGCACCGCCGCAGATTACAAATATAATTATCGCGTAGGTTGTTCCGGGAGATAATTCACAATGGGAAAAGATTCTACTGGTCGGAAATACAAATTCTGGAAAGATTATCTCCCCTAAAATGAGAAAATCACGGGTGAATACAATCCCACGCGCTGTCCTATTATGTGAGCGCTTATGGTATAGTCAGCTTCTCGGGGTCACATCTGTGCTGGAGACGTAAATTCCTTTAAAAAGAAAAAAAAAAAAAGTAAAAATATAGAGCAGCGTCGTTTGCCCCCACCTCCGGTGGGCGCTTTTGGTATCAGATCTTGTACTCCAGAATTTTTGATCCAGGAGCAGATGTGAACTCAGTCTTTTACAGATCTAGGAGACATGGGCGGCAGGGAATATGGCAGGTCCTACAGTGCATATGTGGCTATGTGACTGCTATGGTGGCATATTAAATGGCATGCAACAAAACTGGGTATGGTTAAGCCCCGGAAGAATATGCCCAGTAGGAGCCGAACTTTAAAGGGGTATTCTCATCGCCAACATCCCATCCCAGTATATATTAGTGTAATATTAATAATATTAGCAAAATACCTCCAATGAGAAATCTAGTCTAGTTCTTCTGATTCGCTATGTTGATTACCCCATGTGCAGTGCATTGCAGTAGTTTATGTATCCATGGTTACGACCACTCATATAGTGACAGTTAGACCGCTCTTATTGGTTGTAACCATAGACACCTAAACTACTGCAATGCCCTGGACATCGGGTAAGCGACAGAGCGAATCTGAAGAACTATGCTAAATTTCTAATTGGAGGCACTTGGTAATATTATTATTATACCTAAAACATATTGGGATAGGATGTTGGAGATGGGAATACACCTTTACCCCCAATTCTGGCAACCAACTGATATTGAGATAGTTTACCTTTACGGTCAAATTTAGGGACTTCTTTTTCCAGTTAATAAACACTTGAAATTAAAGTCCTGCACTAATGAGCTCTTCTCGAGCCGCGCTCCCATGGTAACACTGCCTGGCCTGGCGCTTTAGCAACTTTAGAGTTATCATGGGCCAAATATTAAACAAGTAAATCTCTCATTTTATCTCTGGCTTGGGCTAGGAAAGATTGTTCTTTTTTATATCCAGTATATCCACTGAATCACTGAGCTAATTCATGCAGCCAAGAAGTGTTGTCATGGGGATACTGGCATAGATTACTGCCTGGCCAGCAGGGCACCAGGTAAATGTACAACTCTGAGAACTTTTAACCTTCAATTCACATCAAATGTTGCGCTTTGTTTAGTAATTAGAACACAACTATTCATAAAGGTGTATTCCCATCTTCAGGATCCGATCCCAATATGTAGTAGGTAAAATAATAATAATATCAGCAGCAAATACCTCCAATTAGAAACGCAGTATGGCTTTTCCTTATTCGCTATGTCCATGGTTACGACCACTAGCAACCAGCTGTCACTATACCAGTGGTCGTAACCATGGATACCTAAGGTCCTGCAATGCCTGCAACATGAGGAAAGAGACACAGCGAATAAGGAAAAACCATACTACTTTCTAATTGCCGGGATTTGATGATATTATTATAATTACACCTGCTACATATTGGGATAGGGTCTTTATCCCTTTAAAGGCTGCAGCTTTAATAAGCGGGTGGAACGGTGCGCCCCTGGGCCGCCAGCTTCAATCTCTAACAGTAGCATTTAAGAGGTTAACAGCAGCGGGGGGGTGGGGATCTGCTTTTGTTAGAGGCATATGATGGCTGAATGACACAGACATCAGGTGCCAGGAATGGGGCAGGCTCAGCTCCATACACCCGGCGTACATGTACGGTGGGCATTGCCGTGAATTTAAAGGGGTAAAAGTGATGGCATTTCACTATCGTCATCTTATCTTTAGAAGCCATCACAGCCAAAACCGATCATTCTATGCCAGAAAAAAAATAAGTATTGTACTAAACGCTCTCCCGCAGCTCCACAGACAAAGAATGGAGCAGCGGTGCACATGCCCGGCCACCACGCAAATCAGAAGGGGCACATCAAACCCCTGTTCTTGAATAAGTGAGGGTTCCCACGGCCGGTCGGTGAGAAATCCTAAAGCGTGGAATACCCCAATAATGATCTCTGCGGGTCTGACCTCTGGGACCACCACCAATCCTGAGAATGAAGTAGGCTGCACCATAGTGGTGCTCCCTACTGTGCAGGGAACTGCAGCCGGCCTCCTTCACTCCAGCGACAACGGCCAGCAATGACCCTGTGCAAAACTACGGTATAAAGGGGATAGAGTACAAAAACAGCACAGAGACTCCCTCATTCTCGGACTGACTGGAATTCCCCTTTAAATTCAGATGCAATAATCTTTTAGGAAAAAAATAAAAAATAAAAAAAATGGGTAAACCCGTGCAGACCCTAAATCTACAACTGCATTTGTTCAATCACTTGAGTAATTATTGTCAGAAATAGAAACTTAAAAACAGAAAAGGTCATTCCTTCCATCAAGGGGAACAGCTTCACGAAAGATAAAACGACTCAAACGCTTTTTATTCTCCGCCAGATTTTTTGATGTGTAAATGTACACACTCCGCTAAAGGCTTCAGATTGTACGAAATCCCGATTTGTGTGACACCGGCGCACGATGCCGTCACTACTAGATTACAGATACTTTATGAACAAATCTTCACTGGCTTCAAAGTCTGCTTTAATGTTGATCCTACCGAGATATGGGACTCGCTTCTAAAGCACATTAGCCCAGCGTGAGATATTAAATAAAGTGCCTCTCAAATCTTATTAGATTAAAAATAGGATTTTTTTTTTTAATAGGTGCAAAATGGGAGAACATAGTGTGAATTAATATCTTAACATAGCGTTATATCAGTCACAGCCCTTATATCAATAGTCTGGCAGCGTGCTGTCCCCACTTGTCGTATAAATGAATATTAAAAAACAATGGCGGATGAGATGTTTTTTTTTTCCAATATTCAATTAATTTTTCCCATTTTCAGTGCATTATAAGGTAAAGTGAACAGTGCCAAACTCAACTATAATTTGTCCCTCAAAAAACACAAACCCTCGTATGGCCATGTTGGTGGGAAAAAGAAATATGGCTCCTAGAAGAAAGATTGCAAAATACAAAAAAAAAACCTAGCCATGAAGGGAAGGGTTTACAACTATAAAACTCTCCTTCCTTTCCCATCATTGTCTCTCAAATTCAGATGTAGCGGAGCTGCAGCACCGACATTGATCACTGGGTCACATCGCATCTTCCTAACCCCCCTGAGACCGTTTGCCTGAATTATTGCTGATGCTGCTGTGATCACAGGACATTATTAACTAGCATGTTCTCCCTACCAAAAAAAATAATCTGTTTTGCTAAGGTATTTTGTATGTTTTATCGCTCACTTCAGCCTAAAGCATTTATTTGTTAATTCTCGATTCGAAACGTTAAAACAAGCCTGAACATGAATCGCATCGTGGCGGCATAAATACAGCCAGGTATACTGCTCTACTAAACACTTGGGCGCTTCAGAGAAGATATACTTTGAAAACCCATCCGGGGACCAGACTAGTCCGGCGCTGCCCCAGGCCGGCTCTTCCCTGCGCCGTTGTAGCTGATCGACAGGTCTCTCCCGTCACTGTGCACACGAGAAGGAGACACCTATCAATTACCTGCAGCGGCACTGAGAACAGCTATCCGGGATCGGAGCCAAACTAGTCTGGTCTCCAGCTACGGTCCCCGCCAGATCTTCAACGTGTACTTTATTGAAATGCCCGGGCGTTTTAGAGATTAACATACCGGGCTGTATTCGTCTGGTCAGCAAGAATCGGCCGAAGGTTTCCCTGTAACCTGGAGAGGTTTTAAGATTGACCATGCATGGATTGCCAAATAATACAGAAAATACTAACAGATGAAGAAATGTCACACAGTTAACATCAGGTAAATGTCGATCACTTACCACATTACTCAGTCCACACTCGGCCATGTCAAAGACAACAGTCAGGAGTTTTCCCGGCTCCCTTTTGGCGTAGCGCTCCAACCAAAACGCAACGCATTTCTTCTTGTCCTCATTTGTTTTGTTATCACGTACATGGAGCTTTACTCGGAGCCAAACTAAACAGATACAGATAATATATATTATTAGCTCACATTATTTTCATTATAGGGAACCTGTCGTCTGATACATGCTGCCCAACCCGCGGGCGCCATGTATCAGCCACTGGCTGCACGATCACATTCATGTACGGTCGTCTCTGAAGTGCTGCAACGTTTCAGAGAAAAACATGCCGTTGATAGCCGCCGGGGACAGAGCCGCGCTACTCACTAGTCACATAGGCGGGTCCCCGGTGGCTTCTACCCGCCCGCTGACAGGGACTGATAAGCCTTTGCCTGCGTGCGCGTACAACTATGCCCATGGACATGTATCAGCTGACACGTTCCCTTTAATCATCATGGAGCTTATATAAAATAAATGCCATAACATAAGTGTTGTAATGATAGAACAATAGGGACTTTTTAATTAAAGAATATGATAAAAAAAGATTTGATTATTACAATTAATATCAATTTCGGGCCACCCCTTTAACCAAACATTGAAAGTACGTCTAAACACGATGCCTTTTTTTTAAATTAAAATTTCAGTATGATAATAGTATACTGTGCTAATCTACCCCAAAAACAATGTTTGTGTTCAAATGAAGCGTCTTGGCCCATCATTCAGGCGGACAAAGCAGAAAAGGCCCAGAAAGACGCCATTCCCACGTCTCCCATACACAGCAGCGCTGAGTGCTCCAGTGTTCGGTATGAGAGTCCTCACCAGACATGACTTATCACCGGGGGAAGATATGATCAGCAGTCTGAAACTGGACAAGCTGAATTAATATTTTCCCCAAAACTGAGTTGTTCGTGGCTCCCGTACACAAGACTGTTGGCCGAACCCATTGATAACGGTGGGTTCGGCAGACATTAGTCTGAACTGTGCGCAATCTCGGATGAACAACACAAATTACACCGTGTCATTATATACTAAAAACTAGACCTTAATTCGGAAGCAGTATGTGAAAAGTTAAGTACACCCTTACTTCTTCCAAAGGAATTAAGAGGGTAAGTATTAGCCAGGTGCAAGTAATTGTTCATCACAAAGTGTAACCACCACTATAAAAGCAGAAGTTTTGGCAGTTTGCTGGTCCGAAGCATTCAGATGTGTGCCAGCACAATGCCAAGGAGGAAAGATATCAGCAATGATCATGGAGAAGCAATTGTTGCTGCCCATCAATCTGGGAAGGGTTATAGGCCAATTATCAATCAATTTAGAGTCAATCAATGAGAAAGATTATAATTCACAAGTGGAAAACATTCAAGACAACAAATGATTCAAGACACCGTCTGCAGCAATCATGTGGGATGAGAGGTCATCACAGGAGGCCGTGCTCCAAAGGAAAATCAGCAGAATCCACACAAGGATTCCTCCATCCAACATTGCAAAATATAGTTTTGGCTCATTAAAAATGCTTCCTCCAACCGCACAAACTAAAAAGCTATTTACAAATCAAACACAAAGCAGGTATAATTCATAATAACATCTAATAACTACAAACACAAACTCTGTCACTGACAAGGACACGCTCAACTAGTTTCATCTGACTAACTGCAGGGAAACAAGATGCCAGTCATTGAGGAGAAGAAGGCCCGACCTCAGGCTCAGCGCCACAAGACTATTGTGTATTCCTGGATAAAACAAGGCGCTAATGAAATATCACAAAGATTTCGGTCTGCGCCAAGTGGAACATTATCATCTCTATGAGATGAAAGATCAGCATTGATGTCGGGTCTTTACATGACTGAGCTTGTATTTCACCCATCTCACTTCTACTGAATTCTTCATTCTACCAAATTAAGAAACCACAAGAATGAATCTATTGGGCAATGACCTCTGCTATATTCTATGTGGCCCGGCACTCACTTTATGGACATGGTGTAAAGAGCCCTCCCATGAAGTTTTTTTGTGTGTATGTGCTTGTCTTCTCCAGGATCCAGTGTCGTTCAGCATCTCTTCTCAGTGACGTCACCACTCTCCAGACTCTTTGGGTCACGCTGGGTTCTGCGTGACCAGTAAGTGGCTTTTACAATGTAAGTCTATGGAGCGTGATAACAAGGCTCAGAACGAGACTACATAGACTTACATTGTAAAAGAGACTGCCGGGTCACACACAGAGCAGAGAGTGAGCGAGAGAGTCTGAAGAGTGGTGAGGTCACTGAGAAGAGGAGAAGACCGGAGGAGGCGGCAGTACTTGAGTATATTAATACACACACTACATTACGTACATATACAGTACAGACCAAAAGTTTGGACACACCTTCTCATTCAAAGATTTTTCTGTATTTTCATGACTATGAAAACTGTAGAATCATACTGAAGGCATCAAAACTATGAATTAACACATGTGGAATTATACATTACACTTTACAAAAAAGTGTGAAACAGCTGAAAATATGTCTAAAATTCTAGGTTCTTCAAAGTAGCCACCTTTTGCTTTGATTACTGCTTTGCACGCAGAAAAGGTGAACGGATGGACTCTACATGCCTGGTTCCCGTGAAGCATGGAGGAGGAGGTGTGATGGTGTGGGGGTGCTTTGCTGGTGACACTGTTGGAAATTTATTCAAAATTGAAGGCATAGTGAACCAGCATGGCTACCACAGCATCTTGCAGCAGCATGCTATTCCATCCGGTTTACGTTTAGTTGGACCATCATTTATTTTTCAACAGGACAATGACCCCAAACACACCTCCAGACTGTATAAGGGCTATTTGACCAAGAAGGAGAGTGTTGGGGTACTACGCCAGATGACCTGGCCTCCACAGTCACCAGACCTGAACCCAATCGAGATGGTTTGGGGTGAGCTGGACCGCTCACCGCTTCAATTTTGAATAAATCCCCAGCAGTGTCACCAGCAAAGCACCCCCACACCACCTCCTCCATGCTTCACGGTGGGAACCAGGCATGTAGAGTCCATCCGTTCACCTTTTCTGCGTGCAAAGCAGTAATCAAAGCAAAAGGTGGCTACTTTGAAGAACCTAGAATATAAGACATATTTTCAGTTGTTTCACACTTTTTTGTAAAGTGTAATGTATAATTCTACATGTGTTAATTCATAGTTTTGATGCCTTCAGTGTGATTCTACAATTTTCATAGTCATGAAAACACAGAAAAATCTTTGAATGAGAAGGTGTGTCCAAACTTTTGGTCTGTACTGTATGTTATACACAGATTTAGTGAAAAAAGAAACTTCATGGCAGGGCTTCTTTAATAGCAGTATGGCAGACATGCACTAGCTTGCAATAATAATGCTATACTGTATAAATGTATAATGTAGGGCTGAAAGATTTAAATTTAACCCCTTCCCGACCCATGACGCCACGTAGGCGTCATGAAAATCAGTGCCAATCCGACCCATGACGCCTATGTGGCGTCATGAAAGGATCGCGTCCCTGCGGGTCGGGTGACCGGGGTCACTGAAAGCTCACCCCACCCGCAGACACAGGACCCTTTGTGCTTCACCACAGGGGGGTTGACTTAACCCCCCGTGGCCACGATCGCTCTGATTGGCTGTTAAAAGTGAAACAGCCAATCAGAGCAATCTGTAATATTTCACCAATATAATTGGTGAAATATTACAATCCAGCCATGGCCGATGCTGCAATAGCATCTGCCATGGCTGGAGACTGAGTACCGACCCCCCCCCACACCATGTCACGGCGGTGATCGGCCGCCGCCACCGAAAAATGGCAGCGGTCGGTCACCGCCGTCACTAACAGCTCCCCTCGTCCTGGCCTCCGCTGCCCCCACCTTCCGATCTCCCCCCCCTCACTTCCGACCCCCATACTCACCTCTCCCGGTCCACCGATGTCCCTCGATCATTCCCGGCGGCTGCCCGGGATTCTTCATGGGCGCCGCCATCTTGGAAAATGGCGGGCGCATGCGCAGTGCGCCCGCCGGCCGGCGCATGCGCAGTGCGCCCTGCAGAGTAAAAAAATTTATTTTGATCACTGTGACATACTGTCACAGTGATCAAAATAAAAAAAAGTAAGTGAACCCCCTGTCATAGGTAGGGGAAAATAATAAAGAATTTTTTTTTTTTTTCCTATTAGGCCCTGTGCACACGTTGCGGATTTTGCTGCGGATCCGCAGCGGATTTTTGCTGTGGATCAGCGGCGGATTTTGCTGCGGATCAGCAGCGGAATTTTGCTGCGGATCAGCAGCGGATTTTGCTACGGATCCGCAGCGGATTTTGCGTTGCGGATCCGCAGCGGATTTCGCTGCGGATCCACAGCAGATCCAGAAACAATGTACAGTACAATGCAAATAAATGGTAAAAAAAAAACGCTGTGCACATGCTGCAGATTTTTCAACGCGGATTTGGTGCGGTTTTAAATCCGCAGCATGTCAATTCTTTGTGCGGATTCCGCAGCGATTTTACACCTATTCCATTATAGGCGTAAAACCGCAGAGAAAAACCGCAGCAAATCCGCGCTAAATACGCAGGTAAAAGGCAGGTCATTTTACCTGCGGATTTTAGAAAAATCCGCAAGTGAATCTGCAACGTGTGAACGGGGCCTCAGGGTTAGGCTGGGTTCATATTGCATTATGGCAGTCCGTTAGATGGACTGCGTTTCATCGCGGTACAACGCAGTCCGATAACGCTGCCATTCACACCATTTGTGTGTGCATCGCAACGCAAGCCATGAAGCGGCATAAGATCGCGACGTGTCGTCATTCAGTAACAGAGCCTTGGACGCGGCCTGCAGCGTCTGGGCTCCGTCACCGCTAGCACAGATGAATCATCGCTGATTCCTCTGCACTAGCGGGTATAGCATAACGCGATCGCGTTATGCTATACCGTTACCAGCCCGTCAACGCTACGTGTTGAACGGGCTGGTAAAACGCAATATGAACCCAGCCTTAGGGTTAGAACTAGGGTTAGGGTTAGAACTAGGGTAAGGGTTGGAATTAGGGTTAGGGTTGGAATTAGGGTTAGGGTTGGAATTAGGGTTAGGTTTGTGGTTAGGATAAGTGTTAGGGGTGTTTTGGGGTTAGGGTTGGGATTAGGGTTAGGCTTGTGGTTAGGTTTATGGTTAGAGTTAGGATTAGGGTTAGGGGTGTGTTGGGGTTAGGGTTATGGTTTGTATTAGGGTTAGGGGTGTGTAGGGGTTAGGGTTGGAGTTAGAATTGAGGGGTTTCCACTATTTATGCACATCAGGGGGTCTCCATACGCGACATGGCGCCACCATTGATTCCTGCAAATTTTGTGTTCAAAAAGTCAAACAGTGCTCCCTTTATTCCAAGCTCCGACGTGTGCCCAAACAGTGGTTTACCCCCACATATGGGGTATCAGCGTACTCGGGAAAAATTGCACAACAACTTTGGGGGTCTAATTTCTCCTGTTACTGTTGGGAAAAAAAATTGGGGACTAAAAAAGTTATTTTTGTGGAAAAAAATGATTTTTTATTTTCACGGCTCTGCGTTATAAACTTCTGTGAAGAACTTGGAGATTCAAAGTGCTTACCACACATCTAGAGGAGTTCCTTGGGGGATCTAGTTTCCAAAATGGGGTCACTTGGGGGGGTTTCTACTGTTTAGGCACATCATGGGCTCTGCAAACGTAACATGACACCCGCAGACCATTCCATCAAGTCGGCATTTCAAAACGTCACTACTTCCCTTCCGAGCCCCGAAGTGTGCCCATACAGTAGTTTTCTCCCATATATGGGATATCAGCGTACTCAGGACAAATTGGACAACAACTTTTGAGGTCTAATTTCTCCTGTTACCCTTGGGAAAATAAAAAAATTGGGGACTAAAAGATCATGTTTGTGGAAAAAATATGATTTTTTTATTTTCATGCCCCGGCGTTATAAACTTCTGTGTAGCCCTTGGGGGTTCAAAGTGCTCACTACACATCTAGATAAGCTCCTTGGGGGGTCTAGTTTCCAAAATGGGGTCACTTGTGGGGGTTTCTACTGTTTAGGCACATCAGGGGCTCTGCAAACGCAACATGACGCCCACAGAACATTCCATCAAGTCTGCATTCCAAAATGGCGCTCCTTCCCTTCTGTGCTCTCCCATGCGCCAAAACAGTGGTTCCCCCCACATATGGGGTACCAGTGTACTCAGGACAAACTGTACAACAACTTTTCTGGTCCAATTTCTCCTGTTACCCTTGTGAAAATAAAAAATTGCGGGTTAAAAAAAATCAGTTTTTGAGGAAAAAAATATTTTTTATTTTCACGGCTCTGCATTACAAACTTCTGTGAAGCACGTGGGGGTTCAAGGTACTCACCACACATCTAGATAAGTTCCTTGAGGGGTCTAGTTTACAAAATGTGGTCACTTGTGGGGGGGTTTCTACTGTTTAGGCACATCAGGGGCTCTGCCCGCCCGCAGACCATTCCATCAAGTCGGCATTTCAAAGCGTCACTACATCCCTTCCAAGCCCTGACGTGTGCCCAAACAGTGGTTCCCCCCCACATGTGAGGTACTAGCGTACTTAGGACAAATTAGACAACAACTTTTGGGGTCCAATTTCTTCTGTAACCATTGTGAAAATAAAAAGTAGGGGGCTAAATAATCATTTTTTGAGAAAAAAAAATGATTTTTTATTTTCACGGCTCTGCGTTATAAACTTTTGTGAAGCACCTGGGGGTTCAAAGTGCTCACTGTGCATCTACATAAGTTCCTTAGGGGGTCTAGTTTCCAAACTGGGGTCATTTGTCGGGGAGCTCCAAAGTTTAGGCATACAGGGGCTCTCCAAACATGACATGGTGTCCGCTAACGATTGGAGCTAATTTTCCATTCAAAAAGTCAAATGGCGCTCCTTCCCTTCTGAGCCCTGCCGTGCGCCCAAACAGTGGTTTATGACCACATATGAGGTATCTGTGTACTCAGGAGAAATTGCCCAACAAATTTTAGGATCCAATTTATACTGTTGCCCATGTGAAAATGAAAAAACTGAGGCTAAAAGAAAATTTTTGTGAAAAAAAAAGTACTTTCTTTATTTTACGGATCAATTTGTGAAGGACCTGGGTATTCAAAGTGCTCACTATGCATCCAGAAAAGTTCCTTGGGGAGTCTAGTTTCCAAAATGGGGTCACTTGTGGGGGAGCTCCAATGTTTAGGCACACAGGAACTCTCCAAATGCGACATGGCAACCGCTAAATATTCCAGCATATTTTCCATTCAAAAAGTCAAATGGTGCTCCTTCCCTTCTGAGCCCTGCCGTGCGCCCAAACAGTGGTTTATGACCACATATGAGGTATCTGTGTACTCAGAAGAAATTGGCCAACAAATTTTAGGATCCATTTTATCCTGTTGCCCATGTGAAAATGAAAAAACTGAGGCTAAAAGATTTTTTTTGTGAAAAAAAAGTACTTTCTTTTTTTTACGGATCAATTTGTGAAGCACCTGGGTGTTCAAAGTGATCACTCTGCATCTAGATAAGTTCCTTGGGGGGTCTAGTTTCCAAAATGGGGTCACTTGTGGGGGAGCTCCAATGTTTAGGCACACAGGGACTCTCCAAATGCGACATGGCAACCGCTAAATATTCCAGCATATTTTCCATTCAAAAAGTCAAATGGCGCTCCTTCCCTTCTGAGCCCTGCCGTGCGCCCAAACAGTGGTTTATGACCACATATGAGGTATCTGTGTACTCAGGAGAAATTGCCCAACAAATTTTAGGGTCAATTTTATCCTGTTGCCCATGCAAAAATGAAAAAATTGATGCTAAAAGAAAAATTTTGTTGGAAAAATTAAAATGTCCATTTTTTCCTTACACGTTGCTTTAGTTCCTGTGAAGCACCTGAAGGGTCAATAATCTTCTTGAATGTAGTTTTAAGTAGCTTGAGGGGTGCAGTTTTTATAATGGTGTCACTTTTGGGTATTTTCTGCCATATAGACCCCTCAAAGTGACTTCAAATGTGAGGTGGTCCCTAAAAAAAATGGTTTTGTAAATTTTGCTGTAAAAATGAGAAATCGCTGGTCAATTTTTAACCCTTATAACTTCCTAACAAAAAAAAATGTTGTTCCCAAAATTGTGCTGATGTAAAGTAGACATGTGGGAAATGTTATTTATTAACTATTTTGTGTCACATAACTCTCTGGTTTAACAGAATAAAAATTCAAAATTTGAAAATTGCAAAATTTTCAAAATTTTGGACAAATTTCCATTTTTTTTCACAAATAAACGCAAAAATTATCGACCTAAATTTACCACTAACATAAAGCCCAATATGTCACGAAAAAACAATCTCAGAATCGCTATGATCCGTTGAAGCGTTCCTGAGTTATTACCTCATAAAGGGACACTGGTCAGAATTGCAAAAAATGGCCAGGTCATTTAGGTCAAAATAGGCTGGGTCATGAAGGGGTTAAGGACAATTTTAGCCCTTAAATTTTATCAACGCAGGTGCTCAAACTGTTTTCCATCACAATTTGCACAGCTTTGAAGTCTGTCTCCCCCTTCATAACACTATTACACATACTGTCTATCTACTTTGGACCTGTATATGTCATGGAACGTGCCAGAATCTTTGAATCGGGCTCAGGAGCAGAGACTGTTCCACACATGGCAGATGCTAGAAAAGAGCAGCTGGGTAACAGGGGATGGAGGTGAGAGGTCACAGCAAATGCTAGTAAAGGTTATCTAAGTAAAAAGGATGGAGGTGACAGGTGAAGGGTCATGGCAAATGATAGGAAAGGGTAGCTAGGTAACAGGGGAAGGAGGTGACAGGTCACGGAAAAAGGTAGGAAAGGGCAGCTGGGTAATGGGATGAGGCAACAGGTGAGGGTCACAGCAAATGCTAGGAAAGGGCAGATGGGTAACGGGATGGAGGTGACAGGTGAGGGGTCACGGCAAATGCTAGGAAAGGGCAGCTATGTAACAGGAGAAGGAGGTGACAGGTGAGGGGTCACGGCAAATGCTAGGAAAGGGCAGCTGAGAAACGGGATGGAGATGACAGGTTAGGGTCACGGCAAATGCTAGGAAGTGGCAGCTGGGTAACAGGGGATGGAGGTGACAGGTGAGGGGTCAGAACCATCCTTTATTGCAGTTTATGGAGGGCATAGAGCAGAGGTGAGAAAACAAGACACAGGGGACCTAATTACGCAAGAGGCACATGTGAGGGGGTTAACACTTGACTCCCCTCCTACACAGAGAAGACATAAAAGTCCTGAAGAATAATGGATGGAAGAGATGCAATGTGGCTTCCAAAACACCCATACATTTTCCATGTCAGAAAGGAAAGGTGCATAGGCAGAAGCAGGCACTTGGAAGTCCTAACGGTGCACTATGTGGCCATCGCTTGGACCTCCACAGATCAGCAAAATATGGTCGTGTCTGTCGTGGCAGGAGTAGATGAGGTACAGAGGTAGCCATGCATGTATGTGGTTATTTCTATTGTACTTCCTGGGAATATTGGAAAACTAGGTGTAAGACAAATGGTGAGGCTGAGAATGGCTCTCTCCTCTTTCTGCTTTACTGCCCAATGCGTGGCCAGCATGAATCAGGCACTGCCTGTGTATTCTCAGTCCGGTATATTTGACACTGAAATGCTGCAGTGTTTCAGAGAAAAACATACTTTAGAAGGCTCCGGGTATCGAGTCGCGCTGTAGACTGGGCGGACAGGAGGGTCCCTGGCGGCTTCTCCCCACCCGCTGCCCTGAAGTGACAGGTCTCTGCCTAGACCACACTTTTAAAGTATGTTTCTCTCTGAAGTGTTGCCGTAGATTATATGAATAAAGACATTTTTGAATGATTGGATTCTGAAAAACATGAAGCCGTATACAAGCTCGGCTTTATACTTACATAGTTTGTTGCCTTCTTTATCGTAGCCATGCAGGTAGGTGGCTCCAACGTCAAAGCACCACCTGGGTAGAACGGATTCACTCAGATCTGGGAAAAAGAACCAAAAAAAAACTAATCAACTTCAGAGCAAAAAGACAAAAAAGAGAAATGTCACTAACACAAGATGTAGCCAGAACCAGGCTCTTTTCACACCTTTTGGCTTCCATAAGTTCATATTAAACTGTAAAGCGCTGCGGAATATGTTGGCGCTAAATAAATAAGATTATTATTATATATTATTATATTGCTAGAAAAGCAGTACCAGGATTCTGGATCTCACCACAATGGGCCATCGTGCTACATCAGACCTAACTGTCAGCACCTAAAGTACAACCACCCTTTAAGAGCAATATATTGAGACGAACACGTACAGTTCACATCTATGAAAAGGCCATAAACCAACAGTAATAAAAGGAATATGTTTATGCCCTACAGTGCAGCCATAGATCGTCCTAGACCCTGATCATAAAGCTGATGTCATGGTGCAAGGAACTTAAAAGGGTTGTCTGGGAATATTTAATTTTTTTCTTATGGGGCTAAGAACTGACAGGCAAGTAGTTGCTAACTACATGCCTGTTGTGCCCGGCGCCGGCTCAGAGCGACCACAGATTACTCATGCCGGCAATTCTACTTCACATTAACAGAGCAAGCTGACGAGGGGGTGTAACCGCTGTCGTCATGCTGATTGATAGCCGGCTCCCCGCAGTTATGCAGCGGGGAGCCGGCTATCAATGATCATGAGATCAGCAGTCACGGCCTGCAAACAGAGCAGAACGGAAATGAAGCTGCTGTTGTTTCGTCGTCACCAGAATCCGTGTTATTGCGGGAAGGAGCAATTTGTGACTGCTCCTAGTTGGCAAAGATCAGCGCTGGGCACAACAGGCAGGTAGGTAGCAACTGTAAATTCTTAGGCCCATAAGAAAAACTAAAATAATCCCAGATCACCCATTTAAGGGTGAATAAACGCACAATTTCTCCATTCAGGACGGAGCAGGAAAACCCCATTCTTGGGGATCCAGAGCCACGATCTCAGGAGCACTTAGGATCCGCAGCGATCAGTCAGCCTTTCCTATAGATTGGGGTTAATGTTTTTTTTAATAACCCTTATAGGTAAAAGCCTGTGAACCCCACGTGGCTTCAGAAAACTGATCTACAATCATTTTCACTGCAGCCATTGTATAGAATGATAGCTACACGTCATTGCTCTTCCTAACAGATCCCTATCTTGGGTGGACGACTTCTTTTTTAATGGACAGGAAACTTGTTGGAAGATTGTGACGGTCCGAGCTCAGAAGCAGAGATATGAAGCCGTGGCACAAAGCCTGCCTTGTGAGACTGCACCTTCATGTTCTTATGAGCCCGGTTCCTAAGCCTGGCGCTAATCACCAAATACCTTCAACATTAATTTCACTTGGAGGAATTCCAGGAGTCAATTAAATACACATGACCGCCAAGCTAAAAAAAACATCCTGGAGAGTCTGGCATCTCATTCTGTTCATTAGCCCAGGAGCTTATTAGCAAAGTGTAATAATCCGGTGCTGGAGATACGTCCGCAGTCTGTAAGAGCGCAGCACTGTGCACATTACTGCCTTGTAGAAGGAAAACTAGGCCATAATGCAAAAACTAAATACACCCCAAACAATCCCTATAATTTCCTTGAGGTTTTTGGACCTTCGTTTATGCGCAGTTCTCTTAAGGTCCCGCCACAGCATTTCACAGGGGTTGGGGTCCAGATTGGGCCTCGGCCACTGCAGCACCTGGAGTCTTTTCTTTTTCAGCCATTCTGATGTAGATTTGCTGGTGCGTTCAGGATCCTTGTCCCGTTCAATCACCCAGTTTCGGTCACTCTTAAGCTTTGTGATAGACGATCTTACATTTGACTCTAGAATAGTTTGATTTACAGAAGATTTTATGGTCGACTCACTGACTACAAGGTGCTCAAATCCTGTGACTGCAAACAAGCCCAAATCATCACCCCTCCGCCATTGTCCTTCACAGGTATGAGGCGTTTGTGTGAATATGCTGACTATGCAGGGCATTATGGCCACGTCTACCCAAAGGACATTGTTTCAACGTTGCCAAACAAGCCATGTTTGTTCAGTCTTTCTAATTGTGCTGTCATGAACTTGAACATAGAACATGCTGACTGAGGACTGTGCAGACACGAGACGTCGGTGGGAGCAGACACGGGACGTCGGTGGGAGCAGACACGGGACGTCGGTGGGAGCAGACACGGGACGTCGGTGGGAGCAGACAAAGGGACGTCGGTGGGAGCAGACAAAGGGACGTCGGTGGGAGCAGACAAAGGGACGTCGGTGGGAGCAGACAAAGGGACGTCGGTGGGAGCAGACAAAGGGACGTCGGTGGGAGCAGACAAAGGGACGTCGGCGTGCACAGACACGGGACGTCGGTGGGAGCAGACACGGGACGTCGTGGGAGCAGACAAAGGACGTCGGTGGGAGCAGACCAAGGCACGTCGGTGGGCGCAGACACGGGACGTCGGTGGGCGCAGACACGGACGTCGGTGGGCGCAGACACGGGACGTCACTGAGCGCAGACACGGGACGTCGGTGGGCGCAGACACGGGACGTCACTGAGCGCAGACACGGGACGTCGGTGGGAGCAGACACGGGACATCGGTGGGCGCAGACACTGGACATCACTGAGAGCAGACACGGGACGTAGGTGGACGCAGACACGGGACGTCGGTGGACGCAGACACGGGACGTCGGTGGGCGCAGACACGGGACGTCACTGAGCGCAGACACGGACGTCGGTGGGCGCAGACAAGGGACGACGGTGGGCGCAGACACGGGACGACGGTGGGCGCAGACACGAGACGTCACTGAGCGCAGACACGGGACGTCGGTGGGCGCAGACACGGGACATCACTGAGCGCAGACACGGGACGTCGGTGGGAGCAGACACGGACGTCGGTGGGAGCAGACACGGGACGTCGGTGGGAGCAGACACGGGACGTCGGTGGGAGCAGACACGGGACGTCGGTGGGAGCAGACACGGGACGTCGTGGGAGCAGACACGGGACGTCGGTGGAGCAGACACGGGACGTCGGTGGGAGCAGACACGGGACGTCGGTGGGAGCAGACACGGACGTCGGTGGGAGCAGACACGGGACGTCGGTGGAGCAGACACGGGACGTCGGTGGGAGCAGACACGGGACGTCGGTGGGAGCAGACACGGGACGTCGGTGGGAGCAGACACGGGACGTCGGTGGGCGCAGACACGGGACGTCGGTGGGCGCACACACGGGACGTCGGTGGGCGCACACACGGGACGTCGGTGGGCGCACACACGGGACGTCGGTGGGCGCACACACGGGACGTCACTGGGCGCACACACGGACGTCACTGGCGCAGACACGGGACATCACTGGGAAACAGTCTTCTAGCCTGAAGGGGTAGTTATGTCAGGATCTTTGCAGGAGCCCAGTCAAAAAAGGAGTAACAAAAATTTTATTTAAAAAAAAAAAAAAAAAACCTAAGGTGAAATGGGAATTTTAGACCATTTTTAATAGTAAAACAGCTAAAGGAGTAAAAAAAATATCTTTGACTCTTTAGACAACTCTTTTTAAACTGAATATTTAGTGAATGTGAACACATTAAGTATTTACTGTAGACATTTCTGCATGAAAAACGTGTCTAATGGCAGGAAAAACGCTGCCGAAAAACGCTTGTCTTTTTCATGCCTTTTTCTCATTCATTTGAAAGTGTGAAAAATGCAGGGAAAGCACTGAAAACATTCACATGCTATAAATATGAAAGGGTTTCAAATCTCCAAGGAAAAAATAAGGAACGTGGGCATGAGATTCAGGAGCTTCATTCACTTTGCTGGGACAGAAAATGGGACACGAGATATGTGAAAACATCCTTAGAGTAAAATACAGACTTTCTTCAAAAAAAAAAAAAATCAACACAGCGCAGGAGCTTCTTTCCAATGTTGTGTCCTTTTTCTGCTTTTGTTACCATTACCTCTTATGGCAGCACCAGTTGTACTAAACAAATGCTCTGTCCTATTACATAAAACCCCCAATGGTCTTCTAGATTAATTAGGAAAAATAGAAATACCATGTGAGAAAAACATTTTATATAAAGGTCCAAAGATGAGCAGCTCAGCCACAGCCCTAAACCCCATGGGCTAGGTGCTTTCAGGCCATGCTCCAGCTCTCCCGAGTCTCACAGCATTGCAGTACATAGTGCGGTATATAAAGGGCAGTATGATATCATACAAGGAAATAATTATACAAATTACTACAATTCTACACATCAGCAGATGAATACTGTTACAGAGTGCAGTATTTACCGTATATGCATACAAGAGCTGGAAATTCAGATAAAAAAAACTGACACTACTCCCATCGCCCAGCTCGCCTTAACGTGCATTTGCAGAACTTTTCTAATTTTTTTTTTATATATATACACCGCAATGCATTTTTTTTTTCGTCTAAAAATAAACAGTCAAAAGCAAATATTGTGCGAACACCTTTTATAGTTTGCTGTAAGGGAACTTTTCTATTCAAGGATATCTAGAGGTTATGAAAATGACTAATATAACAAAGAGAAGGTAAATTCCCAGCTTGTGAATTGCAGCTTGTCTTTAGAATGAAGAATGTGCGTTTAATGATTAATGTCAACAGGGAATTTGGCTTTCTCCTGTGAATAGCGAAGCGCAGGAGGCACAAATCAGAAGACTTTAATGTTATAACTCAGCCGTTGTCTCTTTACTGTCTGCTAAAATATCGAAATTCTATTACAGGCACGGCACAACGTTTGCTTTCTGGAGATGAAATCCGACTTCATATTACCCATAAATCAGGTGTGATAAAGCGCCACAATAGAAATGCTGAAGTTTCTGCGCCTCTGACCGTGGTATGAAATAGACAAATAAAAATCAATATCTTATATATATACACGAGACACAAAACGTAAATCCGGACTATTCTATACTATGGATTCATGTGCTGACGTGGAGAAAGAAACTATACTGCCACTGCAGAGAAAAAAGGGGTAACAGCTACAGCCAATCGGAGCAAGATTCGAGAAAAGTCCAACCCTGCAAACACAAGCCCATAGCACTATCCCTCCAGCACCAAGCTGTCCGATGGCCAGAATCTTATACATTTCCATCATCCCTATATTGAGCTATATTACTCAATGAGGGGAGGCAAGTATCATTTAGGTAGAGTATCATTACAGTCTAATTAGTAATGTCTAAGAAAAATATCAAAAACAATGTTTATGATATCCTAAACCCAATAAGTGTTTATCGTGGATAGGTATGTGACCGGCTCACCATTAATGTTTATTTCTTTCCTCCATCTGAAGCTTTCATCAATCATCTTCAATGCGTCGTCTATCACGCTGTGCCTCCACAGGAGATAGCTCTCCACCCAGGCGTCGTCCGTCTGCAGCCGGTCCACGTCACGGGAATCGTATTTACTGGAATTGTCTGCAATGGAAACAATGGGTTATCCATATATACGTGTCTGCCACATTACAAGCAGCCGCTGCCCCGGGACGAGGTGCCGAGATGTCACCAGCACCGGCCATCACGACAGATTGTGAAGAAGTTGGACTTTAATTGACCAGCTGATCGCTCGATAATCTAAAAAAGGGGTCAGGAGGCGACACCATTAAATGGAAAGTGTCATCAGAAAATGACCCATTGTTTAAAATAGGGAAGAAACTTTCAATTGTTTTGCTAGTTTTTTCTAGCATGGAAAGTTCTGAAACTTTGCAGATCGCTTTGTAAGTGAATTGTCTTCATTCCTGTAGAAAAAAATAATATTGTAAGTGGCTTCCAAACCCCTTTATTTCTATTGATGGTCTATTTATCTGTCTTCAAATAAATTCGTTTTATCATCAATTCGGCTGGAGTATTGATGCTGGCAGTGAAAGGGTCAGCTCTGCACCCGTGTCCTCCTCTGTGTCTGCAGCGTCTCATCCCCGCAGTTAAAGAAGCCCTCCTCCTCCTCCGGCCATCAAAGTTTTTATCTTCTTAATATATTGCAGTCATCATATTATACATCACTGTGTACTTACAATTGCTCATTTTTCCTTTCTACCCAGATAATTCTTCTCTTTTCCATTAGGTCTAAGATATCACGTGATTAAAAGCTAACTAGCTGAATCCTTCTAAGCTCTGTGTAGAAACAGGAGGTCAATTTTCCCTGTATGACTCATGAGTCATCACTGCAAAAGTCAATTTCCTTAATAAATTGATTTGCAAAGATTCATGACTTTACATGATGAACATTCTTAAAAAAGAAATAAAAAGAAAAAAAGTTAAATTTTTATGTTACTAGCATTTTTTTATATTTTTTTTTAGTGATTAAAACAGTCTTGCAATTTTTAATCTGACCAACAGACATAATATCGCTTTCTTCTTGCTCTTTACATGTAGGAAAAACTAGGAGAAGAAAAACAGCACAATAGGGTTTTATCAGACGGAGCGAAAGATGTTAAAGAAGGTTATGCTAGCCTGATTTAGTGGTGTATACACAACAACATTTCTATGATTTATACATCCAGCTGCTGGAGGCCCGGGAAAACACAGATAAGGAGAACCTGCGGATAATCTGTGCTGCTGGTATCACATCTGATAGATCCAAGTCCAGACAAAAAGTATCTGCAGTCTTTCTTTATTCTGTCGACGCGTTTCCAGGTACTACAGACTTCATCAGGACCAGAAAACCTTTGAGTTTCCTTGTCCTGATGAAGAAGTCTGTAGTACTATGAAACGCGTCGACAGAATAAAGAAAGACTGCAGATACTTTTTGTCTGGACTTGGATCTATCAGATGTGATACCAGCAGCACAGATTATCCGCAGGTTCTCCTTATCTGCTCTTTACATGAACATTAGTAGCAAAAACCCAACTCAGACCCTATTTGTTTGGGTAGGAGGTGAGCTGTGACATCACCTTTTGTAAATGGTGTTTCCTGAGTTATCTACTGTATATAGAGGTGTTATCAGTCATTATACAGGAGGGGGGAAGTGAGCTGTGATATCACCTTTTGTAAGTGGTGTTTCCTGGGTTATATCTACTGTATATAGAGGTGTTATCAGTCATTATACAGGAGGGGGGAGGTGAGTTGTGATATCACCTTTTGTAAATGGTGTTTCCTGAGTTATCTACTGTATATAGAGGTGTTATCAGTCATTATACAGGAGGGGGAAGTGAGCTGTGATATCACCTTTTGTAAGTGGTGTTTCCTGGGTTATCTACTGTATATAGAGGTGTTATCAGTCATTATACAGGAGGGGGAAGGTGAGTTGTGATATCACCTTTTGTAAATGGTGTTTCCTGAGTTATCTACTGTATATAGAGGTGTTATCAGTCATTATACAGGAGGGGGAAGTGAGCTGTGATATCACCTTTTGTAAGTGGTGTTTCCTGGGTTATCTACTGTATATAGAGGTGTTATCAGTCATTATACAGGAGGGGGAAGGTGAGTTGTGATATCACCTTTTGTAAATGGTGTTTCCTGAGTTATCTACTGTATATAGAGGTGTTATCAGTCATTATACAGGAGGGGGAAGTGAGCTGTGATATCACCTTTTGTAAGTGGTGTTTCCTGGGTTATCTACTGTATATAGAGGTGTTATCAGTCATTATACAGGAGGGGGGAGGTGAGCTGTGATATCACCTTTTGTAAATGGTGTTTCCTGAGTTATCTACTGTATATAGAGGTGTTATCAGTCATTATACAGGAGGGGGGAGGTGAGTTGTGATATCACCTTTTGTAAAGGGTGTTTCCGGAGTTATCTACTGTATATAGAGGTGTTATCAGTCATTATACAGGAGGGGGGAGGTGAGCTGTGATATCACCTTTTGTAAGTGGAGTTTCCGGTTTTATCTACCATATATAAAGTTGTTATCAGTCATTGTACAGAAGGGGGGAGGAGGTGAGCTGTGATATCACCTTTTGTAAGTGTTGGATCCTGTGTTATCTACGGTATATAAAGGTCTGATCAGTCATTGTGCAGTAGTGAGAGGAGGTGAGCTGTGATATCACCTTTTGTAAGTGTTGGAGCCTGTGTTATCTACTGTATATAGAGGTGTTATCAGTCATTATACGGGAGGGGAGCTGTGATATCACCTTTTGTATGTGGAGCTTCCGGTTTTATCTACCATATATAAAGTTGTTATCAGTCATTGTACAGTAGGGGGGAGGAGGTGAGCTTTGATATCACCTTTTGTAAGTATTGGATCCTGTGTTATCTACGGTATATAAAGGTGTGATAAGTCATTGTGCAGTAGTGAGAGGAGGTGAGCTGTGATATCACCTTTTGTAAGTGTTGGATCCTGTGTTATCTACGGTATATAAAGGTGTGATCAGTCATTGTACAGGAGGGGGGAGGTGAGCTGTGATATCACCTTTTGTAAGTGTTGGATCCTGTGTTATCTACGGTATATAAAGGTGTGATCAGTCATTGTACAGGAGGGGAGCTGTGACATCACCTTTTGGAAGTGGAGTTTCCGGTTTTATCTACCATATATAAAGTTGTTATCAGTCATTGTACAGTAGGTGGAGGAGGTGAGCTTTGACATCACCTTTTGTAAATAATAGAGATATTCTAATTAAAGATATATAGGATGTATTTATAATGGCATTTCTTTAAATTATTGCTTATTTTCTATTTCTGGTGAACCTCTAGAAGAGGAGAAAAACAACTTCACAAGATATTCTACAGAACAGTTTTAAATGTTCTATTATTTCTGATCATTTTTGAGAATCATTTGTTTCATTCCCCTCCACACTTAAAAGTTAATTATGCAATACATTTGGCAAAAAAAGGATAAAAACTAATCCCTGCCCGTTTGCTGTAAACACTTCAACCAAAAATTTGAAAGGACCCTAGACACATTTCTGCAGGAGTTCTCAGTGGTCCCTGAATGCTGCTGATGGGGTGTTTGCTTTAGGTTTTGTTTGTTTTTTCTAATTTATAGGTTTAGTTTTCCTGTAATAATTGAAACAGTATAAACACTGAATGTCACGATAATTACTACAAACTGATTTTAAGGCCTGATTTTAACATTCGCTATGTAATTATTACTTTTTTAGGATAATAAACAAATACATCGCAGATTACTGCAGTATAACGAGCTCCGAGCAATTTTTTTTTCTAAATAATGAGAGAAAACAAACAACTAAAGATGTAAAGCGTTAAAAGCATTAGGCGAATCTGGTGATATAGATGGAGTGGACAGAAAACACTCGCAAGAAGAGATAAAAGGGAGCGTCTGACATTATCTATCCAGGTCATACCAAAATAGATCTGTTGCATAGTTACAATTGCATATTAAAATATTTTCTTTCCATTTAGGTTAGATTATTAGGTCATCAGGGACAAAAACAAACACAACATCACTAACACAAATAATACACATCAAAAGCCAAGGAAAATAGGGGGACAGACATAAAACCCCACAGCCCTAAAGTGAGGGAGGAAAGAGAAGGAAAAAGGAAGGAGAAAAACAAGATGGGAAACAAGGAAGAAGAACAGCAAAATGGACACAAGAGGTAAAAGAAAAGGGAAGGAGAACAGAGATAATGGAGACAAAAGAACACGTCTCGCGGCTCTCGAACTATAGCAATCAGTGGCTCCTGATAACAATGCCACATTAAGCCCGGGTCTCACATAGCGATACACCAGCGATCCCGACAACGATCAGGATCGCTGGTGTGTCGCTACATTATCGCTGCTGAGCTGCCAAACAGGCAGCTCAGGCAGCGATCAGTACAAGCGACACTGCGGGTAACATCGCTTAGTTACCCGCAGTGTACCTTGGATACCAGCGCCCTGATGCAGGGAGCTGGTAACCAAGGTACACATCGGGTTTCCAGGCGCTGCGCGGTGCCTGGAAACCCGATGTGTACCTTGGTTACCAGCTCCCTGCTTCAGGGCGCTGGTATCCAAGGTACACATTGGGTTTCTAGGCACAGCCCCGCGCCTGGAAACCAGCTGTGTACCTTGGTTACCAGCGGATCGCTGGTCTCCCGCCTGTCACACGCAGCGATGCGTGCCTGTCAGCGGGAGACCAGCGATCAAAAAAATGTCCTGACATTTCAGCGACGATCAGCGATACCCGGCAGGGGGGCTGATCGTCGCTGAATGTCACACACAGCGATATCGCTGGTGAGCTCGCTGCTGCGTCACAAAACTAATGACTCAGCAGCGATCTCGCTACCGAGATCGCTGTGTGAGACGGGGGCTTTACTGTGGAGAGAAACAGGGCTGACATCCCAGATAGTGGACAATCCCTTTAATTCATGCATGGTTATAACAAGATGTTCTATTTGACATATTAATCTTACTCTATTTTTCGGTACGGCTTTTCAAAGTTTGGATTATGTACAGGGGTGAAAAGCGCTGACAATCTTTGTTTCCCATATACATCCAAACCTTTAGGGTATGTGCACACGTTTTGGATTTTGATGCGTTTCCGTAGCGTTTTTGGACGCACAGAATTTCCTCAAATCCGCAGAGCGCTGAGCACACAATGTTGATCAATAGGAAATACAAAAACGCTGTGCACTTGATTCGGGAAAAAAAATGCGGAATTGCAGCATTTTATTTACCACAGCATGTCAATTCTTTGTGCGGAACTGCAGCGTTTCTGCACCCATTGACTTGCATTGAATGGGGCACAACCGCAGCAAAACCGCAGGTCTAAAAAAGATCTGCAGTTTTGCTGTGGATGAAACGATGCAGATCGGGAGGAGGGAAGTGTGTGCACGGTGACTGTGTGCGAGTATAGTGTGTGGGCATGTATAGTGTGTGTCAGGCTATGTGTTGCCGGGGCTGTGCGGGGGTCTGCCGGAGCTGTTCGGGGGTTGCCGGGGCTGTGTGTGTGTATGCAGGCATCGTCTGATGGAACTACAAGTCCCATCCGGCTATGCCTGCTACAGTGACAGTGAGTGACACATTAGCCAATGATGGGACAGTAGTAGTCCCATCATCCAGCTAATGTGTTGAGTGTAAAAAAACAAAAAAAAAAACAAACAAAAACCCCATACATTACATATACAGTACATACAACATACAGAACATACACATAATAGACAACACATAACATAGAGTACACACTTACCAATCACCTAGGCCCCGACACCCTCGTCTTCTTTAATAAAGATAAAATAAAAAAACAACCTACACATTACCTTTCTGCCGTAGTCCAGTGATTAACGAGTGTACCACGACGATCTCCGATATAGAACACTGACATCGGGTGATGTCAGTGCTCTACAGAGGCCCTGCGATGCACTGACAGCGGAAGTAATCCTCCGCCGCTACCGGGAGAGAGTGAGGTCACTTAAGTTCATTCTCTCACCGGCAATGATGGGTGAGAAAATTCCCACGCAGAGTTGCCGGAAAGTGAGAAACTCAGGTAACCTCAGTGATGCACTGCAGGAGCCATTGTCTCCTGTCAGTGCATCACTGGGAGGCCCTATAAAGCAGTGACATCACCTGATGTCACTGTTCTATAGGGGAAGTCGTGGGACACTCGTTACTAATTGGACTGTGTCGGACAAGGAGTATACGGTTGGTTTATTTTTTTACTTGTTATTATAGGAGACCAAGGGCGTCGCATGGATTGGGCATGCAATAAGGATGGCAAACCGTGTTGTTTTATTTAATTAAAATACTTTATTCTTATGTGTGCTTTTTTGAACCCTTTCAAACTAGAAGATTAATAATGGATAGGAGTCTTATTGACGCCTCTCCATTATTAACCAGGCCTAATGTCACCTTACAATAGCAAGGTGATATTAACCCCGTATTACCCCATATGCCACCGCTACACAGCAGTGGAAAGAGAGGGGCTAAGTGCCGGAATTGACGCATCGTACAGATGCGCCAATTCTGGGGTGGCTGGGTGCTGATAATTTTAGCCAGGGGGGCGCCAATACCCATGGCCCCTTCCTAGGCTAGCAGCCCGCAGCTGTCTGCGTAGCCTTTCTGGCTATAAATTACAGGGGAACCCCATGTCATTTTTTTGGGGGGGTCCCACTATTTTAATAGCCAGTATAGGCTAGCTGCGGGCTGATGTTCATAGCCTGGGTAGCTCTTTTTGTTAAATAACATATCTTTATTTAGCTTACAAAAACGCATACAAATCTGCATGAAAATCCGCATCAAAAACGCCCCTGCGTTTTCTGCCAAGAGGTGCGGATTCTGTGCAGAAAATTCCGCAGGCAAATCTGCAACGTGTGCGCATACCCTTAATGCATGAGGCATTTACAAAATAGGAAGCAGCAAAAGCATAAAATACAGGAAAATAGTAAAGAGGAAATACAAAAAAATGGAAATGGTCATCAGATTCATGCTGCCTGAACCGCGAGCAGCATGAATCAGACAGTAGCTGTGTTATTGCTGCCGTGGTACTATGAAATGCTGCGGTAAACTTAGAATAGCCGGCTAGGGATTATGTGTTTCACCTGACTAGTCCGAGCCAGGTCTCCGGCGGCTTCTCACCCCACTCCCATCAGCTGCCAGGACTCTTTCTATGTGTGTGTAAAGGGAGAGACCTGTTAGCCTAAAGGTACTGCCACACTAAACAATCCCGCTAGCGATCTCGTTAACGTCGCATACTAATGAGATCGCTAGCGTGATTGTTATAATATCGCTAGTAGCTGCCTAATTTAGCGATGTCGTTAAGGACGCTATCGCGGTTAGCGATCTCCTTAACGACTTTAGCGGTACAAAAGTACCACACATCGCTAACAAAAAGGTGCCACACTCAGCGATATATGCTCACCAGCGGGACGCCAACGATAAAAATACGGTCCAGAACGATGTGAACGATGAACGAGATCACAGCAGGGGCACAGCAGGGGCCACGTCGCTAGTACATGCCACACACACCGGCGTCACTAACGAGATCGCTAAATAGTGACGTTTTTTAGCGATCTCGTTAGCGACGCTGTTTAGTGTGGCATACCCTTAAGTTAGGAAAAAGCTGCCGGGGACTAATCATATGAAACCCAGTTGAATCATGATTGCATTTACTTTTTCTTGAAATGTTATTGTTTTACACTTTTTTTTAACGCCATTTTAATCTTTTTTTCATTTGTGCCTTTTTTTTAAAGTCTATTTTATGTCTTTGCCTGGTTTTTATTCCAGTTTGCCACCATGAGAGGGGAAATTTGGGTTTCCAGATGTTTTTGAACAATTCATTATTTTTCACCTTTCAAAAAGTCACAAAGTTTGTTGCAAATATACTCCAGTCTCCCCCCAGAGTGTCATGACGGTGAGTCATACGGTTGGTAAGCACAGTCCTACTCACTGGGTGCACCGCTCTGCTTCTCCCAGTGTTAGATCATCTCGCTGAGCTGCCTCGTGCAATACTTTAGGAACTGCTACATCGTCCTGTTGCTAGAGAGTCTCCACCTGGTTATAGGGAGGCGCGGACAGACTCTGCGGGAGTTTAATCCACTGTGTGCTACAGAGTTGTGCTTCCCTGGCCTATCCCCAGCCAGCAGTGAATATATTAGGCAGCTCCTCCCTCCACACCTTGCTTGAGCTTAGGTCACAGTTGCAGTTGATACTAGTTCCCTATTAGGGGGTTCTTTATTATTTTGTCTCTTCTGCTACTGACCTGGGTAGTTTAATCATTATTTGTATTCTGAACCTGTGCTGCCCGCCTTGAACTCATACTTTCTGACCACGTCTCGATCTTCGCCCTCCGTGCTTTGGATTGTGCCTGTGACCCGTAGGTCAGCTGCTGCAGGTCTGGGCGTGACTATCCTAACAGCCCAAGACTATCCTCACCATCAGAGACTCTAGTAAAGACCAGGTAGTCACTTAGTTAACCCTCCAAGGTATGCCCAGCCAGTGGTGCAGTGGGTCTACACTCAGTGCCGTCACACTGTCACTCCAGCTCTATTCCTCGCCCAAGCGCTGCCTCCTGCTGGTTGACTGACACCCTCTATGATGTTTGACTCTAGGCAAAGGAGCCATGAGTAAAGCAGGAGGCGGCGGTGAATAGAGCTGGAGTGACAGTGGCTTCAGATCTACGCAATTCTTCAGCCTCATTTGCCTTCCAATTCAACCGCTGATTTCTCTGCAATGGAGGAACAGACTGGTCATGTAAAGTTATCGCTGGACTTGTCTTTGAAAGTGCTACATGCCCATATTAATAGTTTGTGAGGTTATAACCGGCTGACAGATTCCCTTTAATAATGATGTTACCAACATTCTAGAAGAGGAGCGATAAGAGCCAGAAGCACAATATTCAGGCATCATTACGATAAGAACTATGAGTGGTGAGACAAGTACATAGTGACATGTAA
This sequence comes from Oophaga sylvatica, assembly GCA_033576555.1. NCBI lineage: Eukaryota > Metazoa > Chordata > Amphibia > Anura > Dendrobatidae > Oophaga > Oophaga sylvatica. The sequence continues at coordinate 591,277,490 of JARQOD010000002.1, read as the reverse complement.
TATATGCATTCATTATCTACAGACCTTGGATATATTCTTGTGTAAATCTCCTCCGCGTCTCATGAATTAACTTCTCTTTCTCCTGTTGAGAACAAAAAAACAAGCATAAAACGTCACTAAAAATACAAATAAGCCAAGAAATAAGTGCAAAAAAGTCATGCCAGTCGCGTACAATTGTCTTCCATGTCTAGATTATGTTGTGGAATATTTAGAAATTGTTCCGTAAATGCAGTACACTGTATAACTGCGAGTCTCAAGGTGACACCTAGAAAGTTTCTACAGTCTGATGTCAGTAACACATACTGTGCTCCCACCCTAATGCTGGAGAAACAAGCATCAGTGCCATGCTGATCAGACAATACATGGAGGAGGAGTGTAAGTACTCCTCCACCGCTGCTGCGGTAGCCACAACCAATACTTAAAGGCCAAATTCTAATATACACACAGACAAGAGGGTGACTACATTGAGTTGCGATTTTGCAACTAATGGTCACTGGGGTCATGTTGTGACTGCTACAAAAAAAATTCCAAACCATGATTTTTGGCATATGTTACAAACGACGTTGTCCCCCCCAGGCTATGTTTACACGCAGCATTTTTCTTTTCTGCAGAAAAGATGCTGCATTTAGAAATATCAGCAAAATTTATGCGATTTCAGAAATCTCTTGCACACACTTGTTTCTTTTTTTCCTGACCGCATTTGATCACTGCAGCAATTTTTAAATTTGAGGCAAGTCAATTCTTTCTGTGTTTTTAAAGCGTCTTTTTCACCGATAGAAAGCAATGAGAAAGTGACACAGCACACTGGTTTTGCTGCTTTTTTTGCAGCTTATTAAACATGTACTGTAAACAAACCACACATGTAAGCTGCATCCAAAAAAATCTAGTAAAAAAAGCAACAAAACCTGAGTTTTGAACGTTGCAAAAACACTGTGTGAACATAGCCTGAGACCTTAGTGTTAGTTGTGTTTGGAAAATTGAGAATTTTACTGTTTAGTTTTTCGAGGGATCAGTACATCTTGGGGGTTCTAGCCTCCTTCTAGCAAAACAAAGCTGTATTACAGGGGTGGGGAACCTGCGACATGCAGATTCCCAGGGACAGCAGTGATCGGGACCGGCGGCTCTTTATTTTCAAGTTACAGTGTTTGCTGCGGTGCATGCAGTGAAGGACGTTTTTGTAGTGGAGTCAGCACGCTTAGACGGTGCCAGTTCCACAGACCAAGACAGCAGCAGAAGCCTCAGCGCCCCCTCTGATGTCTGTATGACCCGGCGTCTACCGTGATGTGTATGCCCCGGCGTCTCTCGGGATGTGTATGCCCCGGCGTCTCCCGTGATGTGTACGCCCCGACGTCTCTCGGGATGTGTACGCCCCGGCGTCTCCCGGATGTGTACGCCCCGGCGTCTCCCGGGATGTGTACGCCCCGGCGTCTCCCAGGATATGTATGCCCCGGCGTCTCCCGGGATGTGTATGCCCCGGCGTCTCCCGGGATGTGTATGCCCCGGCGTCTCCCGGGATGTGTATGCCCCGGCGTCTCCCGGAATGTGTATGCCCCGGCGTCTCCCGGGATGTATATGCCCCGGCGTCTCCCGGGATGTGTATGCCCCGGCATCTCCCGGGATGTGTATGCCCCGGCGTCTCCCGGGATGTGTATGCCCCGGCGTCTCCCGGGATGTGTATGCCCCGGCGTCTCCCGGGATGTATATGCCCCGCGTCTCCCGGGATGTGTATGCCCCGGCGTCTCCCGGATGTGTATGCCCCGGCGTCTCCCGGATGTGTATGCCCCGGCGTCTCCCGGATGTGTATGCCCGGCGTCTCCCGGGATGTGTATGCCCGGCGTCTCTCGGGATGTGTATGCCCCGGCGTCTCTCGGGATGTGTATGCCCCGGCGTCTCCTGGGATGTGTATGCCCCGGCGTCTCCTGGGATGTGTATGCCCCAGCAAAATCTCAGGGGAGGAAACTTTTTTGCCGATTTGGAGTAGCAAATGGGGCCTCCTGAGACTGACACACAGTTTTTGCACAATCTAGTTAGTTGCTGGAAGATCGATATCACACAGGACAGGATCTTATCTAGCTGACAAGTTCACTTTCAGCACTATCACTTCTCTGCACTGTGACACTGAGAAAATGGTGCCAGCAAAACAAGATGTCCGTTTTTTATATGGCCAGGGATATGTGATTTCGGCAGTCAATTACAGAAAACCTAGTGTCATGACGTCGTGGATGGTTTCTGCGCCCTGATTCACTTTCGGAATGTGCACACAAAGTTAAGGGAGAAAAAAAAAAAAGCATGCGGCCCCTCTAACCTCTCCACACCCCTCCCCTCATCATACAGCACCACTATCCTAGCCAAAGTAATAACAGCATTAGTGGAAACGCAATGATTTACCGAACTGTGACCAAATTTTGCCGACTGACTAAAAATGCTTGTGAAAGCGAACACGAATCCGAATCTGCTACAATTGTGCCGAATTTGAGATTGGCGACCGTTTTCCCGCACAAATTCGCTCATCTCTACTTAAGACAGGGGTCGACAAAGTTGTTCAGAATCTAGGAGCCAGCCAAAAAATTTAGGAGCCAGAATGCTGCCCATCATCATCATTGCCTCCCCATCATCATCAATGCCTGCCCATTATCATCATCACCTCCCCATCATCATCAATGCCTGCCCATCATCATCATTGTCTCCTCACCTCCACATCATCATCATTGCCTCCCCATTATCATCAATGCCTGCCCATCATCATCATCGAATCCCCATCATCATCATTGTCTCCTCATCATCATCATGGCCTCCCCATCATCATCATTGCCTCCCCATTATCATCAATGCCCGCCCATCATCATCATCGCCTCCCCATTATCATCAATGCCTGCCCATCATCACACACAGACAGCACCGCAGCACACAAGCACTCTCTCACATACATACACACACACACACACAAAGCACCGAACTACATACACACACACACACCGATACACACAGACACATACACATCTCACCTGTCCGGCGTCCGCGCGTTCTCTGCCACAGGCGGCCGCTGAATGACGTCATTCAGCGGCGCTGCTGTGAGAGAAAGCGCCGGCACCCCCTGGAGCCCGGAGCTGCGGCAGCGGAGGCACGGGGAGGGTAAGTATTGTGCCAGCTGCTGCTGGGGCCCTGAGCAAGCGGGGGGGGGGGGGGGCCCAGTGGCAGCGCTGACACCGCTCTCCTCCGCTAACGGGCGCCGGGGTGCCCGACGGCGAGTGGGCCCCCCGCCTTCTCAGGGCCTCGGCACTTGCCCGGGTTGGCCGGGTGCTGACGCCGGCCCTGCCTCCCGTAACAAACATGCCACTAGTGGCTAGCGGCAGTAAACAGAATTATGGTGGCAGCCAATCAGCGCGGCGCAGAGGAGGCAATCCAGACGGCGCAGGAGGAGCTGCTAATCAGCTGAGTAAAAATTTTTTTTTCCTCTTTAATTCCCCGGGCGCCAGGCATGATTTTCTAGGCGCCACTGGCGACCGGGTCTGTCGAACCCTGACTTAAGAGACACCGACAGATCAGGATTTCTGGAATATTGCAATACTAACGAAATCCGGAATACATGATGTGAGGAGGCTCCTGAGGACTGGAGCTGGGGAGCACGGCTTTAGGTTATGAGGGCTAACCTTTCACTGCTGCTCCAATCTGCTGACTGCTGACGTGAAAAACACAGAAATAACACTCCACAGTGTACAGCTCAGCATATCTGCATTTATGCCAAAGGTCAGGACTTGTCCCTAGAAATTTCTGTTCCTGAACAGGAGCTTATTTCTCAGAACGGACTGCGCAACAAGACTCAGAGAATGTTATTCTTACATTAAAATATCTATATAAAAAAACAAACTCCATGTCCATCTGAACAAACTTAAGCAAGCAAATATCATAAAAAGGGACAGCAGCACACAAACCCGAGTATACGAAATATACACACGTGGTCAAAATTGTTGATATCCCTCGTTTAATGACAGAAAACCCCACAATGGTCACAGAAATAACTTGAATCTGACAAAAGTAATAAATCAAAAATCTATGAAAATGAACAAATGAAAGTCAGACATTGGTTTTCACCCATGCTTCCACAGATTTATTAAAAAAATAAAACTCATGAAATAGATCTGGACAGAAATGATGGTACCCTTTATTTTGTTGCACAACCTTTAAAGGCAATCACTGCAATCAATCGATTCCTGTAACTGTCAATGAGGGGGTGGATGTGCAGTACTGGGAACAGCTGATCAGCAGGGGTGTCAGAAGTCACACCTCCACTGATCAGACATAGGTCTATCTTTGGATAGAATGTTAAACTCCAGGACAACCCCTTTATTTTCCCCGGAGAACCCCTTTAAGTAAAAGCACATGTGAATGGGAAAAAAAAAGGTATAGAGTAATGCAATAAATACTTAGCAGCCAGGGATCTGGGGGTAACTAAGGAGAAAAACTCTCAGAAGTCCAACGCCTATCGCCATTTACAAGAATTGTGTATACTGACATCACTGCAGAGCCCAGTGATTGGCTGCAGCGGTCACATGATGTCAACGTGATATCACCACTACTACAATATCAATGACTGGGGGCAGTTGGGCTGACACTGGAGCAGAAGTGGGGCAAGGACATCTGACATTGGCATCTTCACAAACAGATAAACTACGGATTAAATAAAATTAAACGGACAACCCCTTTAAACAATCTAGTCTGGTAACTGCAGGAAAAAAAAAGTTATACAATTAATTATTAGACATCAGTAGATAATCAGTAACTTCACAGAGCAGAGATGGAGACAACAGTTTTTTTGGGGGAAAAAAAATCTGCGCATCTGATTTTTGCTGCAGATTTCCCCTGTGCCTTGCAAACCTGCTGCGAAAACCCACAGTACTAATGGCCATTTCACAGATTTATAATCTGAACCTGTGGACACTTTCTCAATAGCAACTGGTAAAAGGCGTCATCACTATGTTAAAAGGATTCAGAAAACGAAATATAGTAAAAAAATCAGGTATTTGTGTTTTGGTAAGAATTACAGCAGTTTCATTATCATCAGAGCTGATAGCACAGGATCCACCTATCAGAATATGCAATGTCGCAGCTTCGGGATCCATGGTTACGACCACTAACAACAACTGTCACTAGATGAGCGGCTGTAACCATGGATACCTAAGCTACTGCAATGCCCTGCACCTGGTGTAAGCGACATAGCAAATCAGAAGAACTATACTACATTTCTAATTGGAGGTATTTGCTAATAGTATTATTGTTACACCTACTACATATTGGGGATAGGACAGGGGTCTCAAACTCGCGACCCGCGGGCCAACTGATGCCCTCGGGACACTAGTTTGCGGCCCTCACCTTATGGGCCCTCGGTACAGTACTTTGCGGCCCTCACCTCAGCTGGGATCACACATGCGAGAAACACCGCATGTGAAATCCCAGTCACTCGTAGTACCGCTCATTAAGGTCATGAATATGGACGCCACTCCACTCTCATAGGCATGGCGCCCATATTCATGAGCTTAATGAGCGGTACCACAGAAAGATGTCAGCGCTCCGGGCGCTGGACCATCGGAGCTGCAGCAGGAGATGAGGTGAGTATGATGGTGGCGGGCAGTGAGCGATCTCAGCAGCTCCGCTGCCTGCAAGACTTTTAAAATAAGCAGGAGCGGAGCTGCAAGGATCCTTCCTGCCCGCGCCCGCGCTTCCTGTCTCTGACACAGAGAGCAGCATCGCCGGATGACGTCATCATTCAGCGGCCTGCTCTGTCAGAGCGAGGAAGCACGGGCGCCGGTGATGCTGCGGACTGGTGAGAGGTGGTGTGTGTGTGTGTGTATGTACAGGTGAGAGGTGGTGTGTGTGTGTGTACAGGTGAGAGGTGGTGTGTGTGTGTACAGGTGAGAGGGTGAGTGTGTGTGATGTGTGTGTGTGAAGGAGAGTGATGGGGAAAAAGCAGTGATGGGGAAAAACAATGATGGGAGTGATGGGGAAAGCAATGATGGGAGTGATGGGGGAAAAGCAATGATGGGAGTGATGGGGAAAAGCAATGGGGAAAAACAATGATGGGAGTGATGGGGAAAAACAATGATGGGAGTGATGGGGAAAAGCAATGATGGGAGTGATGGGGGAAAAGCAATGATGGGGGAAAAGCAATGATGGGAGTGATGGGGGAAAAGCAATGATGGGAGTGATGGGGAAAAGCAATGATGGGAGTGATGGGCAAAAGCAATGATGGGAGTGATGGGCAAAAGCAATGATGGGAGTGATGGGGGAAAAGCAATGATGGGCGTGATGGGGAAAAAGCAATGATGGGAGTGCTGGGGAAAAGCTATGATGGTGATGGGGAAAAAGCAATGATGGGAGTGATGGGGAGAAAAGCAATTATGGGAGTGATGGGGGAAAAGCAATGATGGGAGTGATAGGAAAAGCAATGATGGGGGTGATGGGGAAAAAGCAATGATGGCAGTGATGGGGAAAAGCAATGATGCGGAAAAAGCAATTATGGGAGTGATGGGGAAAAGCAACGATGGGGTGATGGGGAAAAAGCAATGGGGGAGAATGAGCGCTGGGGGAGAATGAGAGCTGGGGGGAATGACTTCTTGCTGTTAACCAGTTAATGTTTTCTTGTCCACCACACTGCAGTGTCAAAAGAGGAAGACAGCGAGAAAGGCAGCAACATCGCATCAGAGAGCTCTTGACCTCAAAACAGAAAATCCTCAGATCCTGGTATTGAAACAAAATATTAAGAATATTTATTAATTGATATTGCGCTATTAACTCCACAGCACTTTACATACATCAACACTGTCCCATTGGGACATTTGATAATATTGGAATGTGTAAGAGCTTTTCTTGTGGAAAACCTGATGCGGCCCAGCCTCACCCAGATTCTACCTCCAGAGGCCCCCGGGTAAATTGAGTTTGAGACCCCTGGAATAGGATCTTATCAAGTAGACGGACGAGCTCCACAAGTAAATGCTTCGAGCTGGTGGCTGAAGCCACCGATAACAGCTGATCGACGGGGGGTGCCGATCTCGGCCGATCAGACATTGATGCTCTATCTTGAGGATAGGGCATCAATATAAAAGTAGTGGAAAACCTCTTTAACGAAAATCATAAAAATTACTTACAATGGACCTCAGCACACCCCAGAAACCTCTCTGCCTAGATTTCATATCCTGCTGTACCTGAATTTTTTCAACAAAAACTGATACCAATATTTTGATGTTTTTTCACTTTCTCATTGTTTGTATAGATGAAAAAAAACTGCAAAAATGCTGAAAAAACTTGACATGCTGTAGATTAAAAAAAACAGCAGTTTTCCCATTCATCTTTTGCTGGTGCTGTAAACAGCAGCTTTTAGTTTGCTTAAAAAAACGCTGCAAAAAGGCAACGTGTGAACACAGCCTAAGAGGATCCTGATGAAGCACAAAAGTCTCAACCTGGCTAAAGAGAAGAAAGCTGTCAGCAGCACAAGCGTCAGTGCGCTCTGTAACTTCTGCAATCCAAGCAATGTTGGTTTAGTCTGGGGTGACTGCCATGTGCGGCAAATCCAAGCACCACGTAAACTCAAATAACATCAGTGAACCGGATAAACCTGGCACAACATGTGGGCAATGCTTAATTCCTCTGGTAACCAGATTAACGTCCAGACCGCAGGCACGATGGTGCAGTATCAGGGGACGGACAAGAACTGAAGGTCGTTTACATTCAGATTCACAGCGACTGATCCATGACGAGTTCTACACAAATCTCCGCTCCTAGGTAGTAACGGGACTGGTTCTCTACACACGGGAACCATTACATGTAATGTGCAAGGAGAAAGGCGCCAATCATCCTGCATACACCGCACTGATGACACCATCTGGCGAGACGCCCGTGTAAGCTGGGCAGATGTCATCCTCAGGGGCCACTGCCTGTGATGCTGTACCATCAGTGCCACTAATAATAGTAATGACACAAACACCCTACAGGGCTGTGTGGTGAAACCAAGTCATCACTTACCCACAGGAAAGGCGATAATGTGCTGATTGATGGGAGTCCGATGAATCTGGGCAGCACAGTGGCTCAGTGGTTAGAACTGCAGCCTTGCAGCGCTGGAGTCCTGGGTTCAAATCCCACGAAGGACAACATCTGCAAGGAGTTTGTATGTTCTCGCCATGTTTGTGTGGGTTTCCTCCGGGTTCTCCAGTTTCCTCCCACACTCCAAAGACATACTGATAGGGAATTTAGATTGTGAGCCCCATCGGGGACAGAGACAATAATGTGTGCAAACTGTAAAGCGCTGCAGAATTTGTTAGCGCTATATAAAAATAAAGATTATTTATTATTATTAATCTGTGCTGCACTTTACGCACATGCTCAGTAGTGACCAGTGCTGTGGGTTGTAGTTGAGATGAATCTGTGCTGCACTTTATGCACTGCTCAGTAGTGACCAGTGCTGTGAGGTCGCAGTAGAGATGAATCTGTGCTGCACTTTATGTAAATGCTCAGTAGTGACCAGTGCTGTGTGGTCGCAGTAGAGATGAATCTGTGCTGCACTTTATGCACATGCTCAGTAGTGACCAGTGCTGTGGAGTCGCAGTAGAGATGAATCTGTGCTGCACTTTATGCACATGCTCAGTAGTGATCATGCTGTGGAGTCGTAGTGGAGATGAATCTGTGCTGCACTTTATGCACATGCTCAGTAGTGACCAGTGCTGTGAGGTCGCAGTAGAGATGAATCTGTGCTGTAGTGATGGGAAATCTAGTTAATTTTGGTGATTAGTTCCATGAACTAGTTCACTGAAAGATTAGTTCAAGAGATTAGTTCATTTAGTTCAGTTTTTCTCCACCCTATCCTGTGAGGAGCTGATAGGAAATGCATCATGTGACCCGTGAACTAGATGAACTATATGAACTGCTGAACAAAATATTCTATTGAGAATGACTCAGGACAGCCTAGTTCAATCTGATGCCTCTGACTGAGCCCAGCAGTGACACATAATGATTGTGTATGAGGGGGCTGAGAAGCAGTTCAGCATCCACCATTTTAAGAACAGAACAGGGGTCAGTGTTAAAGATTTTAGCAAGACTGATCTTCTAGGCTAGAGGCATGAACTACACACAGAAACACTTCTCATACCACATATGAGCTGTGTCTGTGTACTGTGTGTGCAATTTCAATTTTATTAAATATTATTATTACTATTATATTTGTATTTGATGTGTGGTATAGTGTTTTACTACCTTGTTTTCCAGCATCAAGAGCTGTAAAGACAAGTGTGAGACAGAGTAGGGAGCTTCCCAGAGCTGTATGAGCCTGGATCACTCTCTGTCTCCTCCCACTTACTGTTTAGTTCACAATGAACTAATCTGTGTCAGGATGGTGAACTAGATGAACTAGTTCACTCTGAAGATTAGTTCATTTTGAACTACTCACTCACGAACTACCATCACTACTGTGCTGCACTTTATGTACATGCTCAGTAGTGACCAGTGCTGTGTGGTCGCAGTAAGATGAATCTGTGCTGCACTTTATGCACAGCTCAGTAGTGACCAGTGCTGTGGAGTCGCAGTAGAGATGAATCTGTGTGCACTTTATGTACATGCTCAGTAGTGACCAGTGCTGTGTGGTCGCAGTAGGATGAATCTGTGCTGCACTTTATGCACATGCTCAGTAGTGACCAGTGCTGTGGAGTCGCAGTAAGATGATCTGTGCTGCACTTTATGTACATGCTCAGTAGTGACCAGTGCTGTGTGGTCGCAGTAGAGATGAATCTGTGCTGCACTTTATGCACATGCTCGTAGTGATCAGTGCTGTGTGGTCGCAGTAGAGATGAATCTGTGCTGCACTTTATGTACATGCTCAGTAGTGACCAGTGCTGTGGAGTCGCAGTAGAGATGAATCTGTGCTGCACTTTATGTACATGCTCAGTAGTGACCAGTGCTGTGTGGTCGCAGTAGAGATGAATCTGTGCTGCACTTTATGCACATGCTCAGTAGTGATCAGTGCTGTGTGGTCGCAGTAGAGATGAATCTGTGCTGCACTTTATGTACATGCTCAGTAGTGACCAGTGCTGTGGGGTCGTAGATGAGATGAATCTGTGCTGCAGTTTATGCACATGCTCAGTAGTGATCAGTGCTGTGGGATCTGAGGAGTCAGAGTCGGAGGTATGGCCCCGATACAAACTCCTTGCACACGTTGTCCTTGCTGGGATGTGAAAGTGACAGTGCTAGCCACTGAACATTTGCCAACGTGACAGATTCCCTTTAAATTTATTAATTTAAATAATTCACAGAGCGATCCATTCAGGACCTGTGATCCACTCCGTGCCCCTTTTTGCTCCGTTTGTAAAGAGATGCTTCTTTAATACAGGATCTGTTATGACATGTGAACAGAGCCTTACAGTTGCACTGAATACTTCATGTTTCATTACGGACTGACGACCGCACTCTGATAACAGCGGAGAACCACTGATGTAACAGTGACATGTTGGCAGTCAGCCCTCACACAGAGAATCATCACCGTGATCATGGGACTGCTTTCTTCCCTAATTTTACACTTGAACTTTGTGCTCTGTGACAAAGCTCGATGTCACTACCAGAAATATAACCGATTCTTCCTACCGGCATAAGAAAGAAAAGCGGATCCTGGTGTCGCCCTGGTTCAATGAACTCGGTCACAGGCAACTTGAAAATAAGATTACTGAAGAACTAGAAATCTCCAGAGTGAGCTGTGCCAGCGCCGAGCGGTGCCGGGGGTGTCCGAGGGGCCGAACACCGAGGATCAGAGTCTTTCCTGGGAGATCTGGAAAGATTTCAAACACCCAGCCTGACTTAAAGGGGTTGTCCGGACAAAATAAAACTTTTCCCAGGGGGCAAATAAGTGAAAAATAGCACACTCAGACATAATCACCGTACGGCACTCACCTGAGTCCGGAAACAGCCGCCGCGGCAACTTTACACAGTACATTATCATAAAAATCCAATGAAAGGGCATTTCGAGGCACCAGACCACTGCAGTCAATCACAGGTCGCAGCGGTCTGGCGGGTATTGAACCCAGGTGGGTGCCAGGAGGAGAGTATATTGGACTTTGTTATTTTATATTGTATACATATCCTGTCCCTCAAACAAAGTTTTATTTTGCCCAGAGAACCCCTTTATGGGAACCTGCCCGATCTGACAGCAGGACCGCTGCAGATTTAAAAGCCGGCCAGGAACCATGCCGCTCGGGTGACGAGTTCAAGCAGCCGGACCCCAAAAGCTTCCTTCACCTCGCTCCGAAGATGACCGGTCTCTCCCTACAGCTGAAATGGCAGCGTGGCTCTGGCAGCACCCATCAGCTGTCAAGGGCTGATAAAGGGGTTATGTCAAATGTAACATTTATAGACAGATTCGCTGCTGATCTGACCACTGAGGACCCCACAATTACTTCAGCAGGGTCTTGATCACTCTGTGTAGGCAGTGGTCCACAATGGTTTGACTACAGCTGCATCTCAGGACGCGGTGTTGGGACCCCTATGCTGATGATCGGCTGGGGCCCAATATTCAGAAGCCCAGCGTGCAATGATTTATCACTGATGATTTCATCATCACAACCTGGTACACCAAGGGCTGGTCCTATACAGACAACATCCCCTAACAGAGCAGAAAGAGGTGATAGAGGGGCTCTGCCCGACCAGGAGGTCCAAGCATCACCTGCTCCATACACAAGACCTTACAGCAGTCTCACTACCAACGAGATTACAGAGACATGACACCTCTATATACAGGAGATAACAGGATGCACCACTCACCATAGGCCCTATGGCATGGGGATGTCACAGCTCACCTCCTTCTCCTCCTGCACAATGACTGATAACACCTCTATATACAGTAGATAACACAGGATCCACCACTCACAAAAGATTAAAGTTCACCTTCTTTCCCTCATGTACAATGACTGATAACACCTTGATACACAGTACATAACACCGAATCCACCATTCAGAATAGGGAATATCACAGCTCACCTTCTCCCCAATCACTAGTATCAGTGATATGCTGGAGTACCATGCAGCCAACTACTAGTCCAAGTGGTATACTGCTGTGCCACTGCAGCCAGTCACTGCTCTGAGTGGTATACTGCTGTGCCACTGCAGCCAGTCACTGCTCTGAGTGGTATACTGCTGTGCCACTGCAGCCAATCACTGCTCTGAGTGGTATACTGCTGTGCCACTGCAGCCAATCACTGCTGAGTGGTATACTGCTGTACCACTGCAGCCAATCACTGCTCAGTGGTATACTGCTGTGCCACTGCAGCCAATCACTGCTGAGGTATACTGCTGTACCACTGCAGCCAGTTACTGCTCTGAGTGGTATACTGCTGTGCCACTGCAGCCAATCACTGCTCTCAGTGGTACACTGCTGTGCCACTGCAGCCAATCACTGCTCTCAGTGGTACACTGCTGTGCCACTGCAGCCAATCACTGCTCTCAGTGGTATACTGCTGTGCCACTGCAGCCAATCACTGCTCTCAGTGGTATACTGCTGTGCCACTGCAGCCAATCACTGCTCTCAGTGGTATACTGCTGTGCCACTGCAGCCAATCACTGCTCTGAGTGGTATACTGCTGTACCACTGCAGCCAATCACTGCTCTGAGTGGTATACTGCTGTGCCACTGCAGCTAATCACTGCTCTGAGTGGTATACTGCTGTGCCACTGCAGCCAATCACTGCTCTGAGTGGTATACTGCTGTACCACTGCAGCCAGTCACTGCTCTGAGTGGTATACTGCTGTATCACTGCAGCCAGTCACTGCTCTGAGTGGTGGTATACTGCTGTACCACTGCAGCCAGTCACTGCTCTGAGTGGTATACTACTCTACCACTGCAGCAAGCCACTGCTCTGAGTGGTATACTGCTGTGCCATTGCAGCCAGTCACTGCTCTGAGTGGTATACTGCTCTACCACTGCGGCCAGTCACTGCTCTGAGTGGTATACAGCTCTACCACTGCAGCCAGTCACTGCTGAGTGGTATACTGCTCTACCACTGCGGCCAGTCACTGCTCTGAGTGGTATACTGCTGTACCACTGCAGCCAGTCACTGCTCTGAGTGGTATACAGCTGTGCCACTGCAGCCAGTCACTGCTCTGAGTGGTATACAGCTCTACCACTGCAGACAAGTAATCAGTAATTGTTGGGGAGGATCATAACGACAGCATAGAAATGGCAGAGGATGTAATCGGAGATTATACCTTCCTTTATTCTTTCTTCACATGTAACCCCATAAACCAATTTTTCAGGCCCTGGAGCACCTCCTGCAGGCAGTCTAATAGATTCCAGAATATTCTATGCTGCCTTCTCTCACACTGCACCAGGAGATTCACTTTCTTTAATCAGCAACAGAGAAGACATTTTTAAGAGCTGAATATAAGGTGGTGCAGACAGGGGCGCACACGAGTGCTGGGCACTGGGACCAATCCCTGAAAGTAGGACCCGGCATTCCCAGGACAGCCTCTAATACAGCGGCCTCCAGCTGTTGAGGAACTACAGATCTCAGCAAGCTCTGACACTTTTCATGCTGAGAGTGATTTTCCCCTCATCCAGTTTGGAATTTTCTGTTCCGTTCTGACACAAAGTAACAGAAGACGTGAACAAGGCGCAGATCACAGGCGGTCAGAGGTGAGACGGGTGAGACCGCAGCAGTAATCCCCCCGGCACATCTGTCCTCAGGGCCCTCCGGTGACACGGTCACTACATGGTGACATCACATGTCCCCCGTACAATGACATCACATATATTGTAAACATGCTACTGATGACATCACATACTCTGCACATGCCAATTTCTCACTCACAGTCCCCACCGCGCCACCTGATGACATCACACAGTCCCCACCGCGCCACCTGATGACATCACACAGTCCCCACCGCGCCACCTGATGACATCACACAGTCCCCACCGCGCCACCTGATGACATCACACAGTCCCCACCGCGCCACCTGATGACATCACACAGTCCCCACCGCGCCACCTGATGACATCACACAGTCCCCACCGCGCCACCTGATGACATCACACAGTCCCCCACCGCGCCACCTGATGACATCACACAGTCCCTACTACGCCACCTGACATCACACAGTCCCCACCGCGCCACCTGATGACATCACACAGTCTATACCGGCCACCTGATGACATCACACAGTGTATACCGCACCACCTGATGACATCACAGTCTATACCGGGCCACCTGATGACATCACAGTTTATACCGGGCCACCTGATGACATCACACAGTCTATACCGCGCCACCTGATGACATCACACAGTCTATACCGGGCCACCTGATGACATCACACAGTTTATACCGGGCCACCTGATGACATCACACAGTCTATACCGGGCCACCTGATGACATCACACAGTCTATACCGGGCCACCTGATGACATCACACAGTTTATACCGGGCCACCTGATGACATCACACAGTCTATACCGCGCCACCTGATGACATCACACAGTCTATACCGCGCCACCTGATGACATCACAGTCTATACCGGGCCACCTGATGACATCACACAGTTTATACCGGGCCACCTGATGACATCACACAGTCTATACCAGCCACCTGATGACATCACACAGTCTATACCGCGCCACCTGATGACATCACACAGTCTATACCGGGCCACCTGATGACATCACACAGTTTATACCGGGCCACCTGATGACATCACACAGTCTATACCGGGCCACCTGATGACATCACACAGTCTATACCGGGCCACCTGATGACATCACACAGTTTATACCGGGCCACCTGATGACATCACACAGTCTATACCGCGCCACCTGATGACATCACAGTCTATACCGGGCCACCTGATGACATCACACAGTCTATACCAGCCACCTGATGATGTCTCGTCCCCGCAGCCACCTGATGATGACAGTCACTGCAGCCATCACACGGTGTTACGGGCACTGACCGCCTCTTCCCTCCTCTCCCCATCTCTCCAGTACTCACATCGGCCATGGTCGCCATCTGCTGCCGCTGCTCTCCGTACACTGCACTGCCCGGTGTCTCCCAATCCTTCCGGCCTCGCTGACGTCACCGGTAACGTCACTGCTCGTCCTGCCCCCTCCTGGGCGGCTGTCGCCTCCGCTATCCGCTGCATGACGTCAACGGGTGTGAGGCTGGGACTGTGAGCGGGAAACGGCGCTCCTGACGGCGGGGCGGTGTGTACGGTGAGATCAGCGGGGACCGGGGGCTCCTCGTAGCCATGCGGCGTGCTTACCCACAGTGCACTGCGGTATTTGGCGGGAGTTTTGGGTTCAGTTATCTGGAAATAGCCTGAGACCAGGGTCGGCTCCAGGTTTTTATGGGCCCCGGGCGAAAGAGCCTCAGTGGGCCCCCTTAACTCAGACCACGATTCATGATGCACAGATACGGCAGAGAAATATGGGTATAGTACAATGTCAAACACTTCACTTCTTCCATTACATGAGTGATATCTATTGTAAATTGTACAATAGCTCAAAAACCGCCGAATCCTCACAGCGCACAGTACAGACTGGACAGTACAGTCCTCCATACAATATTATGGGCACCACATAGTCTCCCCCTCATCACCCATATAATACCCCATGCAGGATGTCACCCCCCATATAATGCTCCATACAGAATACTGGACCCAAAATAATGCTCCATACAGGATACTGGACCCAATATAATGCTCCATACAAAATATGGAGCTCTCCTCTGCACTGTGCTGCGTTCTGCACTGTTACAGCTCAGGAAAGGGCGCTGTGGAAAGACTCCCCATTATCATCATCGCCTGCCCATCATCATTGCCTACCCATCATCATTATCATTGCCTCCCTATCATCATCATTGCCTCCCCATTAATATCATCATCATTGCCTCCCCATTATCATTGCCTCCCAATCATCATCATCATTGTCTCCCCTCATCATCATTGCCTGCCCATCATCATCATCATTGCCTCCCTATTATTATCATTGCCTCCCCATTAATATCATCATCATTGCCTTACCATTATCATTGCCTCCCTATCATCATTATCATTGCCTCCCCATTAATATCATCATCATCGCCTTCCCATTATCATTGCCTCCCCATCATCATAATTATCATCGCCTCCTTACCACCATCACTCCCTGCCTCCCCCCACCACCATCACACATACAGCACCGCAGGCCGCACTCTCTCACATACACACAGGCAGGCACACAACACACACACGCAGGCACACACAAACACATCGATCTCACCTGTCCGGCCGCTGAATGATGACGTCATTCAGCGGCGCTGCTGTGAGAGAGGAAGCGCAGGCGCCCCCTGGAGCTCAGAGCTGCGGCAGCGGAGGCACGGAGAGAGGTGAGTATTGCGCCGGCTCCTGCCGGGGCCCTGAGCAAGCAGGGGGGACCCAGTGGCGGCGCTGACACCGCTAACGGGCGCCGGGGTGCCCGACGGCGAGTGGGCCCCCCCGCCTGCTCAGGGCCCCGGTACTTGCCCGGGTGTGCCGGGTGCTGACGCCGGCCCTGCCTGAGACCCTAAACTAAGTGACGTCCTGTAGTGTGGCTTTAGTCCCGGGGCCCACAGTGACGTCATGTAGTGTGGCTCTAGTCCCGGGGCCCGCAGTGACGTCATGTAGTGTGGCTCTAGTCCAGGGGCCCACAGTGATGTCATGTGTGGCTCTAGTCCCTGATCCCACAGTGATGTCATGTAGTGTGGCTCTAGTCCCGGGGCCCACAGTGATGTCATGTAGTGTGGCTCTAGTCCAGGGGCCCACAGTGATGTCATGTAGTGTGGCTCTAGTCCCGGGGCCTGCAGTGACGTCATGTAGTGTGGCTCTAGTCCCGGGGCCCGCAGTGACGTCATGTAGTGTGGCTCTAGTCCCTGAGCCCGCAGTGACATCATGTAGTGTGGCTCTAGTCCAGGGGCCCACAGTGACGTCATGTAGTGTGGCTTTAGTCCCGGGGCCTGCAGTGACGTCCTGTAGTGTGGCTCTAGTCCCTGAGCCCGCAGTGACATCATGTAGTGTGGCTCTAGTCCAGGGGCCCACAGTGACGTCATGTAGTGTGGCTCTAGTCCCGGGGCCCGCAGTGACATCATGTAGTGTGGCTCTAGTCCCTGAGCCCGCAGTGACATCATGTAGTGTGGCTCTAGTCCCTGAGTCCGCAGTGACGTCATGTAGTGTGGCTCTAGTCCTGGGGCCCACACTGACATCATGTAGTGTGGCTCTTGTCCCTGACCCACAGTGATGTCATGTAGTGTGGCTCTAGTCCCGGGGCCCGCAGTGACGTCATGTAGTGTGGCTCTGGTCCCTGAGCCCGCAGTGACGTCATGTAGTGTGGCTCTAGTCCCTGAGCCCTCAGGGATATCATGTAGTGTGGCTCTAGTCCTGGGACCCACAGTGACGTCATGTAGTGTGGCTCTTCCTGTGGCCCGCAGTGACGTCATGTAGTGTGGCTCTAGTCCCGGGGCCCACAGTGACGTCATGTAGTATGGCTCTAGTCTCGGGGCCCACAGTGACGTCATGTAGTGTGGCTCTAGTCCATGGGCCCACAGTGACATCATGTAGTGTGGCTCTAGTCCCGGGGCTCACAGTGACGTCATGTAGTGTGGCTCTCTTCCTGTGGCCCGCAGTGACGTCATGCAGTGTGGCTCTAGTCCCTGAGCCCGCAGTAATGTCATGTAATGTGGCTCTCATCCCTGAGCCCGCAGTCACGTCATGTAGTGTGGCTCTAGTCCCGGGGCCCAAAGTGACATCATGTAGTGTGGCTCTCATCCCTGAGGCCGCAGTGACATCATGTAGTGTGGCTCTCGTCCTGAGCCCGCCGTGACGTCGTGTAGTGTGACTCTAGTCCCGGGGCCCACACTGTCATCATGTAGTGTGGCTCTCGTCCCTGAGCCCGCAGTGACTTTGTGCAGTGTGGCTCTAGTCCCGGGGCCCACACTGACATCATGTAGTGTGGCTCTCGTCCTTGAGCCCGTAGTGACGTTGTGTAGTGTGGCTGTAGTCTCGGGGCCCACACTGACATCATGTAGTGTGGCTCTAGTCCCGGGGCCCGCAGTGACGTCATGTAGTGTGACTCTAGTTCCTGATCCCGCAGTGACGTCTTGTAGTGTGGCTCTAGTCCCGGGGCCCACACTGACATGTAGTGTGGCTCTAGTCCCAGGGCCCACACTGACATGTGGTGTGGCTCTAGTCCCTGAGCCCACAGTGACGTCATGTAGTGTGGCTCTAGTCCTTGAGCCACAGTGATGTTATGTAGTGTGGCTCTACTCCCGGGGCCCGCAGTAACGTCATGTAGTGTGGCTCTAGTCCCTGAGCCCGCAGTGACGTCTTGTAGTGTGGCTCTAGTCCCTGAGCCCGCAGTGACGTCATGTAGTGTGGCTCTAGTCCCTGAGCCCGCAGTGACGTCATGTAGTGTGGCTCTAATCACTGAGCCCTCAGTGACGTCATGTAGTGTGGCTCTAGTCCTGGGACCCACAGTGACGTCATGTAGTGTGGCTCTTCCTGTGGCCCGCAGTGAATCATGTAGTGTGCTTCATCCCGGACCGCAGTGACGTCTGTAGTGAGCTCTAGTCTTGAGCACTTAGTGATGTCATGTAGTGTGGCTCTAGTCCCGGGGCCCACAGTGACGTCATGTAATGAGGCTCTAGTCCTTGAGCACTTAGTGATGTCATGTAGTGTGGCTCTAGTCCCGGGGCCCACAGTGACGTCATGTAGTATGGCTCTAGTCCCGGGGCCCATAGTGACGTCATGTAGTGTGGCTCTAGTCCCAGGGCCCACAGTGACGTCATGTAGTGTGGCTCTCTTCCTGTGGCCCGCAGTGACGTCATGTAGTGTGGCTCTAGTCCCTGAGCCCGCAGTGACGTCATGTAGTGTGGCTCTAGTCCCTGAGCCCGCAGTGACGTCATGTATTGTGGCTCTAGTCCCTGAGCCCTCAGTGACGTCATGTAGTGTGGCTCTAGTCCCTGAGCCCTCAGTGACGTCATGTAGTGTGGCTCTAGTCCCGGGGCCTGCAGAGACGTCATGTAGTGTGGCTCTAGTCCCTGAGCCCTCAGTGACGTCATGTGGTGTGGCTCTAGTCCTGGGACCCACAGTGACATCATGTAGTGTGGCTCTAGTCCCGGGGCCCACAGTGACGTCATGTAGTATGGCTCTAGTCCCGGGGCCCATAGTGACGTCATGTAGTGTGGCTCTAGTCCCAGGGCCCACAGTGACGTCATGTAGTGTGGCTCTCTTCCTGTGGCCCGCAGTGACGTCATGTAGTGTAGCTCTAGTCCCTGAGCCCGCAGTGACGTCATGTAGTGTGGCTCTAGTCCCTGAGCCCGCAGTGACGTCATGTATTGTGGCTCTAGTCCCTGAGCCCTCAGTGACGTCATGTAGTGTGGCTCTAGTCCCTGAGCCCTCAGTGACGTCATGTAGTGTGGCTCTAGTCCCGGGCCTGCAGAGACGTCATGTAGTGTGGCTCTAGTCCCTGAGCCCTCAGTGACGTCATGTGGTGTGGCTCTAGTCCTGGGACCCACAGTGACATCATGTAGTGTGGCTCTAGTCCCGGGGCCCACAGTGACGTAATGTAGTGTGGCTCTTCCTGTGGCCCGCAGTGACGTCATGTAGTGTGGCTCTAGTCCCTGAGCCCGCAGTGATGTCATGTAGTGTGGCTCTCATCCCTGAGTCTGCAGTCACGTCATGTAGTATGGCTCTGGTCCCTGAGCCTACAGTGACGTTATGTAGTGTGGCTCTAGTCCCTGAGCCCACAGTGACGTCATATAGTGTGGCTCTAGTCCCTGAGCCCTCAGTGACGTCATGTAGTGTGGCTCTAGTCCTGGGACCCACAGTGACATCATGTAGTGTGGCTCTAGTCCCGGGGCCCACAGTGACGTCATGTAGTGTGGCTCTAGTCCCGGGGCCCACAGTGACGTCATGTAGTGTGGCTCTCTTCCTGTGGCCCGCAGTGACGTCATGTAGTGTGGCTGTAGTCCCTGAGCCCGCAGTGATGTCATGTAGTGTGGCTCTCATCCCTGAGTCTGCAGTCACGTCATGTAGTATGGCTCTGGTCCCTGAGCCTACAGTGACGTCATGTAGTGTGGCTCTAGTCCCTGAGCCCACAGTGACGTCATGTAGTGTGGCTCTAGTTCCTGAGCCCTCAGTGACGTCATGTAGTGTGGCTCTAGTCCTGGGACCCACAGTGACATCATGTAGTGTGGCTCTAGTCCCGGGGCCCACAGTGACGTCATGTAGTGTGGCTCTAGTCCCGGGGCCCACAGTGACGTCATGTAGTGTGGCTCTCTTCCTGGGACCCACAGTGACATCATGTAGTGTGGCTGTAGTCCCGGGGCCCACAGTGACGTCATGTAGTGTGGCTCTAGTCCTTGAGCCCACAGTGATGTTATGTAGTGTGGCTCTACTCCCGGGGCCCGCAGTAACGTCATGTAGTGTGGCTCTAGTCCCTGAGCCCGCAGTGACGTCATGTAGTGTGGCTCTAGTCCCTGAGCCCGCAGTGATGTCATGTAGTGTGGCTCTCATCCCTGAGTCTGCAGTCACGTCATGTAGTATGGCTCTGGTTCCTGAGCCTACAGTGACGTCATGTAGTGTGGCTCTAGTCCCTGAGCCCACAGTGATGTCATGTAGTGTGGCTCTAGTCCCTGAGCCCACAGTGATGTCATGTAGTATGGCTCTAGTCCCTGAGCCCGCAGTGACGTCATGTAGTGTGGCTCTAGTCCCTGAGCCCACAGTGATGTCATGTAGTGTGGCTCTAGTCCCGGGACCCGCAGTGACGTCATGTAGTATGGCTCTAATCCCTGAGCCCACAGTGATGTCATGTAGTGTGGCTCTAGTCCCTGAGCCCACAGTGACGTCATGTAGTATGGCTCTAGTCCCTGAGCCCACAGTGATGTCATGTAGTGTGGCTCTAGTCCCTGAGCCCACAGTGATATCATGTAGTGTGGCTCTAGTCCCGGGGCCCACAGTGATGTCATGTAGTGTGGCTCTAGTCCCGGGGCCGCAGTGACGTCATGTAGTGTGGCTCTAGTCCCTGAGCCCGCAGTGACATCATATAGTGTGGCTCTAGTCCCTGAGCCCACAGTGATGTCATGTAGTGTGGCTCTAGTCCCTGAGCCCACAGTAACATCATGTAGTGTGGCTCTAGTCCCTGAGCCCACAGTGACGTCATGTAGTGTGGCTCTAGTCCCTGAGCCCACAGTGGTGTCATGTAGTGTGGCTCTACACTGTGTTCCAAATTATTATGCAAATTGGTTTTAAATGTTATAGCGTTTTTTTTTTTTTTTTTTAGTAAATGAAACCCATTGATAGTATTGTGTCTCAGGGTTCTTTGGATAACTGAAATCAATCTCAGATACCTGTGATAATTAGTTTGGCATGTGAGCCCAATAAAAGGAAAACTGGATGTTCCACACTATTAAGCAGGCCAGAGTTTTCAAGTAATATGGGAAAGAAAAAGGATCTCTCTGCTGCTGAAAAGCATCAAATAGTGCAATGCCTTCTTCAAGGGATGAAAACATTAGATATTTCCTGAAAACTTAAGCTTGATCATCGTACTGTTAAGAGTTTTGTGGCTGATTCTGAGCACAGACGTGTTTGTGCTGATAAAGACAGAATGAGGAAGGTTTCTGCCAGGCAAGTTCATCGGATTAAGAGAGCAGCTGCTACAAAGTCATTACAAACCAGCAAACAGATATTTGAAGCTGCTGGTGCCTCTGGAGTCCCTCGAACCTCAAGGTGTAGGATCCTTCTAAGGCCGGGGTCAGACACAACTACAAAAAATCGGACCGTTTTAGTCGGTCGATTATTGGAACAAAATGAAAACATCACACATCCGCCTGGCATCCGATTTTCCTTCAAAGATGCGATTTAGTCGCATGTGTGTGTAGCTTGTAACACCCGATTTTCATCCGACTTGCGAGAATTTCTCGCAGGCTTGCAAAACTGACATATAATGGATCCAAAAGAATAGTATTTAAATCACAAAAGAAAGAATAGATATACACACATAGAATACATATATATATATATATATACATGTCATTGTGACATGTGTATATATATATATATATATATATTTATAGTTCCTAGACTTCTACATACTGTAATAGCCGCTAATTCAATTGCCGGCTTTTGTGAAATCAAAGAAGCTGACATGAAATGATACATTGTTTAGACACAGTTAACCATGTCATTTCCTGTATTTTGATATATGGTTTGAACTTACAATTCCATAAGTGTATGTGTGCAAAATTTCAGACATGTAGGGGTTAATTAAAGGTGTAAATTCGTTGAAAAAAAATGCGTGGGCTCCCGCTGTATTTTCTCCACCAGACAGACAAAGCAAGCGAGTGGGGGCAGATAATAATAGCCTAGGGAGGGTACATTTTTTTGGTGCCCCACCTGGCTACTAACATCTGCCCCCAGACACCCCAGAAAGGGCAAATCTCTAATTAGATTTGCCCTTTCTGGCACTTTGCCCATCTATTCCCATTGCCCTGTAGCGGTGGCGAATGGGTTAATAAGGGGTTACAGCCACCTTGCAATTGAAAGGTCACTGTAAGCCAGGTTAATAATTGAGAGCTGTCAATTAGACAACTATCAATTATTAATCCTATTGTATGAAAGAAAAATCAAACACACACAGTTTAATAAAAAAGAAGTTTAATGAAATAATCAAACAGTTTTTGACCATATTTTATTTTCCTGCTAAAACCATTTCCTGTAATAAAAAAAAAAATAAAAAAGCAAAATTATTCTTACCAATCCGATGTACAGTCAGGTCCCACAGTGTAATCCATCAGAAAGGGTTAACAGGTTACAGCGAGCAGAGAGCTAAATGCTGTCTCCTAGCTGTAACCCCCTGAATGAATAACTTACTCTAACAGCGAAAGGAAAGGAAGAGATGAATGAATGAAGCTTAATTGATTTATTGCCACTTTCACTTCAGTGACCTGACCTAAGGTGAAAGTGGGACACAATCAATTAAGCTTCATTCATTAATCACATCCTCTCCTGTCGGCAGGAGATAAGCTCATTCATTCAGGAGCTATCAGCTGAGCACGCAGCATTAGATGCGCTGCTTAGCTGATTGCTAATTAACCCTTTGTGAAGGATTACATCGTTGGACGTGACAGATCGCCAGATAGGTAAGAATAATGTTGTTTTATTATTTTATATTTATTTTAGGAGATCAAGGGCTTCGCACCGATTAAGAGTAAAATAAAAGATGGTCAACAAAATTTGTTTTTTATTTCATTAAAATTATTTATTCTTAAAGTGTGTGTGTTTTTTTATTTACTTCAAATAGGATTAATAATTGATAGTTGTCTAATTGA
>JARQOD010000002.1:591191148-591254036 GCA_033576555.1 Oophaga sylvatica | reverse complement strand
TAGGATTAATAATTGATAGTTGTCTAATTGACAGCTCTCAATTATTAACCTGGCTTACAGTGACCTTTCAATTGCAAGGTGGCTGTAACCCCTTATTAACCCATTCGCCACCGCTACAGGGCAATGGGAATAGAAGGGCAAAGTGCCAGAAAGGGCAAATCTAATTAGAGATTTGCCCTTTCTGGGGTGTCTGGGGGCAGATGTTAGTAGCCAGGGGGGGGCACAAAAAAAATGTACCCTCCCTAGGCTATTATTATCTGCCCCCACTCGCTTGCTTTGTCTGTCTGGTGGAGAAAATACAGCGGGAGCCCACGCATTTTTTTCAACGAATTTACACCTTTAATTAACCCCTTTATGTCTGAAATTTTGCACACATACACTTATGTAATTGTAAGTTCAAACCATATATCAAAATACAGGAAATGACATGGTTAACTGTGTCTAAACAATGTATCATTTCATGTCGGCTTCTTTGATTTCACAAAAGCCGGCAATTGAATTAGCGGCTATTACAGTATGTAGAAGTGTAAGAACTATAAATATATGTATATATATATATGTCACAATGACATATATATATATATATATATATATATATATAATGCTATGTGTGTATATCTATTCTTTCTATTCTTTATTAAAGCTGTCAGTGTGATTTTACAGTATAGCCGGGGATGAATTGCCGGCTTTTCTAAAGGACACCGATGCGATTTAATCGCAAGTCACACATGCGGTCCGTTTGTAATCCGATTTTTCATCGCTCCCATAGACTTGCATTGGCGATAGTCGACCCACAATCGGTGACAATCGCAGCATGCTGCGATTGCACTCGGACGATTAAAACGGACCACTAAAAATCAGATACTGGGAGCTTCTCCATAGATTAACATAGGGCAGACTGCAATACGATATTTCATCGTATTGCAGTCGTCCGATTCTGTCGCCAGTGTGACCCGGCCTAAGGCTTGCTGTGGTGAAAAAACCTACTATTCGGCCACACCTAATGTCATGTATAGTGTACAGTTCGTATAGCGTCTTGTGCTTGGGTGCGAGGAAAACACATGAGACATAGGTTGATATGAAATGACTTGTATTACTTCATACAAGCATGCAGAAAAGGTCACACAGTTTGCAGGAACAGAGGCAGGAGAACACAGCAGGCCAGAGTAACTTCAAGCTCTACAATAACTCTCCAAGCAGGTTCAGGATCTCTTCTCTGTACCGTAATTCCTCTGCAAACATGGATTCACCAGACAGCAGGTTTCCAAAGTCCAAAAGTGTTCCAAAGTTCCTCAGTAGGAAATAGCTGGAGTCCAAAATCCTAGGTTTCCAGGAGTCAGGTCACAGGCTGACTGAGGCTTGATTCAGGAGCACTGATTGTTCAGCTGAGGCTGCTTAAGAAGCAAGAGGGAGAGAATCAGGGCGGGAACATGAAAACTGGAAACTCCATATTAACTGAGGGCAAGAGCTGCAGAAAGACAGAAAGCAAAATGGCCGACGGAAAACTGAGTTTCAAGGAACATGTCAAAAGAGACAAAGAACCTTACATTACTCCCCCCTTAAGGACAACCTCCGGTTGACCTCAGACCAGGCTTGTCAGGGTACCTCTGATGAAACTGGCGGAGCAGGCGAGGAGCATTTACATTATTGACTGGTTCCCATGAGTTGTCCTCCACTGGGTAGCCCTGCCATTTAATCAAATATTGCAACTGATTTCTGTACAACCTGGAATCTAGAATCCTTTCCACCATAAATTCTTCCTGACCATCGACCAGCACTGGGTCAGGGCAAGGAGAAGAGCGTCCAGGAGACGTATTGGGTGTTGCAGCCTTTAGTAGGGATACATGAAAGACAGGGTGGATTCTCATAGTTCTGGGCAGTTGAAGACGACAAGCAACAGCACTTATAATCTTACTGATCTTATAAGGTCCAATGTACTTATGTCCCAATTTAGACGATGGAATCTTTATTTTAAGATTTCTGGTTGACAGCCAGACCAAATCTCCTACCTTGAAAGCTGGTGCAGGTTTACGAAATTTATCTGCTGCTTTCTTGTACCTTTCCTGAGCCAATTGTAGATTTTCCTTTAGAAGATCCATATTCTTTTGTAAAGAAGTGATTCTTTCAGCCACTGCCGGCAAGGGCGTATCTATGGGAAATCGAGGAAGAATGTTAGGATGATAACCTAGATTGGAGTAAAAAGGAGACTGCTTAGTGGAGGCGCTCTGAGAGTTATTATAAGAGAACTCAGCCAGTGGAAGTAGATCCACCCAATCATCTTGTAGGTGGCAGATAAAGCAGCGGAGATACTGCTCCAGGTCTGATTGGTTCGTTCTGTCTGTCCATTAGTCTGGGGTTGAAAAGCAGAAGAAAGGTTTACTTCAATGTCCAATGCGGCACAGAAATTTTGCCAAAACCTTGAAGTGAATTGCACCCCTCGATCCGAAATGACCTCATCCGGTACTCCATGTAAGCGAAACACATTCTTAATCATCAAGTCTGATGTCTGTTTTGCAGTGGGTAAGCCGACACAATGGATAAAATGAGCTGCCTTTGTTAGACGATCAACCACCACTAGAATGGTGTTCTTCCCTTGAGAGGTTGGTAACTCCACAATGAAGTCCATAGAAATGGATCCCCACGGGCGGGACGGGGTGGGAAGAGGTTGTAACAGACCAGTTGGTGAGGAGCGAGGTGTTTTGCATCTTGCACAGACTTCACATGAAGTGACATAGTTTAAAACATCTTTCCTGTAAGTGGGCCACCAAAAGAAACGAGAAAGAAATTCTTGTGTCTTTAGAATTCCCCTATGCCCGGCTATCTTGGAATCGTGGATGAGTTGCAATACTCTCAATCTGACTGTTTCAGGTATATACAGACGTGGTCCCTGAATCCACACACCATTCTTAAAGACAAGACTTACGTCCCTTGGGGGTTGAGCCAACAAAGAATCCGCATGGTATGCTTCCTTGATGTCCTTAAGTAGGTCTTGATTATGAATCACTCCCAGGAATCTAGAGTCAGGAAGAATAGTCTTAGGAGGAGTAAGTGGACGTGTCTCTGCTGAATGAATCCTAGAGAGTGCATCAGCCTTTCCATTGCGCGATCCTGGTCTATAAGAAATTACAAAATTAAATTGGTTTAGGAAAAGATTCCAGCGAGCCTGGCGAGGAGTCAGGCACTTAGCCGACCTGATAAATTCAAGGTTACGATGGTCTGTCAGGACGACTATTTGCTGTGCAGCTCCCTGAAGAAGGTGTCTCCATTCCTTGAAGGCGGCAATAATGGCCAACAATTCTCTATTGCCCACATCGTAGTTCCTCTCAGCCGAAGACAACTGCTGGGAAAAGAAGGCACAGGGATGCAAGACATTCTTCTCACCTGTTCTCTGAGAGAGTATAGCTCCAACGGCACAGTCTGAAGCATCCACCTCTATTATGAAGGCAAGCTCGGGGCTGGGATGTACTAAGATAGGTGCGGTGGTAAATTTATCCTTTAAACAGGAAAATGCTTCCTGAGCTTGCGGGGTCCAGGAGAACCTAGACTGTTTCCGGGTAAGTTGGGTGATAGGTGACACTACCTCAGAGAAATTCCTAATGAAACGTCTATAGAAGTTGGCAAACCCGATGAAGCGCTGCACCTCCTTCACATTTCTAGGAATTGGCCAATCCTTGATGGCTTGGGTCTTGCTTCCATCCATACTAATCCCTTGCGTAGATAGTACATACCCCAGAAATTGAATTTCGGTCCTATGGAATTCACACTTTTCAAGTTTGATGTAGAGTGGTTTTGTCTTAGGCGTTCTAAGACCATTCTCACATGTCCATGATGTCCCTCTGTGGAGTCAGAAAAAATTAGAATATCATCCAGATAAATCACCACAAATGTATCTAGGAGATCCCTGAAGATGTCATTCACCAAGTGTTGGAAAGTGGCTGGGGCGGTACTCAGACCAAAAGGCATAACTAGATATTCGAAGTGTCCATAGCGTGACCTGAATGCAGTCTTCCATTCATCCCCAGGTCTAATACGGACCAAGTTATAGGCCCCACGGAGATCCAGTTTAGAGAAAATTTTGGCGTGCCGCACTCTCTCCAACAACTCAGGGATTAAAGGCAATGGATAACGGTTTCTAATAGTAACCTTATTGAGTTCCCTATAGTCTATGCAGGGTCTCAGAGATCCATCTTTCTTCTTCACAAAGAAGATGGGTGCACCTGCGGGAGATGAAGAGGGGCGTATGAAGCCTTTGGCTAGATTTTCATCTATGTAGTCCTTCAAAGCTTTTAGCTCGGGCCCCGCTAGGGGGTAGATCTTACCAAAAGGTATCTCGGCTCCAGGCAATAATTCGATTGGACAATCATATGGACGGTGAGGAGGAAGCTGATCAGCGTTCTTCTTGTCACATAAATCCACATAGTCCTGGTATACAGCTGGTAGTTCAGGGACTGACATGGTTCCTTTAGGAACAGAGCAAGCTGAAACTCCTTGACTCATCTGTTTCTCCGGAAAGTGTAATTCCTTGGTCTCCCAGTTAATCGTAGGATTCTGCGCCTGCAGCCATGGTAGCCCTAGAATAATGGGAAAGTGGGGAGAAGAGATAAGCATAAAAGACATTTTCTCCTGATGAGCTTTACCCATAAGGACCCTCAAAGGCTCTGTTTCCTGATCCACTGGTCCAGAGGTCAGCAGGGAGCCATCCACAGTCTCCATCTGTACTGGAGTAGCCTTCTTCACTGAACGTATCCCCTGTTTCAGAGCAAAGGAGATATCCATAAAATTTCCACTTGCTCCTGAGTCGATCATAGCAGAGCTAGACACCCAGACTGAGTCCACCCAGAGTTTGATGGAAAGGAAGCAATGAGAATTATTTCTTTTACAACTCAGCTGGGACACCGCTGAGGAAACTTGAAAAATTGCAGCGTTTATACCGTCATTGTCCCCAGAACTAACAGAGTTTAAGTCCGAAAAATCAAGATCTCTTGCAGCAGATCTCTCTGGAGTCTGAGGCTCGGACATGACAGAGCTCCTCTCGCAACACTCACAGTGAATGACTGCTGCAGTAGTCTTACGAGAACGGCTGGGGCAGTTTATAATGAAGTGCCCTGACTTACCACAGTAAAAACATAGAGTTTCCTTTATACGATGTTCTTTGCGTGCATCACTAACCCGTCTTTGTAAAGAGTCCACCTGCATGGGTTCAGGTTCTGGTTCCCTTGTGATCCTACTCAAAGGTTCCTTAGCTGAGGAGGGAGGTAGGAAAAGGTTAGTGCGATTATTTTCGAACCATCTCTCTTGTCTGCGTTCAGTCAGACGAGCATCAATACGGATACAATACTTAATAAAGTCACCTAACGCAGTGGGAGGGTCGGCACGAGCAAGTTCATCCTTAATCAGTGGAGACAACCCTTTCCGAAAAATAGATTTTTTGGCGGAAGTGTCCCAAGTGGTATCAAGAGCCCATCTCCTGAAATCCAAGGCATATTCGGCTACTGAACGCTTACCTTGGCGCAAAGTTAACATGGCTGCTTCAGCTGTTGCACCTCGATTGGGGTCATCAAACACCTGCCCCATGGCTGAAATAAAAGCATCAAGGTGATTCAAACAATCATCCTCAGTCTCAATCAGAGGGTTTGCCCACATCAAAGCCTTATTGGTAAGCAACATGATTATAGTAAGCACTTTGGATCGTTCAGTGGGAAATTGTGAAGCATGTGCAGAGAAAAATAGATTGCATTGGTTAATAAATCCCCTGAATTTCTCACGTTCACCGCCAAAACGAAAAGGAGGTAACTTGGGGATCCCAGAACTCGGGGTTATGGCAGGAGCCTGGATTCGTTCCTCTAGAGCCTCAATCCTGGCTCGTAATTCCTGAGTAGTTTGTCCAAACACTTGCAAATTATGATTAGTGAGGTCCTGTAGGCTTGCAAAACGGGTCTTTATAGTCTGTATATCTGCAAGGATTGTATCAGTCACTCCGCAAAGCTCCTTTATGCGGGCCTCCATCTTCCAGATCTTTTAAGGCAGAAGTGCTGGAAGGAGAAGAGGAAAGGAAAAAAAAAAAAAACAATAGTGTTTACCTGTGGTAACACTCCAGAGTAACATTTAAGGGAATGCGCTCACCTGGAATGGTTGTGAGAAGTCACAACCACTGTCATCACAGAAGGTATTAAACGGACATCTGATATCCACAGTCACAGCAGACACGGCTTTCCCAGACCCAGCAGACACTAAACATTGGCTCCTGAATCTTGTCATGTATAGTGTACAGTTCCTATAGCGTCTTGTGCTTGGGTGCGAGGAAAACACATGAGACATAGGTTGATATGAAATGACTTGTATTACTTCATACAAGCATGCAGAAAAGGTCACACAGTTTGCAGGAACAGAGGCAGGAGAACACAGCAGGCCAGAGTAACTTCAAGCTCTACAATAACTCTCCAAGCAGGTTCAGGATCTCTTCTCTGTACCGTAATTCCTCTGCAAACATGGATTCACCAGACAGCAGGTTTCCAAAGTCCAAAAGTGTTCCAAAGTTCCTCAGTAGGAAATAGCTGGAGTCCAAAATCCTAGGTTTCCAGGAGTCAGGTCACAGGCTGACTGAGGCTTGATTCAGGAGCACTGATTGTTCAGCTGAGGCTGCTTAAGAAGCAAGAGGGAGAGAATCAGGGCGGGAACATGAAAACTGGAAACTCCATATTAACTGAGGGCAAGAGCTGCAGAAAGACAGAAAGCAAAATGGCCGACGGAAAACTGAGTTTCAAGGAACATGTCAAAAGAGACAAAGAACCTTACACCTAAACAGTGCTCACAAGCAGAAACAGTTGCAGTGGGCCCAGACATACATGAAGACTAATTTTCAAACAGTCTTGTTTACTGATGAGTGTCGAGCAGCCCTGGATGGTCCAGATGGATGGAGTAGTGGATGGTTGGTGGATGGCCACCATGTCCCAACAAGACTGCAACGTCAGCAAGGAGGTGGAGGAGTCATGATTAGGGCCGGAATCATGGGGAAACAGCTGGTAGGGCCCTTTAAGGTTCCGGAAGGTGTGAAAATGACCTCTGCAAAGTATATAGAGTTTCTGACTGACAACTTTCTTCCATGGTATAAAAAGCAGAAACGTGTTTTCAGGAGCAAAATCATCTTCATGACAATGCACCATCTCATGCTGCAAAGAAGATCTCTGAGTCATTGGCTGCTATGGGCATAAGAGGAGATAAACTCCCCTGACCTCAACCTTATAGAGAACCTTTGGAGTATCATCAAGCAAAAGATCTATAAGGGTGGGAGGCAGTTCACATCAAAACCGCAGCTCTGGGAGGCTATTCTGACTTCATGCAAAGAAATACAAACAGAAACTCTCCAAAAACTCACAAGTTCAATGGATGCAAGAATTGTGACGGTGATATCAAAGAAGGGTTAACATGTAACTTGGCCTGTTAGGATGTTTTGGAGTTAAGTAGCTTTTTTGTTCAGTGAATGTGACCTCCTAATGCTGCAAATTCCACAATGAGCATTTTCAGTTCTTTAAAACAGATCAAATGTACAGAAATTCTACTGTGCCTAATAATTTGGAACAGTGCATTTTGAGTTTTTTTCCATTTTGGAGATTATACTGTTATCATTGGGAGGTTTCTTCAATAAAATTCGATGTATACTCTAACGGGTGATGACTTTTATTAGACTGACTGTCATTTGCACCGACCACTTAGGAAAATCAGAGAAAAATATCATTTGCATAATAATTTGGAACATAGTGTAGTCCCTGAGCCCACAGTGACATCATGTAGTGTGGCTCTCGTCCCGGGGCCCACACTGACATCATGTAGTGTGGCTCTCATCCCTGAGGTCGCACTAACATCATGTAGTGTGGCTCTAGTCCTTGAGCCCGCAGTGACGTCGTGTAGTGTGACTCTAGTCCCGGGGCCCGCAGTGACGTCGTGTAGTGTGGCTCTAGTCCCGGGGCCCGCAGTG
Source organism: Oophaga sylvatica (assembly GCA_033576555.1). Taxonomy (NCBI): domain Eukaryota; kingdom Metazoa; phylum Chordata; class Amphibia; order Anura; family Dendrobatidae; genus Oophaga; species Oophaga sylvatica. Next base: position 591,246,061 of record JARQOD010000002.1, on the reverse strand, counting down.
ACATCATAGCAACAAAAGACAACAATGCAGTCAAAAAGTCCACAAATTACAAAATTTTATTGATTAAAAATCAGATAACAGCAAGGAAGGGAATTGTGACCCAAATGCACATAGTAAAAATCAGGGCTGTGGAGATTAACATGACCTCTGCAAAGCAACAAATAAGTAACCTGCACTAAAGAGATAGATAGTATGAACACTGAAAAACTGACCAAAAATAATGTCACCGCCACCACAGTCTACCTCAGCCCACATAAAGTGTGGCATTACAAACGAAGAGGTGGGCAGGAGTATACAAAATATAACGGTCAGAACAGAGGTATAAAATACAATAGTGACAGACACTAAATGAAGCAAATAATTACCAAGTGGTACAGGGGTCAGCTGTGTCCAGGCCCTCCCCGACGCGCGTTTCGGAGTGAAACAAACACTCCTTCCTCAGGGGGCGTGGAGTCTAAGGCCAAATCTGCCTCTATTTACATGGCAAAAAAGTGGAGCGCACACGTGCTAAAACAACACCGCAACTCACCAGCGCATACCACGGGACGCCGCTTCCGGAAGAGACATGGGGCCCCATGTGATCCGGACAGCGACGTCACCGGAAATGACGCGGCAAGCAGCGGTGAAGGAGCCGCGCGTGCGCAATGCGACATAATGCAATGGGTAATTATAAAAAGACGTGGCCGTGAAAATAACGACGCACATGTGCGATCCCAACAACACAGCCAGCCCGCGCTCACTCCCAAAGGCGCGGTAGGAACCGCATGGGACTCCATGCGATCCGGCCAGCACCGTAACTAGGAGCCAGCACGACCGACAGGGATGGGGGGTAACGCACGTGCGCAATCCTCATGTGGATGGGTAGCAACAAAAACATCAATTATATATAAACGCAAATAAGACAAAAAATGACAATGTAAACAATATATATAAAGAATGACAAAATATATATCATGAACATAATAAATACACGAAAATAAAAAATAAATAAAAAAAATAACCACAATTGAGAACAAAAAATATATATATAAATTGAAACAAGTAAACAAAGGATAACATCTATAAACAGAAAAATAATATAATGAAAAAAATAATGTCCTTTCTAACAGAGTGAATTGAAGAAGTATGTCCAAAAATGTCCAGAAGTCTTGGATCACCAGTAATAAATTCATTCTCTAGGATAACGGAACAACGGCCAACGACAGAGACATATAAGAACCTAAAATTACAAACAAAGTATTAAAATAAAGTATAATAAAATACTATGCGGATCTGGGGAACAAAATGACTGCAGAAACGTTCGATGTCATGCCATCCTTCGTATGTAGTCGATGCGATTCCCGTTGGGCAGTTCCTTCGACTTCGACGCATTTGTTCCACACAGGTGGATTTTGAGAAGCGAGCCGAGGAACTAAAAATGCGTTTTCTTGAGAGGTGTTATAGCAGACGTAGTATTAAGAAGGCGTACCATAGGGCCAAGTATTCTATAAGGAATGATTTACTATATAAACCTACTATTCCTAAGAATTCTAATACAGTAAGGTTTATTACTACGTATCATCCCCAACATGCTAAAATGCGTAGAGCAGTTCAGAACGCTTGGCCAATACTTAAAACGATTCAAGCATTAGCAAGTTTCTCCCTGAGAGGCCGTTTTTCACCTTTAGACGAGCCAAAAATCTCCGTGACCAAATGTCACGCGGTCTTATGATATGTGTACGATGTCAGTAAACTATTCTTAAAAGAACAACACTCTATACAACATATAGATTAGCAACATCAGCATGTAAATATAGAATAGATTTACCTGACACGATATCCGTTGAACTCAGGGTTAATCTTGAGGACTTGATACACTGTCACAGGAAAGAGGAGGACCGGGGGTCTAACCTGACCCTAAACTGGGGTCCTAACTAATCCCTCACCTTGGAGGTACTGATAATGGTTCAGAGGTCCAAGTCTCCAGCCTAACCCTGTCTCCTATCAGTCCCTGAACCCTGTAATCAGTCCTAAGAAGGATTCTGATTACCACCAAAGGGATATGGGCTGATCTCTGCTAAATACACAGATTAGACATATAAGACAGACTGGAGAAAACACAGACTTGCATACACACTCAAACACAGAAGGAACATAAATGATCTGGGATATTAAACTCTAAGCAAGGTGAGCTTAAAACAACTAAGGAGCTCTTTAACTTAAGTCTATACAGATACAATCCTATCTGTGGTCTGCATGAAGAATTTCACTGGCAACTCCCAACACAGACAACCAGAGATTTAAAGGAAACCAATCAACAAATAATTAATTGCAGCCGGGAGAAACTGCACCCAGTCCCAGAACTGAGCACAGACAGAATTAACTCCCTAACTGCCAAACACAAAGAAACAGCAACTCAGCTGTGAGAAGTCAGAATGTGCAACCGCGACGATCTTCGTGGCGATGCACACATGACAGTACCCCCCTTCTACGAGGGGCCTCCGGACCCTCAGGGCCAGGTTTGCCCGGGTGAGTTCTGTGGAAGGTCCGCACCAAACGATCTGCGTTAATGTCAGACGCAGGAACCCACGTCCTCTCCTCTGGACCATACCCCTTCCAATGCACCAAGTACTGAAGGGACCGGCGATTCAGATGTGAGTCAATGATCTTTGACACTTGAAACTCCAAGTTACCATTGACCACCACTGGAGGAGGAGGTAGAGGTGATGGTATGACTGGTGCCACGTACCTCTTAAGTAATGACTTGTGGAACACATGGTGGATTTTAAACGTAGGAGGGAGGTCCAGACGAAATGCCACAGGATTAATTATGGAACTGATCCTGTACGGCCCGATGAATCTGGGGCCCAGCTTCCAGGAGGGAACTTTAAGTTTTATATTCCTGGTAGACAACCATACCAGATCGTTCACATTAAGATCTGGACCAGAAACTCTCCTCCTATCAGCCATACGTTTATAACGGTTCCCCATAGCACTCAGATTATTCAATACACCTCTCCACACTGAAGCAAGTGACGACGAGAAACGCTCCTCCTCAGGAACCCCAGAAGGGCCCCCCCCATTGAAAGTACAAAACTGGGGATGAAAACCATATGCCCCAAAAAACGGGACTTACCAGTGGACTCGCTCCGCCTGTTGTTAAGAGCGAACTCTGCCAGAGGCAAGAAAGAAGACCAGTCCTCCTGGTTCTCTGAGACAAAACACCGAAGATAAGTCTCTAGGCTTTGATTCAGACGCTCTGTCTGACCATTGGTCTGCGGATGAAAAGCCGAGGAAAATGACAATTGCATCCCCCGACGTAAACAAAATGCCCTCCAAAACTTGGACACAAACTGAGACCCCCTATCTGACACCACATCAGAAGGCAACCCATGAAGTCTCACAATCTCCCCAATGAACACCTGCGCCAGAGTTTTAGCATTAGGGAGGCAGGAAGAGCAATGAAATGTGCCATCTTACTGAACCTGTCAACAACCACCAGTATGACAGTCTTCCCTGACGACTGAGGAAGGTCCGTGATGAAGTCCATAGACAAATGAGTCCATGGACGCTCCGGAAGTTTCAAGGGTAAGAGGGTCCCAGACGGACGGGTATGAGGGGTCTTAGAGCGAGCACAAACCCCACAGGACGCGACAAAAGTTAAAACATCTTTATTAACGTTAGGCCACCAAAACCGGCGAGAAAGGAGATCTAAAGTAGCCTTACTCCCTGGATGTCCTGCTAAAGCAGAATTATGATGTGCCTCAATAACCTTTTGTCTCAACTGATTTGGGACAAACAGTCTCCCTGGAGGTCCTGCAGGGGCGTCCCCCTGAGCCTCTAACACCTCCTCCTCAAGCTCAGAACATACAGCCGACACTACCACCCCCTCCTGAAGGATAGGAATCGGGTCATCCATTTTCCCGGCCCCTGGGAAACTGCGAGACAAGGCATCCGCCTTAACATTCTTAGATCCAGGGCGATAAGTGACAACAAAATTAAACCTGGTAAAAAACAACGACCATCGAGCTTGTCTGGAATTCAGACGCATAGCAGATTCCAAATACAGCAGGTTCTTGTGATCAGTAATGACGGTGACCGGGTGGACTGCCCCCTCCAAAAAGTGACGCCATTCTTCAAAAGCCAACTTAATGGCCAAAAGTTCCCTATTGCCGATATCATAATTCCTTTCGGCGGACGACAATTTTTTAGAAAAGAAAGCGCACGGATGCCATTTACCAGGGGACGGACCCTGGGACAATATTGCACCCACCCCTACGTCAGACGCGTCCACCTCCACAACGAACGGCTGTGATGCATCTGGTTGGATGAGAACGGGTGCCGAAGCAAAACATTTTTTCAAAGAGGAAAAAGCTTGGCAAGCTTTGTCCGACCATTTAGAAAAATCCGTCCCTTTTCTTGTCATGTCAGTGAGAGGTTTGACAACAGATGAGAAATTACAAATAAATTTCCGGTAGTAGTTAGCAAACCCCAGAAAACGCTGCAGAGCCTTAAGATCCTCTGGCTGATCCCATTCAAGCACTGCTCTCACCTTTTCAGGGTCCATACGGAAACCGGAGGCTGACACCAAGAAACCCAAAAACTGAAGTTCCTGTACGGCGAATACACACTTTTCCAGTTTGGCGTATAGTTTATTGTCTCGCAAGATCTGCAACACCTGTCTCACATGCTCCTGGTGAGACACAAGATCTGGTGAGTAAATTAAAATGTCATCCAAATATACGACCACAAACAGCCCCACCAGATGACGAAAAATGTCATTAACAAAATGTTGGAATACTGCTGGTGCAGTAGTCAGACCAAAAGGCATGACAAGGTTCTCATAATGTCCCTCCGGCGTGTTAAACGCCGTTTTCCACTCATCCCCTTCTTTTATCCTAATCAGATTATACGCCCCCCTGAGATCCAATTTAGAGAACCATTTGGCGCCAACAATTTGATTGAAGAGATCAGGAATCAGAGGGAGTGGATACGGATCTCGAACAGTAATCCGATTAAGTTCGCGGAAATCCAAGCAAGGGCGTAGGCCTCCATCTTTTTTCTTCACAAAGAAGAACCCCGCGGCCACTGGGGAAGATGAGGGTCTAATATGCCCTTTGGCCAGACTTTCCGAAATATAATCTTTCATAGCCTGCCTCTCAGGACCAGAAAGGTTATATAACCTAGCTTTAGGTAACTTAGCATCAGGAAGTAAATTAATAGAGCAGTCATACACGCGATGAGGAGGCAACTCCTGACACCCCTCCTCAGAGAACACATCCCCAAAGTCCTCCAAAAAAGGAGGCAAAGTACTAGGCACGACCGCACTGATGACTGTGTTCATGCAGTTACTTTTGCAAAACTCACCCCATTGGCTTATATCTCTGGACTGCCAATTAATCACAGGGTTATGTTTAACCAACCAAGGAAGTCCCAGCACAATAGGAGTAGGTAGACCCTCCAACACATAACAAGATAATAGTTCCCTATGTATTGCCCCTACCCGAAGGTCAATGTTATGAACCTCATGAACAAAGCTACCTTGGCCGAGAGGCCTGGCGTCAATGGAGAATATAGGGATCGGTTTGACCAATACACTCAGATGCATACCTTGAGCCTGAGCAAACTGAGCGTCAACCAGATTAGCCCCGGACCCACTATCAAGAAGAACAGAAAATCTCTCCACTCTCGTACCAACCACCACCTCCACTGGTACAAGGAACTGAGAAGAACTAGCGGACGAAATACATACTCCCAGGTTGTCGTCCACCACACAACCTGGGATTAACAGTTTTCTGGCGACTTTTTGCTCAACAAGGCACGGGATGGACATCCCTCAACAAAATGTCCCTCTTTCCCGCAGAAGAAACACCTTCTAGTCCTGCGGCGTACCGCCAATCCCCTCCTACGAAATGATGTCCCTCCCAACTGCATAGGTTCCTCCGAACAGACAAGGGGAACCTCAACATAAGGGACTTTAGTAGTAGGTGGAGTAACAACAGGGGGCGGAGTTACCTCGCACCTCTCCCGGAGCCGTCTATCAGTACGGATAGCTAGGGCCATAGCAGCCTCCAGTGATGGAGGAGAATCATACTGAGCCAAAACGTCCTTTAATTTGTCAGAAAGCCCATGACAAAACTGGCTTCTAAGAGCTGGGTCATTCCACTGAGTATCTGTGGCCCATCTACGGAACTCAGAAGCAAATTCCTCCGCCGGACGATCTCCCTGCTGTATCTTACGTAATTTTGTCTCAGCAAGAGAGACCCGATCTGGGTCATCATATACCAAACCCAGGGCAGTAAAAAATCGATCTACTGACTGTAGAGCCGGGGATCCCGGAGGAAGGGAGAAGGCCCAGGATTGAGGGTCCCCTTGTAGGAGCGAGATAACAATTCCCACTCTCTGCTCTTCACTCCCTGATGATCGAGGCCGAAGCCGAAAATACAATTTACATGCTTCCCTGAAGGTAAAAAATTTGTCTCGCCCACCAGTGAACCTGTCCGGGAGAGCTACTTTAGGTTCAAATCTGGTTTGCTCCGAGGGAGACAAAACTTTGGACTTAATGTCCGTCAGCTCCATGGATAATCCCTGCAACTGCAGAGCCAGCTGGGCTACTGGATCCATGGCAACTGGGAATAATTTTATGGGCCAGTGAAAATGTCACGCGGTCTTATGATATGTGTACGATGTCAGTAAACTATTCTTAAAAGAACAACACTCTATACAACATATAGATTAGCAACATCAGCATGTAAATATAGAATAGATTTACCTGACACAATATCCGTTGAACTCAGGGTTAATCTTGAGGACTTGATACACTGTCACAGGAAAGAGGAGGACCGGGGGTCTAACCTGACCCTAAACTGGGGTCCTAACTAATCCCTCACCTTGGAGGTACTGATAATGGTTCAGAGGTCCAAGTCTCCAGCCTAACCCTGTCTCCTATCAGTCCCTGAACCCTGTAATCAGTCCTAAGAAGGATTCTGATTACCACCAAAGGGATATGGGCTGATCTCTGCTAAATACACAGATTAGACATATAAGACAGACTGGAGAAAACACAGACTTGCATACACACTCAAACACAGAAGGAACATAAATGATCTGGGATATTAAACTCTAAGCAAGGTGAGCTTAAAACAACTAAAGAGCTCTTTAACTTAAGTCTATACAGATACAATCCTATCTGTGGTCTGCATGAAGAATTTCACTGGCAACTCCCAACACAGACAACCAGAGATTTAAAGGAAACCAATCAACAAATAATTAATTGCAGCCGGGAGAAACTGCACCCAGTCCCAGAACTGAGCACAGACAGAATTAACTCCCTAACTGCCAAACACAAAGAAACAGCAACTCAGCTGTGAGAAGTCAGAATGTGCAACCGCGACGATCTTCGTGGCGATGCACACATGACACCATTTGACCAGTAGTCACTATCTGGGCCAGCCTACCCCTACTTTTTTGAATAGGACAACTGTTCGAGGTGGCGTGTTCCGTGCGGCAGATGTGTGGCATGCCCTAACATCGAACGTTGCTCATCTTTTACGAACTTTGATGGCACAAAGAACTTTGCTATTAAGAAACGTATCACATGCACTACTCGATATGTGATTTATAGTGCCAGTTGTCCATGTGGACTCTTTTATGTAGGTCTCACTACGAGGCAATTAAAAGTTTGTGTGAGAGAGCACGTTCTGGGCATTTTAGCCGCATCTGCCTGCACGGACGCAGCTACATTGAAAACACTGCCCGTCACTTTCATGAACATCATAATTGTGATGGTTCTTTATTGAAGGTGCGGGGCATCGATTGTCTCAATATTAATATCAGAGGAGGTAATTTATCTCGACGGCTGGCCCAGATAGAGACTAGATGGATTTGGACTCTACAAACTATCCATCCTAATGGTCTCAACGAAAATATATATTTTGCTCCCTTCTTGTGATCCTCCATTTCTGCAGTAATTTTGTTCCCCAGATCCACATAGTATTTTGTTATACTTTATTTTAATACTTTGTTTGTAATTTTAGGTTCTTATATGTCTCTGTCGTTGGCCGTTGTTCCGTTATCCTAGAGAATGAATTTATTACTGGTGATCAAGACTTCTGGACATTTTTGGACATACTTCACTTCACTCTGTTAGAATGGACATTATTTTTTTCATTATATTATTTTTCTGTTTATAGATGTTATCCTTTGTTTATTTGTTTCAATTTACATATATATTTTTTGTTCTCAATTGTGGTTATTTTTTTTATTTATTTTTTTATTTTCGTGTATTTATTATGTTCATGATATATATTTTGTCATTCTTTATATATATTGTTTACATTGTCATTTTTGTTTTTATTTGCGTTTATATATAATTGATGTTTTTGTTGCTACCCATCCACATGAGGATTGCGCACGTGCGTTACCCCCCATCCCTGTCGGTCTTGCTGGCTCCTAGTTACGGTGCTGGCCGGATCGCATGGAGTTCCATGCGGTTCCTACCGCGCCTTAGGGAGTGAGCGCGGGCTGGCGGTGTTGTTGGGATCGCACATGTGCGTCGTTATTTTCACGGCCACGTCTTTTTATAATTACCCATTGCATTATGTCGCATTGCGCACGCGCGGCTCCTTCACCGCTGCTTGCCGTGTCGTTACCGGTGACGTCGCTGTCCGGATCACATGGGGCCCCATGTCTCTTCCGGAAGCGGCGTCCCGTGGTATGCGCTGGTGTTGTTTTAGCACGTGTGTAATGTATGTAGTACAGTTCATATAGCGTCTTGTGCTTGGGTGCGATGAAAACACAGGAGTCACAGGTTTGATATAGAAAAGTCCTGTATTACTTCATACAAGTTGGCAGAAATAGTCACACAGTTTGCAGACACAGAAACAGGAGACACAGCAGGCCAGAGTAATCCAAGCTCAGCAATCACTCTCCAATACAGATTCAGGATCTTCTTCTCTGTTACCGTAAGTCCATGCAAACGTGGGTCTTTCAAAGAGCAGGGTTCAGAGTCCACAAGTGCTTCAGAGTTCCTCAGTAGGAATAGCTGGAGTACAAGGTCCAAGGCTTACAGGAGTCAAGTCACAGGTTCACTGCAGGCTAGATTCTGAAGCACTGATTGCTCAGCTGTGGCTGCTTAAGAAGCAAAGGAGAGAATCAGGGCGGGAACATGCAAGCTGGAAACTCCATTTTGACTGAGGGCAAGATAGCTGCAGCAAGACAGAAAGTAAAATGGCTGACGAACAAACTGAGTTTCAGGAATATATACATAGAACCTTACATTACTCCCCCCTTAAGGACAACCTCCGGATGACCTCAGACCAGGCTTGTGTGGGTACCTCTGATGAAACTGACGGAGCAAGCGAGGAGCATTAACGTTATTGACCGGTTCCCATGAGTTGTCCTCCACTGGGTAGCCCTGCCATTTAATCAGATATTGTAACTGATTTCTATACAACCTGGAATCTAAAATCCTTTCCACCACAAATTCTTCCTGACCATCGACTAGCACTGGGTCAGGGCAAGGAGAGGAACGTCCAGGAAACGTATTGGGTGTCGCAGCCTTTAGTAGGGATACATGAAAGACAGGGTGGATTCTCATAGTTCTGGGCAGTTGAAGACGACAAGCAACGGCACTTATAATTTTACTGATTTTATAGGGTCCAATGTACTTATGTCCCAACTTAGACGATGGAATCCTTAACTTAAGATTTCTGGTTGACAGCCAGACCAAGTCTCCTACCTTGAAAGCTGGTGCAGGTTTACAAAATTTATCTGCTGCTTTCTTGTACCTTTCTTGAGCCGATTCCAGATTTTCCTTTAGAAGATCCATATTCTTCTGTAAAGACGTGATTCTTTCAGCCACTGCTGGTAAAGGCGTTTCTATGGGAAATCGTGGTAGAATGTTAGGATGATAACCTAGATTAGAGTAAAAAGGAGACTGTTTAGTGGAGGCACTCTGAGAGTTGTTATACGAGAACTCAGCTAATGGAAGTAGATCCACCCAATCATCCTGTAGGTGGCAGATAAAGCAGCGGAGATACTGCTCCAGGGTTTGATTGGTTCGTTCGGTCTGTCCATTAGTCTGGGGATGAAAAGCAGAAGAAAGGTCTACTTTAATGTCCAATGCTGCACAGAAATTTTGCCAAAACCTAGAAGTGAATTGCACCCCTCGATCCGAAATAACCTCATCCGGTACTCCATGTAAGCGAAACACATCTTTAATCATCAAATCTGATGTCTGTTTTGCAGTGGGTAAGCCGACACAAGGGATAAAATGAGCTGCCTTTGTTAGACGGTCAACCACCACTAGAATGGTGTTCTTCCCCTGAGAGGTTGGTAACTCCACAATGAAGTCCATAGAAATGGATCCCCACGGGCGGGACGGGGTGGGAAGAGGCTGTAACAGACCAGTTGGTGAGGAGCGAGGTGTTTTGCATCTTGCACAGACCTCACATGAAGTGACATAATTCAAAACATCCTTCCTGCAAGTGGGCCACCAAAAGAAACGAGAAAGAAATTCCTGTGTCTTTAGAATTCCTCTATGCCCAGCTATCTTGGAATCGTGAATGAGTTGCAATACTCTCAATCTGACTGTTTCAGGAATATACAGGCGTTGTCCCTGAATCCACACACCATTCTTAAAGACAAGACTTACGTCCCTTGGGGGTTGTGCCAAAAAGGAATCCGCATGGTATGCTTCCTTGATGTCCTTAAGTAGGTCTTGATTATGAATTACTCCTAGGAATCTAGAGTCAGGAAGAATAGTCTTAGGAGGAGTAATTGGACGTGTCTCTGCTGAGTAAATCCTAGAGAGTGCATCAGCCTTTCCATTGCGCGATCCTGGTCTATAAGAGATGATAAAATTAAATTGGTTTAAGAAAAGATTCCAGCGAGCCTGGCGAGGAGTCAGGCACTTAGCCGACCTGATAAACTCAAGGTTACGATGGTCTGTCAGGACGACTATTTGCTGTGCAGCTCCCTGAAGAAGGTGTCTCCATTCTTTGAAGGCGGCAATAATGGCCAACAACTCTCTATTGCCCACATCGTAGTTCCTCTCAGCCGAAGACAACTGCTGGGAAAAGAAGGCACAGGGATGCAAGACATTCTTCTCACCTGTTCTCTGAGAGAGTATAGCTCCAACGGCACAGTCTGAAGCATCCACCTCTATTATGAAGGCAAGCTCGGGGTTGGGATGTACTAGGATAGGTGCAGTGGTAAATTTATCTTTTAGACGGGAAAATGCTTCCTGGGCTTGGGGAGTCCAGGAAAACCTAGACTCTTTCCGGGTAAGTTGAGTGATAGGTGACACTACCTCAGAGAAATTTCTAATGAAACGTCTATAGAAGTTGGCAAACCCGATGAAGCGCTGTACCTCCTTCACATTTCTAGGACTTGGCCAATCCTTGATGGCTTGGGTTTTGCTTCCATCCATACTAATTCCTTGTGTAGACAGTACATACCCCAGAAATTGAATTTCGGTCCTATGGAATTCACACTTTTCAAGTTTGATGTAAAGATGATTTTGTCTTAGACGTTCCAAGACCATTCTCACATGTCCATGATGTTCCTCTGTGGAGTTAGAAAAAATTAGAATATCATCCAAATAAATTACCACGAATGTATCTAGGAGATCCCTGAAGATGTCATTCACCAAGTGTTGGAAAGTGGCTGGGGCGGTACTCAGACCAAAAGGCATAACTAGATATTCAAAGTGTCCATAGCGTGACCTGAATGCAGTCTTCCATTCATCCCCAGGTCTAATACGGACTAAGTTATAGGCCCCACGAAGATCTAGTTTAGAAAAAATTTTGGCATGTCGCACTCTCTCCAATAACTCAGGGATTAAAGGCAATGGATAACGGTTTCTAATAGTAACCTTATTGAGTTCCCTATAGTCTACGCATGGTCTCAGAGATCCATCTTTCTTCTTTACAAAGAAGATGGGTGCACCTGCAGGAGATGAAGAGGGGCGTATGAAGCCCTTGGCTAGATTTTCATCTATGTAATCCTTTAAAGCCTTTAGCTCGGGCCCCGCCAGGGGGTAGATCTTACCAAAAGGTATCTCTGCTCCAGGCAATAATTCAATTGGACAATCATATGGACGGTGAGGAGGAAGCTGGTCAGCGTTCTTCTTGTCACATAAATCCACATAGTCCTGGTATACAGCTGGTAGTTCAGGGACTGACATGATTCCTTTAGGAACAGAGCAAGCTGAAACTTTTGGACTCATCTGTTTCTCTGGAAAGTGTAATTCCTTGGTCTCCCAGTTAATGGTAGGATTCTGAGCCTGCAGCCATGGTAGCCCTAGAATAATGGGAAAGTGGGGAGAAGAGATAAGCATAAAGGACAGTTTCTCTTGATGATCTTTACCCATAAGAACCCTCAAAGGCTCTGTTTCCTGATCCACTGGTCCAGAGGTCAGCAGGGAGCCATCCACAGTTTCCATCTGTACTGGAGTAGCCTTCTTCACTGAACGTATTCCCTGTTTCAGAGCAAAGGAGACATCCATAAAATTTCCACTTGCCCCTGAGTCGATCATAGCAGAGCTAGACACCCAAGCTGAGTCAACCCAGAGTTTGATGGAAAGAAAGCAATGAGAATTGTTTTTCTTACAACTCAGCTGGGACACCGCTGAGGAAACTTGAAAAATGGCAGTGTTTACACAGTCAACGTCCTCAGAGGTAACGGAGTTTAAGTCCGAGAAATCAAGATCTGTTGCTGCAGATCTCTCTGGAGCCTGAGGCTCGGACCTGACAGATCCCCTCTCGCAACACTCACAATGAATGAGTGCTGCAGTAGTCTTACGAGAACGGCTGGGGCAGTTTATAATGAAGTGCCCTGACTTACCACAATAGAAACATAGATTCTCCTTAAAACGATGTTCCTTGCGTGCATCACTAACCCGTCGTTGTAAAGAGTCTACCTGCATGGGTTCAGGTTCAGGTTCCCGTGTAATCCTACTCAAAGGTTCCTTAGCTGGAGAGGAAGGTAGGAAAAGGTTAGTACGATTGCTTTCGAACCATCTCTCTTGCCTGCGTTCAGTCAGACGAGTATCAATACGGATGCAGTAGTTAATAAAGTCACCTAACGCAGTGGGAGGGTCGGCACGAGCAAGTTCATCCTTAATCAGTGGAGATAACCCCTTTCGAAAAATAGATTTTTTGGCGGAACTGTCCCAGGTGGTATCAAGGGCCCATCTCCTGAAATCCAAGGCATATTCAGCTACCGAGTGCTTACCTTGGCGCAAAGCTAACATGGCTGCTTCAGCTGTTGCACCTCGATTGGGGTCATCAAACACCTGCCCCATGGCTGAAATAAAATCATCAAGGTGATTCAAACAATCATCCTCAGTCTCAATCAGAGGGTTTGCCCACATTAAAGCCTTGTTGGTAAGCAACATAATTATAGTAAGCACCTTAGATCGTTCAGTGGGAAATTGTGAAGCATGTGCAGAAAAAAAAAGATTGCATTGATTAATAAATCCCCTGAATTTCTCACGTTCACCGCCAAAACGAAAAGGGGGCAACTTGGGAATCCCAGCACTCGGGGCTACGGCAGGAGCCTGAACTCGCCCCTCTAGAACCTCAATCCTGGCTCGCAAATCCTGGGTAGTCTGTCCAACCACTTGCAAATTGTGATTATTGAGGTCCTGTAGATTTGTAAAACGGGTCTTTATATTCTGCAAATCTGCAAGGATATTATCAGTCACTCCGCAAAGTTCCTTTATGCGGGCCTCCATTTTCCAGATCTTTTAAGACAGGATTACTGGAAGAAGAGGAGAGAAAAAAAACAATAGTGTTCACCTGTGGCAACACTGCAGAGAGAAAAAAAAAATTAAGGGAACTGCTCACCTGGAATGGTTGTGAGAAGTCACAACCACTATCATCACAGAAAGTTTCAACCAGACATCTGATATCCAGAGTTACAGCAGACAAAAAAGAGAAAAGAAAGGAAAAAAAAAAAAAAAAAAACAATAGTGTTTACCTGTGGTAACACTGCAAAAAGAAAAAACTTAAGGGAATTGCTCACCTGGAATGGTTGTGAGAAGTCACAACCACTGTCATCACAGAAAGTACAACCGGACGTCTGATATCCACAGTACAGCAGACACAGCCTTCCAGACCCAGCAGACACTAACGTTTTGGCTTCAGAATCTTGTAATGTATGTAGTACAGTTCATATAGCGTCTTGTGCTTGGGTGCGATGAACATACATGAGACACAGGTTTGATATAGAAAAGTCCTGTATTACTTCATACAAGTTGGCAGAAATAGTCACACAGTTTCAGACACAGAAACAGGAGACACAGCAGGCCAGAGTAATCCAAGCTCAGCAATCACTCTCCAATACAGATTCAGGATCTTCTTCTCTGTTACCGTAAGTCCATGCAAACGTGGGTCTTTCAAAGAGCAGGGTTCAGAGTCCACAAGTGCTTCAGAGTTCCTCAGTAGGAATAGCTGGAGTACAAGGTCCAAGGCTTACAGGAGTCAAGTCACAGGTTCACTGCAGGCTAGATTCTGAAGCACTGATTGCTCAGCTGTGGCTGCTTAAGAAGCAAAGGAGAGAATCAGGGCGGGAACATGCAAGCTGGAAACTCCATTTTGACTGAGGGCAAGATAGCTGCAGCAAGACAGAAAGTAAAATGGCTGACGAACAAACTGAGTTTCAGGAATATATACATAGAACCTTACAACGTGTGTGCTCCACTTATTGGCCATATAAATAGAGGCAGATTTTGCCTTAGACTCCACGCCCCCTGAGGAAGGAGTGTTTGTTTCACTCCGAAACGCGCGTCGGGGAGGGCCTGGAGACAGCTGACCCCTGTACCACTTGGTAATTATTTGCTTCATTTAGTGTCTGTCACTATTGTATTTTATACCTCTGTTCTGACCGTTATATTTTGTATACTCCTGCCCACCTCTTCGTTTGTAATGCCACACTTTATGTGGGCTGAGGTAGACTGTGGTGGCGGTGACATTATTTTTGGTCAGTTATTCAGTGTTCATACTATCTATCTCTTTAGTGCAGGTTACTTATTTGTTGCTTTGCAGAGGTCATGTTAATCTCCACAGCCCTGATTTTTACTATGTGCATTTGGGTCACAATTCCCTTCCTTGCTGTTATCTGATTTTTAATCAATAAAATTTTGTAATTTGTGGACTTTTTGACTGCATTGTTGTTTTTTGTTGCCATGCTTATTGCAGTTGGTCTGTTCACATCTATGTGTGGGGGTATTATCCCTTGTCTGTCTTTCAGACTTGATATTAAACACACATTGAAATTGCCTCCTACACTTTACTTATGGTGCCCGCAGTGACATGTAGTGTGGCTCTAGTCCCTGATCCCGCAGTGACATCATGTAGTGTGGCTCTCGTCCCTGAGGCCGCACTGACATCATGTAGTGTGGCTCTAGTCCCTGATCCCGCAGTGACATCATGTAGTGTGGCTCTCGTCCCTGAGGCCGCACTGACATCATGTAGTGTGGCTCTAGTCCCTGATCCCGCAGTGACGTCGTGTAGTGTGGCTCTAGTCCCGGGGCCCACACTGACATCATGTAGTGTGGCTCTAGTCCCGGGGCCTGCAGTGACGTCGTGTAGTGTGGCTCTAGTCCCGGGGCCCACACTGACATCATGTAGTGTGGCTCTCATCCCAGAGCCCTTGATAACATAATTTTTGATAGAATCTGTGCCCTTCCATTGGGAAATTACCCTCCTACGTTTGTTATGTGAATATGTCATGCAGCGTTCAGTTACACGGGTTCAGTGCCCGTGTACAATGGACTCAGTCACTAAGATTAAATCCTCCAGTGGGAGGAGCTTTCTTAAAGTGCAGTACTAAACGCGACCTGTAGGCGGGTGTAGAAGGCTCTTTATAAAAATTAAAAAGAAAAAAAGTTTGTACGCATTTTCTGAAACCTGTAACATTTCTTTTGCCTTAGGGTAGGTGCACGCGTTCAGGAATTGGCAGCGCTTTGGGCGCAGCACATGTCCGCTGCATCCAAAGCGCTGCCGGCTGTTGAACGCAGGAGAATTCACACGTGTTCATTGAACCGTGCAGAATCACCGCGTCCAATACATTGTATGGGTGAAATTTATTTTGTGGAGCCTTGCATCTCCGCTACATAAATAGAAATGCTGCAGTCTGGAAAGACGCGCCACATGTCCGTCTCCGCGGGTGATCCGCAGGTGTCTGTGGACGCATACCATTTCTTCAAATCCCATCCACTATGCTGTAACATCTGGACGCTGCGTTTACTAATCGTGTGCACATACCAACATGTAGCTTAAATTATTTTACATTTCAATACATTGAATTTTTTCTGGGCACAACAATAATAGATATGTAAAAAAAATATATATATATATTTTTTTACTCAGAATTGGAGGAAGTTGATTGATTGCCCCTTTATTTTTTCAGCAGTGTATATATAATTTTTATTTTTTTAAAGTGGCTCTGTTAGCACAGAATGACTGTTCAAACCAAGTCCGGCTGCCCTGTGATTCACAGCGGGGCCGATCCTTTATGTTCACCTTTCCACCTACTTGTTTTTCCATCTATCTCCACGTCCCTCTACTTTGATTGACAGCTATGGCTTAATAGAGCCAGATAAGGGCGGAGATTATTATTATTATACATTTATATAGCGCCATTTATTCCATGGCGCTTTACATATGAAAAGGGAAAAATATAGACAGGTACAATAAACATGTGCTAGACAAGGGACACACAAGTACAGAAGGAGAGAGGACCCTGCCCGCGAGGGCTCACAGTCTGCAGGATGGATGTAAACCAAGCTGGTGGGAAGATGTACAGTACAGACCAAAAGTTTGGACACACCTCATTCAAAGATTTTTCTGTATTTTCATGACTATGAAAATGGTACATTCACACTGAAGGCATCAAAACTATGAATTAACACATGTGGAATTATATACTTATCAAAAAAGTGTGAAACAACTGAAAATATGTCTTATATTCTAGCTGCTTTTTTCTTGCCATAATACTCATTCTAACAGTCTATTCAGTAGGACTCTCAGCTGTGTATCCACCAGACTTCTGCACAACACAACTGATGGTCCCAACCCCATTTATAAGGCCAGAAATCCCATTTATTAAACCTGACAGGGCACACCAGTGAAGTGAAAACCATTTCCGATGACTACCTCTTGAAGCTCATCAAGAGAATGCCAAGAGTGTGCAAAGCAGTCATCAAAGCAAAAGGTGGCTACTTTGAAGAACCTAGAATATAAGACATAATTTCAGTGGTTTCACACTTTTTTGTTAAGTATATAATTCCACATGTGTTAATTCATAGTTTTGATGCCTTCAGTGTGAATGTACAATTTTCATAGTCATGAAAATACAGAAAAATCTTTGAATGAGAAGGTGTGTCCAAACTTTTGGTCTGTACTGTATATAAATGATTGGCTCCGCCGTGAACCACCGAGTGGCGGGACTTGGTTTGAACAATCATTCTGTGCTAACAGAGTCCCTTTACATACTCCCCCTCCCTTAGGAGACATGATCCTATGATCACAGGCTCAGCTTCAGGGGACTGAAATGGCCGGAGAGTCTTCTGCAGTTGCCGATTCTAGCAGAGTGGATGTGATTTAATGAAAACTCTGTGGTTGAACTGTGCAGTTTTTTGCGAAAAAAAATGAGTTTAGAAAAAAAATTAATGCAGAATTGTGTTCAAAAGGTGCAGAACCCCGGCGTTTCTGTGCTAAATAAGCAAAAAGAAATCCAGTTCACATCTACATCAAAAGCAGGAAAATACAACACAAAAGCTGCAAAAGTGTAGCAATCAGAACAGATTATTAAAATTTTTCGTGCGGACAAATGCAGGAAAAAAAAACGCAGTGTTTTCGCATATGGGACCAGGGCTTTAGGGTAAGGCCAGACTTTTTTTTTTGCATGTGTAGTTACCGTACTTGTCCCCTTATAAAAATGATGATCCGATGAGCCAGTCATGAGAAATCTAGCATAGAAGACATATGCAATCAGTCTGGAAGTGCACAGGGGCGTGTCATTGCACTTAGACTGCTGCACCAAATGTACTGGCACGCCCCCAGTGCATTTTCAGCCTGATTTGCCTACAACTAGATTTCTAATGACTGGCTCATTTGATCTCATCAAGAAAAGTATAATTTTTATTGGAGGACATATAGAGCCATACTAATACATCCATGTGTTAATATGTGCTGACAAGTTCCCTTTAATGCTGGTATCCCATGAGCTGTCTTAGGCTATGTTCACATTAGCGTTCCTCAGAGCTGCGGACTTCCTCCGTGAAGCTGGAATTTGTTTTGTTCGCCGGCCTGCGTATCTAATGTTAAAGATAGGTACGCAGGCCGCATGCAGACATAGGCGGAGCTGACCGAAGGAGGTGCGGTAGTGGGCAAAGCTTCATGGAGGAAGCCCGCAGCTTTGAGGAACGCTAATGTGAACCTAGCCTTTCACGCCATATACAGGTATTCTCTAAACAGATCTTTCTAATTCTGAAAATTAAGAAAAATTAAATTGCAAATTTCCAGCTTTTTTTCCCCATTGCTGTTTAGTTGTAGGTGGGTCGTAGGACCTCCCCATTGCGCACTTGTACGATTATAACCCCACCCAT
Source organism: Oophaga sylvatica (assembly GCA_033576555.1). NCBI lineage: Eukaryota > Metazoa > Chordata > Amphibia > Anura > Dendrobatidae > Oophaga > Oophaga sylvatica. The sequence goes on along the minus strand of JARQOD010000002.1, from coordinate 591,227,466 downwards.
GAGGAGCCAGTGCTTTGTCCTAAAGCCTCCCAATAGAGGGCAGTGCTTTCTTCCAAACCCACCCCCTAGGATCCAGTGCTTTCTCCCAATAGAGGGCTGTATTACCAGGACGGATCCCTCTATGGCACTGAGGCCGGCGAGAACAACAGCCATAAGAGGCGCTATCATTTACATCACAATTATCTCTGCAGATACAGTGCCTTGCGAAAGTATTCGACTCCCTGGAACTTTTCAACCTTTTCACACATATCATGCTTCAAACAAAGATACCAAAATGTAATTTTTTGGTGAAAAATCAACAACAAGTGAGACACAGTTGTGAAGTTGAACGAAATTTATTGGTTATTTTAAATTTTTGTGGAAATACGAAAACTGAAAAGTGGGTCGTGCAATATTTTTCGGCCCTTTTAACTTAATACTTTGTTGCGCCACCTTTTGCTGCGATTACAGCTGCAAAGTCGCTTGGGGTATATCTCTATCAGTTTTGTACATCGAGAGACTGAAATTCTTGCCCATTCTTCCTTGGCAAACAGCTCGAGCTCAGTGAGGTTGGATGGAGATCGTTTGTGAACAGCAGTTTTCAGCTCTTTCCACAGATTCTCGATTGGATTCAGGTCTGGACTTTGACTTGGTCATTCTAACATCTGGATACGTTTATTTGTGAACCATTCTATTGTAGATTTTGCTTTATGTTTGGGATCATTGTCTTGTTGGAAGACAAATCTCCGTCCCAGTCTCAGGTCTTTTGCAGACTCCAACAGGTTTTCTTCAAGAATGGTCCTGTACTTGTCTCCATCCTTCTTCTCATCAATTTTAACCATCTTCCCTGTCAACCCATATCCTGTCCTAACCTGCCCTAACATGTTGATCCAGAGGAAGGCAAAAAAAACCCAAGTGGCAAACAGTAAGCTTCACATTGGGGAAAAAAATTCCTTCCCGACTCCACATACGGCAATCAGACTAGCTCCCTGGATCAACGCAGTATCTAGGAAACTAGTGAATATAGCCTGTAATATTATACTTTTCAAGAAAGGCATCCAGTCCCTTCTTAAATTTTAGTAAGGATTCACTCATTACAACATTAGACGGCAGAGAGTTCCATAGTCTCACTGCTCTTACAGTAAAGAATCTGCGTCTGTGATTATGGCTAAACCTTCTTTCCTCCAGACGTAGAGGATGCCCCCTTGTCCCCGTCACAGGTCTAAGAGTAAAAAGATCATTAGAAAGGTCTTTGTACTGTCCCCTCATATATTTATACATTGTAATAAGATCACCTCTAAGCCTTCGTTTTTCCAAACTAAATAACCCTAAGTGTAATAACCTGTCTTGGTATTGCAGACCCCCCAGTTCTCTAATAACCTTGGTCGCTCTTCTCTGCACACGCTCCAGTTCAGCTATGTCTTTCTTATACACCGGAGACCAGAACTGCACACAGTATTCTAAGTGTGGTCGCACCAGTGACTTGTATAGAGGTAAAATTATGTTCTCCTCATGAGCATCTATGCCTCTTTTAATGCATCCCATTATTTTATTTGCCTTGGCAGCAGCTGCCTGACTTTGGCCACTAAATGTGAGTTTGTCGTCCACCCATACACCCAGGTCTTTTTCAGTGACAGTTTTGCCCAGTGTTTTACAATTAAGCACATAATTATACATCTTATTTGTTCTACCCAAGTGCATGACCTTACATTTATCCCCATTAAAGCTCATTTGCCATTTATCAGCCCAAGCTTCTAGTTTACATAAATCCTCCTGTAATATAAAATTATCCTCCTCTGTATTTATTACCCTGCAGAGTTTAGTGTCATCTGCAAATATTGAAATACTACTCTGTATGCCCCCTACAAGGTCATTAATAATTATGTTAAAGAGAAGCGGCCCCAATACTGACCTCTGTGGTACCCCACTGCTAACCGTGACCCAGTCCGAGTGTGCTCCATTAATAACCACCCTTTGTTTTCTATCCATGAGCCAGTTCTTAACCCACTTACACAAATTTTCCCCTATCCCCATTGTTCTCATTTTATGTATCAACCTTTTGTGTGGCACTGTATCAAAAGCTTTTGAGAAGTCCATGAACACCACATCCACTGCATTCCCTTGGTCCAGTCCTGAACTTACCCCTTCATAAAAGCTTATCAGATTAGTCTGACAAGAACGGTCCCTCGTAAACCCATGCTGATACTGTGTCATGAGGTTATTCAGCCTCAGATACTCCAATATAGTATCCCTTAAAAAACCCTCCAGGATTTTACCCACAGTAGATGTTAAGCTCACTGGCCTATAATTTCCAGGTTCAGTTTTTGCCCCCTTTTTGAATATTGGCACCACATTTGCTATACGCCAGTCCTGTGGTACAGACCCCGTTATTATGGAATCTTTAACCCCTTCACCCCCAAGGGTGGTTTGCACGTTAATGACCGGGCCAATTTTTACAATTCTGACCACTGTCTCTTTATGAGGTTATAACTCTGGAACGCTTCAACGGATCTTCGCGATTCTGAGATTGTTTTCTCGTGACATATTGTACTTCATGTTAGTGGTAAAATTTCTTCGATATAACTTGCGTTTATATTTGAAAAAAACGCAAATATGGCGAAAATTTTTAAAATTTTGCAATTTTCAAACTTTGAATTTTTATTCCCTTAAAACAGAGAAATATATCACACAAAATAGTTAATAAATAACATTTCCCACATGTCTACTTTACATCAGCACAATTTTGGAACCAAAATTTTTTTTTGTTAGGAAGTTATAAGGGTTAAAAGTTGACCAGCGATTTCTCATTTTTACAACAAAATTTACAAAGCCATTTTTTTTAGGGACCACCTCACATTTGAAGTCAGTTTGAGGGGTCTATATGGCAGAAAATACCCAAAAGTGACACCATTCTAAAAACTGCACCCCTCAAGGTACTCAAAACCACATTCAAGAAGTTTATTAACCCTTCAGGTGCTTCACAGTAACTAAAGCAACGTGGAAGGAAAAAATGAATATTTACTTTTTAGCCACAAAAATGATCTTTTACAAACTTTTTTTTTTATTTTCACAAGGGTAAAAGGAGAAAATGGACAGATAAGGTTGTTATGCAATTTCTCCTGAGTACGCCAATACCCCATATGTGGGGGAAAACCACTGTTTGGGCACACGGCAGAGCTCGTAAGGGAAGGAGCGACGTTTGACTTTTTCAAACTAAAATTGGCTGGAATTTAGATTGGATGCCATGTCGCGTTTGGAGAGCCCCTGATGCGCCTAAACAGTGGAAACCCCCCACAAGTGACACCATTTTGGAAACTAGACCCCCTAAGGTACTTATCTAGATCTGTTGTGAGCACTTTGAACCCTCAAGTGTTTCACAAAAGTTTATAAAGCCTGGGTGTGAAAAAAAAAAAATCAATTTTCCACAAAAATGATTTTTTAGTCCCAAATTTTTGAATTTTCCCAAGGAAATTGGACCCCAAAAGTTGTTGTCCAATTTGTCCTGAGTACGCTGATACCCCATATGTGGGGGGGGGAAACTGTTTGGGCGCACGGCAGGGCTTGGAAAGGAAGTAGTAACGTTTTGGAATGCAGACGTTAATGGGGGTCATGTTCCGTTTGCAGTGCCCCAGATGAGCCTAAACAGTGGAAACCCCCCACAAGTGACCCCATTTTGGAAACTAGACCCCCTAAGGAACTTATCTAGATCTTTGGTGAGCACTTTGAACCCCCAAGTGCTTCACACAAGTTTATAATGCCCGGGCATGAAAATAAAAAATCCTATTTTTTTCCCACAAAAATTATCTTTTAGTCACTATTTTTTTATTTTCCCAAGGGTAACAGGAGAAATTGGACCACATAAGTTGTTGTACAATTTGTCCTGAGTACGCTGATACCCCATATGTGGGGGGGAACCACTGTTTGGGCGCACGGCAGAGCTCGGAATGGAAGGAGCACCATTTGACTTTTTCCAACCAAAATTGGCTGGAATTGAGTTTGGATGCCATGTTGCATTTGGAGAGCCCCTGATGTGCCTAAACAGTGGAAACCCCCCACAAATGACCCCATTTGGGAAACTAGACCCCCTAAGGAACTTATCTAGATTTTTGATGAGCAATTTGAACCCCCAAGTGCTTCACACAAGTTTATAACGTAGAGCCGTAAAATTTAAAAATCATATTTTTTCCACAAAAATGATCTTTTCACCCCAATTTTTATTTTTCCAAGGGTAACAAGACTCCAAAAGTTATTGTGCAATTTGTCCTGAGTGCGCTGATACCCCATATGTGGGGGTAAACCACTGTTTGGGTGCATGGCAGAGTTTGGAAGGGAAGGAGCGCCGTCTGACTTTTTCAACGCAGAATTGGCTGGACGCCATGTCGTGTTTGGAGAGCTCCTGATCTGCCTAAACAGTGGAAACCCCCATAAATGACACCATTTTGGAAACTAGACCCCTCAAGGAACTTATCTAGATGTGTGGTGAGAACTTTGAACCCCCAGGTGTTTCACTAAAGTTTATAACGTACAGCCGTAAAATAAAAAATCTTTTTTTTTTTTTACAAAAATGATTTTTTCGCCCCCAATATTTTATTTTCACAAGGGTAACAGAAGAAATTGGAACGCAAAAGTTGTTGTCCAATTTGTCCTGAGTACACTGATACCCAATATGTGGGCGAAAACTACTGTATGGGCACACGTCGGGGCTTGGAAGGGAAGTAGTGACGTTTTGGATTGCAGACTTTGATGGAATGGTCTGGGGGCGTCATGTCACATTTGGAGAGCCCCTGATGCACCTAAACAGTGGAAACCCCCCACAAGTGACCCCATTTTGGCAAATAGACCCCACAAGGAAGTTATCTAGATGTGTGGTGAGCACTTTGAACCCCGAAGTGCTTCACAGAAGTTTATAACGCACAGCCGTAAAAATAAAAAATCTTTTTTTTTTTTACAAAAATGATTTTTTCGCCCCCAATATTTTATTTTCACAAGGGTAACAGGAGAAATTGGACCCCAAAAGTTGTTACCCAATTTGTCCTGAGTACGCTGATACCCAATATGTGGGAGAAAACTACTGTATGGGTACACGTTGGGGCTCGGAAGGGAAGTAGTGACGTTTTGGATTGCAGACTTTGATGGAATGGTCTGGGGGCGTCATGTCGCATTTGGAGAGCCCCTGATGCGCCTAAACAGTGGAAATCCCCAACAAGTGACCCCATTTTGGAAAATAGACCCCACAAGGAACTTATCTAGGTGTGTGGTGAGCGCTATGAAGCCCCAAGTGCTTCACAGAAGTTTATAATGTACAGCCGTAAAAACAAAAAAATATTTTTTTTTGTACAAAAATGATATTTTCGCCCCCAGTTTTTTATTTTCCCAAGGGTAACAGAAGAAATAGGACAAATTGCACAATAACTCTTGGGGTCCAGAGTACGCTGATACCCCATATGTGGGGATAAACTACTGTTTGGACGCATGGCAGACCTCAGAAGTGAAGGAGCACCGTTTGACTTTTTCAACGCAGAATTGGCTGGAATTGAGATCAGACGCCATGTCACATTTGGAGAGCCCCTGATGTGCCTAAACAGCGGAAACCCCCCAATTCTAACTCCAACCCTAACCCCAACACACCCCTAACCCTAGTCCCAACCCTAACCACAAACCTAACCCTAACACACCCCTAATCCCAACCCTAACCCTAATCCTAACTTTAGCGCCAACCCTAACCCTAACTTTAGCCCTAACCCTAACCCTAATGGGAAAATGGAAATAAATACATTTTTTTAATTTTATTATTTTTCCCTAACTAAGGGGTGATAAAGGGGGGTTTGATTTACTATTTATAGCGGTTTTTATGATTGGCAGCTGTCACGCTAAAAGACGCTTTTTATTGCAAAAATAGTTTTTTGCATCGCCACATTTTGAGAGCTATAATTTTTGCATATTTTGGCCCACAGAGTCATGTGAGGTCTTATTTTTTGCGGTACGAGTTGACGTTTTTATTTGTACCATTTTTGAGCAGGTGACATTTTTTGATCGCTTTTTATTTCGATTTTTGGGAGGTTAGAATGAACAAAAATCAGCAATTCATGAATTTCTTTTGGGGGAGGCGTTTTTATTGTTCCGCGTGTGGTAAAATTGATAAAGCAGTTTTATTCTTCGGGTCAGTACGATTATGGCGATACCTCATTTATATCATTTTTTTATGTTTTGGCGCTTTTATAGAATAAAAACAATTTTATATAAAAAATAATTATTTTTGCATCGCTTTATTCTGCGAGCTATAACTTTTTTATTTTTTCGCTGATGATGCTGTATGGCGGCTCGTTTTTTGCGGGACAAGATGACGTTTTCAGCGGTACCATGTTTATTTATATCGGTCTTTTTGATCGCGCGTTATTCCACTTTTTGTTCGGCGGTATGATGATAAAGCATTGATTTTTTGCTTCGTTTTTTTTTTTTTTTTTTAAGGGGTTCACTAAAGGGGTTAACTAGTGGGACAGTTTTATAGGGGGGGTCGTTACGGACGCGGCGATACCAAATATGTGTACTTTTATTGTTTTGTTTTTTTTATTTACAGGAAGAAATGAATTTATTGGGGAATATTTTTTTTTTTTTTTTTTATTTTGGATTTTTTTTTATAACATGTTTATTTTTATTTTTTTAACTTTTTTACTTTGTCCCAGGGTGGGACATCACTGTATTTTATCAAATCGCTGGTGTGACAGTGTGCACAGCACACTGTCACACCAGCGATCGCTCAGGCATAGATGCAGGCTTCTCAGTGCCTGCTCTCAGCAGGCACTGAGGAAGCCGCCTCCCTCCAGGACCCCGGCGCCATCTTGGATCCGGGTCCTGGGAGGGAGGAAGCCCTCAGAACAGCGCGATCACATCGCGCTGGTCTGAGGGTCTCAGGGGGCGCGCAGGGAGCCCCCACCCTGTGCGATCCTCCCCTGTGCCCCCAGTACACCGCGATCATGTTTGATCGCGGTGTGCTAGGGGTTAATGTGCCGGGAGCGGTCCGTGACCGCTCCTGACACACAGTCACGGGTGTCAGCTGTGATAATCAGCTGACACCCGGCGGCGATTAGCTGCGCTCCCCTCAGGAGCGCAGCTGATCGCCTATGACGTACTATCCCGTCCATGGGCAGAATGGCACGGGTTTTATGGACGGGATAGTACGTCTAATGTCAGAGAGGGGTTAAAGATTAAAAATAATGGTCTATCTATAACTGTACTTAATTCCTGCAGTACTCGGGGTGTATCCCATCCGGGCCCGGGGATTTGTCAATTTTAGTGATTTTTAGACGCCGCCGTACTTCCTGCTGGGTTAAGCAGGTGACATTTAATGGAGAAATTTTTTTATCACTGATCATGTTATCTGTCATGGGATTTTCTTGTGTAAATACAGTTGAAAAAAAGTCATTTAGCATATTGGCTTTTTCCTCATCCTCATCCACCATTTCACCCAGACTATTTTTAAGGGGACCAACACTATCATTTTTTAGTTTCTTGCTATTTATGTAGTTAAAGAATATTTTGGGATTATTTTTACTTTCTCTGGCAATGAGTCTCTCTGCCTCAATCTTTGCTGTCTTGATTTGCTTTTTACAGAATTTATTCAGTCTTCTGTATTTATTTAATGCCTCATCACTACCTACTTGCTTTAATTCCCTAAACGCTTTCTTTTTGTCCCTTATTGCGCCCCTTACAGCTCTGTTTAGCCATAGTGGTTTCCTCTTAATTCTAGCATGTTTATTCCCATAGGGTATATACTGTGCACAGGTCCTATTCAGGATACTAATAAACGTCTCCCATTTTCTTTGTGTATTTTTATGTCTCAGGATATCGTCCCAGTTTATTGCACCAAGATCATCTCTCATCCGTTGGAAATTTGCCTTCCTGAAGTTTAGTGTCCTTGTAACCCTCGACTACACATCTTATTAAAGGATACATGAAAGCTTATTATTTTGTGATCACTATTACCCAAGTGACCCCCAACCCTTATATTTGATATGCGGTCTGGCCTGTTGGATAATATTAGGTCTAGCAGTGCCCCCCCTCTTGTTGGGTCCTGAACTAGTTGTGAAAGGTAATTGTCTCTCATAGTTGCCAAAAACCTATTACCTTTACTGGAACTACAGGTTTCTGTTCCCCAATGTATTTCAGGTAGTTGAAGTCCCCCATAATAATGACTTCTCCTTGAGTTGCTGCTTCATCTATTTGCTTTATGAGGATATTCTCTGTTGCTTCCATTATTTTAGGAGACTTATAACAAACCCCTATCAGTAATTTATTATTTTTCCCCCCTCCCCTAATCTCCACCCACAGAGACTCTACATCTTCATTAGATTCACAGATATCACGCAGGATGGGTTTTAAGGATGATTTTACATATAAACACACACCCCCACCTCGCTTATTTTTACGGTAATTTCTAAACAGACTATAGCCCTGTAAATTAACAGCCCAGTCGTGGCTCTCATCCAGCCAAGTCTCAGATATCCCCACCATGTCATAATTATGTTCCAACAAAATTAATTCTAATTCCGCCATTTTGTTGGTGAGGCTTCTGGCATTAGTATACATGCACATACTCCTTCCATTTCAATATGATCTCTTGCACAGTGCTCCTTGGGATGTTTAAAGTTTTGGAAATCATTTTGTATCCAAATCCGACTTTAAACTTCCCCACAACAGTATCACGGACCTGCCTGTTGTGTTTTTTGGTCGTCATGATGCTCTCTGTGCTTCAAACAGAACCCTGAGACTAGCACAGAGCAGGTGCATTTATACAGAGACTTGATTACACACAGGTGGATTATATTTATCATCAGTAGTCATTTAGGACAACATTGGATCATTCAGGCTAAGTGCACACGTCAGGAATTTTCGTGTTTTTTCCCGCGGCAAAAACGCAAAAAAACCGCAAGCATTAAGCATCCTATTCATTTAAATGGATTCTGCAATTTTTGTGCACATGCAGCGTTTTTTTCCACGAAAAAAACGCTTTGCGGAAAAAAAGCAACATGTTCATTAATTTCGCGTAATCTCGGCGGAATCGCCGCCATAGGAATGCATTGAACCGCTTACTTTCCGCATGTGGCTATGCCCACCATGCGCAATGTAAGCGGTTCATGTGCGGATGGTACCCAGGGTCCGGAGGAGAGGAGACTCTCCTCCAGGCCCTGGGTACCATATCCCTGGTAAAACAATAATTAAAATAAAAAATAATGATATTCTCACCTTCCGGCGGCCCCTGCAGCTTTCCCGCTCCTCAGCGACGCTCCCGTTCCCAGTAATGCATTGCGAGAATCACCCCAGATGAATTAGCGGTCTCGCGTGATGCTACGTCATCTGGGGTCTGTCGCAATGCATCCTTGGGAACGGGATTGGCCGGGAGCGTCGCTGAGAGGCGGGAAGGCTGCGGGGGCCGCCGGAAGGTGAGAATATCATTATTTATAATTTTTTTTATTATTTTTACATTAGATCTTTTTACTCTTGATGCGGCATAGGCGGCATCAAAAGTAAAAAGTTGGTCACACTTGTCAAACACTATGTTTGACTCATGTGACCAACCTGTCAATCAGTTTACCAAGCGATGCTACAGATCGCTAGGAAAACGCTAGCATTCTGCAAGCTAATTACGCTTGCAAAACGCTAGTTTCTGGCGGGAATACGCATACCAAAAAAATGCGTATTTCTCGCGGCAGAGAAGTACGGGATTGCCGCGGAAATTTCCGCGGCAATTCCGCAACGTGTGAACTTAGCCTCAGAGATCCACAATGAACTTCTGTAGTGAGTTTGCTGCACTGAAAGTAAAGGGGCTGAATAATATTGCACGCCCCACTTTTCAATTTTTGTATTTCCGCAAAAATTTAAAATAACCAATAAATTTCGTTCAGCTTCACAATTGTGTCCCACTTGTTGTTGATTCTTCACCAAAATTTTACATTTGGTATCTTTATGTTTGAAGCATGATATGTGTGAAAGGTTGAAAAGTTCCAGGGGGGCGAATAATTTCGCAAGGAACTGTAAGTACTTTTTATTTTGCTTAAAACCTATTTTGTGTTTTTAGACAAGTTTTCATCCTCTTTAAACCTAATATCTTTCTGTTTCTCAGATGAACCTTTTAGTACTCACATCGGTACAGTGAAAGAATGGAGATCACTAATAACAATGGCCACGCTCTCGCCTACAATGGACAGATCATTACATTTCAAGTACTACAGAGAAAGAGCTCGGACCCGGCAGAGAGAAATGTTCTTGCGTTCTCGAGGAAGGCGTTCAATGCCGAGAGTGGACAGTTCATTGACGCCTCTGGTGGCGAGTACAGCGTCCCGTGTTGTAAGTCCACCCTGGAACTTGCCTGCGTCCGCTGTGTGGCAGATGCCAGAAGCGGCATTAGGCTTCCGTGCGTTTTACTGAGGACTTGTAAGAGAAAGTCTAGCGGCGGTTTAAGGCTGATTCTGCTACTTCTTCACTCGTCTAATGAACTGGAACCCTACTCCAAGTTCAAAGTGAACTCGGAAACCATGGATGATCTCTCCGTAACTGATGGCCCCACCGTTCTGTGGAGACAACACGAAAATCTCCTTTACGTCTCATCTTTAACTTCAGAAGTTTTAACGGCGCCAATCAATATTTCCGCTCTTCTTTGGGCCGGTACTGTTGAAGAAGGAACTTGTATTTTGGGGATAACAAGCATGAGATTGGATGGCGAGCATCTAACAAGCTCTTCTCTTCCTAATAGAACTCTGCAAGGAAAAGAGTTTATTTTGTACTGCATTGATAATCAGAAAGCTGTGCCGGGATCTTGTCTTGTTCCGCATGCCTACTCCAGCGTGCTGCGATGCCTTGAAGTTTGTGTGATGCAAAATGTTAATGGCAGATATGAGACGGCAGCAGTAGCAGCCAGCAGTAAGCAACTGATCTGGTTCCATAATGGAGTCCCTGAGCAGGTCTGCCCGCTTCCCGCTGAAAACCTTTCAAAGTTACAGGTTGCACATACAAGCCAAGCAGATACATTATGTGTTCTCTCCTTCTCTTCTGGGGATGCCTGCGGAATATGGAAAGACGGATGGAAGGTAATTGTGAGGATATGTTATAGATGTGTACACATAAGCAGTTTTTCATGAATACACAGGACATATCCATCAGGTAGACATGTTCCACCAGCGGCTGTCTATCACAGTCGCCCTGTACATAAGTTCTAAGGGCTAGTAAACCTCTGGCAGAAGCTTATTCCTCTAAGAACAATCAAGGGCATAACCTGCTTGATTCTGCTCTCCCTCTGACATCATCTGTCAAGAGAATTTTGGGTTAACCCCCTACACTTTTGTCCGATGGCCTTTACTCTTTGACCATTTAGTGACCTAAAACGCGTCAGCACAGCAGAGTAGTATTGAGGTATGAGCAGCCGCTTGCTGTTGGTAGAGCGCTAGAAGTAAGGAGGAGTTATATTCATTTGAAAGTAGTTTTAAAAATTTTGGTGTGGAAAGAGATGCGTCTGAAATCTGCCGCCCCATTAGTCCCCACCGGACATCCCACCAATCGCATGACTGGTAGGGCCACTGATTGGGACTGGTGGCCTGGGCATCGTCACTTTGGGTCCAGCAGAGACGATGGAGCACCTGTGCTGGAGAATATGGTGGCTTAGGGGGGTAGGTAGGTTTCCTTTGTTCATTTGAGGCTGTATGCCCACAGTGAGTTTCATCAAAAAACGCAGCGTCTTCCAGTTCTGGAAAGTGGATGGGATTTATAGAGATCTCCCGCGCACTGTGCTTTATTTTTTTTAATTGGCGTAAACTGACCTGCGGTGCGGGTTTCAAATCTGCAGCATGTCAGTTTGTCTTGCGGGTGCGCTGAGTTTTCTGTGCAGATTTTTCCATAGATTTGTATTAGATGAGGAACATCCGCAGGTTAAAAAATTCAGATGCGTTCTCAGAGCGTTTCCACAGTGGAAATGCAATGAAAACACGTGTAATCCACACATGAATTTATTGCTAAATTTTTTTCAAAGCCAAATATCAGAAAGTATCAAAAACAAAGCAGACAAAAAAATGCAGCTTCAAAAACATATCAAATCTCGTATAAATAAACAGACACAAATGCAGTGAAAAAACGCAATTAAGCTAATTTACTTGTGTGCAGAAAACATGCAACATTAAGCGCTCACCAAAAGCTCATTGTGGGAACGCGGCCTAAGGCTGTGTGCCAACGTTGCGTTTTTTAAGCGTGTTTTCCGCGGCGTAAACGCTTATAAAAACGCTAAGAAAATGCATCCCATGCAATCCTATGGGATTACGCATTGCTGTGCACATGCTGCTTATTTTTCCGGAGCGTAATCGCATCGCGTAAAAATAAGCAGCATGTTCATTATTCTTGCGTAATTGCGGCGATCATGCCTCCATAGGATTGCATTGAAACACTCACTTTACACATGTGGCTATGCTCACCATGCGTGAAGTGAGCGCTTCATGTGCAGTTGGTACCCAGGGTCTGGAGGAGAGAAGACTCTCCTCCAGGCCCTGGGTACCATATCTCTGTAAAAAATAGAATTAAAATAAAAAATATGGATATACTTACTCTCGGGCGGCCCCTGGAGTTTTCCCGCTCCTCAGTGAAGCTGCCGCCAAGTTCCGTTCCCAGGGATGCATTGCGAGAGTGACCTTTGTGACGTTGCGGTCGAGTGCGCCGTGTACGTGGAGCAGCGCTTGCGCAGTGCATCGTGGAGCCGGACTTGCGTAGTGCTTATGGACGGCTTGCGCAGTGTACGTGGAGCCGAACTTGCGCAGTGTATTGTGGAGCCGACTTGCGCAGTGCATCGTGGAGCCGGGCTTGCGCAGTGACATGGAGCCGGGCTTGCGCAGTGTACTGGAGTCGGGCTTGCGTAGTGCTATCGTGGAGCGGGCTTGCGAGTGCATCGTGGAGCCGGGCTTGCGGCAGTGGATCGTGGAGCCGGGCTTGCGCAGTGCATCGTGGAGCCGGGCTTGCGCAGTGCATCGTGGGAGCTGGGCTTGCGCAGGTGCATCGTGGAGCCGAACTTACGCAGTGTATCATAAACACATTGCATCACTAACAATGCACTAGGAACATCACTAACAACTTGTGCTTTGGTTCATTTCTTTTGATTTGCTTAAATCTATGTTGTACATAGTCCCTTCAGGCATGTTAGTGTATTTCCTTTTAGCCTCCTGTGTTCCTTTTAATTTAAAGGGATTGTCCACTAGTAAGACAACCCCTTCTCATACTCCACACTTGGTCCCGATAAAATAATAAAGCCTATGCTCGCCTCCTGTGCTGGCACCATTCCAGTGGTGTTAGCACTTGTGTTCCTGGGGCTCTCCTGCGGTTGTTGTGACAGGTGAACCCGGAGCCCAATCAGCGCTGGCGTCACTGTCTCCGAATTGAACATGAAGAGGAAGTCCGGGCTGCGGCTGATCTGACTTTTTTCTTCGTGTTCAATTTGTGTGAAGGTGGGGACAGTGACGCCAGCACTGATCGGGCGCCGGGCTCGTGTCATTACAACCACACAGGAGCCCCGACACTGCTGGAACAGCAGCGGCATTGTAGGTGAGTATAGGCTTTATTATTTTATCAGGGCTGAATATTTACGGTAGAGCGAGAGAGGGTTGTCTTAGTAGTGTATAACCCCTTTAAGGGCAGATTCTGTTACAGCTGAGATGAAAAATGTGAAAAATTGTAATGAATGTATAATACATATCTATATCTTTACAGACCGCTGCCACCTGGAAACATGTGAGAAATATACTGGTGGACGATTTTGTTGGCAGCGGCTCAGATCAAGTTCTTCTGCTGTTGAATGATGATTCCAGCAACTCCCCAGAGCAGCCGCCATTCAGACTCACCAATTGTGGAGACATAAATTACCCAGTAAGTGTATGAGACCGTCCTGTTCTGTTACTGCTCTTACATGTCATATGGCCAGACGATAACTCTGCGCCTGTCTGGTCGGCCTGATATATATATCCTGTCCTGAGAGCTTATTTTAAACTCTTAATGACCAAGCCAATTTTTACAATTCTGACCACTGCCACTTTATGAGGTTATACAGTGAGTACGGAAAGTATCCAGACCCCTTTAAATTTTTCACTCTTTGTTTCATTGCAGCCATTTGGTAAATTCAAAAAAGTTTTTTTTTTTCATTACACTTTGCACCCCATCTTGACTGAAAAAAAAGAAATGTAGAAATTTTTGCAAATTTATTAAAAAAGAAAAACTGAAATATCACATGGTCATAAGTATTCAGACCCTTTGCTCAGACACTCATATTTATGTCACATGCTGTCCATTTCCTTGTGATGCTCCTTGAGATGATTCTACTCCTTCATTGGAGTCCAGCTGTGTTTAATTAAACTGATAGGACTTGATTTGTAAAGGCACACACCTGTCTATATAAGACCTCACAGCTCACAGTGCATGTCAGACCAAATGAGAATCATGAGGTCAAAGGAACTGGCCAAGGAGCTCAGAGACAGAATTGTGGCAAGGCACACATCTGGCCAAAGTTACAAAAGAGTTTCTGCAGTACTCAAGGTTCCTAAGTGCACAGTGGTCTCCATAATCCTTAAATGGAAGAAGTTTGGGACCACCAGAAGTCATCCTAGACCTGGCCATCCAGCCAAACTGAGCAATCGTGGAGAAGAGCCTTGGTGAGAGAGGTAAAGAAGAACCCCAAGATCACTGTGGCTGAGCTCCACAGATGCAGTAGGGAGATGGGAGAAAGTTCCACAAGGTCAACTATCACTGCAGCCCTCCCCCAGTCAGGCCTTTATCCCACTGATCTGATTCTGAGTTTGTTTTCTCGTGACATATTGTACTTCATGATAGTGGTGATATTTCTTCAATATGACTTGCGTTTATTTATGAAAAAAAACGGAAATTTGTCAAAAAATTTTGTAATTTTCAAACTTTTAATTTTTCTGTCATATCAGGGAGTCATATCTCACAAAATAGTTAATAAATAACATTTCCTACATGTCTACATCAGCACAATTTTGGAAACATAATTTTTGTTGTTAGGACGTTATAACGGTGAAAATTTGACCATCAATTTCTCATTTTTCCAACAAAATTTACTTAGCCATTTTTTAGGGATACCTCACATTTGAAGTGAGTTTTGGGTGGTCAATATATCAGAAAATAGCCAAAAGTGACACCATTCTAAAAACTGCACCCCTCAAGGTGCGCAAAACCGCACGAGAACTAAAGCAATGTGGAAGAAAAAAATGAACATGTTACTTTTTTCACAAAAAATTTACTTTGGAACCAAACTCTTATTTTCACAAGGGCATCAGGAGAAAATGGACCACAAAATTTGTTGTGCAATTTCTGCTAAGTACGCCGATACCCTGTATGTGCGGAAAAGCAACTGTTGGGGCGCATGGCAGGGCTCAGATGGGAGGGAGCACTGTTTTGACTTTTTGAACCCAAAATTCGCTGGAATCAGTGGCGGGTGCCATGTCGCATTTGGAGAGACCCCCTGATATACCTAAACAGTGGCAACCCCACAATTCTAACTCCAACCCTAACACAGCCATAACCCATACACACCCCTTATCCCAACCATAACCCTAACAACAACTCTAACCCCAACACTACAACCCTAACCTTAACTCTAGCCCCAACCCTAACCCTAGCCCAACCATTGTGAAGGGTTAAACTAGGATAACCATTTTGTGCTTGTAATTCCATTTTTGTCGTATATGAGATAAATTCTGTTATTAGGCTATAGCTCATGACTGTTATAAAGCCAAATTGTTTTTTCTACTAGAGTAAAGGTCATGGGCTGTAATAAAAACCAGACTGTTCCAGTTTGGACAAGATATGAGACCTTGAGGTGCAATCTGAAGAATGAATATGCTATTGTGTTCCTCTCTATGTCACGTGGATACGGACATATATGTAGTTTCCGATTTTCTTGCATTTTCATAGGTTAAATGTTGTAGGTGTGGTTTTATACTATTGGTTGAAGTACAAACTTACTAAATACTATAAAAGATGATGCAATACACGGGGTAGGAATCTGCCTCGATTCTCCCAGACAGAAACATTTCTCCGTCTGGTTATTTCTGTTGCTAGCAACATCCTGTGAATTAATTTGGAAATCACTTGGTCAACCGTGAAGGGTCACTTAGATCCTCCCTTGACACCATAACCCTAGCTCTAACCCCAACCCTAGCCCTAAACGGAGTTCTAACCCTAGCCTCAACCCTAGCCCAACCCTAACCCTATCTCTAACCCTAGCCGCAACCCTAACCCTAATGGAAAACTGGAAATAAATCATTTTTTTTTATTTTATTATTTTTACCTAACTAAGGGGGTGATAAATGGGGTTTGATTTACTATTTTTTTATCACTATGATAGGATCTATCACAGTCATCAAAATGAACCAATTGGAGAAATCTCCTATTGTTGCTGGGTGCCGGCTGGCAGATCTCGGCGGGTGTACAGCGCGTGCGCCCGCCATTTTCTTCCCGGAAGAAGACGTCAGGGGACATCTCTGGGGAATGCAGGAGGTACCAGGGAGGCTCTTTCCTTTGATGTGCTAGATCAGAGGAGAGAGAAATAGGAAATCGTACTTTTTTTTTTAGTCGCCGTTATTCCGTAAAAATCGACCCGAATCATACTCTCAGGGGTCTCAGCTACCCCCGATAGACACCGGAGAATTTCTGACACTGAGGGGTGCTATAACCTCATTTCTCAGCGCTGTTAAAAAGTGGCGCTGAGGAATAAGTACTCTTAACTGCTGCCGTTAAAAGGCGTATCGGCTGTCGTTAAGGGGTTAAAAAGGTAAAATTACAAAGTTCAAGCTACTTTGCAGTTTACTTGTTTTCAAAAATCTCAGTTCTCAAAAACGGATGAATGTTTAATTCGGTAGTTTACTTCTTGTTGCCAGGATTACCGGCCACCTCTGCAGTCTGTCAGTGTTTACAAGCTGCTTGCTTTAGAGCTTGGAAACGCTGCTCTGACGCTGGCTGAATCTCTGGGCCATCAACTTTTATTGCCCCTGCGCGCCTCCATTTCTGCAGAAGCAAAGTTGCCTCATACAGCAGGATCTGAGGGCGCATAGACCAGTGGCTCCGCCATAATGCAGGTCTGTACTGTCTCAAGCAGGGGCGCACCTTCCCTGAAAAGCAAGAAGCCAAAAGTCAGTCTGGAGAATCAATCTTGAGAATAAGGCCACGTTCATACATCAGTATTTGGTCAGTATTTTGCATCAGTATTTGTAAGCTAAAACCAGGAGTGGAACAATCAGAGGAACAGTATAATAGAAACACGTCACCACTTCTGTATTTATCACCCACTACAAGTTTTGGCTACAAATACTGATGTAAGTTACTGACCGAATACTGACGTGGTCTAATCCTCTAAAACTGATGCTGAAACATCTAGATATTTTTTACCCTTATATATTTTTTACAGCAGCGCCCACTAATTTACCATACTTTGATTGCTGGGAAATAAAATAGCAAACAAAATTATTTAATTTTTTTATTATTAACCCTATTTTGCATACCAAAAAAGATGTAAGAAAATTCTCAGGTATTTTTACCACAAATTGTCAAGATTTTGAAATGTTGATTTTACAGGTAAAACTCAAGAGACTGATTCCTCCGTAAAAACTACGTCGCCCAGGGCACATGCTTTGTAAAAACGAGTGCTTTTAGCAGGCGCACAAGAACCATGTTAAAATCATGAGAAAACCAACTTGTGAGAGTCAAGTGTTACGGTGCACGTCCCTGAGGACAGGGGTGGATGTAACGCGGACTCCTCAGCTGTGTCAGGCTGGGGATAAACGGCATCGTCGGCCCCGGATCACAGCGTCGCAGCATAATGCACGTGATGGGATCGCATGGCGACACCGCAACACGCAAGCTGCACAAAAGTCTTACCTGGTTCTGACTTTTTGCTCCTTGCTTGTCTCAGTAGTTTGCAGGTCACAATGTGACCTCATTGATCAGCATTATGGGCCGATGTAGCAACATCTTATAGCCATCTTTGGCCAGGCTACCTGTGTCGCTGCCAAAGTCACCGTCTGGCCACTGCAGTATTTTTTACATACTTATTATGGCTTCTCCTACTGGTATTTTCATTTCCTAGTGCACTGATACTTATTGACTGGGGCTGCCCCCTCAAGTAGAGGAGAACCTATGCAGCAGGGCTGAGTGACCCGGACCACCAGTGCTTGATGTTTTAGGGGAGCATTCTAAATGAGAGCCAAATTTTAAAGCAAGCCTGCCATCTCCTTCAGAACCGGTAAAGCCATGTTCACACTGCATTTCTGTGAAGCATTCGGGGGTTCGACCTGAATCTTCCCACAAACCAAAATCAAACAAACCCCAGTTGGAGCAGTACTATTACCGGTAACCTGCACATATAGGGTCAATCTGCTGGTTCATAGTGGTCTGAAGCTGCCCAGCATTGGCACCTAGAGTCCCGCTGCCAGGAGGAAATTAAGTTTATTGCTCCCTGCAATGTCTGGCTTTCAGTCATAGTAGTGGGCCGGCGCGGCGTCAGTCACCGCCCAGGAGTGGCTGTATAACCGTGCCCCTGCACTGACTGACAGCAGCTCCGCATTAGACCCGGCTAACAGTCAATGCCAAGAGCGCGGTTACAGCCGAGATTTTCTATGAGCAGGGACTGAAGCTGCATCGGCCCTCCCCTATGACTGAAAGCTTGACGCTGCTGCGAGGAATAAAGTTCATTTCCTCCCCGGCAGCGGGGCTCTCCGTCCGGGTGCCGGGTAGTTTTAGAATGCCATATCTGCAGGTTAAAAGCATTTTTTTTTACATGACAAGTTCCATTTAAATGTGTTCATCTTTTTACACAGCCACAGAAACCCTGCTATGTTTCTATGGATGTCTGTAATAATAGACACTTTCAGAAAAAAGAAACACTTGATCTCCGTTTGTGTTATTGTGTTGGGGAATCTGTTGTGAATGTGTTAGAAATTAATTCTGAGCAGAAGCTCCCTCTGGTGGTTACAAACAGTACTGAACCATTCAATGAGGATTGGCAATCAGGAGTTACAGACTGGTCTTATATAAGGGAGATTCCCTCCCATCATGGTTGCCGGTGATCAATTGTTCTTGTCTCAACTGTGGTTCCTGGTTCACTTTGAAGCTTGCTGAGTCTTGCCTCTTCTCCTGCTGTCAGATAAGATATTTTCTGTTTTTATTTTTGTGCTTGCTTTTTGCATTGTTCTCTGCACTTCTGTGGAGGTCAGCCAGGTCCCCTCCGGGGGCTTGTGCTCCTCTCAGTTTATCTGAGCCACTGTTTGTTCATTTGCCTTTTCCAGTTTTTTCAGTGGCTGCGGCTTAGTTTTGTTACACCAGAGAACTAATTTAGGTGGTAGAGGTCGTGTGATCTCAGGTGTTTTTGCAATTAGTAGAGTTGGTATTTTTTAGGGTTTTTTGGATTGCAGTAAGTGTCCTTCCTATCCTTTTTCTTTCTAGGCAGATTGGGCCCCAACGTTTGCTCTTACTATTTTCTGTCTGTGTCTGTATTTCCTCTTGTCTAACCGCCATTACATGTTTGGGGGCTTCCTATGTTCTTTGGGGATCTGCTCCGGGGCAGATAGCTTTCCTCTTTCTATCTTTAGGTGTAGTTAACCTCTCAGGCTGTGACGAGGCGTCTAGGACCAACGTAGGAATGCTCCACGGCTGTCTTTAGTTGTGGTGGTTAGTCAGGGTACTGCAATCCAGTAGATTCCAATCTCTCTGGTGTATTGCCGTTTTTGCCTGCTCTCCTCAGCTACCAAATCATAACAGTATCACCGGCCAAACTGAAAATTATATGGTACTCACAGAAGGGAAAAATAGTAAAAGAAAAAGGGAAGTTGTCAGAAATTTTTTTTTTTTTCTCTGTTTGTTGCATTTTTTCCCTCTTTTTCTCTGGGTGCTGAGGAGGATTTTTTTTTTCTCTCAATGGAGTTTGCACAGTTGTCTGGCCGTGTGGATCAGCTTGCCACTGAAGTTCGGAGTATTGCTACCTATCTTGCAGGGTTACCGGTTGTGGAACCTAGGATCCCCATGCCAGATTTATTTTTGGGGGATCGAGCTAAATTTGTGAATTTTAAAAATAACAGTAAGTTGATTTTTGCCTTAAAACCTAAGTCCTCAGGGAACACAGCACAGCAGGTTCAAATTGTCATCTCTCTCCTGCGCGGCGATCCTCAGGATTGGGCTTTTTCCCTGACACCTGGGGACCCTGTTTTGATTAATGTTGATGCGTTTTTTCTGGCTCTGGGGTTATTGTACGATGAACCTAATGTCACTGATCAAGTTGAAAAAACCTTGTTGGCATTAAATCAGGGGCTTGAGGACGCTGAGTTGTACTGTCAGAAATTCCGAAGTGGGCAGTCCTGACCAAATGGAATGATGATGCTTTGCCAGCCCTTTTTCGGAAGGGTCTGTCAGAGAATGTAAAAGATGTTATGGTGGGTTTCCCTGCTCCCTCTGGTCTCAATGATTCTATGTCATTAGCGATTCAAATTGACAGACGTTTGCGTGAGCGTAGAGGTATGCGTGGAATAGTGTTGCCTTGTGAACCAGCTTCTGAACCCATGCAGTGTGATAGAGTGGCTTCTGGGGCACAGCGTCATGAGTTTCGAAAACGCAATGGGTTATGTTTCTACTGTGGTGATGCCTCTCATGCTATTTCAGTCTGCCCTAAGCGGGGGAAGACGTTTTGCACGCTCAGTTGTCTTGGGTAGTGTTCAGACTAAATTTCTGTTGACTGTTACCCTGATTTGCTCCCTGTCCACATTTTCTGCTCAGGCTTTTGTTGATTCGGGAGCAGCTATTAACCTGATGGAGTTTGATTTTGCTAAACGTTGTGGGTTTCCCTTGATACCCCTACGGAAGTCTATTCCCCTACTGGGGATTGATTCAACCCCTTTGGCTGAGAATAAACCCCAGTTCTCTACTCAGGTGATAATGAGGGTTGAACCTGATCATCAGGAGAGTTGCAAATTTTTGGTGCTGTATAATCTGCATGACATTATTGTACTAGGTTTCCCTTGGTTACAGTCTCATAATCCTGTTTTGGATTGGAAATCTGTGTCTGTAACCAGTTGGGGCTGCCAATGTGTTAATGCCAACACTCCTGTTTTTTTCTGCCTCTCCCCAGGCTCAGGATGTTCCTGACTTTTTGACTGATTTTTCTGATGTGTTTAGCGAAAGTAAATCTGCATCCTTGCCCCCCCCATAGGAGCTATGACTGCGCTATTGAATTAGTGCCTGGTAGTAAATTCCCTAAAGGTCGCCTTTTTAACTTGTCTGTACCTGAACATGACGCTATGCGGTCTTATATCAAGGAGTCATTGGAGAAGGGTCATATCAGACCATCCTCTTCACCCTTGGGTGCCGGTTTTTTCTTTCTGGCCAAAAAGGATGGTTCATTAAGGCCGTGTATTGATTATCGTCTCTTGAACAATATCACTGTGAAATATCAATATCCGTTACCCTTGATTTCTGACCTGTTTTCCAGGGTGAAAAGTGCTACTTGGTTTACCAAGCTTGACCTCAGGGGGGCGTATAACCTTATTCGCATTAAGCACGGGGATGAATGGAAGACGGCGTTTAATACCCAGAGGGGCATTTTGAGTACCTAGTGATGCCCTTTGGGCTCACTAATGCTCCTTCTGTCTTCCAGTCCTTCATGAATGACATTTTCAGGGATTTTGTGGATAAATTTCTGATTGTTTATTTGGATGATATCTTGATTTTTTCCAATGACTGGGACTCTCATGTGAAACATGTTCGGACTGTGTTCCAGATTTTGAGAGAGAATGCTCTGTATGTGAAGGGATCAAAGTGTCTTTTTGGCGTACAGAGGATCTCATTTCTGGGATTCATTTTGTCCCCATCTGTTATTGAAATGGACCCGGTCAAGGTTCAGGCCATCTGTGATTGGGTCCAACCTACTTCATTAAAGGCTCTTCAGAGATTCTTGGGTTTTGCCAATTTTTATCGTAAATTTATTGGTAATTTCTCTGTTATTGTTAAACCATTGACTGATTTGACCAAAAAGGGTTCTGATGTGGTGAATTGGCCTCCTGAGGCAGTCTCTGCGTTTCAGGAACTTAAGCAGAGATTCACTTCTGCTCCTGTTCTACGGCAGCCTGATGTTTCTCTGCCATTTCAGGTGGAGGTTGATGCCTCTGAAATTGGGGCAGGTGCCATTTTGTCCCAAAGAGATCCAGAGACCTCTAAAAGTAACCCTTGTGCCTTTTTCTCTCGAAAATTTTCTCCAACTGAATGTAATTATGACGTGGGTAATCGGGAGTTATTGGCCATGAAGTGGGCTTTTGATGAGTGGAGACATTGGCTGGAGGGAGCCAAACATCAGGTGGTGGTCCTCACGGACCATAAGAATCTGGTTTATCTGGAATCAGCCAAGCGACTTAATCCTAGACAGGCCAGGTGGGCCTTGTTTTTCACACGTTTTAATTTTGTGGTTTCCTTTCTTCCTGGCACTAAGAATGTTAAGGCGGATGCCCTCTCGAGGAGTTTCCTTGCGGACTCTCCTGAGTTATCTGATCCTGCTGTTATTTTGAAAGAGGGTGTAGTTCTTTCCGCCATCTCGCCCAATTTGAGACTGGCTCTGGAAGGGTGTCAGGAGGATAAACCCGAGCGCTGCCCTATTGGGAAATTGTTTGTCCCAGACCGGTGGAAAAAGAGTGTGATGTCTGAGATTCATTGTTCCGCGTTGGCCGGTCATCCCGGAATTTTTGGTACCAGAGACTTGGTTAGTCTGTCCTTTTGGTGGCCTACTTTGTCTCGTGACGTCAGGGAATTTGTGCAGTCCTGCGGGACTTGCTCTCGCTCCAAGCCTTGCTCTCGCTCTAGTGGTTTGTTGATGCCATTGCCTGTGCCCAATAGACCATGGACCCATATCTCTATGGATTTCATTTCCGACCTCCCTGTTTCTCAGAGAATGACCGTTATCTGGGTGATTTGTGATAGGTTTTCCAAAATGATACATCTTGTGCCATTACCTAAGTTGCCTTCCTCCTCCGAATTGGTGCCTTTGTTCCTTCAGCACGTGGTTCGGTTACACGGCATTCCTGAGAACATTGTGTCTGACAGAGGAGTCCAGTTTGTTTCCAGATTTTGGAGGACTTTTTGTTCTAAACTTGGTGTTCAATTGTCTTTCTCCTCGGCTTTTCATCCTCAGACCAATGGACAAACTGAGAGAACAAACCAGACATTGGAGACTTATCTGAGATGCTTTGTCTGCTGATCAAGATGACAGGGTCTCTTTTTTGCCTTTGGCTGAGTTTGCTCTTAATAATAGGGCTAGCTCTGCCACTTTGATGTCTCCATTTTTCTGCAATTTTGGGTTTCACCCTCGATTTTCTTCTGGACAGACGGAGGCTTCTGTCTGTCCAGGTGTTGACTCTGTTGTGGAGCGTATGCAGCAGATTTGGGACCAGGTAGTGGAGAGGTTGTCCCTCTCTCAGGAGAGGGCCCAGCGGTTTGCCAACCGGCATAGGACTGATGGTCCTCGGTTTGAAGTGGGGGACTTGGTCTGGTTGTCCTCAAGAAATATCCCTATGAGAGTTGCATCTCCTAAGTTTAAGCCTAGGTTCATTGGACCTTATAAGATCATGGAGATTCTTAATCCTGTTTCCTTTCGTTTACTTCTTTCAGGGACATTTAAGATCCATAACGTGTTCCACAAGTCCTTATTGAAGAGGTTTGTCGAGCCAGTGGTTCCTATGGCTGCGCCTCCTGACTCTGTTTTGGTGGAGGGCAGTCTGGAGTATGTGGTTGAGAAAATATTGGATTCTCGTTTTTCTAGACGGAAACTCCAGTATTTGGTTAAGTGGAGAGGTTATGGTCAGGAGGACAATTCTTGGGTGTTTGCTTCCGACATCCATGCTAGGAGACTGATCCGTGCGTATCACAGAGCTCATCCTGCCCGACCTGGTTGCCCAAATGAGGGTTCGGTGACCCCTCCTCAAGGGGGGGTACTGTTGTGAATGTGTTAGAAATGAATTCTGAGCAGAAGCTCCCTCTGGTGGTTACAAACAGTACTGAACCATTCAATGAGGATTGGCAATCAGGAGTTACAGACTGGTCTTATATAAGGGAGATTCCCTCCCATCATGGTTGCCGGTGATCAATTGTTCTTGTCTCAACTGTGGTTCCTGGTTCACTTGGAAGCTTGCTGAGTCTTGCCTCTTCTCCTGCTCTCAGATAAGATATTTTCTGTTTTTATTTTTGTGCTTGCTTTTTGCATTGTTCTCTGCACTTCTGTGGAGGTCATGTAACAACATAAGCCTGTCCAAAAATTCAGATAGGGCACTTCATGTCAATGAAAAACATCATTCCCTTACTATAGAAAATTCAAATAAAGGGAAAAAATAAGGAAGAGATCCCATAGATAATACAAACAATTTTTATTGATAGAAAATTAATAAAATATACAATATAAAACAGCAGAAAAACTGTTAAAGGGACCCGAGCCATACTTCAGTAAACATATGACATGGCCACCAAAACAATAATGGTGCCAATAATAAGATAATATCATATAAATAGCAAATCACCCAATGCCACAAAAATAATGCCACAAAAATGACTATAATCACAGATCAATTATAATACAGGTAAATTGCCTTTATATATGGAGGTAAATACCTACAGCATCCCCTAAAATTGTATTGTTATTATATGCACCCCTGCAAATCACCTAATGCCACACAAAATGACTATAGACACAGACTAATTGAAATGGCCGCAGATTAATCGTAATAAGGGTTAATCATAACATATAAGGGTTAAATACCCAAAAAATACCCTAGAAACGTATTACTATTGTATATGCATATATCCCCATGCTATAAAAAAACACTCTCAATGGAGTAGCACCATCAGGTATATAAACAGATACATTTATCAGGTGTCAATGCTGCAAATCTATATACATATAATGTGTACACCCTAGTGATATACTAGCGTGCTAACACTAACAGGCATACTGTGCAATAGGCAATAGAAATCCTGCATAGATCATGATAAGAGGGCAAATATGGTGATATTTACCGGTGATAACAGCGTGGCTCGGCGTCCCCTCACCCCGACGCGCGTTTCGCCTCCTGCTTCTTCCGGGGGCATGTCTGGGTGAGGGGTATCAGACTATTTAACGAACCGTAGGCCGAGCTCCAGAAAGGAGCGGTATTGCCGTCACATGATGGCGCATGACGCGCTAAGCCCGCCTCACTCAATGACTCACTTCCTCTTAGAAACGCTCAATGACACGCAAGCAAACATCAGCCTGCGTGTCAGTGTAAGAGCGTCTATGGAAGTAGGTGAGGATAGGATAGTATGCGCATGCGCTCGTGACGGCAAATATACCGAAACGAACTAGACACATGTCAGGAGCCCAAAAGGATCTAGCATTCCGAAGGATGTCCTGCAACTTCATATAACTAAAACATATATGCCCTCATATATTACCAACCATAAACATCACCATATTATTAGTGCTATACAATAACAATGTAAACAATAATGTGCAAATGTGCATTCCCTCTGAATTTCTAATACAAATAAATATTGTATAAGGGGTAATATCAAACCCATATATATCATATATTGCAAATCTAAATCATAGGAGATATTCTCCCAATATTATAGTGAAAAAATAGTGTCATTCTTAATATTACAAAAGACATGTGGATAATAAAAAACCAAATAATAATGACAAATAATAATTATAATAATAATAATACCTAATTCAATATAAAATAAAATAATATCAAATAGTTCTTCTGTGGAGGTCAGCCAGGTCCCCTCCAGGGGCTTGTGCTCCTCTCAGTTTATCTGAGCCACTGTTATTTGTTCATTTGCCTTTTCCAGTTTTTTCAGTGGCTGCGGCTTAGTTTTGTTACACCAGAGAACTAATTTAGGTGGTAGAGGTCATGTGATCTCAGGTGTTTTTGCAATTAGTAGAGTTGGTATTTTTTAGGGTTTTTTGGATTGCAGTAAGTGTCCTTCCTATCCTTTTTCTTTGGGCCCCAACGTTTGCGCTTACTATTTTCTGTCTGTGTCTGTATTTCCTCTTGTCTAACCGCCATTACATGTTTGGGGCTTCCTATGTTCTTTGGGGATCTGCTCCGGGGCAGATAGCTTTCCTCTTTCTATCTTTAGGTGTAGTTAACCTCTCAGGCTGTGACGAGGCGTCTAGGACCAACGTAGGAACGCTCCACGGCTGCCTTTAGTTGTGGTTAGTCAGGGTACTGCAATCCAGTAGATTCCAACCTCTCTGGTGTATTGCCGTTTTTGCCTGCTCTCCTCAGCTACCAAATCATAACAGGAGTCTGTTTGAACCCCATTTTTAGGGGGGGGAATTCAGTCGAAACTCCTCGAAAGCACGTGTGATCAGGGCCTGAGATACGATTGTGCAACTTTTCATCCCTCACAAGTTAACTGACTGCAGTTTGGCAGACAGGAGAGCAGGAGCAGAGGCAAAGACTCCAGAAGCAGCTAGGAAACTAGAAACACATTTATTCTAGGAATGGAGCCTTACAGGCCACATATAAGCTGCAAATTGCCAAAAATATTATTTGCTTCTTACGTTTTAAGACTTAGGAGTCAAAGGCTGGACTGGAGTCCTGAGCTTACAGCTGCTTTATTATTCATTTTTCATGTTTCACCTTAATTAAAATTGTTCTGCCTTCATACAAGTTGACACGGTGTGCAATCTAGCATACAGCTAAACCATCATTCTATCTTCCAAATAAGCAGACTGTCCTCTGTAGTCTAACTTGTTTATTGGTGAACAGTATAGAACATGCGCGCGGTAAAACTATAAAAAATACAAATTACATAGATAAGTATTGGGCAATAATCACACAGCTGACACTTTATAATTAACAGAAAGTATACAGTATGATGCAACTATAACATGAGAAAACACAGGATTCTAATAACATCTCCTATGCACTGGCTGCTATACAGTTAATAACCTCCTAAACACTGCACTGCTAGAGAAGATTTTGATCTTACCAGATATGCTTTACCAGGATAGCAAACTCAATGTAATGTATGTAGTACAGTTCATATAGCGTCTTGTGCTTGGGTGCGATGAAAACACAGGAGTCACAGGTTTGATATAGAAAAGTCCTGTATTACTTCATACAAGTTGGCAGAAATAGTCACACAGTTTGCAGACACAGAAACAGGAGACACAGCAGGCCAGAGTAATCCAAGCTCAGCAATCACTCTCCAATACAGATTCAGGATCTTCTTCTCTGTTACCGTAAGTCCATGCAAACGTGGGTCTTTCAAAGAGCAGGGTTCAGAGTCCACAAGTGCTTCAGAGTTCCTCAGTAGGAATAGCTGGAGTACAAGGTCCAAGGCTTACAGGAGTCAAGTCACAGGTTCACTGCAGGCTAGATTCTGAAGCACTGATTGCTCAGCTGTGGCTGCTTAAGAAGCAAAGGAGAGAATCAGGGCGGGAACATGCAAGCTGGAAACTCCATTTTGACTGAGGGCAAGATAGCTGCAGCAAGACAGAAAGTAAAATGGCTGACGAACAAACTGAGTTTCAGGAATATATACATAGAACCTTACATTACTCCCCCCTTAAGGACAACCTCCGGATGACCTCAGACCAAGCTTGTGTGGGTACCTCTGATGAAACTGACGGAGCAAGCGAGGAGCATTAACGTTATTGACCGGTTCCATGAGTTGTCCTCCACTGGGTAGCCCTGCCATTTAATCAGATATTGTAACTGATTTCTATACAACCTGGAATCTAAAATCCTTTCCACCACAAATTCTTCCTGACCATCGACTAGCACTGGGTCAGGGCAAGGAGAGGAACGTCCAGGAAACATATTGGGTGTCGCAGCCTTTAGTAGGGATACATGAAAGACAGGGTGGATTCTCATAGTTCTGGGCAGTTGAAGACGACAAGCAACGGCACTTATAATTTTACTGATTTTATAGGGTCCAATGTACTTATGTCCCAACTTAGACGATGGAATCCTTAACTTAAGATTTCTGGTTGACAGCCAGACCAAGTCTCCTACCTTGAAAGCTGGTGCAGGTTTACGAAATTTATCTGCTGCTTTCTTGTACCTTTCTTGAGCTGATTCCAGATTTTCCTTTAGAAGATCCATATTCTTCTGTAAAGACGTGATTCTTTCAGCCACTGCTGGTAAAGGCGTTTCTATGGGAAATCGTGGTAGAATGTTAGGATGATAACCTAGATTAGAGTAAAAAGGAGACTGTTTAGTGGAGGCACTCTGAGAGTTGTTATACGAGAACTCAGCTAATGGAAGTAGATCCACCCAATCATCCTGTAGGTGGCAGATAAAGCAGCGGAGATACTGCTCCAGGGTTTGATTGGTTCGTTCGGTCTGTCCATTAGTCTGGGATGAAAAGCAGAAGAAAGGTTTACTTTAATGTCCAATGCTGCACAGAAATTTTGCCAAAACCTAGAAGTGAATTGCACCCCTCGATCCGAAATAACCTCATCCGGTACTCCATGTAAGCGAAACACATCTTTAATCATCAAATCTGATGTCTGTTTTGCAGTGGGTAAGCCGACACAAGGGATAAAATGAGCTGCCTTTGTTAGACGGTCAACCACCACTAGAATGGTGTTCTTCCCCTGAGAGGTTGGTAACTCCACAATGAAGTCCATAGAAATGGATCCCCACGGGCGGGACGGGGTGGGAAGAGGCTGTAACAGACCAGTTGGTGAGGAGCGAGGTGTTTTGCATCTTGCACAGACCTCACATGAAGTGACATAATTCAAAACATCCTTCCTGCAAGTGGGCCACCAAAAGAAACGAGAAAGAAATTCCTGTGTCTTTAGAATTCCTCTATGCCCAGCTATCTTGGAATCGTGAATGAGTTGCAATACTCTTAATCTGACTGTTTCAGGAATATACAGACGTTGTCCCTGAATCCACACACCATTCTTAAAGACAAGACTTACGTCCCTTGGGGGTTGTGCCAAAAAGGAATCCGCATGGTATGCTTCCTTGATGTCCTTAAGTAGGTCTTGATTATGAATTACTCCTAGGAATCTAGAGTCAGGAAGAATAGTCTTAGGAGGAGTAATTGGACGTGTCTCTGCTGAGTAAATCCTAGAGAGTGCATCAGCCTTTCCATTGCGCGATCCTGGTCTATAAGAGATGATAAAATTAAATTGGTTTAAGAAAAGATTCCAGCGAGCCTGGCGAGGAGTCAGGCACTTAGCCGACCTGATAAACTCAAGGTTACGATGATCTGTCAGGACGACTATTTGCTGTGCAGCTCCCTGAAGAAGGTGTCTCCATTCTTTGAAGGCGGCAATAATGGCCAACAACTCTCTATTGCCCACATCGTAGTTCCTCTCAGCCGAAGACAACTGCTGGGAAAAGAAGGCACAGGGATGCAAGACATTCTTCTCACCTGTTCTCTGAGAGAGTATAGCTCCAACGGCACAGTCTGAAGCATCCACCTCTATTATGAAGGCAAGCTCGGGGTTGGGATGTACTAGGATAGGTGCAGTGGTAAATTTATCTTTTAGACGGGAAAATGCTTCCTGGGCTTGGGGAGTCCAGGAAAACCTAGACTCTTTCCGGGTAAGTTGAGTGATAGGTGACACTACCTCAGAGAAATTTCTAATAAAACGTCTATAGAAGTTGGCAAACCGATGAAGCGCTGTACCTCCTTCACATTTCTAGGACTTGGCCAATCCTTGATGGCTTGGGTTTTGCTTCCATCCATACTAATTCCTTGTGTAGACAGTACATACCCCAGAAATTGAATTTCGGTCCTATGGAATTCACACTTTTCAAGTTTGATGTAAAGATGATTTTGTCTTAGACGTTCCAAGACCATTCTCACATGTCCATGATGTTCCTCTGTGGAGTTAGAAAAAATTAGAATATCATCCAAATAAATTACCACGAACGTATCTAGGAGATCCCTGAAGATGTCATTCACCAAGTGTTGGAAAGTGGCTGGGGCGGTACTCAGACCAAAAGGCATAACTAGATATTCAAAGTGTCCATAGCGTGACCTGAATGCAGTCTTCCATTCATCCCCAGGTCTAATACGGACTAAGTTATAGGCCCACGAAGATCTAGTTTAGAAAAAATTTTGGCATGTCTCACTCTCTCCAATAACTCAGGGATTAAAGGCAATGGATAACGGTTTCTAATAGTAACCTTATTGAGTTCCCTATAGTCTACGCATGGTCTCAGAGATCCATCTTTCTTCTTTACAAAGAAGATTGGTGCACCTGCAGGAGATGAAGAGGGGCGTATGAAGCCCTTGGCTAGATTTTCATCTATGTAATCCTTTAAAGCCTTTAGCTCGGGCCCCGCCAGGGGGTAGATCTTACCAAAAGGTATCTCTGCTCCAGGAAATAATTCAATTGGACAATCATATGGACGGTGAGGAGGAAGCTGGTCAGCGTTCTTCTTGTCACATAAATCCACATAGTCCTGGTATACAGCTGGTAGTTCAGGGACTGACATGATTCCTTTAGGAACAGAGCAAGCTGAAACTTTTGGACTCATCTGTTTCTCTGGAAAGTGTAATTCCTTGGTCTCCCAGTTAATGGTAGGATTCTGAGCCTGCAGCCATGGTAGCCCTAGAATAATGGGAAAGTGGGGAGAAGAGATAAGCATAAAGGACAGTTTCTCTTGATGATCTTTACCCATAAGAACCCTCAAAGGCTCTGTTTCCTGATCCACTGGTCCAGAGGTCAGCAGGGAGCCATCCACAGTTTCCATCTGTACTGGAGTAGCCTTCTTCACTGAACGTATTCCCTGTTTCAGAGCAAAGGAGACATCCATAAAATTTCCACTTGCCCCTGAGTCGATCATAGCAGAGCTAGACACCCAAGCTGAGTCAACCCAGAGTTTGATGGAAAGAAAGCAATGAGAATTGTTTTTCTTACAACTCAGCTGGGACACCGCTGAGGAAACTTGAAAAATGACAGCGTTTACACAGTCAACGTCCTCAGAGGTAACGGAGTTTAAGTCCGAGAAATCAAGATCTGTTGCTGCAGATCTCTCTGGAGCCTGAGGCTCGGACCTGACAGATCCCCTCTCGCAACACTCACAATGAATGAGTGCTGCAGTAGTCTTACGAGAACGGCTGGGGCAGTTTATAATGAAGTGCCCTGACTTACCACAATAGAAACATAGATTCTCCTTAAAACGATGTTCCTTGCGTGCATCACTAACCCGTCGTTGTAAAGAGTCTACCTGCATGGGTTCAGGTTCCCGTGTAATCCTACTCAAAGGTTCCTTAGCTGGAGAGGAAGGTAGGAAAAGGTTAGTACGATTGCTTTCGAACCATCTCTCTTGCCTGCGTTCAGTCAGACGAGTATCAATACGGATGCAGTAGTTAATAAAGTCACCTAACGCAGTTGGAGGGTCGGCACGAGCAAGTTCATCCTTAATCAGTGGAGATAACCCCTTTCGAAAAATAGATTTTTTGGCGGAACTGTCCCAGGTGGTATCAAGGGCCCATCTCCTGAAATCCAAGGCATATTCAGCTACCGAGTGCTTACCTTGGCGCAAAGCTAACATGGCTGCTTCAGCTGTTGCACCTCGATTGGGGTCATCAAACACCTGCCCCATGGCTGAAATAAAATCATCAAGGTGATTCAAACAATCATCCTCAGTCTCAATCAGAGGGTTTGCCCACATTAAAGCCTTGTTGGTAAGCAACGTAATTATAGTAAGCACCTTAGATCGTTCAGTGGGAAATTGTGAAGCATGTGCAGAAAAAAAAAGATTGCATTGATTAATAAATCCCCTGAATTTCTCACGTTCACCGCCAAAACGAAAAGGGGGCAACTTGGGAATCCCAGCACTCGGGGCTACGGCAGGAGCCTGGACTCGCCCCTCTAGAACCTCAATCCTGGCTCGCAAATCCTGGGTAGTCTGTCCAACCACTTGCAAATTGTGATTATTGAGGTCCTGTAGATTTGTAAAACGGTTCTTTATATTCTGCAAATCTGCAAGGATATTATCAGTCACTCCGCAAAGTTCCTTTATGCGGGCCTCCATTTTCCAGATCTTTTAAGACAGGATTACTGGAAGAAGAGGAGAGAAAAAAAACAATAGTGTTCACCTGTGGCAACACTGCAGAGAGAAAAAAAAAATTAAGGGAACTGCTCACCTGGAATGGTTGTGAGAAGTCACAACCACTATCATCACAGAAAGTTTCAACCAGACATCTGATATCCAGAGTTACAGCAGACAAAAAAGAGAAAAGAAAGGAAAAAAAAAAAACAATAGTGTTTACCTGTGGTAACACTGCAAAAAGAAAAAACTTAAGGGAATTGCTCACCTGGAATGGTTGTGAGAAGTCACAACCACTGTCATCACAGAAAGTACAACCGGACATCCGATATCCACAGTTACAGCAGACACAGCCTTCCAGACCCAGCAGACACTAACGTTTTGGCTTCAGAATCTTGTAATGTATGTAGTACAGTTCATATAGCGTCTTGTGCTTGGGTGCGATGAAAACACAGGAGTCACAGGTTTGATATAGAAAAGTCCTGTATTACTTCACACAAGTTGGCAGAAATAGTCACACAGTTTGCAGACACAGAAACAGGAGACACAGCAGGCCAGAGTAATCCAAGCTCAGCAATCACTCTCCAATACAGATTCAGGATCTTCTTCTCTGTTACCGTAAGTCCATGCAAACGTGGGTCTTTCAAAGAGCAGGGTTCAGAGTCCACAAGTGCTTCAGAGTTCCTCAGTAGAAATAGCTGGAGTACAAGGTCCAAGGCTTACAGGAGTCAAGTCACAGGTTCACTGCAGGCTAGATTCTGAAGCACTGATTGCTCAGCTGTGGCTGCTTAAGAAGCAAAGGAGAGAATCAGGGCGGGAACATGCAAGCTGGAAACTCCATTTTGACTGAGGGCAAGATAGCTGCAGCAAGACAGAAAGTAAAATGGCTGACGAACAAACTGAGTTTCAGGAATATATACATAGAACCTTACACTCAAGTTGGAAAGGTTACAGGAGAGCACATGAACACGTGTATTCCCTGAAGTACATGGAAGAAAATGGAGTTTCTTCTTCCCAGAATACCTTGCTTCAATCCCACAATGCAACACTATCTGCTTGTTAAAGGCACAGGCCATAAATTCAGCCACCACTAGATGGTGCTGTAACAAACAAAACTAGCACACAATAAGAAACATGCTGCCCAGTACTCAGAATGGGCAGAACAAAAATGTCGTTTTTTCTGAACATGACCCTAATCGCTAAAAAGCAGAGATGTTGAAGATGCTGCATGTCGTGCTATTCCTGGTACGGTGCCAGGATTTTTTTCTTTTTTCCAGCCCACCGCCTGACTGCCAGCGCTGTATGTAGGTGACAGGCGTACATCAGGGCTCTTATCTGCAGACACTTTATATATTGTACATTATTATCTCCTGAGCTTCCCCTCCTCCAGTCAATTATCAGATCTGCCCTGGGCTGTGAGGAGAGAATCACCTTGTATAGGTCCTGCTGTAGGATCTCTGTGCAGCCATTAAAGCTGTCACCTGTGTCATTGCCGGCTTACGGCAAACAAAGACAAACATGGCACGGTGCAGAAGACACGCGGGTGTGATGGCCGCTCTCCTATCCAAGTCTTAATTCACTTGCACTGTTGCAAATTGTACAGCGTTTCCTCCAGGAGACAAAGGTTTCTAGAGAAGAAGAAAGGAGGAGAGATGTCAGCTTTCACATCATCTTCTTTTCTATTCTTTTCTAGTGCAGCTGCCTTGACCTTGAACTGCAAAAATTCTTTATAAGGTTGTCCGTCTGTTTAACCACTTCCCATCTGAGGCATTTCTCACTTTTGTGCTTTTGCTTTTCTTCTCTTTCTTTGTTTCGGTGACATGACTGAGGACATGTTTTTTTTTTTTTTTGCAGGGCCAAGCTGTAGTTTTTAATTATTTGGTTTTCGTTTTTATGCCCATCTGCAGTAAAAATGATTTGTCTTTATGCCTCCGGAGATACAAAACTTGCGTAGTTTTTTTTTTAATTAAATAAACTTTTACTGGCTTTAAAAAAAAAAGTTTGGTTTACGACGACATTTTCTGCATTCCGTGCGATGAACTTATTATTTGGCAGGATGAAGTTTTCATTAATATCATTTTGGGACTTGTATCTGGTTTTGATCTTGTTTTTATGGGTGAGGAGCAACAACCATTCTAGCATCTTGCTTTTTTTCTTCGAAGTTAACTAAATGTGATAAATAATTTTCTATTCGTACAGAGTTTAAACTACTGTTGACATTTTTTATTTTTTTTTAGTCCCCTTTTGGGACTTGAACCTTTAGGCTGTGTGCACATGTTGCGGATTTATTGCGGATCCGCTGCGGATTCGCAATAAATCCGCAAGTGTGTATTAAAACGATGTTAACTTATGGAAAAAAAAAATTACTGTGCACATGCTGCGGAAAAAAACATGCGGATTCGAAGCGTTTTATTTTCCGCAGCATGTCAATTCTTTGTGCGGAACTGCAGCGTTTCTGCACCCATTGACTTGCATTGAGTCGGGCACTTCCGCAGCAAAACCGCAGGTATAAAAAAGATCTGCAGTTTTGCTGCGGATGAAACGCTGCAGATCCAGAGGAGGGAAGTGTGTGAGCGGTGACTGTGTGCATGTATAGTATGTGCTTGGCATTGCATGTATGGTGTGTGCGGGGCACTGCGTGTATGTGTGTGAATGCTCACAGTGACAGCATTGCTGATGATGGGAAAGTAGTCCCATCAGACAATGGCTGTGATCAGTAGTAATAAAAGCAAAAAACATACAGAACATACATTACATACATATAACATACAACACATAACATAAAGTCCATACTCACTAAACACCTAGTCCCCGACGCCCTCGTCTCCTTCAATAAAAATAAAATAAAACCCAACCTATACATACCTTTCCTCTGTAGTCCAGTTATTAACGAGTGTCCCACGACAATCTTCGGGGTAGAACACTGACATCGGGTGATGTCAGTGCTCTACAGGGGCCCCGCGATGAACAGACAGCGGAGGTAATCCTCCGCGAAGTATATCCCTCCGCTGCTACCGGGAGAGAGGTCACTTCAGTTCATTCTCTCACACAGCATTGCTGGAAAGTGAGAGAATGAACTCAGGTAACCTCTTCTGTGATGCACTGCAGGAGGATTATCTCCTGTCAGTTCATCACTGGGGGGGCCCTATAGAGCAGTGACATCACCCAATGTCACTGTTCTATAGGGGAGATCGTCATGGGACACTCGTTATTAATTGGACTGCGTCGGACAGGGAGTATACGTTTGGATTATTATTTTACTTTTTATTACAGGAGACCGAGGGCATGGATTAGGCGTGCAATAGAAATATGAAAAACTTGTGTTTTATTTTATTAAAATACTTTATTCTTATGTGTGTTTTTTTAACCATTTCAAACTATAAGATTAATAATGAATAGGCGTCTTATTGACGCCTCTCCATTATTAACCGGGCTTAATGTCACCTTACAATAGCAAGGTGACATTAACCCCTTGTTACCCCATATGCCACCACTACACGGCAATGGGAAGAGAGGGGCTAAATGGTGGAATTGGCACATCGTACAGATGCGCCAATTCTGGGGCGGCTGGGTGCTGGTATTTTTAGCCGGGGGGGGGGGCGCCAATATCCATGGCCTCTTCCTAGGCTATGAATATCGGCCTGCAGCTGTCTTCGTAGCCTTTCTGGCTATAAATTATAGGGGGACCCCACTTCTTTTTTTTTTTTGGGGTCCCCCTATTTTAATAGTAAAGGCTAGCTGTGGGCTGATATTCATAGCGTGGGAAGCTCCATGGGTATTAACCCCTTCCCAAGCTAGAAATATTGGCCCCGGCCGTCGACTTTCCCCTCTGGCGCAGAAAATTGTGCGGGAGCCCTCGCCATTTTTTTCCAATTTTTTTTTAAATTAAAGATATTGGGTGAAGATTTTGTGTGTGTGTCTTTAACTATTTATGTATCATTTTATTTATTATCTATCTTCCCATATCAAGCGAAAAAATGGAGCAGCATAGAATATAACTTAGGTTGGGTGCAAATCCTTTTCAGCAATCTTTCCATATCTATATATCCCATATCTATCTATCCCATATCTATGTATCTATCCCATATCTATCTATCCCATATCTATCCCATATCTATCTATCATCTATGTATCCCATATCTATCTATCTATGTATCCCATATCTATCTATCTATCTATCTATCTATCTATCTATCTATCTATCTATCTATCTATCTATCTGTGTGTGTAATGGAGTGTGGGTTGGACAAATGTAAAAGAGGAG
>JARQOD010000002.1:591154172-591191048 GCA_033576555.1 Oophaga sylvatica | reverse complement strand
GCTATGTTATGCGCTAGTATACCCAAAAAAATTGAATTACCATACAACCCCAATTAAAAAAAGTTAGGGCTATAGATGCTTGGACAATAAAATTGCACACAAATATTAAAAATTTTAAACATAATTAAATCAATTTTTGATAATGATGCATTCTATCATTTTTCCAAAAAAAAAAAATTTAGAATGTATAAAGAAAAAACAATTTTTTGTAACAAAAATATTTCTATTTCCCCTTTGCAGGGATTTAAAAAAATTTTTTGCAATAGAGGGGTTTAACCCCTCTTTTTTGAAGCGGCCCTAGGAGGTAAAAAAACTTGTGCAAAGGTTTTACTGGAAATTTTAAACCCCGGGTTTTAGGGGGACTCCCCTGACTGGTTTTGGGGGGAAAATTTTTCCGAATCCTAAAGTAGGAAAATGGGAAAGGGGTACCCCCGATTTCACAAAAATATCGGCAAAAACCCGATACCGACCCCGGAAAGGGGTCCCATTAAGTCTGGGGGAAAAAAATTTTTAAGAAAAAAAACCCATTCTTCCTTGGGGGTTAATTTAAAACATGGGAAAAACCCCGGGAAAGAGTAATGTAAATTTTTTTTGGGGGATGAGGAAATTTTAAAAGCATAGTTTTTTCCCCCCCCCCCCAAGGAAATTTTGCAAAAATTTTTTTTTTTTTAGGAAAAACCCGGATTTGACAAACAAATTGACAATGTTTTAACCTTTTTTTTCTATTTTGAAAAAAATGTCTGTTTCACAACCCCAGGGCCCCTTAAAACTTTTTAATTTTAAAAAACATTTTCCCCCTTAAATAATTTTCCCCCAAAAACATCTTTCTCACAAATTTTCTTCATTTTTCCCCTTTTCCCTTTAATTTTTAAAACTTTTTTGCTATCATCTTTTGTTAACATTATTATTTTGGGTTTTTTTAAAACCCGTTATTTTCTTAATTTTTTATTTTTTCATCTTTTTTCTATTCTCCTTTTCTTTTATATTTTTTATTTGTGACGGGTTCCCCCGTACTTGAAAACTGTAAAAATTTTTAAAATTTAAACCTTCCGTTCTTTCTGTCACAAAAAATTTTTAAATTTCAACAGTTTGCCCCCTTTTTAGTTTAGCCCCCCAGCACATAAAAGGAATTTTCCGGGGGAACCCCCGAGGGGAAAAAGACTCACCCCCATACACTGCTTAGTCTTCTTCTGTTAAATTTTAGACCCCTATATTTTGCTTTCCCCTTTTGGGTTTTTTATACTTAATGTTCTTCTTTTTTTTTTGATCTTCTGCTTATTGTTCTTCTGTCCCCTTTTTCTGAAAATTGTAGTTTGTTTTAACCTTCCCCTTTTTCCTGTTGGTAAAAATAAAAAGCCAATGGAAAAAACGGGAAAACCCGTGACTTGCTGGAACCCGGAGGGTCAGCAAAAAGGAAAAAAAAGCCAAGGGGAAAAAGAGGACCAGCTGACGTTTCGGGGAAAAGGGTTACAAAAACAGGAGGTACCTGTCCCCAAAAACTAAAAAGGGCCCCCGAAACGTTGCTAACTGGTTTCCCAAAAGGAGGCACCTGGCCCCAAAAGGAAAAAGGGGGGGGAAAACCCCTGACGGTACGGAACCCGGATGGGTACAAAAGGGGACAAGAAAAAGGGGGAAATAACGGGGCCCCCGTTTTACGTGCGGAACCCGGGGGGTCACAGAAGGAAAAGAGCCAATGGCACAACCGAGGACCAGCGGGGGTACGGGACAGGGTTCCAAAAAAGGGGTTTTCCCGTGCTCCAAACATTTTAAGGACCAGCAATTGGGGGGAAAATCGGATACCGACTTTTGGGGGCCCCTAGGCCAAAGGCACGGGGGGAAAAACCCCGCTGAGGGTTCCCGGAACCCGGAGGGGGAGCAAAGGGGACAAGAGCCAATAAAAAAACGAGGACGAGCGGGCTGTGCGGAACCCGGGGGTCGCAAAGGAAAAGACCAAAAGGCAAACCCCAGGCCCCGCTGACTTACTGGGACGGGGGACAAGCGGGGGGTCCCCGGGCCCCCAAAGCACTCCAAAAGGGCCAGCAGACGTTGCGGAAATCGGATCCCCACATGGAGGGGCCCAGGCCAAAGGAAAGGGGAAACCCGGGGTGACGGTACTGGAACCCGGAGGGGGACAGAAGGTACCCATGGAAAAAAAAGTTGGGGGCCCGGGGAAATGTTTCCCCTTTACACACCCGGGGAACCCGCGACAAAACTAACCCCCCTTTTAACCCCCGGGGGGGAAGTGTGACTGTGCAAAAAGCCTTTTTTCCCAAAAAACAACGGGGGGTTTTAAAAACCGGAAAAAGAAGGGAAACCCCGGGGGGGGGGCAAACAGGACTTTTTGCCGTTTACCCCGCGGGGAACAGCGACATTACTGCCCCCCGAAAAAGGGGGGCCCGTGTGGGGCTGGCAAAAGCATTCCCCGGGGGAAAAAATGGCGGTGTTGTAACCCAGGGTTTAAAAATGCCGGGGGGGCTAAGGGCTATTTTCCCCTTCACACAGCGGGGGGAAAAACGACATTATAAAACCCCCGAAAAACAGGGAAAAATGTGGGGCTGTGCAAAAGCATTTTGGAAAAAACTGGCGGTTTTTGTAACCCAGGGATGGGGAAGAGAACAGGGGGGGGCAGGACTTTTTGCCGTTCACCCGCGGGGGGAAAAATTAAAATTTTCTGAACCCCAGAAAAACGGGAGCAAGTTTTGGGGCTGTCCCAACACATTCCCCAGAAACAACGGCCCCGGGGTTGAACCCCCGGGGGGAAAGAAACAGGGTGGAGGCAGGGGGAATTGCCGAAAACGGGAAAAGGGGAAAAACCCCGACATTACTGAACCCCATTTTAAAAGGGGGAAAATGTGGGGCTTTTCAACCCGCACTTCCAAAAAAACAACTGGCGGTGTTTTAAAAACCCGGGATGAAAGAACAGGGTGGGGGCAGCGGGGCTATTTGCCTTTTACACAGCGGGGAAAAAAAGCTGAACATTTCTAAAACCCCGGGGGCAAGGGGGCAAGTGAAAAACTGTGCAAAAAGCATTTTAACAACAACTGGCGGTTTTTTAAAACCCGGGGGGGAAAGAGAACAGGGTGGAGGCGCGGGGAATTTTTCCCCTTCACACGGGGGGGGAAAAGTGCCCCTTTCTAAAACCCCGGAACAAAAGGGGGGGGGGTGACGGGGCTAACAGCCTTCCAAGCAAAAACGGGTGTGTTGAAAAACCCCGGGATAAAAGGGGGAACAGGGGGGAAAAAGCGGGGGTTTTTGCCGTTCAAAACAGCGGGGAACCCCGCGGGGATTACTGAACCCCAAAATAACCCCCGAGAAAAAGTAGACTGTGCTAAAAAGGGGTTCCCCCGAAAAAAAAAGGGGGGTGTTTTTAACCCAGGGTGGGAAGAGAAAGGGGGGGAGGCAGCAGGACTATTTCCCCTTAAAAACGGGGGAAAAAAAGCTGACTTTTTCGGGGAAACCCCGTAACACGGGGGCAAGTGAAAAACTGTGCTAACAGCACTTCCAACCCCAAAAAATGGGGGTGTGTAAAAAAGGGGTGAAAGAGAACAGGGTGGGGGCAGCGGGGCTTTTGGGGGTTCACACCGGGGAACCCCCTGACATTACTGAACCCCCGAAAAAACGGGAGCAAAGGGGTGGGGCGTGCTAAAACCCCTTCCAAAAAAAAAATCTGGCGGGTTGAAAACCCCGGGATAAGAAAGAACAGGGGAGGCAGCAGGACTATTTCCCCTTCACACAGCGGGAAAAAGGGGTGACTTTTTGAACCCCGTAACAAAGGGGAAAATGTAGACTGTGCTAACCCCTTCCCCAAAAAACAACTGGGGGTTTTGAAAAACCCGGGGGGGAAAGAGAAAAAGGGGGGGGGCCCCCGGGGTTTTTTTTCCGTTCGCACAGCAGGGGAAAAAAGTGACATTACAAAACCCCCGTAACACGGGAGCAAGTGAAAACTTAAAAAAGCATTCCCCCAAACAACAACGGGGGGTGTTGAAAAACCCGGGATGAAAGGGGAAAAAGGGGGGGGGGCAAAAGGATTTTTTTTCCGTTCACACAGCAGGGGAACAGCTGCATTACAACCCCCCCGTAACACGGGGGCAAGTGTAGACTGTGCAAAAAAACATTTTTGAGAAAAAACGGGGGGTGTTGTAACCCGGGGGTGAGAAGAAAAACAGGGTGGGGGAAAAGGGGGCTTTTGCCCTTCAACAGCGGGGAAAACAGCTGACATTACAACCCCCCGAAAAAAGGGGGGAAAAATGTGGGACTGGCTAAACGCATTTTTCCCAAACAACAACTGGCGGTGTTGAACCCCCGGGGGGGGAAGTGGGAAAAGGGGGGAGGCAGGGGTTTTTTTTCCCTTCACACAGCAGGGGAACAGCGGGGCTTTTCTAAACCCCAAATAACCGGAGCAAGTGGGACTGTGCTAACGCATTTTAAAAAAAAAAACTGGCGGTGTTGTAAACCCAAAAGGGGGGAGAAGAAAAACGGGGGGGGGCAGCAGGACTATTTGCCGTTCACACAGGGGGAACACAAAATTTTAAAAAACCCCAGTAACACGGGGGAAAAAGTGTACCCCTGTGCAACAAAAATTCCAAGCAAAACCCCTGGCGGTGTTGAACCCCCAGGGATGAGAAAAAAAACAGGGGGGGGCCCCCAGGATTTTTTCCCCCGTTCAAACGCGGGGAAAAACAGGGGGACATTACAAAACCCCAAAACCCGGGGAGCAAGTAAAAGACTGTGCTAACAGCACTTCCGA
Source organism: Oophaga sylvatica (assembly GCA_033576555.1). Classification (NCBI taxonomy): domain Eukaryota; kingdom Metazoa; phylum Chordata; class Amphibia; order Anura; family Dendrobatidae; genus Oophaga; species Oophaga sylvatica. Next base: position 591,186,301 of record JARQOD010000002.1, on the reverse strand, counting down.
GAAACAACGGGCGGTGTTGAAACCCCGGGGAATGAGAAGAGAACGGGGGGAGGCGGGGGATTTTTTGCCGTTCACACAGGGGGGGAACATTTTACATTCAAAACCCCATTAAAAAGGGAGAAGGGGTTGTAGACTGTGCTAACAGCATTCCCCAAGCAACAACTGGCGGTGTTGTAAAAAAGGGAGGAAAAGGAAAAGGGGGTTTGGAGGCAGCGGAAAACCTTTTTTCCGGGGTTAAAAACAGCAGGGGAACAGTGACTTAAAAAAACCCCCCAAAAACACAGGGCAATTTTTGGGACTGTGAAAAAACACTTCCAAGAAACAACTGGGTTTTTTAAAACCCGGAAAAAGAAGAGAAGGGGGTGGGGCACCCGGATTTTTTTGCCGTTCCACAAAAAGGGGAAAGCTGACATTACAACCCCCCAGTAACACGGGGGGAAAGTGTAGACTGGCTAACAGCTTTTTCCGAGAAAAAAACTGGGGGTTTTTGGAACCCCCAGGGATAAAAAGAGAACAGGGGGAAAGGGCAGGGAAAATTTTTTGCCGTTCCACTGCAGGGGAACAGGGACTTAAAACTAACCCCCCTTTAACACAGGCCCCAAGTGGGGGACTTGCAACGCATTCCCCGAGAAAAAAACGGGGGTTGGAGCCCGGGAAAAAAAGGGGGAGGTTTTTTAAATACTAATAAAAAAATTTTCCTTGTTTTACGTCCCCAATTAAAAATGCTATCCCCCCAAAAAAAAAATTAAACCCCTTTAGTACCATAAGATGTTTTTTTTTATTTAAAAAAAAATATAGAAAATTTAAAAAAATTCCCAAACATAAACGTTTTCTTAAAACATTTTAAAAAAGCAATCCCCCCCCCCAAAAAAAAATCCGGTTAAAAAATTGCATACGGTTTTAAATAAAACATAAAATTTTACATATAAAAACCCATTAAAAAATGGTTAAGTAACAGTATGTACACCATTTAATTTGTGAATAATCACAAAAATTTTTTTTAAAAAAATCAAAATTTCCCCCCCTGTAAATGAAAAAAAGTAAAAAACATTTATAAAAAAAAAAAAAACCTTTAAAAATGCATAGAAAAAAACGCATTTACCCCTGACTGTGGACTTAAAAGCGGGGAAAACGTGATAAAGGAAAAATTTAGAGGAAACTGTTTTGCCAAGGGGGTGAATGGCGATGTAATACTAAAACCTCAATAAGTGTGGTTACATACACCCTTTTTTTTTATTTATTTTTTAAAAGGGTAGGGAAAAATAAAAGCGGGTGCCTTTGTTTGGACGCACAGACTGGCTTTGCGGTGACGCTTGGGGGAAATTGGAGTTTTGGTGCGTTTTTTGACGCAGTTTTAAACATTACGGTGCGCAGGGGTTCATCATCGCAAGGGTACCGACAACACAAAGGGGTTGTCGGGGACCCCCTTTACTCAGTAAAAAAAAAACCAATGATAAAAACATACACGCATGTGCCCTATTACATAACAAGCTACAAAAAAAGCGTGTGAGAGGGGACAAGTTTTTTTTTTAAGGGGGACAGTATTAACAAAAATGGGACAGGTGTCGCTATTCAGTTTTGATAAATAGATATCATTCACCAAAACTATTTTTTTTTTCGTTCTTTTTGCAACCCCCTTTCAGTTTTTTTTTTTTGCTATTGTGACTATGCACTATTGACTTTACCAAGGTAATGCCTGATTTTTGTTAGCGATTATCATATTTTACATGAAGGACCTTTATTTTTATGGGGCTAGTTAACTTTCTAAACAAATATGTTTTTTTTAAAATGACACAAAAAAAATAATGTTGAAAAAGGGCTATTCCTTCATGCATTGTTTGGGAAAAAAATTACAGGGGTTACATCACGTCCCCTTTTTAACAAAAAGGATATTTTTTTACTTGTATGGGGTTTTTTTCAAAGGCAAAAAAATGAAGTATAACCTTCGCAAAAGCAGCAGTTTTTAAAGTTAACCCAAATTTGCCCCCTTTCCAAAATTTTTAGTAATTTTGGGCCATGATGTGAGTTGGGGTTTTTTTAAGCATGGGGGGAAAGGTTACCATCAGTATCCATAGCATAAGTAGGCTTTTGTGTTTTGCATTTTTTTTCGGGGATGTGCATATCTGTAAAAAAAATGTCACAAAATTTTTTGTTACAGAAAATTTGACAAAGGGGAATTTTTATTGGGGTTTGGGGAAATTGAGTTTTTAAAATTTTAACTTAGAAATCATGGTTTTTGCCTCAATCTAATGTTAGCACTAACACTTTTTGGTGTATTTTTTTTTTTTTTTCCAGAAAATTGGTAGTGCAGTAATTTTTGCCGGGGACACCGAGGGGAACAAAAAGGCGTTTTTTGAACCCCACAAACACATCCCCCGATTGTTTTCATCGTGCAACAAAAAATTCTGAAAAAGCAAAAGGCGCTGGGGTTAAGCCCAGGGTCAAGGGGGGTTTTGGAGAGGGGCCAGTAAAAACGTTTGAAGTTTTAAATTGTAGTTTTTCAGCAGTAATTTTTGCCAGACACACCCCCAAAAGGGGAAAGCAAAAGGCCCTTTTTGGGGAAACCCCAAACACATCAGCGATTGGGGTTTTATTCCCCTGCATCTAACATTCTGAGCAGCAACTGGCGCTGGGGAAAAACCCCGGGCAAAGGGGGGTGTAGGCATAAAAATTTTGGGGTTATTGCCTTTTTTCGTGGCCATTGCAAATTAAAAAATTCAAACAAGAAAAAATTTTAATTTTAAAAACAACAAAAAAAAGAAAAATTTCAAATTCCCCAAAATAGAAAAATTTTTTTATACTTGACAGCCCCCTTGGGGTTTAACTTTTTTTAAAGGCTAACTAAAAATAGGGGAAAAATTCCCCCCGCTTTGAGACTACTCAGGGGTTTTTCATCGGGGTAAGAGTAAAGCCCAAAAAGAAGAATCACATATTTTTACACCCCAAAAAGGACACAGGAATACCCCAAGACAAGGGAGGGAGGGAAAAATGAGGGGGGCCCCGCAAAAAAAAAGGGAAAACAAGGATAATTTTCAGCGCCACACAATCCAGATAAATTAATGAATTTACCTGTGGCAAAAACTTTTTGTATCCCCCGGCAGAAATCATGGATATGGAATTACTGTTATTAAAAAATAACTTCAAAAATAAAAAATAAAAAGGGTTTTTAGAATAAAAGCTCATCATGATTTTTACACTTTTTGGGAGGGAAAGTTTTGATAATGGATTTATGTCTTCTATATAAAATTAAGGAACGCGTCTATCCCCCCTTCCGGGTCATAAAAAAACCCCAAAAAAACCCCCCAAGAGGGGGGAAACCCCAAATTTTTATCCTTATCTAGGAACGGGGTTCCCCCAAATTTATTTTTATCCCTGTGAATAATGACATTTTTGAAAAAAGTCACTTACTTTTCTTACCTATTGCACTTTCCCCGTGCCCCGTTGTGTATGGGAAAAAATGTGATGTTTAAAAATTTTTTGGGGGCCCTTTCCCATAAAGAGCCGGGGAATACCTTTGAAAGTTTGGGGAATTTTTTTTCCATCTTTTTTACCCCCTTAAAGGAAAAAACCCCCTGTAAAACCAAAATCAAAAAATTTTTTTCTTTTCTACGGGTAAAAGGGGGCAAAGTTCACATGTTTTTTTTTTTTAAGAAGGAAAAAAAAAAGAAAATACAAATATAAACGCAAATATCCCAACCCAAAAAAAAGGGAAAAACAAAACCCCCAAAAAAAAATTGGGGAACCCAAAAAATAGTTTTGAAATTTTTTAAAATTTAAAAGAAATTTTTTTTTTTATAAAATGTTTTAAGGAAGCTATTTTTTAAACCAAAAACTTTTTTTAAGAAAATTTTGGTTTTGTAAAAGTCCCTCATAAACTTTTTTTGCAAAATTTTTGTGACAGTCACAGTTTTTTTAATTATTAATTTAAAAAACGTAACTTTCTATAGCTTTTTACATGTCCAGGGGGGGCCCAACAATGTAAAATTATGACACAATAATGTAAAATTTTAAAAAAAACCTTTTTTAAAAAAAATTTTTGGCTTTGGTTTTTCCAATTTAAGTGGGGTGCCTGCAAGTGTGGGTTTAACCCCAAAGGCTCCCCGGTGGGGAAAGGTTTTTTTAAAATTTTGTTTTCAGACAGGGGGCGGGCCCCTGAGGGGGAACCCCATGTTATACTGTACGCCAAAAGTCTGCGGCTGAAATCATGCATTTTTTTTTTTGTAATGTTGAAAAAAGGGGAAAAGAATGTCTGGTTGGCAAAGCTTTATCCGTCAAAACTCCTTTCCCCCCTGTCACGGTAGGAGGGTAGCGGTGGCAATTTTTTGACTATCAAATGTGAGGTAGGCTGCGTTATTTTGCACTAGGGACGCCAAAAAAAAAAAAGCAATAAAAATTTTTAAGGTAATAAAACCCCTTTTCAACCAAAAAATTTTTGTTTCCCAAATTTAACAATTTTACAAGACTAAAAGCCTAATGGTTTCCCCCGACTTTAATTTTAAAACAGTTTTACATCAACATTGGGGCCCGAGTAAAAAATGCACGTTTTTACCTAAAAACCCCTATTTTTTTTTATTTTTCCCCTTTGGTTGTTTTTTAAAGCACTTGAGGTATAACTACCCCTTTGTCAGTATGCAGGATTTTACTTTCTAGATTAATTTTAAATTTTTATTGGGGATTTTTACCATGTTTAATGCGGCCATTTTTTTAAAAAGGTGTTTGAAAAATTTTTGTTTTCCCCCATAAGTTTTTTTTTAAAAAAGCTGTAAAAAAAAAAACCGTGAAGATGTTTTTGAGGATTTTTGATTCGTACATCCTTGAGTGCATTTTTTTTTGGGGCAAAAAAGTTCCTTAAAAAGAAAATTAAAATTAAAAATTTTTAAATGTACTTTTTTGCATTAAAAATTTAAAAAAAATTAAGAGTAGACCATGTTTTATTTTTTGTTACCATTTCTAATAGACATGTGCAGAAAAAGCGCTGTATGACAAATTTTTTTGTCCATATTTTTCATAAAAATTTTTTTATTCTAGGCCTGCAAAAAATTTAAAAATTTTTTGTTTTCCCCAAACAACAGGGTGACGGCTCTTCCCCCTTTTTGGGCCTGTTTGGGGTGGTTTTTTTTTCCATTGGGGTCGGGGGAAAAGGGGGAAACTTTTTTCCGTTGACAACAGCAAAAGGGAAAAAACGGGGGTTTCTGAACCCCCCAAAAAATAAAAGGTTTTTTTTTGTTTGTGGAAACGCACTTCTGACGCAATTGGGTGTTTGGGCCCAGGGGGGAGGTTTTGGTGGTAGAAAAATTTTAAAATAACAGGGGGGCATGGTTTTAAGGGCGAACCTTATTTTTAACTGAAAAAGGGCAGACAAATTTTTGGGGAGTCCCCGCCTTGTTTTTTTTTCAAAAAGTAATGGCCCCCCCTTATCGGGGGGGTAGTCGCCTCCCCCGGTCTGTTTTTACCCACCTGCAGCACTAAAGGCGCCTCCATAATACACTGGCAGGGCGGAAGCCAGCCCTCCCCAAGCATACTGGCAAAAAACCCGGCCGTTTCCCCCTTCGAGACCCCCAAAATTTTTGGGGAAAGGGCCATCTTGGGGGGACACTAGAGGCAAAGCCAAAAAGTCGTCCCCCCTCTGACGGATTTTGCCCCCCCCCTGACGGAGCCCCTGGAAAAGGTTTTGACTTTTTTGGCGCTGCCAAAAAAATTTGCCCCATTTTTAAAAATATTTTTTCCCCTGTGCAAGGCACTGCGTGGCCCCTTTGTTGCAGGCCTTACACTGCCTCGACGCCAAAAACTCTTGAAAAGCATTTGAGCACAGTTCTTCGGATAAGGGAGACTTTTGGGATTGCCCCCGTGGGGTCGGTCCCCCGTTTTTCGCCCCCGGGGTTTAACCCGGGGTGATGAGGTTTTTTACGTTTTTGGGGAGCGGGGTTTTGGAGGGTTTTACCCCAAAATCAGGGGCTTTTAGAATTTGGGCGACGGGCGGGTTTTTTGGGCACTGCAGCATGAAACCAACCATGGCGCAGACCCCCCCAATGGAAAAAAACGTTCCTGAAAGAGGCGTTATTCTCCCTTTTTTTTTCATCCCCCCCCCTCGCTCTACAAAAATGACTAGAGCGTTGTTTACCCCCCTGGGGCGATGTCTTCCCCCAAAATTACTCCTCTTAACCCCTTTAAAAAAATGAGCCTGCCCAGCCCTTGGGGGGAAAACCCGTTGCCCCGACTTTCCCCGGGTGGGGAAATTTTGGGACTCCTCCCCTCCCCTCTTCCAAAACCCTTCCTTTTTTGCGGTTTTTTTTGAAGCAGGAGTTTAAGGGGGACAGTCAGGCTGACTAGTGCTATTGCACTCCCTTTTCCCGTTGATACAAGGGACGAAAAAAAGGGGGGACATGTCCTTCATGGGCCCCCCCCATTAAGGGTGAAGGGGGGACGGCGCAAATTCGGTTATTCCCCTGATAAAAATTTTCAAAATGCTGGCTGCTGCTCACAAACCCCCCCAAATATGTAAGTTAAATTTACCGGGGGGTTTCTCAAAATATGATGCATGTTCAGGAAGGGGCAACTGCTTGGGCAGGCTGCAATGCCGATTGGCCTGCGGGAAAAGTCGAAAAATGAGCGACTTTTAGGGGGGGTTGGCAGCAGTGCTTTAAAACCCCGGGAAAGCCCCCCAAAAAAAAATCTGACCCCCCCTTTGGCCATGTGCCAGACAGGATGGGTGAGGTTCCAAAACCCCCCGGCTCCACCAGATTTGGGCCCCTTTTTTAAAAATCCCAAAAACCGGGTGGAGATTGCGGAAAAACCCACGTCGCTCTCCTTTTTTAGGGGCCCGACCCCCCGCCCCGGGGGGGGGTTCGTTTCCCCCTGGGAATTAATTTCAGAACGGCCTTTTTTCTTTTTTGGCCCCGGCTGGGGCTCATACGGGCTCAGGTAAGGCCACGGGTCCATGTAGGTTTTGACCGTGACGGCCCCGCAGCGATGAATTTGAGGAACTGGAGTAGGAGGAGGAAAACAAAATGGCAGACTTGATTCCGGGGGAAACCCCTTGGGGTTGGCGAAAACTTTTGGCCCCTCGCAAATCTGTACCCGGCCCACAACATCCCCCAAGGGGGAGGGTTTAAAGGGATCGTCCGGGGCCCGGGGGGACGGTCCAATCTTGGCAGGGGGACCTTGCTACGAGGGTTTTTAAAAGGCATTTTTAAAATTTTTTCTTTTAAAATGCTTTTTTCAGCCAGGGGGTTTCCTGCTAAAAAAAAAACGGCTGGGACATTGTATTTTGGGGCTGCCAACCTTAATCCGGAAAAATGTCAGTCCACCAGCCTGAATACGCATTTAAGGGGAAGGGGTTTTTTTCAAAGCCGTTTTAAGCCTGTGTGTTTATTTTTCCGATATGGCCGCTTTTATCCCATCCTGGCTCCCCAGGCGTTTTGTGGGCCCGGGGGTGGGTGAAGGGAACTTGCAGCTTGGGGGGAAAACACGTGTCTCTGGACAACTGACAGATTCTTCCCTGGCGTCCTTAGGAAGCCCCTTCCACTGTTTGAAGGGGAAGAGGGCCCCAAAAGGGTGAAGATGAGGTTGCGTAGGTTCCTACATCTCCGGGTCTTTGTAAATCAAAAAAGTGCTTTGCCGACATGTTTCCAAATTTTTGTATTAAAGGGGTTCTGACACTTTTATTTTTAATTTTTTATTACACAGCTTGCATTTTACATAGCAAAACATCTGCAACGTATCAAAAAAGGACCCCGCAGAGCAAGTCCTGGGAGCGCCCGGGTTTTGGGTGTTGTAAAAGAACTGCTCCCAACGGGTGGCCAAACGGGGGCTACAGGGAAGGAGTCTGCAGCCTACCTCCCCCTATGTTTGGACCGTTGGTGCAATCTCTTCCTCGAGCTGCTCCCCCCCCCTTCTTTCCCCCACGCCAGTTGGGTCTTGGACTCAATTCCCCCCACTACCCCCTTCCAACCCCTGCTGTTGTTGGGGGGTTGGCCGCACCCTGCCAAAAGAAACTGGCAACTGAGTCTCATCACATCAGATGCTTCGGGGGTTTTCTGACCCCGGCACGGCCCCCCGCCCTTCAGATTCAGAGAGACACGCTGTTTCGCTCATGCATACTGCCTTTCCCCTTTACATTCCAGAAAGCTGCTTGGCTGGGCCCCGTTTCCAAGCCCAAAAGATTCGAGAACAGAAAAGGGGACTAGCTGGTCCTGTACAGAGCTCTCTGACGCTGGGCAAATTTGGCAGGCGGTGAAGAGACTGATGGTTTTAAACAGTGCTGTGGTCCTGAAGGGGGTGGAAAGGGATTGAAGTCGATGCTTTGGGGTGCCATCCAAAAAAACGGCTTCAATTTTTTTAAGCGAGGGGGGGACCTGAGCCTACAAAAATGGCATAAAGGAACCTCACGGGGAAAACTGGGGGGGTGCGTGTCACTGGGTGCGGGGAGCGCCACAGAATCCCCCGTCCTCTCCCTCTGCAAATCCCCCGGCCCGACCCCGACCCGTGCCTTATCACTGTTTTTTCTTTGGTAGTTGATAAAGAAAGCAGAAAAGTTAAGGCCCCCAAGTGTGGTTATTCCCCCCAGACTCTGAACCCTGCAGACAACTGTTTTAGTATCTGTGAAAAGCTCCTTTGTGTACTTCTATAGTGTTTGCAACCAATGTATTGTATACGGATGGAAGCGCGTCACACTAATAGATTAGATTTTTTTCCACTAAAATGGAGCAGCACCAATTAGAGAAAAATGTGAAGGATGAGGCAGTGACACACGCTCAGCAGACTACAACCGGCAGTGGTTGAAGTACAAACTGGAGCGTAATCTGCACTCACAAAATGAAAAGCTCACAGACTACAGTGAACACTGAAACACAACTATTCACTATCTGTGAAAAGCTCCTTTGTGTACTTCTATAGTGTTTGCAACCAATGTATTGTATACGGATGGAAGCGCGTCACACTAATAGATTAGATTTTTTTCCACTAAAATGGAGCAGCACCAATTAGAGAAAAATGTGAAGGATGAGGCAGTGACACACGCTCAGCAGACTACAACCGGCAGTGGTTGAAGTACAAACTGGAGCGTAATCTGCACTCACAAAATGAAAAGCTCACAGACTACAGTGAACACTGAAACACAACTATTCACTATCTGTGAAAAGCTCCTTTGTGTACTTCTATAGTGTTTGCAACCAATGTATTGTATACGGATGGAAGCGCGTCACACTAATAGATTAGATTTTTTTCCACTAAAATGGAGCAGCACCAATTAGAGAAAAATGTGAAGGATGAGGCAGTGACACACGCTCAGCAGACTACAACCGGCAGTGGTTGAAGTACAAACTGGAGCGTAATCTGCACTCACAAAATGAAAAGCTCACAGACTACAGTGAACACTGAAACACAACTATTCACTATCTGTGAAAAGCTCCTTTGTGTACTTCTATAGTGTTTGCAACCAATGTATTGTATACGGATGGAAGCACGTCACACTAATAGATTAGATTTTTTTCCACTAAAATGGAGCAGCACCAATTAGAGAAAAATGTGAAGGATGAGGCAGTGACACACGCTCAGCAGACTACAACCGGCAGTGGTTGAAGTACAAACTGGAGCGTAATCTGCACTCACAAAATGAAAAGCTCACAGACTACAGTGAACACTGAAACACAACTATTCACTATCTGTGAAAAGCTCCTTTGTGTACTTCTATAGTGTTTGCAACCAATGTATTGTATACGGATGGAAGCGCGTCACACTAATAGATTAGATTTTTTTCCACTAAAATGGAGCAGCACCAATTAGAGAAAAATGTGAAGGATGAGGCAGTGACACACGCTCAGCAGACTACAACCAGCAGTGGTTGAAGAACTAACTGGAGCGTGATCTGCACTCAAAAAATCAAAACCTCACAGACTGCAGTGAACACTGAAACACAACTATTCACTATCTGTGAAAAGCTCCTTTGTGTACTTCTATAGTGTTTGCAACCAATGTATTGTATACGGATGGAAGCACGTCACACTAATAGATTTGATTTTTTTCTAATATAATGGAGCTGCACCAATTCCACTAAATAAAATAAAAAAAAAAAAGAGTCAGTGACACGTGCAGATGCCTACAAACAGCGGTGGATGCAGAGCAAACTGCAGCGTCACCTGCACTGTCACACACACACCTTGCACAGAGCTGTTAAAACAACACTGGCAAAATGAAGCTTTACACAGCGGTTGGTAAACTAGCCTGCCTCAAGCACAGTAGTACACAAAATCGCTATATCTAACTGTCCCTCAGAGTGAGCAGAGTAGCGTTCTGTCCCTTACTGAGTTCACAGCACAGTGACGCTAAAATGGCGGCGGCGCCTTTTATAGTGCATTCTGACATCATTTCAGCAGCCAATCACAGCCATGCCATTAGTTAAGATGACCGCAGCATTACAGGATGTGCCCACACTTCGTAGGATTCCTCATTGGCTGACTAAAATCACATTGCCTCTCAAAGAATTATGGGAACTTCCGATTCCGGTATACGATATGGAAAAAGTATCGGAATTAAGTATCGGAATTCCGATAACGCGAATATCGGCCGATACCCGATACTTGCGGTATCGGAATGCTCAACACTAATCCTGACAACACAGTGTGCGGTACCAAAAGTGATCACTAAAATCAAATGTTTAACACCTTTTGTGCAGCCGGTGCCTGATTCTGATGATAAAGCATGAAATACAAACTGTTCAATAATTCATCATTTATTAATTTCACAGCTTAGTGGCTGTTTAAGCAGCTGTATCATACAGATGCACCCTAAAGCCTCATACAGTCAGTGTTTCATGTACTGTACAAGTTTTATCCGTATCATTACTTTTAAAGGCAAAAAAACTGTCACTGACCAAACGCTGATGAAAATCAGATCCAAAACAATCATGAAAACCTGTTTGTTTTTTTGGAGTACAGGAAAATTAGCGACTGAAGAAAAGTCAGCACTCCGTCCTCTTGGAAAAAATTCTTTATTGTAGGTCCCTGTGCAAAGACAACTTTAAAAATATGCATAAAATCATCTGATGCGTTTCGGAATGAGATTCCAGAATCATAGCTATTTGTATCACGTTACCATTTTGTTCTTTATCTCGGCTTCATCTCGTGCAGTTTCTGTATTTAGACTCCGGACTGTAAGGAGGAATATAACGAGGACGCAGAGTTGTCCACATTAGGGAAAGTTTCTCATGAAGACCAACCTGGTGACTTTATCATCAAGGTGTTATCCGAGATTAAGGAATCCTATTCCGAAATGAGTCAGATGTTTGGACACCTATGTTTAATGTTGTCTTTGTTCATGGATCTGCAGTAAAGAATTCATTCAGGACTTTTCTTCAGTTTGGAGTTAACCTTCACGCCTGCTCAGGTTGCCGAGCACATGGGATGACATTAATGCAGGTGTCCCGCATGTTGTTAGAAAATGACTGATGTCTGAATAAGGCCTTACACTTCTGATTCCACATTGGTTCTTCTCTAGATAAACATTGTGACGGTTGATGGCATCACCCCCCTGTATAATGCCTGCAGCAGTGGGAGTGTGGCTTGTGTCAGCATGTTACTGGACCACGGTGCCAACCCAGAGCTGGAAACTCAACTCGCTTTTCCCCTCCATGAAGCAGTTGTAAGAGGTAACACCTTACACTTTACAGATATTGAGAAAGATACATTTCTGTCCATGTTCCTCTCGTAGCGTAATCACTGCATTTTTTTGGGCAATCGGCAGCGTTTAACAGTTCAACCAAAGTAGCTGTGATTTCATGAAAATTCATCAACATAGTGCATTTTAGGCCAGAATCACACATGTGAAAAACACGGACGAGTCTCGCATGTGAATTCCCGGCACTGCCGCCGGCCCTCGGGAGCTGAGCGATCGGCTGCATAGAAATACATGCAGCCATACATTCCACTCCTGAGTGCCGGCGGCAGTGCCGGCAATTCACATGCGAGACTCGTCCGTGTTTCACGCATGTGTGATCCCGGCCTTAGGGGGATACTGGATGGAGAAAGTCAGTGTCTGACTGGGTTGGCAAAGGCCCACCAGTAACATTGATTTTTGGGGCCCGCTGTTCAGCTAAATGCAAAAATAACCTGACCCTATTACACAAAGTTACTTTTGCTTATGTGTAATATTGATTTGGCTAGCTTTCTTAATGAATAATTAAATGATACTCTTTTTCTGAAAAATGTAAATTGGGTTTACTATCACTGCTCTTTGGCACTTCTTCACAGGGGCCTACCGGAGGATTCCCCTGTTCTCCTGTGGGCCCGTCCGAACCTGTAGGAAGTTATCAGCTCATCCCAGAATAGGTGATAACTAGTGATGAGCGATTATGCTCGTTGCTCGGGTTTTCCTGAGCATGCTCGGGTGTTCACCAAATATTTGGGCATGCTCGAAGATTTAGTTTTTGTTGCCGTAGCTGCATGATTTGCGGCTGCTGGACAGCCTGAATACATGTAGGGTTTTCCTAACAAACAGGCAATCCTCACATGTATTCAGGCTGTCTAGCAGCCGCAAATCATGCAGCTGCGGAGACAAAAACTAAATCTCCGAGCACGCCCAAATACTCAGAGAACACCCGAGCATGCTCAGGAAAACCCGAGCAACGACCATACTCACTCATCACTAGTGATAACTTATAGATCCGCGGGGGTCCATCCACTGGGACCTCCATTGATCTTCAGAATAGTGCACTTTTATCACCACTGCCGCTCCACCACTCCGTTCTCTATCTGTAGGATTATGGGAGCACTGTACTCCGCTTTTCTCCAGTTGTCTCATGGATAGGTGAATCATTCCTCCAGCTAGAATACAACTTTGAAGACGCTGCGGAAATGTGTGATTCTTCATGCATTATTTTTTTCAATGCTGCATCAAATTGACACTAAAAACTCTTAAAAAGAAGCAATAAACAGAGCTACAAAGAGAACCGCAGCATTTCCGGACATGAGAACATGGGCTTGGACCTGTGTCAGGATCAGCAGGGATTACTCAAACTGATTCACTTTTCACAGGGTTTTCTATTTCATGTTTTAAAATGATCCCTTTATTATTACGTGTTTAGCTTTTTATTTTTAAAGCCTCAATGTCAGAAAAATTGAAAAACAAAATTGCTTTTTTTTTTTTTTTAAGCCAAAGTAATTAAAGGCAAAAAATGAAATGTTTCCAGAGGCTTGGAGCTGTAAAGCAAAATAACTAAGTGATACTCTTACCAATATCCACCTTGATCCAGCGTTGACGCAGAAAGAGGAGGCATCACCGTTCCACAACTAACAGCATGACCGCTGCGGCTTGTGATTAGCTGCAGCGGTCAGTGGACTTGGCCAGCGCATCATCAAAAAAAAAAAAGCATCCAATGATGTGTTCCAAGATGCTGGAGAACTTTTCCTTTCTGATAACCCCTGTAATCATTGCACTTTCCCTATTTTAGCTGCAGGAAAAAATAAATATTTGACACGCTGTGTAATGACACAATAGGAACTGTAGATGTCGCTACAACACAATATAGCGTCCGTGTGGCTGGAGGATAAAAAACAAACAAACTGATAAACTAATATTTAGCACTGACCTGGATCGATGCTGATCATAGCAACATTTGTGTTTCCAGCGATCATTGTTAGCTAGCAGATAATATTACAAGAACAGGGTGGATGATACTTATGGAGATCTCTATCAGATCCTCTGCAGCTACATTTCAATCCACTGATCAGTCATTCCTTCGTTGTTTGAAAAGTCTTTACATATAAAGGATTATTCCAAATCATTTTCATTTCCTAGATTTGATCAGACAAAACATAATGTATTTAACTTGCATCATTAACATAAAAATGTCCTGTGTTTAGATCCTGCTATTTGTTTGATTTCCCCCAATGTCCACCTAATGCTGGTGGTCGCACTTGCTCAGTAGCACAATCCTTAGGCCGGGGTCAGACTAGTGTATGGCATCGGATGCGATATGCTAATGACCCTCGACTTCTGCTCTGCTGCGAGCGAGAGCCGAGTGTCATGCGACTGTGCCCCGAGCCTCTCGCACAGAGCGGATCGGAGCACAGCTGCGGAGGAGGCGGAGAAAGTAATTTCTCCATCTCCTCCGCTGCCAGCGTCGGCGTATATCGCACAGCACTCAGATGATATCCGAGTGATGTGCGCTGTGTCACTCACACCCATAGACTTATATGGGTGCGAGTGAGCCGAGACACGGCCGAGTGTCGGTGACAATGGCAGCATGCCACGATTGTTCTCGCATGCCGATTCGGCATGAGAAAATAATCGCAGATGTGATCTACCCCATAGATTAACACAGGGCCAAGTGCTATGCGATGTTTTATCCCATAGCACTCGTCCATATTCTATGGTAATGTGACTCCGGCCTTAGAGTGATTCTGGATATTGTGCAAATTTCATTAGTTTTGATTATTTCTGTTTTTACAATTCAGAAGCCTAAAATTAGTGAAATTTTCAAAATTATCCTGTTTACTTGCCATACCGGAGAGAATTTTCTTTCTGTTTTTTTATTTTTTGTTGGTGCAGATGATAAATGATGTGGACAGATTATTACCTAGCTGTGCTTTTATTTTCACAGATTTATTAATTGTTGTTTTGAGTAGAATCCACGTGGTTTGATCATCTGACAAACTATCTCTCATCTCCACAGGTCACAGGGAATGTGCCGAAATGTTAATAGCATATGGAGCAGACATTGAGAAAGAATTGCAAAACAAGGGGACCCCTCTTTATTTAGCCTGTGCCCACCAAAAAACAGACTGCGTCAGGAGGCTCCTTGAATTAGGTAACCAAGTATGACTCCGTAATTGCGCATCCAATATATTATCAATGTGTAATTAGTACGAGATATGTGTGATCATCATAGGTCCTCTCTCCTCCTGTACCAGTCGGTGACTCGTTTTGTTCAAGATTATTGTGTTTTTGTTATTTATACGCCTTTTCACATGTAAGGCACCATAGAATAAATTGTAGTATAATAATAAATAATAATAATAATAGTGCTTATAGGAACACACATCAGGAATACACAGCCTGATCCCGGGGAACTACATGCAGCTTGCAATGTTGTGTGGCCCCCCGGGCCATCTCTAGGTCTCCAGTCTTGCGTCTCTTCTCTGTAAGAAACCCCAAAGAAGAACAGATCATTGGCTGCTCATAAAACTACGATATAATATCCTATGTGCAATCACCTTCCCTCTGTAGTACCCATTGGGGTAGGACAGTACCGCTCTCCTCTTGGATCCCAGAAGTGGAGCCCTCACATATTACACTGTTGGCGCATATAATGTAGATATGCCATAAGTGGCTCAGATGGCGTTACCCCTGTAGTGTGTACTCTTGACATGGGGAAGAATGAATCTGACAATGTGACCTTCAGACGAAAAAATGTTGTGTATCACCGAATGAAGAAATAAGGGCTCATCCAGACGTCAGATTTTCATGTACCAGTCCAATGCTATAGCATTTTTGTCACGGACAGCACTCGTACCTATCTGTGGGGCTGTTCACATGGTAGAATGTTTACTCGGACCGGGTGGTCCGTGCAAAATCGTGGAGACATGTCTGATATTTATCTAAATTTCAGATCAAAATCGACAATGGAAGTCTTTGTGTTCCGACTACGCACCACAATTGTGGATACCAGGGCTATGGGGTACTCGGAGCCGAGCCCATGGAAATCTATGGGAGTTGTCACTGGTAGCGGTGGCTCGATCCGTGGCCCTGGCGGTCGTGCAATGGGGGATATTTACAGGGGATTATTAGGATAGGTAGTTCGTGACGCCACCTGCGGTTTCTGGTAAATTGTACCAGCGCTGCTCTAAGGACTTTCACAGGGGATGTTATGGGGGCAGCTGGGTGGTAAGTCTCCCACAGGTGAGACGGGTCCCTGGAAGTCTATGATGATGATGATGCAGGGTCTAGTAAGAATTCAGTCACACACAAGGTAGTTCCTTTTCATACCTTTTACTGATGGTGGTTCAAGCAGATCCCGGGAGCTGGTCGGGGTGGAGAGTGCACATTCCGGTAACAGCTGAGCAGGTTAGAGGCCTCCTCTACTTCCATGTACATGTGAGTCCAACTTGCCTGAAGCGAAGTTAACTCTGAATCTCCAGCTTTCTCAATAGCTGTACTGCCCGGCCAACATTGTGGTGGAGCCTTCTAAGTGATGAAACTAAGTCCTTACTTTTGTCGTGCACTTGACTCAAAGTCCCTGTTCCACCTGACTCCGGTTACGTATTGACACTGAGGGCTGCTCTCTGCGACCTGTAGTCCAGATGCCTCCGGTTTTCTTGTTACTAAGCTTGAAACTGTAGCAACGCTTCGGACCCCGGTGTCCGGCAATTTAGTGCAGGTAATCCAATACCTGTTGCACTTCTCTATCTTCTCCACTGCGCCTTTCGCCCTGCTTCACGCTCTTAACATAAACACTTGTACTTTCAATGGCGAGGTCAGCTTTCTCTAGGGCTTGCTGAGTAGCCCTCAGTATCCTCTAAGTCCCACTTGGACTGACACTGAGCTGATCCGCAGGTGACAGGAGCCAGATTCCACTACTCTCCCTCCTAGGTTGGCTGACTGACTGACCACTTCAGAACATGTCACTCCCCCTTATATCTCAGATGGGTGTGTCTGAAAGTGTGAATGACAGTGAATGAATATCAAGCGTTGCTGTTACCTTCCTGTGCACTCTCCTGGACTTTTATGTGTGCCTGCGTAGCTGGGCTACACATCTGGGTCCTGGAAAATATCTGACAGCATTCAGATGTCATCCGTGTGTTTTCTGTTTTTCTCTGACTGAAACTTCTTTTTTTTCACGTTAGAAAAACTGTTACCAAAGTCTGATGAAAATCACTGATGAATCTCGATCCGATTTTTCTTAGGCCTCATTCACACGTTAGTTTTTGTCACATACGAGAAAAAAGGATCAATTTTCTTTGTAGCAGAATTTGATCAGAGTTTGATCTGAGTTTTTCCTCATATGTGGTGAAATAAAAAAGTTTCTCCGCTTTCTCCCTTCTGAAGGTCCATAAAAATCAGACCGCACTTGGCCATGTGAATGGTACTATATCCTGTCCCATTGTGACGAAAAACGCCGGTCTCATGGCAAACATTTCGGATTTCCGCCATTAACCCCCCAGTTACTAGAGGAAATACATGACGGTTGACACTTTGATAGCATAGCAAAGACTGAAAAGAAAGTTTTGCAAAAGAAATAATTTTAAAGGGAATCTGTTAGTAGGATCAATCCTCCTAAGTCATCTATATGGTCAAGTAGGGCATAGAAAGTTGAATAAAATGATACCTTGATATCTGCAATCTGATGTCCTATTCCTGAGAAATCCATGGTTTTCTTAATATATAAATGAGCTGGATCAGGAGAGCAGACTGTCAGCCATTACATGAAACAATTAGCAAAGGGAGTGGCATACCTTTATATTAATCACCTTTCTTTGGTCATCACTAATGGACCCTGGCAGTCCCATACTACAGATCGGGTGAGAGGGTTCCATAATTGTTTTGATTATAGTGATGCTATATGATTACCCATTGGAGATTGTCCATTTGGTGTTACATATGCAAAAATTGGCTGGTACTAAATGTGAGATAATACACTGATTAATACTAGGTATCATCCATAACCTAGCACTGCCAGGGCTCAACTGGCCCTTTGTTGGTCAGTGTTGGTTAATATTTTTTATGTTATGTCCTTGTTTGTGTGGTGCTACACTGTTGCACTTTAGTCCATTTGGACTTTTTTTAGAGTATATTTTATATTTAATAATAAAAGTTAAGTTTTATATTACAACTTATTGCTGTTGTCAGCCATTACATGTCTCACACTGAGGTGTTACACATTCTTTCATTTACAATAAGCTCTGGTTGTAGGGAGATCAGTGTGCAGTCCATAGATCTTAACAGCTCAATAGCGTCCCTCTCCGAAACACAGTATGATACCTCCCATAGGGAATTCTTCCACAGTACCCTCCACACTCACAGTATGATAACCGTACAATACCCTTCTCCCTGGCAAAGTATGATGACCCCAACAAAGTATCTTGCCCCAACTGTGATCGCAACACAACCCTCCATACAGTATAAAGGGTTCACTATACCCTCCATACACACTCCTCCATTCTGTATGATTCCCCCAATACAACCATCCACACTGTATAATGCCCCCCACTAGCCCTCCAAATAGTAAAATGGCCCTCACCCAGCCCTCCAAACAGCATACTGATCCCCATACAACAATGCTTTACACAGCATTACGGACCCAACAAAAACCTTCACACTGTATAATTGGTTGCATACAGTATAATGTCCCCTACATAGCCTTCAAACAAAATAATATCCCCCACATAGTGCTCCATACACTATGATGGGCCCCACATAGTGCTTCTTACAGTATTATGGGCAACACAGAGTCCTCCATACAGTATTATGGGCACCACATAGTCCTCCATACAGTATTATGGGCACCACATAGTCCTCAGTACACTATTATGGGCACCACATAGTCCTCCATACACTATTTTGGGCACAACATTGTCCTCCATACAGTATTATGGGTGCCGCATAGTCCTCCATACAGTATTATGGGCACCACATAGTCCTACATACAGTATTATGGGCACCACATAGTCCTACATACAATATTATGGGCACCACATAGTCCTACATACAATATTATGGCAACCACACAATCCTCCATACAGTATTATGGGCCCCACATAGTGCTACATACAGTATTATGGATCCCATGTAGTGCTCCACACATAAAAAGTAAATAAACATATTCTCACCTCTCCCCATTCCCCCGCTGCTCCGGTCTCTGCAGCTTGTGTTCTGACCCCTGCACTACTCGGCACAGAGAGCACGCTGCAGTGATGTCATCGCTCCCCCCGCTCTGAGACGTCACAGAGCTCAGATGCAGGGGGGAATGATGGGAGACGGAGCGTCAGCTGAATGCCGATACAGGTGAAAGCACGTTGCAGGCTAGTGGGAAAGGGGGGCCTGGTACGTCGCTGCTCTGGAATAAGACATTAGATCGCAGATAAGAAGGTATCACTTTATAAATAAATAAATAAATAAATCTTTATTTTTATATAGCGCTAACATATTCCGCAGCGCTTTACAATTTGCACACATTATCGTCGCTGTCCCCGGTGGGGCTCACAATCTAGATTCCCTATCAGTATGTTTTTGGAGTGTGGGAGGAAACCGGAGTACCCGGAGGAAACCCACGCAACTACGGGGAGATCATACAAACTCCTTGCAGATGTTGTCCTAGGTGGGATTCGAACCCAGGACTCCAGTGCTGCAAGGCTGTAGTGCTATCCACTTTATTCAGCTTCCTATGACCTACATCCCATATAGATGCCGTAGGAGATATGATCTTACTGACAGATTCCCTATAATGAATGTAAAGCACGCTGGTAAGATATTATCTAAGAAACAGTAAAAATTTGTTTGCATCCTCAAATACAAACTTGGGTGGGTCCTCAAGGTGTTCAAATCACATCTTTATACATTTGTTATTGTGTTGATCATTTATGTGTTCTGGCCCAGGTTATTATATAATCCAAATCTTATTATTCTAGGTGCAAATGTAAACCATGGTAAACAGCGGGACAGTCCACTACATGCTGCAGCTAGAAGAACAAGTGAGAGGATCGTCAAGCTGCTTATTGATTATGGAGCTAACGTCAAGTATAAAAACATGGAGGGTAAATACCCCATTGAATTATCTGTGCCCAGGAGTGCAGTAGAGAGAGTCCTTCTGGTTGCAGAAGGTAATGATTCAAATTCATTAATTGTTATTGTCCCTCATCTGTTCAGTCTTTTCTGTATATGAGGGTCATAGAGGGAGTACCCTGAATACAACCTCCCTATCTTGGCCAGAGTGGAGAGCTTCGGACCTCCAGCAGCTCTCACTTCCTTTGGAGAATGACTACAATTCTTATAGGGGTTGCAGTTGCACCATGGCCATTAGTTTAGGTTCCCTTTGGCCCATATTATGCGATCAATACTATTACAGTCATGTGAGTTGAGGGCCATTTTGGATATTTTGCATTGTTGCCCATGAGCTTCAAGTTATACTAGTTTCCACCATTATTACATAGATAGCCTTCCTTTGGTTGAACTTGGGGGTTAAACTTGATGAGATTTTTTAAAAAAAACACAAAATAAATCTTTTGAGTGGAAGGCCCCACAGAATCCTAACTACCTCCGTCTAATAGATACTCTTATTCGCAGTTTTTGACAACAATATACTTTTATTCACTACCTGTGGCCAAGCCCATCCTCACCACCTAAAGCTCTAGAGAAAACCAGGAAGTCACTTAGTCACGTCTCTCCAGGCTAAGCCTGGCTCGTAGTGCCGAGGGTCCACACCCACTACCGCCACTACATCGCAGGAATCAGGATCTCAGCTCTTACATAATGCTGCTCTCAGATTAAGTAGAAAAACCTCATGACAGATTCACTTTAACGGAAGGGATTTCTATATTTTTGTGCTCTTTCTATGTTTAGCGTTCTTTTAAAAGATCAGTGTCTTTCCATCCATTTTCTGATTCGACAGAGACGTGCTAGAAATTTATTTCAGTAAGGGTTCCAAGTGCTGAGACTGGAAGTCTGGTGATATTTTCACCGCATGATGTAAAGAAAATTATTTATGCCAAATACATAAATTAATTCTTCATTAATAACAATATATTATAAATTAAAGCTCCAGTTGGAAATCACATATTATTATACACTGAACAATATTGAAATTGCAACACCAAGCAGGGAAAATCATGGTGTTTTGAAAATCACCAGATGGATAGATATTTTAATAATATGCAACTTGTGAACAAATGGAAACAACATTTTCAAAAAATCTCAATTTATTTAGTATCCTGTGATTTTCATAATTCCACGACTTTTCCTTCTTTGGCAGTTTTAATGTTGAGGAGTGTAAAACCACTTTATGCACAATTCCCTAATATAAAGTATGGTAATTATAAACTGTCAGTTAAAAGTATGGTGGCATTTGCATGTAGACCATTAATCTGTAGTAAATGGATTCCTGGCATAGAGGACAGTCACATCAAGTAAATCTAGGCTGAAATTATGACCTGTTTCTCCATATTCTTACATGGATGAATATAGTTCCCTTAGGTGTAAAAAAATATTAAAAGTATATAAAACTTCTTCAAAAGAGAAGAAGAAATAAGCAAGTGATATATCATATACACTCCAAGATTGAAATTTCAACACCAATAAGGAAAATGTGTGGAATTATGGAAATCACAGGATCGATAGGCATGTTAATGATATGCAAATGATGAAAAAAATTGAAAAGCATTTTCAAAATATCTCAATTTATTCAGTATTGGGTATGAGAAGAAATACACACACTTATACACTTTGGCTGCTATTAATAAGATTATTAATTGTAGTCTGAGGAATGTTCTGCCATCTTGAATGCATTTGGGCAAGCAAATCATCAAGATCCGGGGCTGGCAGCTGCCTTTGCAATTAGGTAAACAAATCTAGAGATGCTGCAGGACATGGTAATATGTTTAGGCCACATAGACTGCTCTTTGTAACACGAGCAATATACGGCTTTGCGTTGTTGGAAATAGATCCTGACCTGAGAAATGGCCATACTACTGTTTCCACCACCAAATAAATGAAAGCCAAGCTCTTAGTGTACCTGGCATGAAGTCTAGGAGGGTCCAGCTACTGTAAATTATGTCACTTACACCATAATCCTGTGAGTAGGAACAAAGATGCTCATGTTACATAATCCTTATGACTAATTGTATAGTTCTGAGAAACAGATTACTAATCTTTTATACATTTGTTTTCTATTGATAATATGTATATTATATTTCTTCTATAGGTCCTGCTTCATTGGCTCAATTATGTCGTCTAAGTATTCGAAAAATGTTGGGATCCTCGTGTCTCCAGGTGGTTCCCAGGCTTCAGTTACCAAACAGATTAATACAGTTTTTGTTATATCGATAGAGGTTCCTGTAACTACACCAGTGTTTTCTTAGCTCATCCATGATCCAGATGTAAACATATAATTTATCAGTGCAAAAAAAGAATGGCGCATTCTGCACATCTATTTACCTTCATTTATTTCTGATAGCATTTTTAAATCATCACAAAAGGTTATTTCAATAAGAGTCATACCAGCTTACAAAAACTGGATTGCAAGGAGAGTCTCTGCTCTATAGCGTTTTTTAGACACCCACAACAGTAAGGCCCCCTTCACATGTCCGCTTTTGTGTCCACATTCGGTCCATTTTTTTAAGAGCTGCAAATACGGACACACGCAAACCCATTGTATTAAATGGCGGTGCACACATGTCAGGTTTTTCAAACAGACCGTTTGTCCATTTGAAAAGCCCGCAGACATGTCAGGTTATTTTGGCGCAGCACAGACAAAATGCGTGTCGCACACTGATGACGCATGGATAACATGTTCTGGTGCCTGGGAACAAGCGGTACAATTCACGCTGATCCCAGGGGTCAGTGACTGAATGCAACTCTCATCATTGGATCCATGAGATCAGTGCGACCAGGTGACAATAATGGGAGTTGTATGCAGCAGCAGCTGTGTAACTCCTGTGTAAAATAAAGAATTTAAAAAAAAAGGCGTGGGCTCCCACACAATTTTCATAACCAGCAGAGGGAAAGCCCACAGCTAGGGGCTGATGTTAATAATTTGGGACAAGGAACAATAACTCAAAAGGTTCTCAGGCTATTAATAGCAGCTCACATCTGTTTGCTTAGCCTTTCCTGGTGAATTTACAGGGGACCCCAGAAAAAAAGTGACGTGGAGTAACTATTAATTCAAACCAGCTAAGACTAAACAAACAGCTGTGGGTTGAAAAAAGTGACGTGGAGTAACTGTATTAATTCAAACCAGCTAAGCATAAGCAAACAGCTGTGGGTTGATATTAATAGCTTGGGAAGGGGTCAGAGATATTGCCCTGCCCCTCCAGACTATCAACATTAACCCTCAGGCGCCCCAGGCGCTTAGCTTCGCTCTTCCCACTTGCCCTGTGGCGTTTGGGTTTGATGTCAGCCTGGTATTGTCAGCTGACATCAAGCCCAGCAGTTAGTGATGGAGAGGCATCTATAATATACCCCCATTACTAACCCCATAGTAAGATTGGAAATAAACACACAGAAAGAATACAAACTTTTACTTGAAATAAAACAAAACACCTGTTTTACACATTGTTTTAAAATTAAAAAACAGTTTTACTCCCCTATTTCATTGAAGCCCTTATTCCTTGTAAAAAAATGCAAAAATAATAAACAACCATATCCCTCATTTGTCCGAAGTGAAGATTAACAATACCACCCCATGCTGTAATCCATTTCTGCGATATCTGGTTTACAACCTGAACGGTAGCATGATGCGACCATCCAGGCTGAAAACCATGAGACAATGAGGTGCAGTGAGCACAACTTCAGAGACAAGCAGTTCTCAGGCTCACTTCACTGTGAGCCAGGACGATGAACTGTGGTGACCTCAATGTGATCACCGCGATAACAGTGAGAATTTTCTCATGGTGCTCGCTGTGATCTCATTTAGGTCACTGCAGTTCATCTGGCAGCTCACAATGATGTGAGCTTGGGAACGCACCTTCAGTGATCAGCACTTCATTGTTTCATGGTTTTCAGTCTGGACGGTTGCATCATGCCACCATTGAGGTTGTAAACCAGATATTGCAGAGATTGATTATGGTGTAGTACAGTGTTGCCAATCTTCACTTTGGACAGATGAGGGATATAGTTGTTTATTATTTATTTATTTTTTTACAGGGGACAAGGGCTTCAATGGATTAGGTGTAAGGTGAGTATTATGGTTGTTTATTATTTTCTGTCTTTCACAAGGGACTAGAGCTTCAATAGAATAGGCGTAAGGTGAGTATAACTGTATTTTTATTTTTAAATAAATGTGTAAAACAGGGTGCTTTGTTTTATTTTAAATAAAGGATTTTATTCATGCTGTGTGTTTATTTAAATACTTACTTTGGGATTAGTAATGTGGGTGTCTTAAAGACGCCTCTCCATTACTAACCGCTGGGATTTTTGCGTTCAAGTCCAGTTTTTTTATAAATGGTTGAAAATGTTATACGAGATTAAAAAAAAATTTGCAGTGCTCATTTCTATATTCTCCAGCTGTCCCTCCAATATGGAGGCTGCTGCCAGTCTGTGTCTGTAATGCAATAACCATTTTCTGATTGGAGCCATGATGCCTGGATTACAGCATGTCACTGCCGATACCACTTATTGGCTGCAGCGATCACACACCGATCAAATGTAAACAGAGACCAGGAAGACCACCAGAGCTCCTCCAATGAATCTGCACGAGGAATGATCATGTCAGTATAGTTTATTTTGTCATTTTTTTCACATTTGCAGCTGTTTAAAAAAATTGTTGAAAGTTTGACGACCCATTTAAACTAATTTTGTGAATAAGCTTTCACTGAAGTTCAGACGTTCCCATCCCCAATCTGTGGCTGTCCTTTTCATTTAACAGAAGAGTGATCACCCCCAGACTGGTAATTTTATTAAATATAGATTATCGATAAAAGTGTGCAGAACACTCCCTAGTGTCCCCTGAGAGAACCCAACTTTCTAGCAAAAAAAAAAGAGCCTGAACTTCCAGGTTATGGGATTCTACTCTGCATGCCGGGATCCCTCAACCCACAATCTCAGGCTCAATTTTTGCTAGGAAGTCGTCCCCTCTCGCAATGAAAGAGCGATATCTCATGTGTTTTTATGAGATGTCACCTTTTGTAGTGACTCAACACTGCCGCATTGTTTACCAAGTGGTCACAAAATGGTACCATCCTTACAGCGGTAACCAATTGGTCATCGCTTAGTAATGCCAGGTTCCTCTTTTGGCCTCATACTTTGGTTTTATGCATTCGTGGTGGGCCCTTCAGAACCTCTCACAGTCTATCCCCACTCTTAGATTGACAGGCACAGAACATGCTGACCCCCGTCACCTTGGGCCCTCTCATGTCCACTGGGCTCTGACATCTTGTTAGGTTTGCCTGGTGCATACACAATCCCTGAAAATGTGAATTTACTACATACAAATAGAAGTCTACACATCCCTGTTAAAATACCAGGTTTTTCTCATGTTCATACCAAGAAGAATAATTTTTCTGCTTTTAGTGTTGCCCATATTCTGTACAAATCCATTGAAAAAAAATCTGCCTGGGACATTCCAACACTTTGATCTTTATCTAGCAATTTAATTCTTTTGCTGATTTGGAGTTATGCCTAGGGTGCTTGTTGTGCTGAAAGGTGAAATTCCTCTTCAACTTTAGCATTTTAGCAGAGGCCTGAAGGTTTTATTACAAAATTGATTGATATTTGGAACTGTACTAATTTACTCCACATTGGCTAAAGCCCCAGTTCCAGCTGCTGATAACCAGCCACAGAGCATAATGCAGCCTCCACCATGCTTCACTGTGGATATGATGTTCTTTTGGTGATGCGCAGTGTTGGCTTTGCATCAAACATACGTTTTAGAATCATGGCCAAAAAATTTAAACTTTGTTTCATGAGAGCGTGAAATGTTTTCCCTCATACTTTTTGCAGACTTTATGTAGGTTTTGGCATGGATGTTTTTCTTTGTAAGAAACGGCTTTGCTCTTGCTACCCTACCCCACAGGCCTGACATATGAAGAATGCAGGAGATTGTTATCACGTGCAATACACAACCAGTATTTTCCAGAAATTCCTGCAGCTAATTTAATGTTGATGTACGAGTAAGCCTCTTGGCAGCCTCCTTTTTGTCTTTTTATCAATTTTGACAGCTTGGTGTCAAATTTAAGCCGTTCTTAATTACATTTTCTTAGTGTTCCCTGGTATATCTAATGCCTTGGAAAATTTTTTTCTTTTCTCCTGACTGATATCTTTCAACCATCAGATCCCTTTGCTGTGTTGTAAGCTGTTTATAGCTCATGGCTTTTACTGTTAAATGCAACTAAGAAAATATCAGGAACATCCTAGTAGAACAGCAAACTAAGAAAATATCAGGAACATCCTACTAGAACAGCAAAACGTTATATATAGTAAATCAGAATCACTGTAAATGATGGCAGCCGTGTACTGACTATTATGTAACACAAGTTTACATTTGATTGGCTAATTCTGAACACATGAGTGATAATAAAGGTGAAAAAGTTCTGAAATGATTCTTCTTGGTATGATTTTTTTGCATGTGAAAATCTGGCATTTTAACAGGGGTGTGTAGACATTTTATATCCACTTTATTATTAGGGAAGTACTATTATGACTTTGTGCTACGTCACTGCTGTGAGATATGACATAAGAATAAGTAAAGTTTAGGAAGTTAGTTTTACCCCGAAATAATGGTTCATGCTCATATGTATTTTTTGTAACCAGATGTTCCTCGGTAATGTATACAAAAAGGTAAATGCTTAGTAACACAAGCCGGCACGTTATCGGATTATAACGTAGTATTATCTTATCTTTCTTTATAGACTTGTAACAAGTACAAGAGATGACAAGTGCAGCTTCTAATCTGAAAGTTATTAGGGACCTACTGACAAATTAATCAATGCAATTATTTTTTTTTGCTTATTTTTCATCAATGACAGTTCTGGTTCACATTTACACAGAGTTATGTACATACACAAAGCAGTTTGTGAAAGGGGGCATTGTATTATACACCTCATAGAATAAATCAAGCAAAAAAAAATCATCATTACCAGACTTTCCCATGAAATTATAAATTTAGACAAAATGTGTAATTCCCAATTTGCATTATATAAATCAAGTTCTAGAAATTCTGGTCGCACTGTGTGTATGAGCTCAGCAAATAACTGTAGCTGTGACTAAACACTTGTAAATGAAGATTTTACCAATAAATGTTGAATATTTTTAGAAAGTTTCAGGTTTTTTTTTTTACCTTAATGTGCATGTTGGGCGAGGATTATACGATGACATGTTGTGCAATGTGAGATTACATTGTGCTCGCAATTAACTCTGACCCTGCTGGATTTCTGCACAACGTTTACTATCTTTACTTGCTATTGGCAATACAACTTTTATGGCAACATATAACCTTGGCCTTAATGAGAAAATCTAATTTAACTGATGTCTAAATGATTATTGTGCCAAATATATTGGTGGTAACTAAACCAACCTATAAGTGATGCGAACTTCAACAAAAATATCTAAAGATGGTCCTTTTTTAGGTTGTCTAGACCAAAAATTACACAGGATTGGTAAATCTGCCTCACTTTGTCATACTTGTCCATTCCAGGGTTAGACATATCATTGGTAGCACGGTGGCTCAGTGGATAGCACTGCAGCCTTGCAGCGCTGGAGTCCTGGGTTCGAATCCCACCAAGGACAACATCTGCAAGGAGTTTGTATGTTCTCCCTGTGATTGTGTGGATTTCCTCCGGGTTCTCGGGTTTCCTCCCACACTCCAAAGACATACTGATAGGGAATCTAGATTGTGAGCCCCATCAGGGACAGCGACGATAATTGTGCAAACTGTAAAGCGCTGCGCTGTATAAAAATAAAGATTATTATTGATGCAACCTGAGCAGCCGCACTGGGGCTAAAGAGGTGAGGGGCCACTGCTGCCTCCAAAACAGATTGAATTGTGTATTATGATGAGCTATTGGGCTGCAAACACCATGTGCTCTTTCCATTGAAATTGTGACCGTTTGACTAGTAGTTTAAAGGTTCTCTTCTTACCAGAAAGTTTAGCGAATTTGTTAATTTGTTAAACTAACGTTCCATGGTGGATATGTCAGTCATGCTGATCAGACAACTACAGCTTCTGTACTCTTGCAACCTGTTGCAGGAACCTGGCTGATATATTTATAATTATTTCCTGCAGTTTATTCCACTAGATGTGGCAACTTGTAGATTAGAGGACGGAAACTCCATCTGTCAGCCCACCACCCTCTCACTGACACGCACACGGCACAAGGTGCCAAGGTGTTGAGATGGCAGCTGAGGACATACTAATGGCCCTATGGCTGCCATCCTGGTCCTCCTACTGGAACCAGAGAACTGCTGGATATAACAGAGCACTTACTAACAGGTGTAATACATTGCAATGCAGAAGCAAGATCATTCAATTTCAATAATATGTCATTAAAATCATATTTAAAATGGGTGCATTGTGTCTGTGCTTAAAGGGAATCTGTAAGCAGGTTTTTGTCTGAGGCCGGGGCTAAGACACTGGTTTTAAGGATATGTCACTTATTAGGCTGTGTTCTGTTGTTTCAATACAATTAGTTTTTATCAGCAGGAGACTATCACTACAGGACTACAGCTCACGTGCATCCTGGTCCAACCTTACATTCACCACTGATTCACAGCTTAGCTTTCTATACTCTGATTGTATGGCGGCTGCTGCACCCAGTAAGCTAAGTGATATATCGTTGGAATCAGTGTTGCTTTCTCTACATTATGCTGCTCTCAGATGACGAAGGAAAAACCCAGTGACAGAATTCCTTTAACAGTCTTTATTCCCTATTAATCACTCAGATCCTGCACAGATCATCTGAACCCAAAGTTACAGAATCACGGGAATTTTTGGTGCTGGTAGTTCGGTATAAATGACAAAATAGTGGGAGGAAAACCTCAATGCTGTATCCAGAATACAAACAGTTAAACACGGATGCAGAAGGCTCATAGTGTGCTGACATTAACCCCTTCCCGACCCATGACGCCTACGTAGGGTCATGAAAACCAGTGGCATCCCGACCCATGACGCCTACGTAGGCGTTATGCTGTAAATCATGTTCCTGCGTGTCGGGTGACCGGGGTCACTGAAAGGTCACCCGACCCGCAGGCACAAGACCCTTTGTGCATCACCACAGTGGGGGTGGCTTAACCCCCACGTGGCTACGATCGCTCTGATTGGCTGTTAAAAGTGAAACAGCCAATCAGAGCGATTTGTAATATTTCACCAATGAAATTTGGTGAAATATTACAATCCAGCCATGGCCGATGCTGCAATAGCATCTGCCATTGCTGGACACCGAGATCTGAACCCCCCACACCGAGTGACGGGGGCGATTGGCGATCGGTCGCCGCCGTCATTATCTGCTCCCCTCCTCCTTGCCTCTGCTCCACCCACCTTCCGATCCCCCCATTACCTTCCGACCCCCCCTACTCACCTCTCTGGTCCTCCGATGTCCCTTGGTCCGTCCCGGCGGCCGGGATTCTTCATGGGCGCCGCCATCTTCGAAAATGGCGGGCGCATGCGCAGTGCGCCCTCCTGAGTCAAAAAAATTATTTTGATCACTGTGATACTCTCTCACAGTGATCAAAATAAAAAAAACAGTAAATAAACGCCCCATTTATCACCCCCATAGGTAGGGACAAATAATAAAATAAAGAAATTTTTTTTTCCTGTGCACACGTTGCGGATTTTGCTGCGGATCCGCAGCAGATCCGGAAACCATGTACAGTACAATGTAAATAAATGGTAAAAAAAAACCGCTGTGCACATGCTGCTGATTTTTCCGCGCAGATTTGGTGCGGTTTTAAATCCGCAGCATGTCAATTCTTTGTGTGGATTCCGCAGCGTTTTTACACCTATTCCATTATAGGTGTAAAACCGCAGGGCAAATCCGCACAAAAACCACAGCAAAACCGCAGTAAATCCGCAACGTGTGCACAGGCCCTTAATTCGCGCTAAATCCGCAGGTAAAACGCAGGTAATTTTACCTGCGGATTTAGCAAAATCCGCACGGAAAAATCGGCAAGTGAATCCGCAATGTGTGCACGGGGCCTTAGGTTAGGCTGGGTTCATATTGCGTCATGGCAGTCCATTAGACGGACTGCGTTACACCGCGGTATAACGCGGTGTAATGCAGTCCGTTAACGCTGTCCTTTACCCCCATTGTCGGGCGCATCGCGACGCATGCCGTAAAGCGGCATGCTTTCGCGAAGTGCAGTCATTCAAGTGACGGAGCCTCGGACGCGGGCTGCAGCGTCTGGGCTCCGTCACCGCTAGCGATCGCGTTATGCTATACCGTTACCAGCCCGTCAACGCTATGTATTGAACGGGCTGGTAAAACGCAATATGAACCTACCCTTAGGGTTAGAGTTAGAACTAAGGTTAGGGTTAGCCTTAGGGTTAGCATTAGGGTTAGAATTAGGGTTACGGTTAGAATTTGGGTTAGGGTTAGAATTAGGGTTGGAACTAGGGTTAGGGTTGGAATTAGGGTTAGGGTTGGAATTAGGGTTGGGATTTGGGTTAGGTTTGTAGTTAGGGTTAGAGTTAGGATAAGTGTTAGGGGTATTTTGGGGTTAGGGTTGGGATTAGGGTTAGGCTTGTGGTTAGGGTTATGGTTAGAGTTGGGATTAGAGTTAGGGTGTGTTGGGGTTAGGGTTATGGTTAGGGTTTGGATTAGGGGTGTGTAGGGGTTAGGGTTGGGGTTAGGGGTGTGTTGGGGTTAGGGTTGGAGTTAAAATTGAGGGATTTCCACTATTTAGGCACATCAGGGGTCTCCATACGTGACATACAAGAAGAAAAGGTAGCACACTGTAGCGCTATAGCTTGCAAACACGAAATATGAAAAATATGAAAAATGAATTGCATCATTACCGTAGAAATATGAAAAATTGAGAAGTCTTAGCGCATAAGATGGCCAAATTATGTGAGCCTGATAGCCACGTCAAGGCTCTTCTCGTATATCAGGTCCTAACTAATGCCTATCCTCGCTTAGAAAAGTCTGTCTGCATGGGAACCTATGAATCCTCTCTTCAGACTAAAATCTACATCTCTGTGGAGGGTGATGAACCTGTTGTAATTAAAAAGCCTGTGACCACCAGGTGGAGTGCTCAGGCAGAAGGTAAATGAATACATATCAAAAAACTGACCGGCACATCCAAACATAGATCCACTCAGTGTGAAGTGTTTTTAATTACAACAGGTTCATCACCCCTCCACAGAGATGTAGATTTTAGTCTGAAGAGAGGATTCATAGGTTCCCATGCAGACAGACTTTTCTAAGCGAGGATAGGCATTAGTTAGGACCTGATATACGAGAAGAGCCTTGATGTGGCTATCAGGCTCACATAATTTGGCCATCTTATGCGCTAAGACTTCTCAATTTTTCATATTTCTAAGGTAATGATGCAATTCATTTTTCATATTTTTCATATTTCGTGTTTGCAAGCTATAGCGCTACAGTGTGCTACCTTTTCTTCTTGTATGTATATGAGTTGGTGACTCTAGGTTTAGCACCTGTTCACACTGAATCTATGTTTGGATGTGCCGGTCAGTTTTTTGATATGTATCCATACGTGACATGGCGCCACAATTGATGTCACGCTGTATAGCAGATATATATATATGTGATGTCAGTAATCTATATCAAAAGGGCAACATACTATAAAACATGCGCATAGATATATGATAACATAGAATTACCTGACAGAATGTCCAGTGGGTCAATACGGAATCCGTTATACGCTGTTTCCGGCTAGAGGGTGACCGGGGTCTATACTGACCCTAAACTGGGGTCCTAACTAATCCCTTTACCTGGAGGTACTGTTAAAGGTACAGAGGTCCAGGCCACCAGCGTAAACCCTGTCTCCTATCAATCCCTGCCAACTGTAATCTAGTCCTAAGAAGGACCCTGATTACCACCAAAGGGAATGAACAGGTAACGGTTAATGAACAGAAAGACATACAAGAAAGACAAGAAATAAAGTAAATAAAGTCTTACATACAACACTCACACACAGTAGGAACACCTAAGGTCTCAGAGATAAACTATAAGCTGTAAGAGTAAAAACAACTAAGGAGCTCTTAGCTTAAGTATTCTCAGAACCGATCCAGTCTGCTAAACTACATGAATGCTTTCACCGGCATCTAACACCCAGACTGGCAGGGATATAAAGGAAGCTAATTAGAACATAATCAAAAGCAGCGGGCGAGGCTGGACCTAGTCTTAGCAAAGAGCTAGGTAAAATTAACTCTCTCATTACCAAACACAAAGTAACAGCAACTCAGCTGCGAGAAGTCAGAGTGTGTAATCGCGACGATCCTCGTGGCGATACACCCATGACAGTACCCCCCC
>JARQOD010000002.1:590981861-591154072 GCA_033576555.1 Oophaga sylvatica | reverse complement strand
TGTGTGCACCGCCATTTAATACAATGGGTTTGCATGTGTCCGTATTTGCAGCTCTTAAAAAAATGGACCGAATGTGGACACAAAAGCGGACATGTGAAGGGGCCTTACTGTTGTGGGTGTCTAAAAAACGCTATAGAGCAGAGACTCTCCTTGCAATCCAGTTTTTGTAAGCTGGTATGACTCTTATTGAAATAACCTTTTGTGATGATTTAAAAATGCTATCAGAAATAAATGAAGGTAAATAGATGTGCAGAATGCGCCATTCTTTTTTTGCACTGATAAATTATATGTTTACATCTGGATCATGGATGAGCTAAGAAAACACTGGTGTAGTTACAGGAACCTCTATCGATATAACAAAAACTGTATTAATCTGTTTGGTAACTGAAGCCTGGGAACCACCTGGAGACACGAGGATCCCAACATTTTTCGAATACTTAGACGACATAATTGAGCCAATGAAGCAGGACCTATAGAAGAAATATAATATACATATTATCAATAGAAAACAAATGTATAAAAGATTAGTAATCTGTTTCTCAGAACTATACAATTAGTCATAAGGATTATGTAACATGAGCATCTTTGTTCCTACTCACAGGATTATGGTGTAGGTGACATAATTTACAGTAGCTGGACCCTCCTAGACTTCATGCCAGGTACACTAAGAGCTTGGCTTTCATTTATTTGGTGGTGGAAACAGTAGTATGGCCATTTCTCAGGTCAGGATCTATTTCCAACAACGCAAAGCCGTATATTGCTCGTGTTACAAAGAGCAGTCTATGTGGCCTAAACATATCACCATGTCCTGCAGCATCTCTAGATTTGTTT
The DNA here is from genome assembly GCA_033576555.1 of Oophaga sylvatica. Lineage (NCBI taxonomy): Eukaryota > Metazoa > Chordata > Amphibia > Anura > Dendrobatidae > Oophaga > Oophaga sylvatica. The sequence continues at coordinate 591,153,241 of JARQOD010000002.1, read as the reverse complement.
ACCTAATTGCAAAGGCAGCTGCCAGCCCCGGATCTTGATGATTTGCTTGCCCAAATGCATTCAAGATGGCAGAACATTCCTCAGACTACAATTAATAATCTTATTAATAGCAGCCAAAGTGTATAAGTGTGTGTATTTCTTCTCATACCCAATACTGAATAAATTGAGATATTTTGAAAATGCTTTTCAATTTTTTTCATCATTTGCATATCATTAACATGCCTATCGATCATGTGATTTCCATAATTCCACACATTTTCCTTATTGGTGTTGAAATTTCAATCTTGGAGTGTATATGATATATCACTTGCTTATTTCTTCTTCTCTTTTTGAAGAAGTTTTATATACTTTTAATATTTTTTTACACCTAAGGGAACTATATTCATCCATGTAAGAATATGGAGAAACAGGTCATAATTTCAGCCTAGATTTACTTGATGTGACTGTCCTCTATGCCAGGAATCCATTTACTACAGATTAATGGTCTACATGCAAATGCCACCATACTTTTAACTGACAGTTTATAATTACCATACTTTATATTAGGGAATTGTGCATAAAGTGGTTTTACACTCCTCAACATTAAAACTGCCAAAGAAGGAAAAGTCGTGGAATTATGAAAATCACAGGATACTAAATAAATTGAGATTTTTTGAAAATGTTGTTTCCATTTGTTCACAAGTTGCATATTATTAAAATATCTATCCATCTGGTGATTTTCAAAACACCATGATTTTCCCTGCTTGGTGTTGCAATTTCAATATTGTTCAGTGTATAATAATATGTGATTTCCAACTGGAGCTTTAATTTATAATATATTGTTATTAATGAAGAATTAATTTATGTATTTGGCATAAATAATTTTCTTTACATCATGCGGTGAAAATATCACCAGACTTCCAGTCTCAGCACTTGGAACCCTTACTGAAATAAATTTCTAGCACGTCTCTGTCGAATCAGAAAATGGATGGAAAGACACTGATCTTTTAAAAGAACGCTAAACATAGAAAGAGCACAAAAATATAGAAATCCCTTCCGTTAAAGTGAATCTGTCATGAGGTTTTTCTACTTAATCTGAGAGCAGCATTATGTAAGAGCTGAGATCCTGATTCCTGCGATGTAGTGGCGGTAGTGGGTGTGGACCCTCGGCACTACGAGCCGGGCTTAGCCTGGAGAGACGTGACTAAGTGACTTCCTGGTTTTCTCTAGAGCTTTAGGTGGTGAGGATGGGCTTGGCCACAGGTAGTGAATAAAAGTATATTGTTGTCAAAAACTGCGAATAAGAGTATCTATTAGACGGAGGTAGTTAGGATTCTGTGGGGCCTTCCACTCAAAAGATTTATTTTGTGGTTTTTTTAAAAAATCTCATCAAGTTTAACCCCCAAGTTCAACCAAAGGAAGGCTATCTATGTAATAATGGTGGAAACTAGCATAACTTGAAGCTCATGGGCAACAATGCAAAATATCCAAAATGGCCCTCAACTCACATGACTGTAATAGTATTGATCGCATAATATGGGCCAAAGGGAACCTAAACTAATGGCCATGGTGCAACTGCAACCCTATAAGAATTGTAGTCATTCTCCAAAGGAAGTGAGAGCTGCTGGAGGTCCGAAGCTCTCCACTCTGGCCAAGATAGGGAGGTTGTATTCAGGGTACTCCCTCTATGACCCTCATATACAGAAAAGACTGAACAGATGAGGGACAATAACAATTAATGAATTTGAATCATTACCTTCTGCAACCAGAAGGACTCTCTCTACTGCACTCCTGGGCACTGATAATTCAATGGGGTATTTACCCTCCATGTTTTTATACTTGACGTTAGCTCCATAATCAATAAGCAGCTTGACGATCCTCTCACTTGTTCTTCTAGCTGCAGCATGTAGTGGACTGTCCCGCTGTTTACCATGGTTTACATTTGCACCTAGAATAATAAGATTTGGATTATATAATAAACTGGGCCAGAACACATAAATGATCAACACAATAACAAATGTATAAAGATGTGATTTGAACACCTTGAGGACCCACCCAAGTTTGTATTTGAGGATGCAAACAAATTTTTACTGTTTCTTAGATAATATCTTACCAGCGTGCTTTACATTCATTATAGGGAATCTGTCAGTAAGATCATATCTCCTACGGCATCTATATGGGATGTAGGTCATAGGAAGCTGAATAAAGTGGATAGCACTACAGCCTTGCAGCACTGGAGTCCTGGGTTCGAATCCCACCTAGGACAACATCTGCAAGGAGTTTGTATGTTCTCCCCGTGTTTGCGTGGGTTTCCTCCGGGTACTCCGGTTTCCTCCCACACTCCAAAAACATACTGATAGGGAATCTAGATTGTGAGCCCCATCAGGGACAGCGACGATAATGTGTGCAAATTGTAAAGCGCTGCTGAATATGTTAGCGCTATATAAAAATAAAGATTTATTTATTTATAAAGTGATACCTTCTTATCTGCGATCTAATGTCTTATTCCAGAGCAGCGACGTACCAGGCCCCCCTTTCCCACTAGCCTGCAACGTGCTTTCACCTGTATCGGCATTCAGCTGGCGCTCCGTCTCCCATCATTCCCCCCTGCATCTGAGCTCTGTGACGTCTCAGAGCGGAGGGAGCGATGACATCACTGCAGCGTGCTCTCTGTGCCGAGTAGTGCAGGGGTCAGAACACAAGCTGCAGAGACCGGAGCAGCGGGGGAATGGGGAGAGGTGAGAATATGTTTATTTACTTTTTATGTGTGGAGCACTACATGGGATCCATAATACTGTATGTAGCACTATGTGGGGCCCATAATATTGTATGTAGGACTATGTGGTGCCCATAATACTGTATGTAGGACTATGTGGTGCCCATAATACTGTATGTAGGACTATGTGGTGCCCATAATACTGTATGGAGGACTATGTGGCACCCATAATACTGTATGGAGGACAATGTTGTGCCCAAAATAGTGTATGGAGGACTATGTGGTGCCCATAATAGTGTACTGAGGACTATTGTGGTGCCCATAATACTGTATGGAGGACTATGTGGTGCCCATAATACTGTATGGAGGACTCTGTGTTGCCCATAATACTGTAAGAAGCACTATGTGGGGCCCATTATAGTGTATGGAGCACTATGTGGGGGCTATTATTTTGTTTGAAGGGCTATGTAGGGGACATTATACTGTATGCAACCAATTATACAGTGTGAAGGTTTTTGTTGGGTCCGTAATGCTGTGTAAAGCATTGTTGTATGGGGATCAGTATGCTGTTTGGAGGGCTGGGTGAGGGCCATTTTACTATTTGGAGGGCTAGTGGGGGGCATTATACAGTGTGGATGGTTGTATTGGGGGAATCATACAGAATGGAGGAGTGTGTATGGAGGGTATGGTGAACCCTTTATACTGTATGGAGGGTTGTGTTGCGATCACAGTTGGGCAAGATACTTTGTTGGGGTCATCATACTTTGCCAGGGGAGAAGGGTATTGTACGGTTATCATACTGTGAGTGTGGAGGGTACTGTGGAAGAATTCCCTATGGGAGGTATCATACTGTGTTTCGGAGAGGGACGCTATTGAGCTGTTAAGATCTATGGACTGCACACTGATCTCCCTACAACCAGAGCTTATTGTAAATGAAAGAATGTGTAACACCTCAGTGTGAGACATGTAATGGCTGACAACAGCAATAAGTTGTAATATAAAACTTAACTTTTATTATTAAATATAAAATATACTCTAAAAAAAGTCCAAATGGACTAAAGTGCAACAGTGTAGCACCACACAAACAAGGACATAACATAAAAAATATTAACCAACACTGACCAACAAAGGGCCAGTTGAGCCCTGGCAGTGCTAGGTTATGGATGATACCTAGTATTAATCAGTGTATTATCTCACATTTAGTACCAGCCAATTTTTGCATATGTAACACCAAATGGACAATCTCCAATGGGTAATCATATAGCATCACTATAATCAAAACAATTATGGAACCCTCTCACCCGATCTGTAGTATGGGACTGCCAGGGTCCATTAGTGATGACCAAAGAAAGGTGATTAATATAAAGGTATGCCACTCCCTTTGCTAATTGTTTCATGTAATGGCTGACAGTCTGCTCTCCTGATCCAGCTCATTTATATATTAAGAAAACCATGGATTTCTCGGGAATAGGACATCAGATTGCAGATATCAAGATATCATTTTATTCAACTTTCTATGCCCTACTTGACCATATAGATGACTTAGGAGGATTGATCCTACTAACAGATTCCCTTTAAAATTATTTCTTTTGCAAAACTTTCTTTTCAGTCTTTGCTATGCTATCAAAGTGTCAACCGTCATGTATTTCCTCTAGTAACTGGGGGTTAATGGCAGAAATCCGAAATCTTTGCCATGAGACCGGCGTTTTTCGTCACAATGGGACAGGATATAGTACCATTCACATGGCCAAGTGCGGTCTGATTTTTATGGACCTTCAGAAGGGAGAAAGCGGAGAAACTTTTTTTATTTCACCACATATGAGGAAAAACTCAGATCAAACTCTGATCAAATTCTGCTACAAAGAAAATTGATCCTTTTTTCTCGTATGTGACAAAAACTAACGTGTGAATGAGGCCTAAGAAAAATCGGATCGAGATTCATCAGTGATTTTCATCAGACTTTGGTAACAGTTTTTCTAACGTGAAAAAAAAGAAGTTTCAGTCAGAGAAAAACAGAAAACACACGGATGACATCTGAATGCTGTCAGATATTTTCCAGGACCCAGATGTGTAGCCCAGCTACGCAGGCACACATAAAAGTCCAGGAGAGTGCACAGGAAGGTAACAGCAACGCTTGATATTCATTCACTGTCATTCACACTTTCAGACACACCCATCTGAGATCTGAGATATAAGGGGGAGTGACATGTTCTGAAGTGGTCAGTCAGTCAGCCAACCTAGGAGGGAGAGTAGTGGAATCTGGCTCCTGTCACCGGCGGATCAGCTCAGTGTCAGTCCAAGTGGGACTTAGAGGATACTGAGGGCTACTCAGCAAGCCCTAGAGAAAGCTGACCTCGCCATTGAAAGTACAAGTGTTTATGTTAAGAGCGTGAAGCAGGGCGAAGGGCGCAGTGGAGAAGATAGAGAAGTGCAACAGGTATTGGATTACCTGCACTAAATTGCCGGACACCGGGGTCCGAAGCGTTGCTACAGTTTCAAGCTTAGTAACAAGAAAACCGGAGGCATCTGGACTACAGGTCGCAGAGAGCAGCCCTCAGTGTCAATACGTAACCAGAGTCAGGTGGAACAGGGACTTTGAGTCAAGTGCACGACAAAAGTAAGGACTTAGTTTCATCACTTAGAAGGCTCCACCACAATGTTGGCCGGGCAGTACAGCTATTGAGAAAGCTGGAGATTCAGAGTTAACTTCGCTTCAGGCAAGTTGGACTCACATGTACATGGAAGTAGAGGAGGCCTCTAACCTGCTGAGCTGTTACCGGAATGTGCACTCTCCACCCCGACCAGCTCCCCGGGATCTGCTTGAACCACCATCAGTAAAAGGTATGAAAAGGAACTACCTTGTGTGTGACTGAATTCTTACTAGACCCTGCATCATCATCATCATAGACTTCCAGGGACCCGTCTCACCTGTGGGAGACTTACCACCCAGCTGCCCCCATAACATCCCCTGTGAAAGTCCTTAGAGCAGCGCTGGTACAATTTACCAGAAACCGCAGGTGGCGTCACGAACTACCTATCCTAATAATCCCCTGTAAATATCCCCCATTGCACGACCGCCAGGGCCACGGATCGAGCCACCGCTACCAGTGACAACTCCCATAGATTTCCATGGGCTCGGCTCCGAGTACCCCATAGCCCTGGTATCCACAATTGTGGTGCGTGGTCGGAACAACTTTTTGGCGTCACGAACAGGATGCGAAACTTGCAATTGTGAGTCCTGTGTGCCTATTGAACTGTTTATTTCATGAAAGAGACTGTTTGCTGCATTTGGCGCCAAATACCGCCATTTTGCCGCCAAGTTGGCGCCCTCAGGCGCTGGTGAAGAAGGTGGGCGTGCATTCGTGGGCGTGTAACCCCCTGAGGCGCGAAGGATATGGCCGCCCTCTCCAAATGTTACTACAATGTGCGGTCCTGCCCCTCTGCTAAAGAAATCCGCCTCCTCTTCATCCTCTATGCGAAGAGGAGGAGACGCAAATCCCGCCTCCACGGAAGAGACCAGATTGTTCCTGATGGAAACTACACTCTGGCCTGGGACGAGATGGCGGAAGGACAGGAGAATCTGTGCCAAAGATCGGAAGATTTTCTACCTGTGCCGGAGCTGTCCCCAGATAGGGACACCGACCCCGCCATGATGGAGCTGCGGAAGGAGAATGAGGAGCTAAGAAGGAAGCTCCAGAGTCGTGCTGATCTACAGGAGACGGAGAGACGCTGGCGCACCCAAACACAGCGGCTGCTGTGGGACGCAATGTTCTCTCCTACAAGCCAAGGGCCGTCTCCTGAGTTCCTGAAATCGCTGCTGGAGAAGGCTGAGGGACGACCGGAGGTTACCGCCGAAAGTGCTGTACCTGATCCCACCGATACGGAGGTGGAGGAGAAGGAGGCTGAGGAGGTATTGCCCGGACCGGAGTGCCAGTCAGGCCAGGAGGCCACCGCAGAGCACCGCTCCCCGGTAAGGTCACCGGAGGGGTCCCAGCCATCGTTGCCGGAAGTCGACTGGGACGAGATGGAGCGATTAGATGACGTCACTTATGCCGTACAGTGGGAAAGTGAGTGGCGCCGTCGTGAGGAGGAGCAGCAACGTCAAAAGCAAGAGAGAGAAAGAGACATCCAGCGGTCCCGACAGAAACAGCATGAGGAATTCATAGCTGACAAGGAGACCGTCCGCCGGGATAAAGGTACCCTACGGGAACAGCGGCGGCAGGGGTGCGTCACCGAGTTCCAGCTCCGCAAGGGCTGGGGCTTCATCCGCGAGCCGGGCCTCTATCCAGGGGTCTTTGTAAGCCGCAGGGACGTAGAATCCCACCTGCCCATCGGTCATCCTGGGAGGGACCTTATTAATGGGGACATTGTGAGCTACACCCGTCACTGGGGTTTAAAGGGGTGGTATGCCCTGAACGTCTCCATTGTTAGTGACCCCGTCCCCGACACCGGTACTGAAGCGTCCCAGTTCAGAGCTCCCACCGCACCAGGCCGTGCCCCAGCATCGCCCCCTAAATCGCAAACAGCGACCTGCTCTACATCGCAATCAGCGACTTGCTCTACATCGCAACAGGCGACCTGCCCGGCATCGCCCCCTACATCGCAATCAACCAAGTGTCCCGCAACGCAAAACTGCAACTCATTCTGGATCGCAACCGGATGCAACTACAGTTAAAGCGCAGCTGAAACCTGCATCTTTGATGAGAAGTTCTTATTTGCCTGAGACACCCGTTGCGTCCCCGTTGGTTCGCACAAGGACTGTGGCCACGCAAACGCAGATATCGGGCCATGACTTATTTGTTATGGGATCCAAAGGGCATCGCGTTGTTCCAGCCCCAGGAGTGGAAGACGTCAGTGAAAGTTTATAAAAGTGAAGACCGGTAGGACCCAGACAGGGGTTTACCGCATCTAAGAAATGTATAAAGTTTGTTGAGAGAATTGCCATTTTTGCACTTTATTACTGTGTATGTATAGTGTTTACATATTTAAAATAGAATACCCGGATGGGTAAAGCAAAAGTTAAAGTGAGATTCAAAGAATTTGAAAAAGTTAAATATTCATGTGTTGATTAAAATAGTATACCCCGGTTGGGTAACTTCAGTTGAATTATATGTGAATACTTGAAGAGTACAGATGTCTTTTATTATGTCATGGACTGAGAGGCTGAGGACTGTGCCAGCCCAGAACTTATCCTGTAAATAGTTGCGCTTCGGTGCATTATTTTGGTTTTACATGAAACCACTACTACTATCTACCTCTGAAGAAAAACCCGTATGGTGGGCCTAGAGTGAGGTCTGCAGTCAGAAGTCCTGCAGCCCACCCAGGACCCACGTGGGAGGTTTTTGGTGCGGGTCCTCCACAAGTATCTTGTATATATGAGAATGTTTGATATTTTGATACTTTTGTATTTTCCTATTGTACAAATTGTAACGTTTAAGAAATTCGTACCTCCCGGATGGGAAGAGTTATAATGTTTATGTTAATGCAAAACAAAATGTTCTTTTTGTCTTTTACAGCCCGGGAGTGCTGTGTTTTACCAAGGGGGGATGTGTAGCCCAGCTACGCAGGCACACATAAAAGTCCAAGAGAGTGCACAGGAAGGTAACAGCAACGCTTGATATTCATTCACTGTCACTCACACTTTCAGACACACCCATCTGAGATATAAGGGGGAGTGACATGTTCTGAAGTGGTCAGTCAGTCAGCCAACCTAGGAGGGAGAGTAGTGGAATCTGGCTCCTGTCTACGGACGGATCAGCTCAGTGTCAGTCCAAGTGGGACTTAGAGGATACTGAGGGCTACTCAGCAAGCCCTAGAGAAAGCTGACCTCGCCATTGAAAGTACAAGTGTTTATGTTAAGAGCGTGAAGCAGGGCGAAGGGCGCAGTGGAGAAGATAGAGAAGTGCAACAGGTATTGGATTACCTGCACTAAATTGCCGGACACCGGGTCCGAAGCGTTGCTACAGTTTCAAGCTTAGTAACAAGAAAACCGGAGGCATCTGGACTACAGGTCGCAGAGAGCAGCCCTAAGTGTCAATACATAACCGGAGTCAGGTGGAACAGGGACTTTGAGTCAAGTGCACGACAAAAGTAAGGACTTAGTTTCATCACTTAGAAGGCTCCACCACAATGTTGGCCGGGCAGTACAGCTATTGAGAAAGCTGGAGATTCAGAGTTAACTTCGCTTCAGGCAAGTTGGACTCACATGTACATGGAAGTAGAGGAGGCCTCTAACCTGCTCAGCTGTTACCGGAATGTGCACTCTCCACCCCGACCAGCTCCCCGGGATCTGCTTGAACCACCATCAGTAAAAGGTATGAAAAGGAACTACCTTGTGTGTGACTGAATTCTTACTAGACCCTGCATCATCATCATCATAGACTTCCAGGGACCCGTCTCACCTGTGGGAGACTTACCACCCAGCTGCCCCCATAACATCCCCTGTGAAAGTCCTTAGAGCAGCGCTGGTACAATTTACCAGAAACCGCAGGTGGCGTCACGAACTACCTATCCTAATAATCCCCTGTAAATATCCCCCATTGCACGACCGCCAGGGCCACGGATCGAGCCACCGCTACCAGTGACAACTCCCATAGATTTCCATGGGCTCGGCTCCGAGTACCCCATAGCCCTGGTATCCACAATTGTGGTGCGTGGTCGGAACACAAAGACTTCCATTGTCGATTTTGATCTGAAATTTAGATAAATATCAGACATGTCTCCACGATTTTGCACGGACCACCCGGTCCGAGTAAACATTCTACCATGTGAACAGCCCCACAGATAGGTACGAGTGCTGTCCGTGACAAAAATGCTATAGCATTGGACTGGTACATGAAAATCTGACGTCTGGATGAGCCCTTATTTCTTCATTCGGTGATACACAACATTTTTTCGTCTGAAGGTCACATTGTCAGATTCATTCTTCCCCATGTCAAGAGTACACACTACAGGGGTAACGCCATCTGAGCCACTTATGGCATATCTACATTATATGCGCCAACAGTGTAATATGTGAGGGCTCCACTTCTGGGATCCAAGAGGAGAGCGGTACTGTCCTACCCCAATGGGTACTACAGAGGGAAGGTGATTGCACATAGGATATTATATCGTAGTTTTATGAGCAGCCAATGATCTGTTCTTCTTTGGGGTTTCTTACAGAGAAGAGACGCAAGACTGGAGACCTAGAGATGGCCGGGGGCCACACAACATTGCAAGCTGCATGTAGTTCCCCGGGATCAGGCTGTGTATTCCTGATGTGTGTTCCTATAAGCACTATTATTATTATTATTTATTATTATACTACAATTTATTCTATGGTGCCTTACATGTGAAAAGGCGTATAAATAACAAAAACACAATAATCTTGAACAAAACGAGTCACCGACTGGTACAGGAGGAGAGAGGACCCATGATGATCACACATATCTCGTACTAATTACACATTGATAATATATTGGATGCGCAATTACGGAGTCATACTTGGTTACCTAATTCAAGGAGCCTCCTGACGCAGTCTGTTTTTTGGTGGGCACAGGCTAAATAAAGAGGGGTCCCCTTGTTTTGCAATTCTTTCTCAATGTCTGCTCCATATGCTATTAACATTTCGGCACATTCCCTGTGACCTGTGGAGATGAGAGATAGTTTGTCAGATGATCAAACCACGTGGATTCTACTCAAAACAACAATTAATAAATCTGTGAAAATAAAAGCACAGCTAGGTAATAATCTGTCCACATCATTTATCATCTGCACCAACAAAAAATAAAAAAACAGAAAGAAAATTCTCTCCGGTATGGCAAGTAAACAGGATAATTTTGAAAATTTCACTAATTTTAGGCTTCTGAATTGTAAAAACAGAAATAATCAAAACTAATGAAATTTGCACAATATCCAGAATCACTCTAAGGCCGGAGTCACATTACCATAGAATATGGACGAGTGCTATGGGATAAAACATCGCATAGCACTTGGCCCTGTGTTAATCTATGGGGTAGATCACATCTGCGATTATTTTCTCATGCCGAATCGGCATGCGAGAACAATCGTGGCATGCTGCCATTGTCACCGACACTCGGCCGAGTCTCGGCTCACTCGCACCCATATAAGTCTATGGGTGTGAGTGACACAGCGCACATCACTCGGATATCATCTGAGTGCTGTGCGATATACGCCGACGCTGGCAGCGGAGGAGATGGAGAAATTACTTTCTCCGCCTCCTCTGCAGCTGTGCTCCGATCCGCTCTGTGCGAGAGGCTCGGGGCACAGTCGCATGACACTCGGCTCTCGCTCGCAGCAGAGCAGAAGTCGAGGGTCATTAGCATATCGCATCCAATGCCATACGCTAGTCTGACCCCGGCCTAAGGATTGTGCTACTGAGCAAGTGCGACCACCAGCATTAGGTGGACATTGGGGGAAATCAAACAAATAGCAGGATCTAAACACAGGACATTTTTATGTTAATGATGCAAGTTAAATACATTATGTTTTGTCTGATCAAATCTAGGAAATGAAAATGATTTGGAATAATCCTTTATATGTAAAGACTTTTCAAACAACGAAGGAATGACTGATCAGTGGATTGAAATGTAGCTGCAGAGGATCTGATAGAGATCTCCATAAGTATCATCCACCCTGTTCTTGTAATATTATCTGCTAGCTAACAATGATCGCTGGAAACACAAATGTTGCTATGATCAGCATCGATCCAGGTCAGTGCTAAATATTAGTTTATCAGTTTGTTTGTTTTTTATCCTCCAGCCACACGGACGCTATATTGTGTTGTAGCGACATCTACAGTTCCTATTGTGTCATTACACAGCGTGTCAAATATTTATTTTTTCCTGCAGCTAAAATAGGGAAAGTGCAATGATTACAGGGGTTATCAGAAAGGAAAAGTTCTCCAGCATCTTGGAACACATCATTGGATGCTTTTTTTTTTTTTGATGATGCGCTGGCCAAGTCCACTGACCGCTGCAGCTAATCACAAGCCGCAGCGGTCATGCTGTTAGTTGTGGAACGGTGATGCCTCCTCTTTCTGCGTCAACGCTGGATCAAGGTGGATATTGGTAAGAGTATCACTTAGTTATTTTGCTTTACAGCTCCAAGCCTCTGGAAACATTTCATTTTTTGCCTTTAATTACTTTGGCTTAAAAAAAAAAAAAAAGCAATTTTGTTTTTCAATTTTTCTGACATTGAGGCTTTAAAAATAAAAAGCTAAACACGTAATAATAAAGGGATCATTTTAAAACATGAAATAGAAAACCCTGTGAAAAGTGAATCAGTTTGAGTAATCCCTGCTGATCCTGACACAGGTCCAAGCCCATGTTCTCATGTCCGGAAATGCTGCGGTTCTCTTTGTAGCTCTGTTTATTGCTTCTTTTTAAGAGTTTTTAGTGTCAATTTGATGCAGCATTGAAAAAAATAATGCATGAAGAACCACACATTTCCGCAGCGTCTTCAAAGTTGTATTCTAGCTGGAGGAATGATTCACCTATCCATGAGACAACTGGAGAAAAGCGGAGTACAGTGCTCCCATAATCCTACAGATAGAGAACGGAGTGGTGGAGCGGCAGTGGTGATAAAAGTGCACTATTCTGAAGATCAATGGAGGTCCCAGTGGATGGACCCCCGCAGATCTATAAGTTATCACTAGTGATGAGCGAGTATACTCGTTGCTTGGGTTTTCCCTAGCATACTTGGGTGGTCTCCGAGTATTTGGGCGTGCTGGGAGATTTATTTTTTGTCACCGCAGCTGCATAATTTGTGGCTGCTAGACAGCCTGAATACATGTGAGGATTGCCTGTTTGTTAGGAAATCCCTACATGTATTCAGGCTGTCTAGCAGCCGCAAATCATGCAGCTGCGGCGACAAAAACTAAATCTTAGAGCATGCCCAAATATTCGATGAACACACGAGCATGCTCAGGAAAACCCGAGCAACGAGCATACTCGCTCATCACTAGTTATCACCCATTCTGGGAAGAGATGATAACTTCCTACAGGTTCGGACGGGCCCACAGGAGAACAGGGGAATCCTCCGGTAGGCCCCTGTGAAGGAGTGCCAAAGAGCAGTGATAGTACACCCAATTTACATTTTTCAGAAAAAGAGTATCATTTAATTATTCATTAAGAAAGCTAGCCAAATCAATATTACACATAAGCAAAAGTAACTTTGGGTAATAGGGTCAGGTTATTTTTGCATGTAGCTGAACAGCGGGCCCCAAAAATCAATGTTACTGGTGGGCCTTTGCCAACCCAGTCTGACACTGACTTTCTCCATCCAGTATCCCCCTAAGGCCGGGATCACACATGCGTGAAACACGGACGAGTCTCGCATGTGAATTGCCGGCATTGCCGCCGGCACTCAGGAGTGGAATGTATGGCTGCATGTATTTCTATGCAGCCGATCGCTCAGCTCCCAAGTGCTGGCGGCAGTGCCGGGAATTCACATGCGAGACTTGTCCGTGTTTTTCGCATGTGTGATCCCGGCCTAAAATGCACTATGTTGATGAATTTTCATGAGCCACTTTGGTTGAACTGTTAAACGCTACCGATTGCCCAAAAAAATGCAGTGATTACGCTACGAGAGGAACATGGACAGAAATGTATCTTTCTCAATATCTGTAAAGTGTAAGGTGTTACCTCTTACAACTGCTTCATGGAGGGGAAAAGCGAGTTGAGTTTCCAGCTCTGGGTTGGCACCGTGGTCCAGTAACATGCTGACACAAGCCACACTCCCACTGCTGCAGGCATTATACAGGGGGGTGATGCCATCAACCGTCACAATGTTTATCTAGAGAAGAACCAATGTGGAATCAGAAGTGTAAGGCCTTATTCAGACATCAGTCATTTCTAACAACATGCGGGACACCTGCATTAATGTCATCCCATGTGCTCGGCAACCTGAGCAGGCGTGAAGGTTAACTCCAAACTGAAGAAAAGTCCTGAATGAATTCTTTACTGCAGATCCATGAACAAAGACAACATTAAACATAGGTGTCCAAACATCTGACTCATTTCGGAATAGGATTCCTTAATCTCGGATAACACCTTGATGATAAAGTCACCAGGTTGGTCTTCATGAGAAACTTTCCCTAATGTGGACAACTCTGCGTCCTCGTTATATTCCTCCTTACAGTCCGGAGTCTAAATACAGAAACTGCACGAGATGAAGCCGAGATAAAGAACAAAATGGTAACGTGATACAAATAGCTATGATTCTGGAATCTCATTCCGAAACGCATCAGATGATTTTATGCATATTTTTAAAGTTGTCTTTGCACAGGGACCTACAATAAAGAATTTTTTCCAAGAGGACGGAGTGCTGACTTTTCTTCAGTCGCTAATTTTCCTGTACTCCAAAAAAACAAACAGGTTTTCATGATTGTTTTGGATCTGATTTTCATCAGCGTTTGGTCAGTGACAGTTTTTTTGCCTTTAAAAGTAATGATACGGATAAAACTTGTACAGTACATGAAACACTGACTGTATGAGGCTTTAGGGTGCATCTGTATGATACAGCTGCTTAAACAGCCACTAAGCTGTGAAATTAATAAATGATGAATTATTGAACAGTTTGTATTTCATGCTTTATCATCAGAATCAGGCACCGGCTGCACAAAAGGTGTTAAACATTTGATTTTAGTGATCACTTTTGGTACCGCACACTGTGTTGTCAGGATAGTCACACTCACCCGGGCTTGATTCTCCAGTAAAACCTTTGCACAAGATACATGACCTCCTAGGCACGCTTCATGAAGAGGAGTAATCCTGTCTATTGTCAAAATGTTTACATTAAATCCCTGCAAAGAAGATAGAAATATGCCGTTACAAACTATTGTACTTCTATATACATTCTATTTTTATTTTTGGGAATATATGACTAGAATGCATCATTATCTACTATTGATTTAATTATGTATGACATTGCACTATTTGTGTGCATTACATTGTACCAAGCATCTATAGCCCTAACTTTCTGAATTGCATTGTATGGTAATTCATTTTGTGGATATACATATGCGCATATACATAGCCGTTATTAATCCTTGGTAATATTCTGCCATCTGGTGGCTACCCCTTGTACTGCTTTCTTATTTTCATTATTTTGTGTCTCTCATCGTCCTCCTCTTGCTGTCATTGCTTCTTGATTTTCATTATTAACTTTAAATTTGTATTTTTAATTGTATAATTTTGTACCGCAATAAAATAGGTATTGTTTATACACATTTGTTTGATTTCTGGTTATTATGAATAACACATATATTTTATACTGGTACAAAAGTGCCACCAGACTTAATAAAAGAGCACATCTCACACTAGGATTAATTTCCCTCTGTATCTCAAGTATGGCGATAGAAAGGGATATAATTCTGATGGTTTGTCTTTTAGTTTTATAGAAAAATTAGACAGTACAGGACACATTTAGCTTTCTACTTTACTGGGCGATTACTGCGCACACGACATATCAGTAATAAAATCTGACAGGTGATTTGTAAATCAAGTAAAAGAGAATCAGCTCCAAATCTGATCAAATAAGGTTGTCTCTTTTGGACCTTTAGATATAATTAGGAAATGTTCTGTTTGCTGCCCTAGTCCTGAATCCAATTTCCCGGGCTAAGGTAAAGTTACATGTTTTGCCCTCCTTGGCACTCACCACATGGGGCACATGCCCTTTATTGTTTCGCTGAGTCCACCACTCCTTTGAGATCCATTATAGTGTCAGAACATTGCGTCTATCACAGGATCCAGTCCAAAACGGACTCTATCCATACCGAATGATTTAGTTTTAGGTAGAATACCTGCATAATCGAGCCATCATGTTATACCTGAGCAATCAGTGTTTTGACAGTCAAAAGCCTTCCATGAAACGCAGCATCGTGTAGGGGAGATCTGTCTGCCCACGAACCTGCAAAACAGAAATGTGATAAAAGCTCCTTTAAGTCTTTATTCTCATAATCACTCATCACAGTCTTAAACAACGTGGTCTTGGCCAAAAGCTACTCAAATATCATATGAATCTTTACCATTATGAAAGGCGTATTCTCATCACATAGATTTATGAATTTCCACAGGCTATGCCATAAATGTAAGATTCTGCAGGTGAACAACTGGCTACGTCGATGGTGCCGTCAGCAAGGATTTGGATTTCTGTATCACGGAGTGAATTACCTATACGATGGACTACTTGCTAGAGATGGGGTGCACCTTACGAAGACTGGAAAACATGTATTTGGAAGTCGCCTTGCTACACTCATCAGGAGAGCTTTACACTAGAACAATGTGGGAAGGGAAGCAAAACGCCAGCAAAAGCCATACACCTGACAAATACTATTGAGATTTCTGCTATTAGAAGTGAAGGGGAAGAACAAAGACAAAAAAATTTACATAATAAAAATATTGAAGGAAGAGAAACCAATCACAAACTAAAGTGTTTCTATACGAATGCACAAAGCATGGGCAACAAACAAGGAGAACTGGAACTACTAACGCAGGAGAAGTATGATGTCATTGGAATCACTGAGACTTGGTGGGACGATACACATGATTGGAATACAAGGCTAGAAGGATACAACTTATTTGCAAGAAACAGACTTGATAAACGAGGAGGAGGTGTTGCAATGTATGTTAGAAAAGCGTATATCTGCACAGAGATTGACGCTTCAGAGACTGGGAGTTCTGTGGAAACTGTTTGGGTAAGAATACAAGGACAGAACAATGGAAAGGACACCATTGTAGGCATTTACTACAGGCCACCTATGCAAGCTGAAGATATGGATGAACTCTTTATGCATCAAATGGCCAAGTTCTCCAAAAAATATGACATAGTGGTCATGGGAGATTTCAACTATCCAGACATTTGTTGGGAATCTCTCTCAGGCAAAACTAACAGGTCCAGGAAATTCTTATCCTCTCTTGCTGACAACTTTATCTTCCAAAAGGTAATGAGAGAAAACAAGGGGATCTGCTACCTTGGATCTAATCCTCATAAACAGGGAGGAAATGGTGGAGGAGGTAAGAGTGGCTGGGACTCTAGGAGGTAGTGACCATGCTATTTTAAAATTTTGGATAACAAGAGGAGGAAGACCTGTGAAGACTCAGACGTCAAGGTTAGATTTCAGAAAGGCAGATTTTAAGGAACTCAGAAAGAGAATTGGAGGGATCCAATGGCTGGATATCCTTAAGGACAAAAATGTCCAGGAAGGATGGAAAATCTTGAAAAATGAGATTCTCAAAGCACAATCGTTAACAATTCCGAAAAGAGGGAAGAATGGGAAGCATTTAAGGAAACCAGGATGGATGAACATAGAACTTAAACACATGCTAAAAAGGAAGAAAGAAATGTTTATCAAATGGAAAGAGGGAGGCATATCTAAAGAAGAATATAATGCCGTCTGCAGAACCTGCAGGGCACAAATCAGATTATCTAAAGCTGACAATGAATTAAGGCTTGCAAGTGACGTCAAAAGCAACAAAAAAGGATTTTGGGGATACGTCAAAAGTAAAAGAAAAGTCAAAGATGCTATAGGATTTTTACAGGATGAAAATGATGAAATGGTAAGTCAGGATGTTGAGAAGGCTGAACTTTTAAATTCCTATTTTGCATCTGTTTTCTCTCAGAAAGGAAAAGTAACATCAACTGATCTTCACTGTCCTATTAAAGGAATAGAAGAATCCAGGATATCTATAAACAGAAAGACAGTGAGGAAACACTTAGCTAACATAAATGAATTCAAGTCTCCAGGTCCAGATGAATTACACCCCAGGGTACTGAAGGAGATAGCAGAAGAAATTCTTGAACCACTGTCCATAATCTTTGAAAATTCTTGGAGAACAGGAGAAGTCCCAGAAGACTGGAGAAGAGCAAATGTTGTTCCTATCTTCAAAAAGGGGAAGAAGGTGGACCCAGGGAACTACAGGCCGGTGAGTCTGACTTCTATACCAGGAAAGATCTTTGAACAAATTATTAAAGAACATGTATGCAAGTACCTGGATAAGAATGAAGTGATTAAACAGAGTCAGCATGGGTTTGTAACTAATAAGTCATGTCAGACTAACTTAATTTCCTTCTATGACAGAATCACTGACTGGGTGGATCAGGGAAATGCTGTAGATATAGTATATCTTGACTTCAGCAAAGCATTTGACAAAGTATCTCACACAATCCTTATTGAAAAAATGACTAAGTATGGAATGGACAAGGCAACTGTTAGGTGGATTCATAACTGGCTTAGTGATCGGACCCAAAGAGTGGTTGTAAATGGCTGCACTTCCAGTTGGAAGAATGTCTCAAGTGGGGTACCACAAGGCTCTGTTTTGGGCCCTGTATTGTTCAACATCTTTATCAGTGATTTAGATGAAGGAATTGAGGGTAAACTGATCAAATTTGCTGATGACACAAAGCTAGGAGGGGTAGCTAATACTAGAGAAGAGAGAGAGAGGATTCAAAAAGATATACATAAACTGGAGCAGTGGGCAGCAACTAACAGAATGGATTTTAACAGGGAAAAATGCAAAGTACTACATCTGGGCAATAAAAATGAAAAAAGCATATACAAAATGGGAGGAATAGGGCTAAGTAACAGCACATGTGAAAAAGGCTTGGGTATACTAATTGATCACAGACTTAACATGAGTCAACAGTGTGATGCAGCAGCAAAAAAGGCAAATGCAATTCTAGGATGTATCAACAGAAGCATACAGTCTAGATCACGTGAGGTCATTATTGCCCTCTACTCCTCTTTGGTCAGACCTCATCTGGAATACTGTGTCCAGTTTTGGGCACCACATTTTAAAAAAGACATCAACAAACTGGAGCAAGTTCAGAGAAGAGCCACCAGAATGGTGACCGGTCTGCAAACCATGTCCTATGAGGAACGGTTGCAGGATTTGGGAATGTTTAGCTTGCAAAAAAGAAGACTGAGAGGAGACTTAATAGCTGTCTACAAATATCTCAAGGGCTGTCACATTGTAGAAGGATCATCTTTATTCTCATTTGCACAAGGAAAGACTAGAAGCAATGGGATGAAACTGAATGGGAGGAGACACAGATTAGATATTAGAAAAAACTTTTTGACAGTTAGGGTGATCAATGAGTGGAACAGGCTGCCACAAGAGGTGGTGAGTTCTCCTTCAATGGAAGTCTTCAAACAGAGGCTGGATAGACATCTGTCTGGGATGATTTAGAGAATCCTGCTTTGAGCAGGGGGTTGGACCAGAAGGCCCAGGAGGTCCCTTCCAACTCTACCATTCTATGATTCTATGATTCTATATGTGGATCTCCCCAATGGGACCTGCATCTATCCCAGTAACATCATGTGCTGTTGTCAGTGGAGTGTTGGTTACAAGTCCCATAGAGATAAATGGGAATTCCAACCACTTATGCACTATTATTATTATTAATATTTATTTCTATAGCACCATTGATTCCATGGTGCTGTACATGAGAAGGGGTTACATACAAATTACAGGTATCACTTACAGTAAACAAACTAACAATGACAGATTGATAAAGAGGGGAGAGGACCCTGCCCTTTCGGGCTTACATTCTACAGGATGGTGGGGAAAGAGACAGCAGGTTGGGGGGTAGCAGCAGTTCCGGTGTTGGTTGAGGCGATATCTCCGGTAGTGGTGAGGAGGCAGGGGGTCATTGCAGGCTGTAAGCTTTCCTGAAGAGGTGGGTTTTCAGGTTCCATCTGAAGTATCCGACTGTGGTTGATAGTCGGACGTGTTGGGGCAAAGAATTACATAGGATGGGGGATATTCGGGAGACGTCTTGGAGGTGGTTGAGTGAGGAGCGAATAAGTGTGGAGGAGAGAAGGAGGTCTTGGGAGGATCGGAGATTATGTGAGGGAAGATATCGGTAGATTAGTTCAGAGATATATGGAGGAGACAGGTCATAGATGGCTTTGTAGGTCAGTATTAGTAATTTGAACTGGATGCACTGAGGAAATGGGAGCCAGTGAAGAGATCTGCAGAGGGGAGAAGCGGAGGAGTAGCGAAAAGAGAGATGAATTAGTCGGGCAGCAGAGTTAAGGATGGACTGGAGAGGTGCGAGGGTGTTAGCAGGGAGGCCAGAGAAAAGGATGTTGCAGTAGTCGAGGCGGGAGATGATGAGGGCGTGCACAATCATTTTAGTAGAGTGAGGGTTGAGGAAAGGACGGATTCTTGAAATATTTTTGAGCTGAAGGCGACAGGAGGTAGAAAGAGCTTGGATGTGCGGTTTGAAGGACAGGGCAGAGTCCAGGGTTACTCCAAGGCAGCGGACTTCTGGTACGGGGGAAAGCGTGATGTCGTTAATTGTCATGGATAGGTCAGGTAAGGAAGATCTGTGAGATGGGGAAAGATGATGAGTTCAGATTTGTCCACACTGAGTTTGAGGAAGCGGGAGGAGAAGAAGGAGGATATGGCTGATAGACACTCCGGGATTCTGGACAGCAGAGAGGTGACGTCTGGGCCAGAGAGGTATATCTGAGTGTCATCAGCATAAAGGTGGTACTGGAATCCGTGGGACTTTATGAGTTGCCCCAGGCCAAGTGTATAGATTGAGAAGAGTAGGGGTCCTAGAACAGAGCCTTGGGGGACTCCAACAGAGAGAGGGTGGAACGAGGAGGTAGTGTGGGAGTGGGAGACGCTGAATGTGCGGTTGGAAAGGTATGAGGAGATCCAGGATAGGGCGAGGTCCTTGACGCCAAAGGAGGAGAGAATCTGTAGTAGAAGGCAGCGGTCAACTGTGTCAAAAGCAGAGGACAGGTCAAGAAGCAGGAGTATAGAGTATTGTCCGTTCGCTTTGGCTGTAAGTAGGTCATTAGTAATTTTGGTCAGGGCTGTTTCAGTGGAGTGATGGGGGCAGAAACCAGATTGTAGAGTGTCAAAGAGCAAGTTAGAAGAGAGGTGGTAGGAAATCTCAGAGTGGACGTGCAGCTCCAGTAGTTTGGAAGCGAATGGGAGCAGCGATATTGGGTGATAGCTGGATATAGCGGTTGGTTCGAGGGTTGGCTTTTTAAGGATAGGCGTGATTGTGGCATGTTTGAAAGCAGAAGGGAAGGTACCGGAAGTTAGTGACAGCTTGAAG
Source organism: Oophaga sylvatica (assembly GCA_033576555.1). Taxonomy (NCBI): domain Eukaryota; kingdom Metazoa; phylum Chordata; class Amphibia; order Anura; family Dendrobatidae; genus Oophaga; species Oophaga sylvatica. Next base: position 591,132,471 of record JARQOD010000002.1, on the reverse strand, counting down.
AGGTGGGTTAGGGATGGGATAATAGTGGTGGTGAGGTTGGGGAGGAGGTGGGTTGGGATGGGGTCAAGAGCACAGGTTGTGAGGTGCGATTGGAGAGGAGACAATTAAGCTCCCCTTTGATGATGTTGGAGAGGGAGGTTATGGGGTTTGGGCATTGGTCTGGTATACAAAGGGGTTGTGGTGGTTGAACAATGAAGACTTGCCTTGTTTGGTCGATCTTATTTTGAAGTGTGTGGCAAAGTCCTCAGCAGAGATGAGGGAGGTAGGAGGGACAGTGGTGGGCGGAGGAGGGAGATAAAAGTTTTGCATAACTGTTTGGGGTTGTAGGATAGGGAAGATACGAGGGTTGTGATGTAGGCCTGTTTAGCAGAGGTGAGGGCAGATTTGAAAGAGAGTGTTGCTTGTTTGAATGCAGTGAAGTCGTCTTGCGAATTTGTTTTCTTTCAACGCCGCTCTGCAATCCTGGACACTTGCCAGAGGTTTTTAGTGATGTTATTGTGCCAGGGTTGTCTGTTGGTACGTCGCACTCTGCCATGAACGAGAGGGGCAACCGTGTCAATAGCCAATGCGAGAGTGGCACTGTAGAAAGCAATGGCACTGAATGTGTCGTGGAGTGAGGATATGGATGCCAGTGGTAGAATAGTCCGAGAATGTGTGGATGTCTAGATGTGCAAGGTTTCTGCGGGGGTGCGCATGTTGCTGGACATGGGTGACAGGAGAGGAGGACAGGGATGAGAAAGTGAGTAGATGGTGGTCGGATAGAGGGAGAGGGGAGGTGGTGAAGTCAGAGAGCAAAAACGGGTGAAGAGCAGGTCTAATGTATGTCCGTCCGTGTGGGTGGCTGAGGAGGAGCACTGAATAAGTCCAAAGGGTGAAGTAAGGGACAGGAGTTTGGAGCCTGCTGTCTGAAGGGTATCAGTGGGGATGTTTAAGTCACCCATGATGATAGTGGGGATGTCAGTGGAAAGAAAGTGAAGAAGCCAGGTAGAGAATTGGTCGATGAAGGCAGTGGTCGGAAGGAGGTCTGTATATGACGGCCACTTGGAGGTTGGAAGGAGAGTAGATGCGGACAGAGTGGACTTCAAAAGAGGGGAGGATTAGGGAGGGAAGAGGTGGGATTGGGTTAAAGGTGTAGTTAGAGGAAAGGAGAATACCCACTCCTCCACCATGTCTGATTCCACTATGGTGCACGTTAGTGACCATACCTACTCAGAGGGACTTGCGTGTCACTAGAAATCCAGCCTCTGCTTCGGTATAATAATCTCTGCAGTCGGAGATGATCTGCACGTTCTCAGGTCTGATGGTTGGACAGAATCAGACTCCAAGGCACTGGGAGAGAGGTATCGAGTTTGGGGAAATCCATGTTTATAGGCTGGGGTTAGTTTGAAAAAAAAAACGGCTTTATTCATCCTTCCTGGGTCCAGTGCGGCGTCTTCGCCACTGTCTATTATTGTCTGCAGCGCTGATTTCATATGGATATCGCTGCAACCAATAATTGAGCAGCTTGTACCGTCAACTCTTTAGAGCCACTGAGTTATTGTCTGCAGTGCTATCAACGTGACGGCAAAGCTGCAGGCAATTACAGACATGGGGAGCAGCGGTGTAGACTCAGTGCAGGACCAGGGGAGGGAGAGTAAAAGAGTAAAGCACAGTTTGTTAGCTTTAAAAACAAACAGCGCCAGGGGACAGGACTATTCTGAAACCAAGAAACCCCTTACAGCAGTGTTTCTCAACTCCAGTCCTCAGGACCCACCAACAGGTCATGTTTTCAGGATTTCCTTAGTATTGCACAGGTGATAATTTTATCACCTGCTCAAGCATTAATTCCATCACCTTTGCAATACTAAGGAAATCCTGAAAACATGACCTGTTGGTGGGTCCTGAGGACTGGAGTTGAGAAACACTGCCTTACAGAATCATTAGCATCAGTGTCTGTAGCAACTTCAGAGTCTGTGCCGATAATTTGTGCAGGCATCTTAGGGGTCATGGTCAGGAGCTCAGCCACTTCATTTTATCCCTAAGTAGGCCAGTGTCACATTTGCGAGTGTGATGCAGGAAACTCGCATAAATTTCTCGCATCAACACCTGGCACTGCCGCCAGCACTCAGACCGGAGCATGCGGCTGCATAGAAATACATGCAGCCGCACGCTCAGGTACGAGTGCCGAGTGTTGATGCGAGAAACTCGTGCGAGTTTCTCGCATCACACTCGCAAATGTGACACTGGCCAAAAAATAAAGAGAACACTGAAATACCACATCCTAGATATCATTGAATGAAATATTTCAGTTGCCTGTATGCCTACAATGCCTGGGCATGCTCCTGATGAGTCGGCGGATGTTCTCCTGAGGGATCACCTCCGAAACCTGGATTAAAGCATCAGTAAACTCCTGGACAGTCTGTGGTGCAATGTGGCGTTGGTGGATGGAGCAAGACATTATGTCCCAGATGTGCGCAATTTCAGGGCTGGGAAACAGGAAGGCCAGTCAATAGCATCAATGCCTTCATCATGCAGGAACTATGTACTAACACACTTCAGCCACATGAGGCCTAGCATTGTCATGCATCAGGAGGAACCCAAGGCCCACTGCACCTGCATATGGTCTCTCAATGGGTCTGAGGATCTCGTCCCGGTACCTAATGGCAGTCAGTGTACCTCTGGTTAGCACAAAGAAGGGCGGTGCAGCCCCCCAAAGAAATGCCACCCCACATCATTAGTGACCCACTGCCAAACTGGTCATGCTGGAGTATGTTGCAGGCAGCAGAACATTCTCCACGGCATCTCCAGAATCTGTCACAAGTGCTCAGTGTCATCTAATTCTCATCCGTGAAGAGCACAGGGCGCCAATGTCGAATCTGCCAATCTTGGTGTTCTCTGGCAAATAGTAATCACCTTGCATTGTATTGGACTGTAAGCACAACACCCACTTGTGGATGTCAGGCCCTCATACCACCCACATGGAGTCTGTTGCTGACAGTTTGAGCAGACACATGGATGTTAGTGGCCTGCAAGAGGTCATTTTGTAGGGCTGTAGCATTGCTCCTCCTGTTCCTCCTTGCACAAAGGAGGAGGTAGCGGTCCTGTTGCTGGGTTGTTGCCCTCCTACAGCCCCCTCCATGTCTCCTGGTATCTGCTCCATGCTCTGGACACTGTGCTGACAGACACAGCTACTATTCTTGACACAGCTCGCATTGATGTGCCATCTTGGATGAGCTGTGCTACCTGAGTAACTTCTGTAGGTTGTAGTCACCACTTCATGTAAGTACCTCTAGGGGTGAGAGCTATGACAAAATGCAAAAGTGACCAAAACAACAGCCAAAAAGGATGAGAACAGAGAAATAGATTGTGGTCATCCCCTGCAGAACCACTCCTTTATAGGTGTTGCCTTGCTAATTGCCTATCATTTCTACCTATTGTCTGTTTCATTTGCACAACAGCAGGAGATATTGTTTCATAATCAGAGTTGCTTCATAACTGGACAGCTTGATGTTTGCAATTGGAATATTTTCAGTGATATCTATGATGTGGTATTTTAGTGCTCCCTTTATTCTTGAGCACTGCATATACATTTATATATAGCACAGCGGCTTTGCCAGAGTTGACGGGACAAGTTGCTCAGAGCTGCTGAGCTCATGTATTGGCTGCAGCTTTGTTGATATAATGTCAGTGCTGAAGACAATAACAGACACCAGGAGCAGCGGTAGAGACTCCGTACTGGTGGTAAAGGGTATGCCACACTAAACAATATCGCTAACGGGATCGCTAAAAAACGTCACTATTTAGCGATCCCGTTAGCGATATTGTTCAGTGCGGCAGCTTCCAGCGACGAGCTTCCTGCTGTGATCTCGCTCGTCGCTGGAATCGCTCCGGACCCTATTTCATCGCTGGCGCTCCCGCTGGGTAAGTATCTAATCGCTGTGTGGCACCTTTTCTTAGCGATTTAGCGGTACTTTTGTACCGCTAAAGTCGTTAAGAAGATCGCTAACGGCGATAGCGTCGTTAACTATATCGCTAAATGTGGCCGCATTTAGCGATATAGAAACAATCCCGCTAGCGATCTCATTAGTATGCAACGCTAACGAGATCGCTAGCGGGATAGCTTAGTGTGGCAGTACCTTAAGGGTGAGAAAAGTATAGTCTGTTTTTTAAAAAATTGTGGGTGGCGGACAAGTGGTTTCTAAAATTGGAAAACCATTTTGTCAGGGGGTTACCACGACAGTGTGGAGCCAGAAGACCGCAGCGTCTGATTGCTCCTACTCTGGCGCTGAGAAGAAGCACTTCTGCAAGAAGAAACTCATTTAAAATGAAGAACAGGGGTTAATCGGCCATGTTGGGAATCCCTGTATTCACAGCTAAGCTTAGTTAGCCACTCCTTTACATTTATAATCTGGGCTCTGTTACAAATCCTTGTCAGGGCTAGCATTTGCTGCATGGCTAGTGGTTGGAGAGGAGTACATATGAGAAGGAGAGTTGGAGGAGTTATCTGTGACTGTTGTATGGTTTGTATGTGTGGTAATTCCTTATCCTTCACTATTTTGGTTTATTCCCCTACCTTCACACCCCGGTGCATTCCTCTGTTATATGTGTGTGAATATTTTGTTTGCCTGGAGTTTTGTTAACTCTTGTCTGTGTTGCCTTGTTTGTTGGGTTGGTGTACTACGTTGCACAGTAAGGCCCCTCTTCCATGGGTGGGGGAAGAGAACAGACGGAGGGCTAACTCAGGAGATAAGGCAAGGGCAGAGGTCCCGGCCTCTTCACCATCTGAAGTATCCCGGGGACCGGGGCGAGCTAGGGTGCCCTCCTAGTGTTAGGGACAGGGAAGATGCCCCTGGTCCCGTGTCACCCGACAGCTATGTCGTGACACACTTTAAAAGAAGTCCATGTGCAGCCATTATTCTATACTGTGAAATTAATTTTGGCCATAGTGGAAACTGAATTGCAAGGAAGACCATCATGCCACACTAGAAAGTGACAGTCCACCATTTAAAACATTTTGTAAATTGGTGCAAAATTGCATGTTAGTAAATGTATTATATTTTTTTTATAGGAGTTGGGCCTCATACTGAACTTTTACTGAAACTGACCTCCAATTCCACTGTGCAAAAATATTTACAGTTAAGAATAATGGTCGCAACTGACCAAGAAAAATTGTTTGAAATGTTCCAAAAAAAATTGCACAACTTTTGGCATTTTTATTCCACTCCTGACCAGCTTTAAATTTTTAAAAAGTCGGAGGATCTTGGGCAGAATAGAGAGTAGCTGAGCACACCTGACAAATTATGCCAAAAGTAGTGTATATTATAATAAGAATGTTCACCAGACTGGAGTAACTTTTCTGGCGGTGGCGCAGAGCAGTTACAAGATGAGCTAAATTCATTTATCAAGACTGATGTGCAAAACGCCAATCTAAAATACAAGCCAATATGCTAATTATCTGCAGCCACCACTAGAGGGAGTAAAGGGTTATTCAGCCTCAGCCATTCATGTGCTACACTGCTTCCAGTAACAGTAACTCCTATGGAAGTTCATAGGAGTTACAGAAAGGGTTTAACACAGCAAGCTATACTGTTTCTGTAAATCAGGAGTAATAAAAAGTGAGCAGCTCACTGTATAGTACAGTACTGTACAGAAGATGTGCAGAGCTGCTTCTGCCATCAGGAGAGATGAGCATCTTGGCTCAGACGGTGGTCTAAGCTGTCTCCCATGGAGCAGCATTTTGCCACTACCCAGGAGTGTAACTCGACTGATTCTCCAGTTGTTGCTGTCTGTATTCAATTGTATTTGTAGCTTACAATTGAAAAAAATAGCATCGCCAGCATGGCAGAGGAGTGGCGCTTATCAGCCCTCGCCTTAATATCACAGTTGTGCTGAACACAGCGGGATGGCAAGTGCTCCAGAGGAGCTGAAGACAGAAGACTTATTGTATGTTACTTTGGACAGGGGAGGGAAAGAGGGCTATAGTGTGAAGGAGTAATGTAAGAAAGAACAACATTAGTGGGGATAATGTGAAAGGACAGAACTGAAAGCTTGTGGGGGACAGTATGGAGAGGGGAAAGCTAGAGGGGAACAGTATGGAGAGGGGAAAGCTTGTGGTAAACAGTATGGAGAGGGGAAACCTAGTGGGGTACAGTATGGAGAGGGGAAAGCTAGTAGGGGACAGTATGGAGAGGGGAAAACTTGTGGGAAACAGTATGGAGAGAGGAAAGCTTGTGGGGAACAGTATGAAGAGGGGAAAGCTAGTGGGGAACAGTATGGAGAGGGGAAAATTTGTGGAAAACATGGAGAAGGGAAAACTAGTGGGGAACAGTATGGTGAGGGGAAGGCTAGTGGGGAACAGAATGGAGAGAGGAAAGCTTGTGGGGAACAGTATGGAGAGGGGAAACCTAGTGGGGAACAATATGGAGAGGGGAAAGCTTGTGGGGAACAGTATGGAGAGGGGAAAGCTAATGGGGAACAGTATGAAGAGGGGAAATCTAGGGGGAACAGTATGGAGGGGAAAGCTAGTGGGGAACAGTATGGAGAGGGGAAAGCTTGTGGGGAACAGTATGGAAAGTGGAAAGCTTGTGGGGAACAGTATGGAGAGGGGAAAGCTAGTGGGGAACAGTATGGAGGGGAAAGCTTGTGGGGAACAGTAAGGAGAGGGGAAAGCTTGTGGAGAACAAATGTAAAGGGAAAACACTGGACCTAGACCGAAAAAGATACAGGCACAAAGGAGGAATATGGGCTGATGACTTAGAAGCTGCTGGTGATTTATTAGTAGGCTCTGTGCTTGCCTGCTGAAAATAATAAATGAAACCAGAAAAAATCACCGCGCTAGCTAAGGACACTTGGTGTAAGGTATACAAGCCCAACAGTATTGACAAACGGCAAGAAAAGAGGGTAGACTCACTGTCAACTGGAGAAAGTTCATAGAGAGACAATGGTATAGTTCTGCATTAATACAGAGAGCTGCATGAGAATGACAGATTAATGCTGTACTCACTGTTTGAAGCTAGAGTCTAAAGGCTGAATACCTGCAAGGGGAAGCCGCCGCGTGGAGCGTTACTATGGTGGAGGTCGGCAAACTCACTGCGCGCCCCGGCCGAAAGCGACGCAGAGGTAGCGACAGGAAGAGGCGGGACTATAGGGTGACGTCACCGATTAGTCTGACACGAACGTCGGAGAGCAGGGGCTAGATTTGCTTGTATACCTTACACCAGGTGTCCTTAGCTAGTGTGGTGATTTTTTCTTGTGGAGAACAGTATGGAAAGGGGAAAGCTTGTGTGGAACAGTATGAGAGGGGAAAGCTTGTGTGGAACAGTATGAAGAGGGGAAAGCGTGTGGGGAACAGTATGGAGAGGAGAAAGCTTGTGGGGATCAGTATGGAGAGGGGAAAGCTTGTGGGGAACGTATAGAGCAGAAGATTGTGGAGGACAGTATGGATAGGGTGAATCATGTGGGAAGCAGTACAGTGGCTTGAGAAAGTGTTCACCTCATTGGCATTTTTTTGTGGCTTCAGTTCCTGTAAAGAACATGCCTACAACTGTGAACATTTGGTTTTCTTTTTATTGCGAAGCAAACAACAAATAGGACAAAATAACTGAAAACATCAGTTATGTGTGCATAACTATTCACCCCTCAAAAAGTCAGTACTTTATAGAGCCTCCTTTTATTGCAATTACAGCGCAAGTCACTTTGGATAAAGGGTATGCCACACTAAACAAGAACGCCAACGAGATCGCTAAAAAACGTCACTATTTAGCAATCTCGTTAGTGACGTTGTTGTGTGTGGCATATAGCAACGACGTGGCCCCTGCTGTGAACTCGTTCATCGTTCACTAGCGTTCTGGACCGTATTTTTATCGTTGGCGTCCCGCTGGTGAGCATATATCGCTGAGTGTGGCACCTTTTTGTGAGCGATGTGCGGTGTTTTTGTACCGCCAAAGTCGTTAAGGAGATCGCTAACCGCGATAGCGTCCTTAACGACATCGCTAAATTAGGCAGCTACTAGCGATATTGAAACGATCCCGCTAGCGATCGCATTAGTATGCGTCGTTATCGTGATCGCTAGCGGGATCGTTAAGTGTGGCAGTACCTTAAGTCTCTATGAGCTTTCCACATCTTGCCATGGGGATTTATACCCATTCTTCAAGGTGAAACTACTCCAGCTCCTACAAGTTAGATGGTTTTCTCTGGTGAACAGCAATCTTCATATCTGACCACAGATTCTCAATTGGATTAAGGTCTGGACTTTGACTAGGCCACTCCAGAACATTTACATATTTCCCCTTAAACCACTTGAGTGTTGCTGTAGCAGTATGCTTTGAGTCAGTCTTGTTGGAAGGTGAACCTCCATCCCAGTCTCAAATCACTGACAGACTGAAACAGGTTTGGCTCAAAATATCCCTGTTTTTCGCACCATCCATCTTCCCCTTGACTCAGACTATTTCCACTGCTCCTGAAAAACATCCCCACAGCATGCTGCTGCCACCAACATGTTTCACTCTGAGGATGGTGTCATTAGGGTGATGAGGTTTGTTGGTTTGGCACCAGACATAGTGTTTATCTTGGTGGCCAAAAAGTTAAATTTTGGTCTCTTCTGATCATAGCACCTTCCTCCATACATTTCAGGAGTCTCTCATGTCTTTCGACAAACTTAAAACGAGCCTTATAATGTTTGTGTGTAAGAAAAGACTTTTTATGCCCTCTCTTCCATAAAGGCCACCTCTATGGAATGTACAACTTATTGTGGTCGTATGGACAGATACTCCAGTATCTGGGAACTCTGCAGCTCCATCAGGGTTACCTTTAGTCTCTGTGTTGCCTCATTGATTAATGCCCTCCATGCTCAGACAGAGTTTTGGTGGGTGGCCCTCTCTTGACAGGTTTGTTGTTCTTTCAATTTGATAATCCATTTGATGGTGTACCGGGGGATCATCAGAGGTTGGGATGTTGTTTTTTTTTTTTATAATCCAACCCTGACTTGTACATCTCAACAACTTTGTCCCTGACTTGTTTGGAGATGTCCTTGGTTATCATGATGTTGTTTGGTTAGTGGTGCCTCTTGTTAATGGTGTTGTAGCCTCTGTGGACTTTCCGAAATGGTGTGTATATACTGACTAACCATGTGACCAGGGCCGGCTCCAGGTTTTTATGGGCCTCGGGCGAAAGAGTCTCAGTGGGCCCCTTTAACACAGACCACGATTCATGATGCAGATACTGCAGAGAAATATGGGTATAGTACAATGTCAAACACTTCACTTCTTCCATTACATGAGTGATATCTATTGTAAATTCTACAATAGCTCAGAATCCGCCAAATCCTCACAGCGCACAGTACAGACCGGACAGTACAGTCCTCCATACAATATTATGGGCACCACATAGTCTCCTCCTCATCACCCATATAAAACCCCATGCAGGATGTCACCCCCCCATCCCCATATAATGCTCCATACAGAATACTGGACCCAATATAATGCTCCATACAGAATACTGGACCACATAAATTGCTCCATACAGGATACTGGTCCCCATATAATGCTCCATACAAAATATGGAGCTCTCCTCTGCACTGTGCTGCGTTCTGCACTGTTACGGCTCAGGAAAGGGGGCTGTGGAAAGACTCCCCATTATCATCATCATTGCTTTCCCATCATCATCATTGCCTCCCCATCATCATCATCATCATCGTCTCCCCATCATCATCATTGCCTCCTCACCACCATCACTGCCTCCCCCCACCACCATCACACATACAGCACCGCAGCACTCTCTCACATACAACACACACACACGCACATCTCACCTGTCCGGCGTCCGCGCTCTCTCTGCCACAGCCGGCCGCTGAATGATGACGTCATTCAGCGGCGCTGCTGTGAGAGGAAGCGCAGGCGCCCTGCAGGCGCCCCCTGGAGTCCGGAGCTGCGGCAGCGGAGGCACGGGGAGAGGTAAGTATTGTGCCGGCTGCTGCCGGGGCCCTGAGCAAGCGGGGGGGGGCCCAGTGGCGGCGCTGGTACCGCTCTCCTCCGCTAACGGGCGCCGGGGTGCCCGACGGCGAGTGGGCCCCCCGCCTGCTCAGGGCCCCGGCACTTGCCCGGGTATGTCAGATGCTGACGCCAGCCCTGCATGTGACACTTAGATTGCACACAGGTGGACTTCCTTTCACTAAGCATGCGACTTATGAAGGTAATTGCTTTCAACAGAAATTTTTGGGTGTTTCATAGCAAAAGGGGTGAACACATATGCACATGCAAATTTTTAGTTATTTAATCCTATAAATGTAAGCCTATATTTTTTTAGTTCACTTCATCAAGTTAGACTATTTAATGATAATGCATCACACAAAAATCGGATTACTAAAATATTTAAATACATTTTGTAATGTACCAAAAAAGCTAAAAAGGCATGGGACGTGAATACTTTTGCAAGCCACTATATGTAGAGGCAGTAGCATGAGAAGATAATGTATTGTAGAGATAGGTATAGCATGAGGATAAACCGTCGAGAGGGGACAGCGTGGAGTAGTAATCTCTATTCAAATCTAACCTCAGTCTCTGCCCATCCAGACTGATTGGCTTCTCGCCTCAGTAGTTCCAATCACACCAAGGACAAGACCTGCAAACAGTTTGTATGTTCTCCTCGTGTTTGCGAGGTTTTCTTCCGGTTTCTCTGGTTTCCTCCCACACTTCAAAGACATACTGATAGGGAATCTAGATCATGAGCCCCAATGGGGACAGTGATGATGATGCCTGTAAAGTGCTGTGGAAAATAATTAACCTATTTAAGTGATAAATAACTAATTAAATGAGTATCGCCCTTCCTTGCCTAGATGTCAGACTGTTCAGTACAAGCTACAGCTTTCAGCAAGGCTGGAATGTATACGTGGCTGTTTTGTGACATTTGGTAATACGATGGAGCTCTGAAGCGTAAAACAGAGTAGTCACCATTGTAAAAATATATTAAGACACCACTTCAGAGTTTTTATTTGTTTTGTTTTTTTATTGGAGAGCTGAAGTCGTGCTTTTAGGCCGGGGTCAGACGTGCGAGAAACTTGGACAAGTCTCGCACGTCAATACCAGGTACTACCGCCGGCACTCAGGACCAGAGTGTGTGGCTGCATAGAAATACATGCAGCTGCACGCTCTGATCCGAATGCCGGCGGTAGTGCCGGGTGTTGACGTGCGAGACTCGTCCGAGTTTCTCACACGTCTGACCCCAGCCTTAATCTAAGATCCTTTCCCCTGGTCTTACACTTACCCGCCATTGTTTTCACCTTTTATCGCCACCGCTCACCCCTGTGTCCAGCAGTTTGTGACTTGCAGGATCGCTCCAGTGTTTGCTGGAGAGAATTGGAGGTCACTTTTCAATACACGTCTATACGAGCCTTGCACTAGGTCTCATAGACTTGCATTGAGAGCTAGTGACTTGTCTCTAACCTCTAGTCAGTCAGAAGTTGCAGTCGGTGGTGCGGGACAGGAGATGTGCAGATAAAAGGTGAAGACGGTGGTGGATAAATATAATAATCGGGTCAGGGACCTTAGATTAGTAGCACCACTCCAGCACTGTAAAAATACAAAACGCTGGAGTGGTGCTTTAGAAATTAAATTTTGAACCTAAGCACTACATACTGAAGGGTAGAGAGTCACCGTATGGAAGAAGCCATATAAGCAGTGGGGGACTGGGATTGCCAAGGGCAACTCCAGGGCTCCACTGTTCAACTACATGCAAATGAGATATTATCCTTAATCACAGATTTATACAACAACGAACTGGGTAGATTGTTACATGAATAAGATGCCGCCTCTGTCTGTACATAGTGAATCAAGTATATTGTGCCAAGTACTGCTTATATAAGAGGTTGGGGGCCCACTACTGCACAGGGGCTCACCAAAGGATTCTCCTGTGGGCCAGTCCAAGCCTGCATATAAGAGTTACAAATGCTAAAATTGCTGTTTCTTTGCTCAACTTGACTTAAAAAAAAATGAAATAAAAAAAGGTCACCAAAAAGTCACATCTAAATCAAATAAGAACCAATAAAAATTACAGCTTGCCCCGAAAAAAAAATGAAACCTCACTCAAAACAATTTCTATTTTATTTTTACTAAAAAAAAAAAAAGTTTTAGTAAAATAAAAAAAATAATATTATATTAATTTGGTTTTGGAATAATTGCGACCCCAGAGCAGAATATCAAGAAGGTGCCGAAACTCAGGGCACAATTGAAAAATCTAGTAAATTAGTGAGTGGCATTATGTGCCAAATCAAACGTAGGGGCATATTTTCGATCTGCTAGACCACCCCTGTAGAGTCGGTGGACAGAGAATTGGACATATCATTCGGTTCAGAATTAACATTGTACCGTTCCCCCACTCCATCATTTCTTCTCTCCCCGTCCAGCTACATGCACCCTCCTACACATATAGACGTACCTCCCTGGAAGGTGTGACAGATGTGATCGCCATAAAGGGCATTTCTTAGTTCCCAGGGTAAACAAGTTCCCAATAGCTCCTGTCTCTGTGAGACCTCTCTTCTTACATGGAGAGCCAGTTTAGAGCACGCAGAGAAAGCATTAATGAAGCTGCTGGAGACATCGAATGACAGAAAACATCACGTGGAATAATGGTGGCCGCCTCCCAGCAGCACCAGTATCAGATGGCATCTATGGCCAGAAGCTGCCTGCTTAAAGGGAACTTGTCATGTAAAATAACACTATTAACCTGCAAATATAGGGTTAATCTGGGTTTAATAGCGTTTCAATATTGTGCAGACGCCACACTGAGAGCCCGACTGCTGAGAGGAAATGAACTTTACTTTATCAGTCACAGGAGTGGCACCGGCACTGTTTCATAATATATAGAGATTACTGCACAGTTATAGTTGGTGACTTACAGCTGACGTTCTTTCTGATGGAGTCGTTCACTTTTCCCATCTTTTCCATCTGGCCCAGACAGACATGACAACTTCTCCAGCCAGAACTCGGCTACAGAGATTACAACAAAGACACATCTGACTTCTCACATTTCCTGCACCGTCCCCATCTATCCCCAATCTTCACAAACTACTCATCCTGCTTATACCCCAATACTAAGCAGCTGCTGCAGTATGTGTCCCTTTTACTGCACCTGCTGTTTGCCACAATAACAGCGCTCCTCTTAGTACCCAACATAATAATGCCACCACTGTACCCCATACATAGTAATGTCTCCTGTGTGCCCTCTAGATGGTAAAATCGCCCCCTAGAAAAAAATGAATGCCCTGTGCAAATGCTCTAGAAAACAGTGTCCACATTTTGCCCCTTTGACAGGCACAATACTCTGAGTGCTCCTATAACAAAGCTTCTTAAGTGCCCAGTTAATTAATAACGTACACGGAGTCTCCCAACGTACAGCTTCCCTATACACAGTTTGGTGGGTCCACAACTCCTTTATACAGAGTATAATGTGTCCACAGCTCGCCTATACACAGTATGGTGGCCCCACAGCTCCGCTACACGCAGTATGATGCCTCCACAGCTCCTCTATACATAGTATGATGTCCCAATTGATTCCCCAAAACACAGTATAATGATCCCCCCCAGAAGCTCTCACACTGCATAATGGCCTCCACAGTAGTCCAACAATAGCCCTCAAACTGTATAATGACTCCTGAATTAGCTCCCACACTGTATAATAGCCCCCACAGTAAGCCACAAACTGTATAAAGGCCCTCAGACTGCCGCCGCATTAGCCTCCAAACTGTATAATGGCCCTCACATTAGCCCCCAAACTGTATAATGGCTCCCGCATTAACATCCACACTTGCAGAATGGGCTTCACATTAGCAACATAACCTATATAATGGCCTCTTCATTAGCCCCCACACTGTATAATGGACTCCACTTTAGCTCCTATACTGTATAGTGGGTCTCACATTTGCCCCCACACAGTATAATGGGCCTCACATTAGCCCCTAAACTGTATAATGGGCTCCACATTAGCACCCACACTGTATAAAGGCCCCACAGTAGCCCCCAAACTGTATAATGGTCCCCATTTTAGCTCCTACACTGTATAATGTGACTCACATTATCCCTAAATTGTTTAATGGGCTCCACATTAACCTCCAAATTGTATAATTGCCCCACTTTAGCTCCTACACTGTACAATGGGCCACACATTAGCCTCCAAACTGTATAATGGACCCCATTTCAGCTACTACACTGTATGTGACTCACATTAGCCCCCAGACTGTATAATAGGCCCCACATTAGCATCCAAACTGTATAATAGCTCCCAAATTAGCCTCCACATTGTATAATGGTCCCCACATTAGCAACCCAACCTGTATAATTGCCCCCACACTACCCCCAGACTGTATAATGAGCCCCACATTAGCTCCTATACTATCATCTCCCGCCTTGACTACTGCAACCTCCTACTTTGTGGCATCCCTTCTAAAGGTACTGCCACACTACACAATCCCGCTAGCGATCTCGTTAGCGTCGCATACTAATGAGATCGCTAGCGGGATTGTTTCTATATCGCTAGTGGCTACCTATTTTAGCGATGTCGTTAGGACGCTATCGCGGTTAGCGATCTCCTTAACGACTTTAGCGCTACAAAAGTACCACTAAATCGCTAAAAAAGGTGCCACACTTAGCGATATATACTTACCCAGCGGGGCGCCAGCGACGAAAATAGGGTCCGGAACGATTCCAGCGACGAGCGAGATCACAGCAGGAAGCTCGTCGCTGGCAGATGCCGCACACAACAACATCGCTAACGGGATCGCTAAATAGTGACGTTTTTTAGCGATCCCGTTAGCGATGTTGTTTAGTGTGGCATACCCTTAACACGCTCGCACCTCTCCAATCTATTCTAAACTCTGCTGCCCGACTAATTCACTTATCCACGCTATTCCCTGGCCTCTCCCCTCTGTCAATCTCTTTGCTGGCTCCCCATTACTCAGAGACTCCAGTTCCAAACCATCACTACAACCTGCAGTTACCACCGATCCACCAAACCGCTGCACGACCAGCTCTACCCTCACCTACTGTATCCTCACCCATCTCTTGTAGATTGTGAGCCCCCGCAGGCAGGGTCCTCTCTCCTCCTGTACCAGTCATGACTTGTACTGTTTGTTATTGTATTTGTTTTTTATTATGTAAACCCTTTTTCACATGTAAAGCGCCATGGAACAAATGCGCTATAATAATAAAAATACTGTATAATGGGCTCCACTTTGGCTCCTACATTTTAATGGGCCCTACATTAGTTCCCACACTGTATAATGGCCCCCATACAGTTTAATGGGCCCCACGTTAGCTCCTACACTATATAATGGGACTCACATTAGCCCCCAAACAGTATAATGGGCCCCACATTAACTCCTATATTGTATCATGGTCCGACTTTAGCTCCAACACTATATAACGGCCCCTGCACTAGCCCCCATACTGTATAATGGGCCCCACATTAGACCCCAAACTGTATACTTGACCCCACATTAGCTCCTACATTGTATAATGGGCCCCACATTAGCTCCTACACTGTATAATATGCCCTACATAAACCCCAAACTTTATAATGGGCTCCACACTTTAGAAGGCCCTCCACAGTAGTCCCTATACAAGTTTTAATTAAAATAAAAAATCATATATTCACCATATACAGGATCTTGCCTGACTCCATCGTTGAGGCTTGGGTGGACCAACGCACTGTCATAACGCTGATACGGCAAAATGACGTCACTGTGCTGGTATCTTGACGTCCTGAGCGTGCATCAGTGCCTCGGCCATTCTCTGGACTGCAGGCTTAAGACCTGTGGTCTACTGAACGGAGAGCGAGAACGGAAAGCGATAGTGCAGGGAGATCGTGTCTCCTTGCTCTAACTCAGGGATTAACCATATTGGCACGCTGTGCACACTGAAACAGTTAAGGGTAGCATGGCTCTGGGTGGGCCCCTCTAAGAGCGGGGCCAAGGGCAATCACAACCTCTGCCCCCGTAGCTATGCTACAGGGTCCTGTAAATGATTAATAGCTATTGTGTGGCCCAGCTTCACAAGGCACACATGTCTCCTGGAAAATGCACAGGAAGGTAACTGTAAAGCTTGATATTCATTCACGCACACTTCTCAGCATTGCCACTAGAGGCATTTCAGACTATTTAAGTAGTGTGACGTAGCAATAGTGATTTTCATTCAAGTTCCTGTCTTTGGACGGAGAAGTTCAGTTTAGTTTCTGTTTCAGTCAGAGACAGACGGAAGGAGAGGAGAGAAGACTGAATCCTGACAGAGCTTGTGTAGCTCATCTTATACGGAAGTGGAGGCTAGTACGGGTGAAGTGAATCATCCTAGCCTAGTCAGAGCTACACCTTAACCTGCTACTCAGAACAAGCTGCCTGTGTTCCTAAGAAAGAAGGAAAGGAATCACAGCGGTTATACCAACGAGCCAACTGAGAACAGGTCAGTGAGCACTGAAGGAAAGCTGACCTTGGCACGATTGCTACACGTGCTTATGTTAAGGGCGAGAGCAGGGCGAAGGGCGAGTGGAGAAGTAAGAGTGACTAAGGTGACAGATCACCCTCACTCAATTAAACCGGACACCAGGGTCCGAAGCGTTGCTAGTACTTCACGTCTAGTAATAAGAAAACCGGAGGCCTTGCTGGACTTCAAGTCGCAGAAGGTAGCCCTAAGTGCTGATACGTAACCGGAGTCAGGGAGAACAGGAGTCTAGCCTGATCAGCAAATATAGACTTAGTTCTTTCAACATCTGATAATCAGAGACATAGAAGGCTCCACCACAATGTTGGCCGGGCGCAGTTTTTGTTATTGAAAGAGTTGCACTTGACTTTATGCAAGTTTGTACTCACACACATTACAAGGAGAAAGGAGGCCTCTAACCTGCTCAACAGTTTTCCTGAATGTGCATTCTCCAACCTGACCAGCTTCCCGGGACATACCTGCAACATCTACAAGTAAAGGTATGGAAAGAGACTGCATTGTGTGTGACTGAATTCTTATCTGCACCCTGCATCACCACCATAGACTTTGAGGGACCAGTCCCACCTGTGGGGGACTTAACACCTAGCTGCCATAACATCCCCTCAGAGATCTACCCTGCAGCGCTGGTTAATCAGATCAGAAACCACAGGTGGCGTCACGAACTATAACTACAATCCCCTGTAAATATCCCCATTGCATGACCGCCAGGGCCACGGACCGAGCTCTGCTGCCAGTGACATTCCCCATAGACTTCCATGGGCTCGGTTCCGAGTACCCCATAGCCCTGGTACCACCAATGTGGTGCGCGTCACTATTGCTGTAAGAAAAAAATGGATTGTATATGGATGACAAGCGACAAAAAAAATTGTCCCACTTTTCTGGATGAAAATAGGACAGATTTTTTATACTGTTATGTGACCCCAGCCTTAGAAGCTGCGGTCAGTCAGTCCCGGGGGCACGGTTACCACCGCTGCTCACTAAACACAGAGCAGTAAGGCTACTTTCCGACATCAGTTTTTTGCAGTCAGGCGCGATCCGGCATTTTTTGAAAAAAAAAAAATCCGTTTTTTTTTACCGCCGGATCCGTTTTTTTTCTCATTGACATGCATAAGCGCCGCATGTCATTGCATTTTAATTCCGGCAGCCGGACAGGACGCATCATGTAACGTTTTTTTTTTTCTGCTGGAAACGCCTGACAGTGCCTGAAGCGGCGCATCAGGCGGCCGGAAACAATAGAAGTTTATGGTACCGGATTAGTCTTTTGTGCAATCCACCAAAAGACTGATCGGGATCCTGGAAACCAAGGTGTCTCTCTCTCTCTCTCTCGTGCCAGACATGCGTACAATACATTTTCCGGGTTCAAAAGTTCACGACGGATCCAGCTAAAAACCGGATCCGGCACATCAGTTTTTTCCAATCTAAGCCGGATCCGTCTTTTTAGCAATTGGACGGATTGTGCCTGATTGCAAAAAACTGATGTGTGAAAGAGGCCTAATTACTGAACCCGTACTGTTACCGCCCCTGTGACTGAAAGAGAAGCTACCGGGGGGGGAATAAAGTTAATTTCTTCCCAGCATCCGGGCTCTTAGTGCTGGAGCCACAATGTCAGAACACTATTATCCTGCAGTTTAACCCCATATTTGCAGGTTAATAGCATTATTTTACATGACAGGTTCCCTTTAAAGGGCCATGAAACCTAAAGTCCAGAGCATCTAATACAATCTCTCTATATACATGGGTATATGGAAGACTCTATACTTGTGTTAGATACAAAGTTGTGCTCATGAGTGCAAGGACACTTCTGGATAGTACCAAAATGTGGATAAAATACTCGAGATAAGGCAGAGGATGACAAGGGGTTAACAGGGATTTTTGCAAAAAAGAAAAATCGGACCTAGTGCTCTCTTAAATAGTAAAAAGTTTAAGATTTTGCAATAATTATCCTGTGAACTATCTAGCATTCAAATATGGCCTCTTTCCGTTCCTCACTGTCCCCATATGGTACATGGTGACATATGAGTAATATTGAATCGTTAACCAGTTACCGTTGTCACACGCTTTCTTCCTGTACTTTCTCTATAGACTGTGCAGCAGGCTTTATGTGCTGTATGGAGACTGAAATGGAAAAGACAACTCTCCAACTACAATATTAGACTATCATTGGCTGAATCAGCCAACTGTCCAATGTGTATGGGGCCTCCCAACTTTTCCCTGACAGATGATTTTGCGTTAAAAAAGGATCCGGCTTGTCCGACTTTTGACGGCCGATCACTTTGTTCTCAGAGAGATAAGCTCCTGCCAGAGGAGTCTTGACTACAGCTCTCTCAGAGAAAACTGGCTCGAGCCAACTCTACTTGCGTTTGGAGGTCTCGGGAGAAACTCGGTGCGTCGGAGCTGGGCAAAATGAGGGCAAAACAATGTCCTTATTAATATGAAATGAGGACACGACTTTAGGCAAAAAAGGTGGAGTAGGTCTGAGCACTACCTTATCCTGATGGAAAAGCAAGTACGGAGCTCGACAAGACAGTGCAGCCAGCTCCGAAACCCGCCTTATGGATGTTATGGCTACCAAAAACACCACTTTCCAGGAAAGAAATGACAGAGACACCTCCTGCAAAGGTTCAAAAGGAGACTCTTGCAGGACTCCCAGGACTAGATTGAGGTCCCAAACCTCTAAGGGAGCCTTGTAGGGAGGAACTATATGGACAACCCCCTGAATACAGGTTCTAACCTGAAAATTAGACGCGATCTTTCGCTGAAAAAGAACCGACAAGGCTGATATCTGTCGTCTAAGAGTACTAGGCGCTAGACCTGAATCTAGGCCCGCCTGGAGAAAAGATAGAATGTTTGGAATTGAAAAGAGAAGCGGGGAACAACCATGTTCCCTGCACCAATTATTATTATTATTATTATTATTATTATACATTTATATAGCGCCATTTATTCCATGGCGCTTTACATATGAAAAGGGAAAAATATAGACAGATACAATAAACATGTGCTAGACAAGGGACACACAAGTACAGAAGGAGAGAGGACCCTGCCCGCGAGGGCTCACAGTCTACAGCACCAATCAAAAAAGACCTTCCAAGTACCGTGGTAGATGCGAGCCGAGACGGGCTTTCGGGCGCTAGCCATCGTCGCGGCGACCTTTTTAGAGAATCCAGCCCTGGTCAGGACCCAAGATTCAACGGCCAGGCCGTCAAACACAGGACCGCTGAGTTCTGGTGGTAAACTGGGCCTTGGGAGAGAAGGTCCGCGCGCTCTGGCAGTCGCCAGGGTGCGTCGGCGAGCAATTGTACCAGCTCCGCGTACCATGAGCGACGCGGCCAATCCGGAGCGATTAATATCGCTGGGACCCCTTCTAACCTGATCTTTCTGATCACCCTTGGGAGCAGAGCTATTGGTGGAAACAAGTATGGAAGATGAAACTGATTCCACGGTAGAACCAGGGCATCCACTGCAATTGCCTGCGGATCCCGGTACCGGGAAACAAAGTTGGGCACCTTGGCATTTATCTTGGAAGCCATCAGGTCCACATCTGGGGTTCCCCAGCGTCGGCATATCTGCTGAAAGATCTCGGGATGTAGAGACCATTCCCCTGACGCTATGCCGTGACGGCTGAGAAAATCTGCTGCCCAGTTTTCCTCGCCCGGAATGTGGACTGCTGAAATCACAGAGTGATTTACCTCTGCCCAGGTCAGAATCTGTTTTACCTCGTGCATGGCCGCCCTGCTGCGGGTACCTCCCTGATGGTTTATGTATGCCACCGCCGTGGCATTGTCCGATTGTATTCGGACTGGGCGGCCCACCAGATGCTGGTGAAACTGCCTTAAAGCCAGCCGAACAGCTCGGATCTCTAAAATATTGATCGGGAGAGTCGATTCTTGCTGAGACCAAGTTCCCTGAGCTGTGTGGTGACGAAACACTGCTCCCCATCCGAGCAGGCTGGCGTCCGTTGTGACTACCAACCAAAAATTTGGAGGAAACAAACGACCCTGTCGAAGAGTGGTGTCCCTCGTCCACCACGTAAGAGTCTGTCTGACCTGCAGGGACAGACGGCACCGCAGATTGAGGGAGTAAGGGCTCCCGTCCCATACTGCCAAGAGTGCATGCTGAAGGGGGCGAAGATGAAACTGGGCAAAAGGAATAGCCTCGATTGCCGCCACCATCCTTCCTAGGACCCTCATGCAAAACCGGATGGTGTGAGGAATCGGTTGGCGAAGGATCCGTACCTCTTGACGGAGAACTAAGGCCTTGTCCTGAGGAAGAATTATCAACCCTTGAGCGGTGTCGAAATTCATCCCTAAAAAGGTGATCTTCCGAGATGGAACGGGAGATGATTTCCTCATATTCACCAGCCACCCCAGGCGAGCAAGGGTGTCTAATGTAATGATGACACTTTCCTCGCAGGTTTGAAAAGACGGACCCTTGATGAGGAGGTCGTCTAAGTAAGGCAGAATGACTATCCCCCTGGAGTGCAGAATGGACACAACAGCAGCCATGACCTTTGTGAACACCCTGGGGGCTGTGGCTAGCCCGAATGGCAGGGCTGCAAACTGAAGATGAAGTTTGCCAATGGCAAACCGAAGAAACCTTTGATGAGGGGGAAATATGGGAATGTGAAGATAAGCATCCTGTATGTCTATTGATGCTAGAAATTCCCCTTTTTCCATGGCTGCAATGACCGAACGGAGAGACTCCATTCGGAAATGTCGAATTTTGACAAAACGGTTCAGTCGCTTTAGATCCAGAATGGGCCTTACGGTACCGTCCTTCTTGGGTACAATGAATAGGTTGGAATAAAACCCCTGACCTCTTTCAACCTCCGGTACAGGTACGACAACCCCGCTGTGCCGAAGAGACTCGACCGCCTTGAATAAGGCGCGAACCCGAGACTCTTCCTTGGGAAGGCGCGAGGGAAAAAAATGATTTGAGGGAAGGCTGGTAAATTCTATTTTGTACCCCGAGGAGACTAACTCCCTGACCCACTCGTCGTGAGTAATTGATAGCCAAATGGGGCGAAACCAGAGTAAGCGGCCGCCTACTCTGGATAAATTGACCGGATTCTGCCTCCAGTCATTTGTCCGAATATCTTTGGGGTTTGGACCCTCTAGATCTTGGCTGTTGAGATCGCCCTCTTCCCAGAGGGTTGGTCCTGTAGGAGACCTGGCGATCTCTGGCCTGATTAGGTCGACCTGAACCGCTGGAGGTGGCAGGCGCGGCCCAACCTGGGTTACGAAAGGCTCTAAAGCGAGGCTGAAGCTGTCGACGAAAAGGCTGTCTAATCTTCTGCTGAGGAAGGAAACTGCTCTTCCCTCCCGTCGCATCAGATATGAGCTGATCCAGCCTTTCGCCAAATAACCGACCACTCTGATAAGGTAAAGATGTAAGAGATTTCTTTGAGGTTGAGTCCGCTCGCCAAGCTCTTAACCACAGGGCTCTTCTGATAGCAATTGCATTAGCAGCAGATAGAGCTGCGCAATTTGCCGCATCCACGGAAGCGTTAATTAGGAAGTCTCCTGCAAGAGCTATCTGATTAGAGATCTCCGTTACCTCAGACGGTACTTCTATACCATGGAGAGCTCTATTTAGAGACTCCGACCAGGATATCATGGCCTTAGCAACCCAAGTTGCTGCAAAAGAAGGAGAGAGAGCAGAGCCTGATGCCTCAAACACTGAGCGGGCCAAGCTCTCAATCAGACGGTCCGTTGGATCCTTGATCGAGGAACCGTTGGGAAGGGAGAGAAGCGTCTTAGACGCCAAACGCGACACAGGAGGGTCGACCGCAGGAGATTCCGCCCACTTCTTCAGACAGCTTCAATCAGACTGTCAATTGTCTCCTGACAATTTGGTGCTTCTAAATTGAGGGAACCTTCAGAATCGGAGTCTGAATATTGATCACTCGCCTCCAAAGGTGAGGGAGAGCGAGAAACTGAACTGAAGGATGCCGAGGCCTCGGACGGCATAGGCGACGCAGTGTGGGTTCGCTTCCCCTGTGTCTGCCTGGTGAGAGCGCGGCCCCTGCAGCCCGGAGGTTCTTGAGACGTAGCCAAGACGGTTGAACCACTGTCCCTGCTCCTATCGGGAGCTTGAAGGGACTCGATTGCTCTCGTTAAAGACGCCATAGATTGCGACAGAGATAGGGCCCACTCCGGGGGACCTGACGCACTGGGCTCTGCTACAGGTGAGGGCTCCTGAGCTCGTTCGGAGTTACAGGCTTCACAGACACGACTAGTCTGGGCGTGCGGAAAAGGGGACCTACAGGCAATGCATGCCGTATACAGCACCGTGTGAGTCTTAGCCTTTCTGGACATACTGGATCTGTCACAGAGTCCTTTTTGCAATTTATCTGGATGTGGCGGTGCGATGTAGCAGAGCGGAGCGCGGCGAAGCGGAGCAACCAGGCTGGAGGTAGTGGCACTTACCCCAGTCCTGTATCCCCGAACGTCTGAGAATGAGAATACGCTTGCGTAGAGGGTCACTGGGCGCAGGAGGAAGACTTGAGGCTTCAGACTTCAAAAAAGCGCGCTCCCCTTTCAGGGGGGCGTGCCTAAATAGCCACAGCCTTAAGGGGAGGGGTCACGAGGTGCGGCCTAGCGCCGGCCAAAGCCGGGGACTAAATTTCCGGCCGCGGCCTAGTGCTGGCCGAAGCCGGGGACTAAATTTCCGGCCGCGGCCTAGCGCTGGCCGAAACCGCGGCCTAAATTTCTGGCGGAGGCCGCCCGAGAAACAGGGGGAGGGCCACCGGAGGTATCGCTGCCGGGGGCGGAGCCCGGTCTATCTTCCGGCCAAAGCCGGAAGCTAAATTAGACACCGCGGCCTAGTCCCCGGCCGAAGCTGGGGACTAAATTTCCGCCCGCGGCCTAGTCCCCGGCCGAAGCCGGGGGCTAAATTTTTGGCGGCGGCCGCCCAGAAGCCGGGGGGCGGGCCGCCGGAAGATGACGCTGTTTAGGGGGGGGAGCTCAGGCCAGGGACCGGAGCCCGGCCTCCTGCTCCTGGCTGAAGCCAGGCTGAATCACCTACCGCCTCTCTGGGACGGTCTTACCAGCGAAGCGCTTGTTCCTGATCTCCAGCACATTCCTCGGCCCCACACCGATACCGTGGCTTCACTGAAGGTGGGTCCGGGTTTCTTCTCTGGCCGTAGCTGCTTGTAGTCTCTGTCCTTTCAGACAATATTCCCAGCGTCTCGACCAGTCTCAAATTAGAGGGGGGCTTGCGGAACAAAAAAATGGGGGACGGTGCAGGCACCCTAACTCCATCACCCCTTCAGGGGGCGAGGAGAGGGACCGTCCGCCTCCTTGCAGCACCGCAGTCTAGCATTGGTGGTGCAGTGGGGGCCGCACGGACTATCTCCTGCCTCTGTACAACCTAGGGTTTCAATACCTTAGGGTGGTCAGGGCTGAGTCCGGCATTCGTGTCCCCCGTCGCGGGAGAGGATACGTTGGAGGCTTTACTCCACGTGCTCGCCCGTTGATGGTTTGGGGAGATCGGACCCTTTCAATAGGATCCGTCGCCCCTATCTCATCTTCGTGGGAAAAAAAAAAAAAAAAATAGTCTGGAAAAGGAACCAGACGTGTGCCTCCATCAGACACTAAGCAATAACTGGGTTTGCCTGCGGCCAGTGCTGAGGTGTATACGGCGGAGGAGGAGCTAACCTTTTTTTATGTTTACTTAGTGTCAGCCTCCTAGTGGCAGTAGCATACACCCACAGTCCTGTGTCCCCCAATGAGACGAAGGAGAAAACAAGCCCTCACATGGCCATATTGACAGAAAAAAAAAAAGTTATGACTCAGGGAAGAAGGGGAGCAAAAAAAAAAAAGGAAACGCAAAAACAGAAAATCCAACGGTCGTTAATGTTAAGCCTCTTTCACACATCCGTTTTTAGCCGTCAGGCGTGATCCGGCTTTTTTTTTAAAAAAACGGATCCGTTTTTCTCATTGAGTTGCATTAGCGCCGGATTGCGCCGCATGTGGTTCCGTTTCATCCGTTTTTTTCCAGATCCGTTCTAAATTTCGATTCCGGCGGCCTGACAACGAGTGTAGGAACGTTTTTTGTGCCCGGCGAAAATTTTTCTCGGGTTGAAAAGTTCAGGACGCATCCATCTAAAAACCTGATCCATCACATCAGTTTTTTGCAATCTGCGCTGGATCCGTCTTTTTCAAACTTGGACGGATTGTGCCTGACGGCAAAAAACTGATGTGTGAAAGTAGCCTTAGTATTAATGCTTAGAAAAAAAAAAACATTTCCTTTTGCCCTCCTTGAATAAAATTATTTTTTTCAAATACACTATACCGAACACAAAGTCATGGTATTAAAAAATAAAAGCTTTGATACAGCTTGATCGGGAGATAAAATGTACCGTATATTTAAAAAACAACAGTATGGTTATCAGAAGACAGTGATGGAAAAGGATAAAACAGAAGACAAATGTAAGGACAGAAAATACAGGGTTAACTACTTTTGAGGATGTGACATGTCAGTAGACAAGAGCCTGGCATGGGCTGTAACTGTGCAGATATTACTGGTGAGACCAGTGAATCATGGTCATTACAAGTAGTAAACACGTATGGTAATAATGTCCAGGTTCATTGTATACACAAGTTATCAATCAGATTTTGAAAAAAATTAGTCTAATGTAAATCAAGTTCACAAAATGTGCAGCTTTACGGAGTGGGAGGAAAACTAGATACAATGCACATGGCTTCCATACCTTGCGAGATCCCATAGATCTCCTCCGCTATTCGGGCAGCTTCTTTACGATTCCCTCGGACAATATAAAAATGAGTCAGCAGAGCCAGGGACACTTTGATCAGAAGTTTAAAGCAGAAGAGGGCAAATATGGCCACATAAATATTACTGAAGGCGAGTAGGATAGAACTACTCTCCATTGTAGCAAACTCTCCGGCTCCAGCGCTTTCTATTTTTGGCAGCCCTGACAATCTATTTTAGAACTTTCCACTGCTGGACGACTTCAGAGAACAAATCTCTTTATCAAGCGAAACCAAAACGGCACAGACATGTCATAGAAATATTGTGTACGTATAGAATCTAATCTGCACTTCTACGAGAGATAAATATGTATAGATTTAAAATATAATATACACACACCACATGGACAAAAGTATTGGGCCACCTGCACATTACACCTACAGGGGCTGTTATGGCGACATCCCATTCTGTATCCATAGGCATTAATATGGAGGTGGTTTCTTTGCTGCTCAGCTATAACAGTTTATACTCTTCTGAGAAGACTTTCTACAAGACTTTGGAGGTGTCTGTGTGAAAGCTTTGCTCATTCATCTAGAAGATGTCATAGAATGATGTTGGAGGAGAGGCCAGGCTCATAATCTCAATTGTAATCGATAGGGTTTGGAGGTCAGGGCAATGTGCGTCCAGTCATTTGGTTCCTCACCAAACTCCCTTAATTATGACTTAAAGCGAACCTGTCATAAAGGATCTTACTAAGTAAACTACAGACAGTGTCAGGTTGGCGCCATTATACGGATTAAAATGATACCGTGGTTGATGAAATCCGTCTTATGTTTGTCATACCATTACTGATGTGCGGGAGGTGTGTTCGCGCAAAGAGCAGTACTAAAACATCACATAACAAACAGCCATATAGTCTCAAAATTAACATCTTTATTAATACAAAATTTAAAAACTGAAAAAAGGAAAAGGGGTGACAAAAGGAAAAAATGGTCCAATGGAAACCGTCACATATAGGTAGATGAAATAGGCCTGACAGTGTACTCTGCTCATAAATATTGTAAATACATATTATTAAGATGACAAATATAATGACATATAGAGGTATAGGAATCAGGGAAAAAATAAAAAGAAGTACTAGAGAGACTGGCAGTCTAGGAAGATTCACAAAAGATTATGCATATATAATGATGTATCTGTATATTTAATTATGCAGAGTAATGCACCATGACTTTAAATAAGATCAATAGACGCTGGTTTGTATCTATGGTGCAGAACAATGCACAAAACTACCAAAGAAATGCCAGTACAATCCATATTACAGTGTCAAAATGTCAAACCATATCATAAAATGCAGCTCATAATGTACGAGAACTAGGTGGCAGACATTCCTGAAACACAGACTTAGACAGCGATATAGATAAAATGAAAGACAATCACATAGCACATGTAAAAAGCAGCTGGCTAATACCTCAGATAGAGCAAAGAAACGACCGTCCGGGCCCTCCCCAACGCGCGTTTCGGAGCGCAATGCTCCTTCCTCAGGGGGCGTGACAATGCCAAACAGGTGTCTTAATTTATATCGCCGTCGCCAGGAAGTGTGGCGGTGACGATGCAGCCAATCAGTCAATGAGAAAGCCTCCCCTCTCAGCGTCTCATATCATCTGATGGGTGGGGACGTATCAGAGAGAGGGGAAGTGTCAAGAATACCTGCGCATGCGCAGAAGATAGATGAAGCCATTGTCGCCATATTGGACATGGGCTAAAGGGTATATATAAGACAGAGGGGAAATTTTGTCAAAATGAGCAGCAATACCACATCGGACCAATCCAGTACATATGCCAAATAGCATGTACAAAACCACTGTGGGGCCCCACATGGAAACATATGCAAAGGGCAAAGGACAGATTGGCCGCAGGTATGCAGAAAAAAATACGGATTTTTGTGTTACTCACCGTAAAATCCTTTTCTCCGAGACACTCATTGGGGGACACAGGACTGTGGGTGTATGCTTCTGCCGCTAGGAGGCTGACACTAAGTAACATAAAAAAGGTTAGCTCCTCCTCCGCCGTATACACCTCAGCACTGGCCGCAGGCAAACCCAGTTTAGTGCAAAAAGCAGTAGGAGGCTAAAAAATAAATCAAGAGTTAACACAGATACAGTATATTCAGAAGAAAAAAACTGCTGATACCAATTTAAGGAGAATAGAGTTAACTCAATATAAAGCCAGCCGGCTCTTAGGGAGGGTGCTGTGTCCCCCAATGAGTGTCTCGGAGAAAAGGATTTTACGGTGAGTAACACAAAAATCCGTATTTCTCCTTCGTCTCATTGGGGGACACAGGACTGTGGGACGTCCCAAAGCAGTCCCTTGGGTGGGAAACCGACTCCACAGTGTAATTTATAACCAAGCATTGCTTATAGGTGCGCAACCGCGCCCTGAAGAATCCTTCTACCCAGACTGGCATCCGCAGAAGTCTGGGTATGGACATTATAATGCTTGGAAAAAGTATGCAGACTGGACCAGGTTGCTGCTTTACAAACCTGTTCCACCGAAGCCTGATGCCGAAGGGCCCAGGAGGCACCCACCGCTCTGGTGGAGTGAGCCTTGATCCCTGCGGGAACCACCGTGCCTCTGATACGGTAAGCCTCCTGAATGGCTAACCGAATCCACCTAGCCAAGGTTGACTTAGAGGCAGCAAGTCCCTTCCTGCGACCTTCAGGGAGGACAAACAGCGTGTCCGTCTGTCGAAAGGACGCCGTCCGAGATACATATCTCCTGAGTGCTCTCACCAGATCCAGCGTATGGAGAGCCTTCTCCACTCGGTGCGTCGGAGCTGGGCAAAATGAGGGCAACACAATGTCCTCATTAATATGAAATGAGGACACAACCTTAGGCAAAAAAGGTGGTGTTGGTCTGAGCACCACCTTATCCTGATGGAAAAGTAAGTACGGAGCTCGACAACACAGTGCAGCCAGCTCCGAAACCCGCCTTATGGATGTAATGGCTACCAAAAACACCACTTTCCAGGAAAGAAATGATAGAGAAACTTCCTGCAAAGGTTCAAAAGGAGACTCCTGTAGGACTCCCAGGACTAGATTGAGGTCCCAAACCTCTAAGGGAGTCTTGTAGGGAGGAACTATATGGACAACCCCCTGAATAAAGGTCCTAACCTGAAAATTAGACGCGATCTTTCGCTGAAAAAGAACCGACAAAGCTGATATCTGTCGTCTAAGAGTACTAGGCGCTAGACCTGAATCTAGGCCTGCCTGGAGAAAAGATAGAATGTTCGGAATTGAAAAGAGGAGCGGGGAACAACCATGTTCCCTGCACCAAGTAAAAAAGACCTTCCAAGTACCGTGGTAGATGCGAGCCGAAACGGGCTTTCGGGCGTTAGCCATCGTTGCGGCGACCTTTTTAGAGAATCCAGCCCTGGTCAGGATCCAAGATTCAACGGCCAGGCCGTCAAACACAGGACCGCTGAGTTCTGGTGGTAAATTGGGCCCTGGGAGAGAAGGTCCACGCGCTCTGGCAGTCGCCAGGGTGTGTCGGTGAGCAATTGTACCAGCTCCGCGTACCATGAGCGACGCGGCCAATCCGGAGCGATTAATATCGCTGGAACCCCCTCTATCCTGATCTTTCTGATCACCCTTGGGAGAAGGGCTATTGGTGGAAACAAGTATGGAAGATGAAACTGATTCCATGGTAGGACCAGAGCGTCTACTGCAAATGCCTGCGGATCCCGGTACCGGGAGACGAAGTTGGGCACCTTGGCATTTATCTTGGAAGCCATCAGGTCCACATCTGGGGTTCCCCAGCGTCGGCATATCTGCTGAAAAACCTCGGGATGAAGCGACCATTCCCCTGACGCTATGCCGTGACGGCTGAGAAAATCCGCAGCCCAGTTTTCCTCCCCGGAATGTGGACCGCTGAAATCACAGAGTGATTTACCTCTGCCCAAGTCAGAATCTGTTTTACCTCGTGCATGGCCGCCCTGCTGCGGGTACCTCCCTGATGGTTTATGTATGCCACTGCCGTGGCATTGTCCGATTGTATTCTGACTGGGTGGCCCGCCAGATGCTGGTGAAAATGTCTCAGAGCTAGCCGAATAGCTCGGATCTCTAAAATATTGATCGGGAGGGTCGATTCCTGCTGAGACCAAGTTCCCTGGGCTGTATGGTGACGAAACACTGCTCCCCATCCGAGCAGGCTGGCGTCCGTTGTGACAACCAACCAAAAATTTGGAGGAAACAACCGACCCTGTCGAAGAGTGGTGCTCTTCGTCCACCACATTAGAGTCTGTCTGACCTGCAGGGACAGACGACACCGAAGATTGAGGGAGTAAGGGCTCCCGTCCCATACTGCCAAGAGTGCATGTTGAAGGGGGCGAAGATGAAATTGGGCAAATGGAATAGCCTCTATTGCTGCCACCATCCTTCCCAGGACCCTCATGCAAAACCGGATGGTGTGAGGAATTGGTTGGCGAAGGATCCGTACCTCTTGACGGAGAACCAAGGCCTTGTCCTGAGGAAGAATTATCAACCCCTGAGCGGTGTCGAAATTCATCCCTAAAAAGGTGATCTTCCGAGATGGCACAGGAGATGATTTCTTCGTATTCACCAGCCACCCCAGGCGAGCAAGGGTGTCTAACGTAATGCTGACACTTTCCTCGCAGATTTGAAAAGACGGACCCTTGATGAGGAGATCGTCTAAGTAAGGCAGGATGACTACCCCCTGGAGTGCAGAATGGACACAACAGCAGCCATGACCTTTGTGAACACCCTGGGGGCTGTGGCTAGCCCGAATGGCAAGGCTGCGAACTGAAGATGAAGTTTGCCGACGGCAAACCGAAGAAATCTCTGGTGAGGAGGAAATATGGGGATGTGAAGATAGGCATCCTGAATGTCTATTGATGCTAGAAATTCCCCTTTTTCCATGGCTGCAATGACCGAACGGAGAGATTCCATTCGGAAATGCCGAATTCTGACAAACCGGTTCAGTCGCTTTAGATCCAGAATGGGCCTTACGGTACCGTCCTTTTTGGGTACAATGAACAGGTTGGAATAAAACCCCTGACCCTTTTCGATCTCCGGTACAGGCACGACAACCCCGCTGTGCCGAAGAGACTCGACCGCCCTGAATAAGGCGCGAACCCGAGATTCCTCCTTGGGAAGGCGCGAGGGAAAAAAACGATTTGAGGGAAGGCTGGAAAATTCTATTTTGTACCCCGAGGAGACTAACTCCCTGACCCACTCGTCGTGAGTAATCGATAGCCAAATGGGGCGAAACCAGAGTAAGCGGCCGCCTACTCTGGATAAATTGACCGGATTCTGCCTCCAGTCATTTGTCCGAATATCTCTGGGGTTTGGACCCTCTAGATCTTGGTTGTTGAGATCGTCCTCTTCCCAGAGGGTTGGTCCTGTAGGAGACCTGACGATCTCTGGCCTGACTAGGCCGACCTGAACCGCTGGAGGTAGCTGGCGCGGCCCAACCTGGGTTACGAAAGGCCCTAAAGCGAGGCTGAAGCTGTCGGCGAAAAGGCTGCTTAATCTTTTGCTGAGGAAGGAAACTGCTCTTCCCTCCCGTCGCATCAGATATGAGCTGATCCAACCTTTCGCCAAATAACCGACCATTCTGATATGGTAAGGATGTAAGCGATTTCTTTGAGATTGAATCTGCTCGCCAGGTTCTAAGCCACAAAGATCTTCTGATGGCAATTGCATTAGCAGCAGCTAGGGCTGCGCAATTTGCCGCATCCATGGACGCATTAATTAAGAAGTCTCCGCAAGTGCTATCTGATTAGAAATCTCAGTTACTTCAGATGGTACCTCAATACCATGAAGCGCTCTATTTAGAGACTCCGACCAGGATATCATGGCCTTAGCAACCCAAGTCGCTGCAAAAGAAGGAGAGAGAGCAGAACCCGATGCTTCAAACACCGAGCGGGCCAAACCTTCAATCAGACGATCCGTTGGTTCCTTGATCGAGGAACCGTTAGGAAGGGAGAGGAGCGTTTTAGACGCCAAACGCGACACAGGAGGATCAACCGCAGGAGATTCCGCCCATTTCTTAAGAAGCTCGGGAGCAAAAGGATATCTAGTATTGAGAGCCTTTTGTCCTGCGAAGCGCTTGTCCGGTTTCTCCCGGTGGCGCTGCACTAGTTCCTCAAACTCAGGATGAGATCCAAAAACTTTATGAGCTTGCCTGGCTCTTTTGAAGGACACCTTATGACCGGAGGTCAAGGTGGACTCATCGTCTATCCCCAAGGTTTGATTGACAGCTTCAATCAAACTGTCAATTGTGTCCTGACAATTTGGTGCCTCCAAATTAAGGGACCCTTCTGAATCAGAATCCGAATACTGATCACTTGTCAGAGGTGAGGGAGAGCGGGAGACGGAACTGAAAGATGCCGAGGCTCCGGACGGCAAAGGCGATGCAGTGTGGGTTCGCTTCCCCTGCGTCTGCCTAGTGAGAGCGCGGCCCCTGCAGGCCGGAGGTTCATGAGACGTCGCCAAGACGGGTGAACACTGTCCCTGCTCCTATCGGGAGCTTGAAGGGACTCGATTGCTCTAGTCAATGATGCCACAGATTGAGTCAGGGACAGAGCCCATTCAGGGGGACCTGACGCACTGGGTTCCGTAATAGGAGCGGGTTCCTGAGCCCGTTCGGAGTCACAGGCTTCGCAAACCCGAGTAATCTGGGCGCGCGGAAAAGGGGACCTACAGGCAATGCATGCGGTATACAGTACCGTATGAGCTTTAGTTCTTCTGGACATACTGAGTCTATCACAGAGTCCGCAATGAACTGGATGTGCGACATTTCCGGCGGAGGCGGCCCCAAAACCAGAGGGCGGGCCCGCCGGAAGGAGACAATGCCGAGGGCGGATCCCGCGACCGCGGCCCGCCCTCCAGCCGACACCGGACGCTACATCTTGGGCCGCGGCCTAGTCCCCGGCAGAAGCCGGGGACTAAATTTACAGCCGCGGCCCAGATTTCCGGCGGAGGCCGCCCCAAAATCAGGGGGCGGGCCCGCCGGAAGGAGACAATGCCGAGGGCGGATCCCCGCGACCGCGGCCCGCCCTCCGGCCGACACCGGACGTTACATCTTGGGCCGCGGCCTAGTCCCCGGCAGAAGCCGGGGACTAAATTTGCAGCCGCGGCCCAGCACCGCCCGAAGCCGCGGCCTAGATTTCCGGCGGCCGGCGCCGGACGCCACACCTCGGGCCCCAGTCCCCGGTCCTGGCCAGGAGTGTACCTGGCTGGAATCCAGACGCTTGAAACCTGCGGTGCTCCATGCGTGCGGCGTTTCCAGTATCTTCTCCGTTTTCAAAAAGGTGAGCCATAGAGGGGGGCTTTGTAGTAAAAAAGGTGGGACGGTGCAGGAACCCTAACTCCATCACCCCTTCAGGGGGCGAGGAGAGGGACCGTCCGCCTCCTTGCAGCACCGCAGTCTAGCATTGGTGGCGCAGTGGGGGCTGCACGGACAAACTCCTGCCTCTGTGCAACCTAGGGTTTCAATACCTCAGGGTGGACAGGGCTAAGTCCGGCATTCGTGTCCCACGTTGCGGGAGAGGATACGCTGGAGGCTTTACTCCACGTGCTCGCCCGTTGATGGTTTGGGGAGATCGGACCCTTTCAATAGGATCCGTCGCCCCTATCTCATCTTCGTGGGGAAGAAAAAAAAAAAAAAAAAAAAAAATGGTCTGGAAAAAGAACCAGACGTGTGCCTCCATCAGACACTAAGCAATAACTGGGTTTGCCTGCGGCCAGTGCTGAGGTGTATACGGCGGAGGAGGAGCTAACCTTTTTTATGTTACTTAGTGTCAGCCTCCTAGCGGCAGAAGCATACACCCACAGTCCTGTGTCCCCCAATGAGACGAAGGAGAAATCCATCTATTAATGATATATATCCCATAATTGCATATCCAAATAAAGAAAAAAAAAAAAAATTATCAAAAACACAAAAAAGAAAAAATGAATGAAATAACTAGACATGGAAAATAGAAAAAATAATAAAAATAACCAAATTAATAGATACAAATGTGCTATTATAAACAAATAAAGTCTGTGGAGAACTGTGGCATCCAACGATCTTCAAAGCAGTCCTGGAAACTTGAGGCCGCTGAAAGCTGAAAGGCTATAAGACAATGGTATCCAAATAAACGTACAACTAAAGAATAAAGAAAAATAAAAACAAGTTAAAAAGTGTAAAACCAAATCCACTCATAAAGCGACTAGTAACCAAAAAAAAAGAGAGCAGTAGATCACAGATATGGGACAAATGATAGATTTTCATTGAGGCCATCTGGAACCATAGTACCCAGGGTCCAAATCCATCGAGTCTCCATTTGAGATAATCGTTTGGACAATTTACCCCTCTAATGTTGATATTAAGTAGGTCAATACCGCATATCTTAAGTAGTGTCCCATCACTATGGTGATGCTCTTTAAAATGCCTAGGTAATGTTTTAAGGGTGGAGATATCCTTGCAGGAGGATGCCGCCTGTATGCCCAACACGTGTTCTCTGATGCGGACTTTCAGTTGTCTTGTGGTAAGTCCTATGTATATTAAACCACATGGACAAGTCGCATGGTATATAACAAAACGAGAAACACACGTGATTCTCTGTTTAATGCTATATGTTGAATCTCCTTTAGAGTTGGTAAAATTTGTGCACCTAACAATGTTTGGGCAGGCGACACACCTCCCGCACGGATAACACCCACCCGTATTAAGCATAGGACTAAGGAAATGCGAGGGGGCCGGAGTTGTATAGTGACTGTGCGTAAGACGGTCACGTAAGTTTTTGGCCCTCCTAAAGGTGATTGCAGGACGCTCCGGGAGAAACTTGCGAAGAATAGTATCAGCCTGTAAAATGGGCCAAGCCCTATTAATCACAGATCTCATATCCTGGGAACGAGAGTGGAATGATGTGATAAATCTAGGTATCTTGGAAAAGTCTGAATTTTGTGTCTGGTTCCTATAGAGAAGATTGTTCCTTGAAGAATATTTAGCACGGTGATAGGCTTTTTTAATAGACCGCCCACTATACCCACGTGCCAAAAATCTATTCTTGAGTTCCTTAGCTCTAAACTCAAAATCTATATCTGTAGAGCAAATTCGTCGCAGTCTCAAGAACTGCCCTACCGGAATGGCACGAATAACATGTGGAGGATGGCAGGAGGAAGCATGTAATAATGTATTAGTGGCTGTTTTCTTCCGGAATATATCAGTCTGGATTGAGCCACTATGGTCTTTACGGACAGTAACATCAAGAAAATCGACCGACTTAGGATCCCAAATCAATGTCAAGAAAATATTAAGGGCATTATTATTGAGAGTAGAGACGAACCGCGTAAGGTCGACGGAGGTGCCCTGCCAGATAAAGAAGATATCGTCGATATACCGCGTCCAAAGAAGGACACGGCTAATCGACCCCTGTTTATCTGACAGAAAAAGATCTCTCTCCCACAGCCCCAGGAAAAGGTTGGCATAGGCGGGCGCAAAGGCCGCGCCCATTGCCACCCCCTGAAGCTGCAGGTAGAAAGATCCTTTGAAAACAAAAAAATTGTGTGTAAGGGTAAACTCAAGAAGTTCCAGGATGAGGTCTCTAAGTCCCGCCTGCATATTGGAAGTTTCCAAGAAGAAGCGGGTGGCCCTAAGGCCATCACTGTGTCTAGTACTGGTGTAAAGAGATTCCACATCCATGGACGCTAAGAGAGTGTCCCCTTCTAAACACAGTCCGTCGACCCT
This sequence comes from Oophaga sylvatica, assembly GCA_033576555.1. Classification (NCBI taxonomy): domain Eukaryota; kingdom Metazoa; phylum Chordata; class Amphibia; order Anura; family Dendrobatidae; genus Oophaga; species Oophaga sylvatica. The sequence continues at coordinate 591,097,546 of JARQOD010000002.1, read as the reverse complement.
ACGCAGTAAGTCTCCAGTATCCTGGAGGAAAGAAGGGAGGCCAGTGACCAGAGGTTGCAAATGGAAATCAATCCATTGACTGATGTTTTCCAAAAGTTACCCCTACCAGAAATGATGGGTCTGCCCGGTGGTACTGTCTCGTTTTTATGAATTTTCGAGAGGAGATATAGGGTCGAGATAGTAGGTTCCTTTACGATGAGTGCCGAAGCCAGCTCTTTGGTGACAATGCCGTCATTCAATGCTTTCTTAATAATACTTTCAAGTTTGTCTGTAAAGGTAGCCAGGGGGTTATATGTTAATTTTTTATAACATGTAGCCATATTTAGCTGGCGAAAGGCCTCCCCTTCATACATATGTGTGGGCCATATGACGACATTGCCACCCTTGTCCGCTGGCTTCAGCACTACATCGGGAAGATTTTGAAGTATTCTAAGTCGCCTCCTCTCCTCCCTAGAAAGATTATCATTATTGGCATATTTGGGAATTTTCATAAATTCCTCAGTTACCACCCGGACAAAAACATCAATGCTGGAACATGTAGAAAATGGGGGAACTTTTTGGAACGAGGTAGAATTGATGGAGGAATCTTACCTCCTATATTACTGGATTCATTTGCTAGATCTTCCAAGGTTCTTATGGCCTCCTGCTCCTCTTCTGTAGGAAACAAAGTATGTAATTCATTATTGAAAAAATATCTCTTAAATAGTAAAGATCGAGCAAAGATGTGAAGATCCTTGATAGCGGTAAATGTGTCAAAGCCCGGGGTAGGAGAAAAAGAAAGACCTCTCCCCAACAGAGACAAATCAACATCAGTGAGATGATATTTACTTAGGTTAATAACCTTATTGTCTCTCCGCTCATATTCCGTCTGATTTCCATTATGTCTTTTATATGGATGATACGAATGATCCCGTAATCTGTGGCCTTCAAACATGGAGGAAGATGCAACCGATGTACTGGATGCCTCTGACTGATTACTTATAGACGATATAGATGAAGTTTTGTGTAGCCTGGGCATATTCGGTTTCCTCCATAAATATACACGTCCAGATTGATAATCCCTAAGATCACGACTATATTTTGTCAGCTGATTATCTTGGATTTTCTTTACCATAGCGTCCATTGTTTTATCTAGATCCAATTCAAATTGGTTCAATCTATCAGCTGGACATCCTTTACGGATATCTGCTTGAAAATTATCAATAGATTTATCCAAATCAGCTATAGTGCTAGAGTTAAGTCCAATTAGTAGTTGCAAAAAGGTAGAAGAGCACAAATTACATGCTTCCTCCCATTTTTTAATGAATTGTTCATCCTCCACTATATATGTTGGGATCACTCTCACTCTCAATCCCCTAGGTATCATCTTATTGCTTAAATATTTCTCCAGGAACGTCCTGTTCCACCAAATTCGTGACCTTTTAATAAGGAGAGTTTTAATATTAGACAACTTATCGTCCCAACTGTGATCCAATGCAGTCTGTGGTACATTTCCCCCGTGCCAAAAACCTGATCCAGCGAATTGAGCCAAGTTTGTTCTTTGGCCCGATAGTCCATATTGGTTACTCGGACAAAACCTGTGCATAACACAGCAAAAATGATTATAGAGAAACGAGTAGTAACCACCATGTCACATGCAGATGGTATCTATAAATGCTAGCAATGTCTTATAATATAGGCATGTGAATATAGGACATAGTCTAGAGACAAACTGTACCGAATACAGAAACATCACATAACAAACAGCCATATAGTCTCAAAATTAACATCTTTATTAATACAAAATTTAAAAACTGAAAAAAGGAAAAGGGGTGACAAAAGGAAAAAATGGTCCAATGGAAACCGTCACATATAGGTAGATGAAATAGGCCTGACAGTGTACTCTGCTCATAAATATTGCAAATACATATTATTAAGATGACAAATATAATGACATATAGAGGTATAGGAATCAGGGAAAAAATAAAAAGAAGTACTAGAGAGACTGGCAGTCTAGGAAGATTCATAAAAAATTATGCATATATAATGATGTATCTGTATATTTAATTATGCAGAGTAATGCACCATGACTTTAAATAAGATCAATAGACGCTGGTTTGTATCTATGGTGCAGAACAATGCACAAAACTACCAAAGAAATGCCAGTACAATCCATATTACAGTGTCAAAATGTCAAACCATATCATAAAATGCAGCTCATAATGTACGAGAACTAGGTGGCAGACATTCCTGAAACACAGACTTAGACAGCGATATAGATAAAATGAAAGACAATCACATAACACATGTAAAAAGCAGCTGGCTAATACCTCAGATAGAGCAAAGAAACGACCGTCCGGGCCCTCCCCAACGCGCGTTTCGGAGCGCAATGCTCCTTCCTCAGGGGGCGTGACAATGCCAAACAGGTGTCTTAATTTATATCGCCGTCGCCAGGAAGTGTGGCGGTGACGATGCAGCCAATCAGTCAATGAGAACGCCTCCCCTCTCAGCGTCTCATATCATCTGATGGGTGGGGACGTATCAGAGAGAGGGGAAGTGTCAAGAATACCTGCGCATGCGCAGAAGATAGATGAAGCCATTGTCGCCATATTGGACATGGGCTAAAGGGTATATATAAGACAGAGGGGAAATTTTGTCAAAATGAGCAGCAATACCACATCGGACCAATCCAGTACATATGCCAAATAGCATGTACAAAACCACTGTGGGGCACCACATGGAAACATATGCAAAGGGCAAAGGACAGATTGGCCGCAGGTATGCAGAAAAAATCCATCTATTAATGATATATATCCCATAATTGCATATCCAAATAAAGAAAAAAAAAAATATCAAAAACACAAAAAGAAAAAATGAATGAAATAACTAGACATGGAAAATAGAAAAAATAATAAAAAATAACCAAATTAATAAATACAAATGTGCTATTATAAACAAATAAAGTCTGTGGAGAACTGTGGCATCCAACGATCTTCAAAGCAGTCCTGGAAACTTGAGGCCGCTGAAAGCTGAAAGGCTATAAGACAATGGTATCCAAATAAACGTACAACTAAAGAATAAAGAAAAATAAAAACAAGTTAAAAAGTGTAAAACCAAATCCACTCATAAAGCGACTAGTAACCAAAAAAAAGAGAGCAGTAGATCATAGATATGGGACAAATATCCTGGCGACGGCGATATAAATTAAGACACCTGTTTGGCATTGTCACGCCCCCTGAGGAAGGAGCATTGCGCTCCGAAACGCGCGTTGGGGAGGGCCCGGACGGTCGTTTCTTTGCTCTATCTGAGGTATTAGCCAGCTGCTTTTTACATGTGCTATGTGATTGTCTTTCATTTTATCTATATCGCTGTCTAAGTCTGTGTTTCAGGAATGTCTGCCACCTAGTTCTCGTACATTATGAGCTGCATTTTATGATATGGTTTGACATTTTGACACTGTAATATGGATTGTACTGGCATTTCTTTGGTAGTTTTGTGCATTGTTCTGCACCATAGATACAAACCAGCGTCTATTGATCTTATTTAAAGTCATGGTGCATTACTCTGCATAATTAAATATACAGATACATCATTATATATGCATAATTTTTTATGAATCTTCCTAGACTGCCAGTCTCTCTAGTACTTCTTTTTATTTTTTCCCTGATTCCTATACCTCTATATGTCATTATATTTGTCAGCTTAATAATATGTATTTACAATATTTATGAGCAGAGTACACTGTCAGGCCTATTTCATCTACCTATATGTGACGGTTTCCATTGGACCATTTTTTCCTTTTGTCACCCCTTTTCCTTTTTTCAGTTTTTAAATTTTGTATTAATAAAGATGTTAATTTTGAGACTATATGGCTGTTTGTTATGTGATGTTTCTGTATTCGGTACAGTTTGTCTCTAGACTATGTTCTATATTCACATGCCTATATTATAAGACATTGCTAGCATTTATAGATACCATCTGCATGTGACATGGTGGTTACTACTCGTTTCTCTATAATCATTTTTGCTGTGTTATGCACAGGTTTTGTCCGAGTAACCAATATGGACTATCGGGCCAAAGAACAAACTTGGCTCAATTCGCTGGATCAGGTTTTTGGCACGGGGGGAAATGTACCACAGACTGCATTGGATCACAGTTGGGACGATAAGTTGTCTAATATTAAAACTCTCCTTATTAAAAGGTCACGAATTTGGTGGAACAGGACGTTCCTGGAGAAATATTTAAGCAATAAGATGATACCTAGGGGATTGAGAGTGAGAGTGATCCCAACATATATAGTGGAGGATGAACAATTCATTAAAAAATGGGAGGAAGCATGTAATTTGTGCTCTTCTACCTTTTTGCAACTACTAATTGGACTTAACTCTAGCACTATAGCTGATTTGGATAAATCTATTGATAATTTTCAAGCAGATATCCGTAAAGGATGTCCAGCTGATAGATTGAACCAATTTGAATTGGATCTAGATAAAACAATGGATGCTATGGTAAAGAAAATCCAAGATAATCAGCTGACAAAATATAGTCGTGATCTTAGGGATTATCAATCTGGACGTGTATATTTATGGAGGAAACCGAATATGCCCAGGCTACACAAAACTTCATCTATATCGTCTATAAGTAATCAGTCAGAGGCATCCAGTACATCGGTTGCATCTTCCTCCATGTTTGAAGGCCACAGATTACGGGATCATTCGTATCATCCATATAAAAGACATAATGGAAATCAGACGGAATATGAGCGGAGAGACAATAAGGTTATTAACCTAAGTAAATATCATCTCACTGATGTTGATTTGTCTCTGTTGGGGAGAGGTCTTTCTTTTTCTCCTACCCCGGGCTTTGACACATTTACCGCTATCAAGGATCTTCACATCTTTGCTCGATCTTTACTATTTAAGAGATATTTTTTCAATAATGAATTACATACTTTGTTTCCTACAGAAGAGGAGCAGGAGGCCATAAGAACCTTGGAAGATCTAGCAAATGAATCCAGTAATATAGGAGGTAAGATTCCTCCATCAATTCTACCTCGTTCCAAAAAGTTCCCCCCATTTTCTACATGTTCCAGCATTGATGTTTTTGTCCGGGTGGTAACGGAGGAATTTATGAAAATTCCCAAATATGCCAACAATGATAATCTTTCTAGGGAGGAGAGGAGGCGACTTAGAATACTTCAAAATCTTCCCGATGTAGTGCTGAAGCCAGCGGACAAGGGTGGCAATGTCGTCATATGGCCCACACATATGTATGAAGGGGAGGCCTTTCGCCAGCTAAATATGGCTACATGTTATAAAAAATTAACATATAACCCCCTGGCTACCTTTACAGACAAACTTGAAAGTATTATTAAGAAAGCATTGAATGACGGCATTGTCATCAAAGAGCTGGCTTCGGCACTCATCGTAAAGGAACCTACTATCTCGACCCTATATCTCCTCCCGAAAATTCATAAAAACGAGACAGTACCACCGGGCAGACCCATCATTTCTGGTAGGGGTAACTTTTTGGAAAACATCAGTCAATGGATTGATTTCCATTTGCAACCTCTGGTCACTGGCCTCCCTTCTTTCCTCCAGGATACTGGAGACTTACTGCGTAGGGTCGACGGACTGTGTTTAGAAGGGGACACTCTCTTAGCGTCCATGGATGTGGAATCTCTTTACACCAGTATTAGACACAGTGATGGCCTTAGGGCCACCCGCTTCTTCTTGGAAACTTCCAATATGCAGGCGGGACTTAGAGACCTCATCCTGGAACTTCTTGAGTTTACCCTTACACACAATTTTTTTGTTTTCAAAGGATCTTTCTACCTGCAGCTCCAGGGGGTGGCAATGGGCGCGGCCTTTGCGCCCGCCTATGCCAACCTTTTCCTGGGGCTGTGGGAGAGAGATCTTTTTCTGTCAGATAAACAGGGGTCGATTAGCCGTGTCCTTCTTTGGACGCGGTATATCGACGATATCTTCTTTATCTGGCAGGGCACCTCCGTCGACCTTACGCGGTTCGTCTCTACTCTCAATAATAATGCCCTTAATATTTTCTTGACATTGATTTGGGATCCTAAGTCGGTCGATTTTCTTGATGTTACTGTCCGTAAAGACCATTGTGGCTCAATCCAGACTGATATATTCCGGAAGAAAACAGCCACTAATACATTATTACATGCTTCCTCCTGCCATCCTCCACATGTTATTCGTGCCATTCCGGTAGGGCAGTTCTTGAGACTGCGACGAATTTGCTCTACAGATATAGATTTTGAGTTTAGAGCTAAGGAACTCAAGAATAGATTTTTGGCACGTGGGTATAGTGGGCGGTCTATTAAAAAAGCCTATCACCGTGCTAAATATTCTTCAAGGAACAATCTTCTCTATAGGAACCAGACACAAAATTCAGACTTTTCCAAGATACCTAGATTTATCACATCATTCCACTCTCGTTCCCAGGATATGAGATCTGTGATTAATAGGGCTTGGCCCATTTTACAGGCTGATACTATTCTTCGCAAGTTTCTCCCGGAGCGTCCTGCAATCACCTTTAGGAGGGCCAAAAACTTACGTGACCGTCTTACGCACAGTCACTATACAACTCCGGCCCCCTCGCATTTCCTTAGTCCTATGCTTAATACGGGTGGGTGTTATCCGTGCGGGAGGTGTGTCGCCTGCCCAAACATTGTTAGGTGCACAAATTTTACCAACTCTAAAGGAGATTCAACATATAGCATTAAACAGAGAATCACGTGTGTTTCTCGTTTTGTTATATACCATGCGACTTGTCCATGTGGTTTAATATACATAGGACTTACCACAAGACAACTGAAAGTCCGCATCAGAGAACACGTGTTGGGCATACAGGCGGCATCCTCCTGCAAGGATATCTCCACCCTTAAAACATTACCTAGGCATTTTAAAGAGCATCACCATAGTGATGGGACACTACTTAAGGTATGCGGTATTGACCTACTTAATATCAACATTAGAGGGGTAAATTGTCCAAACGATTATCTCAAATGGAGACTCGATGGATTTGGACCTGGGTACTATGGTTCCAGATGGCCTCAATGAAAATCTATCATTTGTCCCATATCTGTGATCTACTGCTCTCTTTTTTTTGGTTACTAGTCGCTTTATGAGTGGATTTGGTTTTACACTTTTTAACTTGTTTTTATTTTTCTTTATTCTTTAGTTGTACGTTTATTTGGATACCATTGTCTTATAGCCTTTCAGCTTTCAGCGGCCTCAAGTTTCCAGGACTGCTTTGAAGATCGTTGGATGCCACAGTTCTCCACAGACTTTATTTGTTTATAATAGCACATTTGTATTTATTAATTTGGTTATTTTTATTATTTTTTCTATTTTCCATGTCTAGTTATTTCATTCATTTTTTCTTTTTTGTGTTTTTGATAATTTTTTTTTTTTTTTTTCTTTATTTGGATATGCAATTATGGGATATATATCATTAATAGATGGATTTTTTCTGCATACCTGCGGCCAATCTGTCCTTTGCCCTTTGCATATGTTTCCATGTGGGGCCCCACAGTGGTTTTGTACATGCTATTTGGCATATGTACTGGATTGGTCCGATGTGGTATTGCTGCTCATTTTGACAAAATTTCCCCTCTGTCTTATATATACCCTTTAGCCCATGTCCAATATGGCGACAATGGCTTCATCTATCTTCTGCGCATGCGCAGGTATTCTTGACACTTCCCCTCTCTCTGATACGTCCCCACCCATCAGATGATATGAGACGCTGAGAGGGGAGGCTTTCTCATTGACTGATTGGCTGCATCGTCACCGCCACACTTCCTGGCGACGGCGATATAAATTAAGACACCTGTTTGGCATTGTCACGCCCCCTGAGGAAGGAGCATTGCGCTCCGAAACGCGCGTTGGGGAGGGCCCGGACGGTCGTTTCTTTGCTCTATCTGAGGTATTAGCCAGCTGCTTTTTACATGTGCTATGTGATTGTCTTTCATTTTATCTATATCGCTGTCTAAGTCTGTGTTTCAGGAATGTCTGCCACCTAGTTCTCGTACATTATGAGCTGCATTTTATGATATGGTTTGACATTTTGACACTGTAATATGGATTGTACTGGCATTTCTTTGGTAGTTTTGTGCATTGTTCTGCACCATAGATACAAACCAGCGTCTATTGATCTTATTTAAAGTCATGGTGCATTACTCTGCATAATTAAATATACAGATACATCATTATATATGCATATTTTTTTGTGAATCTTCCTAGACTGCCAGTCTCTCTAGTACTTCTTTTTATTTTTTCCCTGATTCCTATACCTCTATATGTCATTATATTTGTCATCTTAATAATATGTATTTACAATATTTATGAGCAGAGTACACTGTCAGGCCTATTTCATCTACCTATATGTGACGGTTTCCATTGGACCATTTTTTCCTTTTGTCACCCCTTTTCCTTTTTTCAGTTTTTAAATTTTGTATTAATAAAGATGTTAATTTTGAGACTATATGGCTGTTTGTTATGTGATGTTTCTGTATTCGGTACAGTTTGTCTCTAGACTATGTCCTATATTCACATGCCTATATTATAAGACATTGCTAGCATTTATAGATACCATCTGCATGTGACATGGTGGTTACTACTCGTTTCTCTATAAAGAGCAGTACTAGTACGGCGCCGAAATCGCGAGGCCTCACGCTGAGTGCCGCGGCGATCACGTGGGGGTGTCAGCTGTATGCGACAGCTGACACCCCGCAAAGCCCACGATCGGTGCTAGCACCGATCGGGGGCATTTAGCCCCTCTGATGCTGCTGTCAGTAGTGACATCGGCATAGAGAAGCATCGCATAGGGAGGGGGCTCTCTGCGCGCTTCTATCAGAACAGCGCAATGTGATCGCATTGTTCTGATGGTCTCCATAGCGACCCCCAGAACCCCAGCAGCGGGGTCCTTACAGGTCCTGCATGGAAGGTGGCTTGTGACTGCAGGCGCTGGCATGCCTCCTTCCCTGCCTGTCAGATCCTCATCTGATACTCTGCAGTACAGAGTGTCAGATCAGCGGTCTGACACAATATAGTGATGTCCCATACTGGGACAATGTAAAAAGAAAAAAAAATATATAATATATATATTACAAAGTATAAAAAAAAAAAAAAAAAAAAAAATCGCTAAATAAAGAAAAAGAAAAATATTTTTCCAATAAATACATTTATGTAAATAAAAAAATAAAAAAGTACACATTTGGTATCACCGCTTCCCTAACAACCTGACCTATAAAACTGTCCCACTAGTTAACCCCTCAGTAAACACCGTAAAAAAAGGCAAAAAACAATGCTTTATCAGCATATCGCCGAACGAAATGCAATAAAACACAATCAAAAATACGTATGTAAATAAAAATGGTACCGCTGAAAAGGTCATCTTGTCCCGCAAAAAACAAGCCGCCATACAGCATCATCAGCAGAAAAATAAAAGTTACAGCTCTCAGACTAAAGTGATGCAAAAATAATTATTTTTTCTATAAAAGTTTTTATTGTGTAAAAGCGCCAAAACATTACAAAAAAAAAAGATATAAATGAGGTATCGCTGTAATCGTACTGATCCGAAGAATAAAGCTGCTCTATCAATTTTACCACACACGGAACGGTGTAGAAAGAAAAAAAAAAGCAATTTGTGAATTGCTGGCTTTTGTTCATTCTGTCTCCCAAAAATTGGAATAGAAAGCAATCAAAAAATGTCATGTGCCTGAAAATGGGACCAATAGAACCGTCAGCGCGTCCCGCAAAATACAAGACCTCACATGACTCTGTGGGCCAAAATATGGAAAAATTATAGCTCTCAAAATATGGCGATGTTTTTGCAATAAAAGTGTCTTTTAGTGAGTGACAGCTGCTAAACATAAAAACCCGCTATAAATCTGCTATCACTGTAATCGCACTGACCCGAAGAATAAAGTCACCTAGTCACTAATACTGCATAATGAACGGCGTAAAAAATAAATAAAACCAATTCTTCACATGCTGTTGAGTTTTTTATTCTGCCTCCCAAAGTTCGCAGTAAGGCTCGGCTCACATTTATCCTGCACTGTGCGCTGAAATACGTGATTCAGACAGAACCCCCGGCGGAAGATTCCCTATAATGAGGCAGACGGAGGCACTGTGGATGCCGTCTGACCTGTGATCCGGCGGTGTCCGTCTTTTTAGCATTGCATAAAATTGCCATAGGCCACAGTTTTGAGCACTTCTGAAAAGAAGGACACCGCGGAACAGAGGCCAGAAGGAATCCAGAGTAACTCTGCTGCCTCACCTATAGTGAAAGGATCCATAGGGTGTTTCATAAGAATCAGATCACTCAGAGATTTAGATGAAAACCCCAAAGTGCTCAGCGTAGAGCGCCAGATAACTGTGATCCCAAACGTTATGTAAAATGATCCCAATAAAAGCTTCAACTCAATCCACAAAAAAAGCAAGTCCTCACTCAGGTCCGTCATCTGTTAACGGAAACAGGGGCTTCCACTTTACTGGTAGCACAAAGGCTCTGGAAAAGCGAAATGGCTCCTCATCCGCCAAAAGAAATTCAGCAAATTCTCGGCTCACAAATCCAAATGCCCCCCCCTCCTTCTGAGTGCCATTGTGCCTAAACCACATCTAGCGCTCACGTTTGGCATTTCTGTAGTGATGAGAGCCCACCTAAGGCCGGTGTCACACTTGCGAGTGTGATGCGAGAAACTCGCACGAGTTTCTTGCATCAACACCCGGCACTGCCACCGGCACTCAGACCGGAGTGTGCGGCTACATGTATTTCTATGCAGCCGTACGCTCCGGTCCGAGTGTTGATGCAAGAAACTCGTGCGAGTTTCTCGCATCACACTCGCAAGTGTGACACCGGCCTAATTTACAGGTGCATGAGCTGGGCACAATGTACTGGTGACTACAACGTACTGATCACTGCAACGGCAGTTTGCAATTTTCACTCAGCAACATCCACTGCCGCCTGTTTCTGGAAACATCAGTGGAGTCAAAATCGTCACTACATCTGTAGATAAATTCCCAAAGAGTTATAATTTCCAAAATGGGGTCACTTGAGGGGGATTCTGCTTTTCTAGCACTTAGAGGCTCTTTATATGGAATCCGCAAACTATTCTAGGAAAACCTGCGCTCTAGGAGGCAAATATCGCTGTGTCCCTTCCGAGTCTCTCCGTAAGGCTAAGCAGTACTGTACAGCCACATACAGTATGAGATATTTCTACATTCAGCAGAAATTGTGGGACACATTCTGATGCCATTTTTACCCATTTCCCAGTGTGAAAATGTAAAACTTGGGGCTAACACACAATCTTGGTGGTAAAAATGTAAATTATTTTTTCTTCAGTGCCCAATGGTATAAAAGTCTACGACACACCTGTGGTGTCAATATAATCACTGCATCCCTAGATGAATTCATTGTGAGGTTTAATTGGTAAAATGGGGTCACTTATGGGGGATTCTGCTGTTCTGGCACCTCAGGGGCTCTGTCAATGTAACATGGCATCCTCAAACAAGTGCACCAAAATCTGCACTGCAATATGGTGCTACTTCCCTTCTGAGCTTTGCGCTGTGCCTCAGAAGTAGTTTTTGACCACATATGGGGTATCGATGAACTCAGGAAAAATTGCACAGCAAACTTTGGGTCCATTTTCTCCTTTTGCCCTTGTGAAAATACAAAATTTGTAGCTAAAAAAAAGATTTTTGTAGGAAAAATTTGATTTTTTTTAATTTTCACAGCTTAAGGTTAAAAAACCTCTGTTCAAGGTGCTCAATACACATCTAGAAATAGGTATTTTTACTGAAAGAGAGCAGGTTTTGAATGCAGAAAAAAACACAGCATGTGAACATAGCCTTACCTATATGCAGGGGTGGGATTCAAATTTTTAACAACAGGTTGTTTGTGTGTAGGAAAACCACACCCATTTTTAAGCCACACCCATTTACACGCAACTTTTCCTCAAACATATACAAGTAGGGGCGCAGTCAAACAGTTGAAAAAAAATAAATTGGAATGAGATCAGAACAGTGCACATTCTGGTCAGCGGCGCTCCTGACCCGAGTGTGACAGCAGCATATATTTCTATGCAGCTGTCTCACTTGACTAACCGGCTGGCCAGGCTGTGCACTACATTCTGATTCATACGACAGTATGTCTGCATCCTAATGGTAATTAAAAGTAAAAATCACCACATACAAGGGACAAATATCACACCATGACCAGACCACATATTAACATCACACAGTGACCGAACAATACCACATACAAGGAACAAATACCACCACACCTTGGCCAGACCACATAGTCACCAAATTATACCACATACAAGGAACAAATAGCGCCATACCATGGCCAGACCACATATTACCACCACATAGAGATTGAATACTACAATACTGATCATTAATTTAAAAAAAACACAAATACTAAGTGCCATTGTATACAGGAACTCTGTATTTACTGTCAGTGTACAGGTAATACAGGGATCACCAGTGACATTATACACAGGAGCTCTGTATATAGGACAGTGTACAGGTAATACAGGGATCACCAGTGACATTATGCACAGGACAGCTGTATATAGTATACAGTGTATAGTGTCAGTGTACAGGTAACACACTCATCAGTGACGTCTCTAGCTGAAGTCCTTCATCTTTGCTTTTCTTTTTCATCCAGCGCAGACCGCCATTACTTCTTACAGCCAGGACTCGTCTCTGCATAAAATAACACTGTTACCTAGAGCACCACTTCCAGAGCACATTCCCCACTTTTTCCATTTCTTCTACACTACATATCTGATTACAGATATGCACACACAATCAATATATAGTTGGTTATTATGCAACCCACCATTCCAAATATAAATTATAATTCACCACTGTGCACCCACTAACTATAAATAGCCACTTTCCCCATTTAATATATAAATTAGCACCTGTACTCTTTCCCCAAAATCATTACCAGGCACTTCATCCTCAACGCCCCCCACTATGTACTTTCCACTCTAACCCTCACCCCGATTCATTATATTTATATGCCCCTTCCGCCCCAATTCATTGTCATGTCTTTCTCTCCCACCCTCTATTCATTATCAACTGCTCTACCCTACATTCAATACATCATTTACTCCCCCACCCTCAAAATTCATTATTTGTTCTCCCCATAGATCCCCAGCCCCCACCTTCAATTCATCATTTGCTCTCCTCACCCCCCACCTTCAATTAAATTGCTGTGCTCCATCACTCACACTGAATTCATCATTTGCAGTCCCTCATCCTCTCTCCCACTTCATCATTTGCAATCCCCCACTACAATTTGAAAGTACCCTTACTTCATCCATTGCAGTCCCCTATCCACCCCGACTTCTGCACTACCCCATTCATTTGCAGCCCCCTATCCCCCACTTCATCATGTGCAGTCACCCTTACCCCCACTTCATGTGCAGCCCCACTCCCCCATCATGTGCAGTCCTCCCCCTTCATCTACACCCCCCCACTTCATCATGTGCAATCCCTTACCCTCCCAGTCATCATGTGCATCCCCACTCCCCCTTCATCATGTGCAATCCCCCTTACCCCGTTATCAAGTGCAGCCCCACTCCATCATGTGCAGCCCCACTCCATCATGTGCAGCCCCTCTCCCCCCTCCATGTACAGCCCCATTCACCTCCCTCCATCATGTACAGCCCCATTCACCCCCCTCCATCATATACAGCCCCATTCACCCACCTCCATCATATACAGCCCCATTCACCCCCCTCCATCATGTACAGCCCAATTCACCCCCTCCATCATGTACAGCCCCATTCACCCCTTCATCATGTACAGCCCCATTCACCCTTCATCATGTACAGCCCCCGCACCCCCCTCCATCATGTGCACCCCATTCACCCCGCTCCATCATGTACAGCCCCATTCACCCCCCTCCATCATGTACAGCCCCATTCACCCCCCTCCATCATGTACAGGCTAGCCCCATTTACCCCTTCATCAATCATGTACAGCCCCCAGCCCCATCAGTACAGCCCCGCCACATGTACAACCCCCGCAGCCCCCTCCACCATGTGCAGCCCCCACATGTACAGCCCCCTCCACCATGTGCAGTCCCCGCAGCCCCTCAATTCATTTTATAAACAAAAAAAAAGGTTCCCATACTTAACTGAGACTCCTCACAACCGCTCCCCAGCAGCGCCTCTCCGCTTCCAGCGTCCCATACGTGTTAGGCCTGTGGGATGACATCATCGCACAGGCCCAACACCAGGAAGTAGAGAGGGAGGAAGGAGTTGCACAGCCGTCAAGGTGACGGCCGTGCACAACTCCCGGGCTCCGGCTTAAACACTGACGCGGTCGGCTGTGTCTGCTGCCGGCCGCGTCACAGTACAGCAGGCACGGCCGCACACAATTTGCTGTGCGGCCGGCCCTGTACATGTGCTGGGGCTGTGGGGCCAGTACCGGATCGAGGCTCTGAATCTCCCTGGTTCGGGGAAACGGCTACTTTTTTAACAAGCGGTTCCATCGAACCGGGGAGAACCGGCTGAATCCCACCCCTGCCTATATGAACATCACTGTCATCCATCTCTGTATAGGGAAAATCTGTGTTCATGGAATATTGATTTTACCGGACAATTGAGGATTTTCACATTTAAGGATCCAGTCCAGGAGGAGAAAGCTGATTTCTCTAATAAGATGCATTATAAAGTTTCTTATTTTCATGTTTACCATTAATTTATATAAAGAAAATAAAAGTGAATCTATAAAACAGTGCACAGTTGCTAATTCTATTTAGCACCTTTTGCATTTTATACTTATCAATTGCAACTGTGCACTGCTTTTTACATTCCCTTTGGAATGACCCCTCTAGTCTGAGTAGTCCCACTTTTTTTGTGTACTGCTATTCTACTCCATCACCACTAGGTGGAGCGACAACATCTGATAACTATGGTTTTTACTATTTATAATTTGCGTTTTGCAATTTGAATTTCCATTAGATATGTGACTGATCATGGTTGAAATTCTATCTACCTTCTTTGTTACTGTGTCTCTTCATAGAATCCATAACACATGGATACTAATCCTTTTTTGACATGCTGTATTTATTGAAATGTATAAGATTGATTACCACTGCAGTCGCTGTTTAAATTTCCCTCTATACTTCAGATTTTAATTGTATTTTTTCATAATATACTGAATAAACATTCATTTTTAATTAATTAGGGTAGTTTTATGCTGTTGGCGTTTCTGTAATTACAAACGTGGTTACAGCTGAAAGGAGTTACACATTTGTGAATCCTCACATTGCGGACAATGAACGCGGTCAGTATTCTTGGGTGCGGGCGGTTTGCATACTTCCGGCCCTATTCTGACCACCCTATTTCTGGCCTCACTCAATATACTTGCATTGAGCGACTCCGCTCCCATATAATTGGCACAGGATTGCATTTATGTAAATCAAATCATTGAGGTGTCATGCTGTTACGGTCTTCGGTAAGGAAGGGGGTCTCAAAATGTCCCTGGAACCCTAACTATCCCTGTCCCGTAGGTACTCTTGAAAGTAGAGAGGCCCCAGTCTCCTTACTATGCTCCTGTTAAACCCTGATCTGTCCCATCCTCCATCCCATGAGTCATTGGACAGAAATGTACTGTAAACAAGACACAGACAAAATAGGGATAGAGGTTTTTTTTTGTTATCATACAAAAGCACTAACCGAAAAATAAGGAGGATAGGGACGGGGAGGAATAAATTAAATGGAACAGGGGCCAGGAGATAAACAACATGTACTACAGCAAACCACAGATCACGATCACTACTACAACAACTCTACTCCAACCACTTAGCTTTAGCACTCAGCACAGGAAGACAAATCTTTCACCGGTGGGGACAAGAAGGTCTAGCCAGTTTATACAGGAAAAGGTAATGACCAGATCAGAAGCAACTGAAATGGAGCTGCATGCTTCTGACCAGCATAGAAAGGGTAGTTAACCTCTTCAGCACTAGAGGAAACTAAATCCATTTATTATGGGACACAAGTCACACCATCTCTAAAGAAGACCTGCGATTCATTACCTGATTTGACCGTCTAATTCCAAGTCTTCCAGGGGGGACGTGACACCCTGATGACATCAGGTTATGCACCTGCAGAATCCTCACAGCGTGGAGTGAACGTAAAGTGAAAATTCACAAGTCTACAGTTACATAGAGTGACAGCAGACTTGTAGCTTAAGAACAACAACCCCTTTAAAGATATTTATGAAGGACATTATAGATATAGGACAACCCCTAAACTTATGTCACTGACATCACTTGGTGCAAATCCATTTTCAAACTAGTCTGGAGTGCTGTTGTGATAGCCATTATAACACAAAAAAATAGTGAAAATTCACTCAATATTGGATGCAACACTGTATGAGAACGGGCCTGCGGTGAACTATTTTTCATCCCACAGATTAAACAAACCCTTTCCTTTCAGTTTTTCATGCATTGCCAAGTGTGTGCCGTTAATGCTTCTAGTAACAATACAGCAAGAACGTTAACATACAGTCAATGGGAAATTCCACAGAACACACGCACATCAATAGCAGACGTTATTAAATCTTTTTATTACATGGCTGATATTCCTTAACAAAACATACATAAAAAAAGTATAAAAACAATTGGATAAGACAATTAAAAGGAGCGTGTAATTTAATGGATTCACTTGATACAAGAAGGGAACCCTCAGGCTAGGGCTTTGCAGGGATCCCAAGGTTGAAAAGTGACATCAAGCACAAGATAACAAAATTAGGCTTGGATAGCTTGTACTGTACCTGCCTGTGCACAGCACACTGACCAAAGTCAGTCACATGTGAGTGATTTTCCACATGGACAGATCATAATAAGACCGCAGCATGCACTAGTCTCATCCCGCTTGCAGACCACGCATGGTGCTATATACCGACAAAGCTGCATCCACAATTTTGTCTGAAGCCCTACTCCAACTAATAAGCCTCCTGGAGTTGGATAGTGGACCGAGCTTCAAGCCGTAAGCCTAACTATGAAAATACTAAAAAATTGTTTTGTTCTAAAAGGAGTTTTCACAGTTTGTGCCATTTGGCAGTTCTACATACTTTGCATTTGGCTTAAATTGCATAGGATGCAAGTAAAAATGTCAACATGAATGACTTTCTGTAGCAAAGAAGCAACACAGAAAAGAGCACTGACATTTTTTGTTTACACATAATAAAGAATTTCCTAAAAAGGTAAATTAAGCCCAAATACGGTATGTTCACTTGGTAAAATAGGAAACAGCATTTTTTGATTACAGTATATGGACAGGTATTTGCGCAGAAGAAAAAGAACACTCCCAAATACTTTATTAAAGTACAGTCACTTTGTTTCGAAAACTAAATGTTTCTGTGCCAAAAGAAAAAATGCTTACAAGTCCAATAGTTTTCATAGGACGGATCCAGTGCAGATTGTGAAAACTGATGCGACAGATCAGGGTTTTAGACGGATCCGTTCTGAACTTTTGGACCCGAGAAATGCAGTCTGAGCATGCCTGGAAAAAGGATAAGAGAGAGAAGAGAGAACGGTGATCCGGCACCCATAGAGTTCAATTGTGGGAAAAAGCCTGATGCGCCGTTTCAGGAGCTGTCTGGTTTTTTGCCGGATGCAAGAAACGCTCATGGACGCGTTTTTTCCAGACGCCGGATTCAACGTTTTGGCCGGATCTGGAAAAAAACAGAACAAACGAAAGGACATGCGGCGCGATCCGGCGCTAATAAAAGTCAGAGACAAAAACGGATCTGTTTTTTCAAAAAAAAAAAAAAGCCGGATCGTGCCTGACGGCAAAAAACAGATGTGTGAAAGTAGCCTTAGGTTGCCAAAAAGTACAGGCTTCCAGACAGAACCAACAGTGGCATCAATAGGCGTCCAGAATCATCAACCCCTAGCGATTCTGGAACAAGTGGTCTCTATTGTTGGCCTCTATTATACTCTAGAATGTCATGTAGACTATTGAGAATTAATCCGGACTTTTGTTATTTCATCATTTAAAAAAAATGAAAATAAATAAAGACCTATTTTTTTTATGAAAATGCACAATATTAGATCTGTTAGAGCTCTCCAGACATGTCTGTTTTAGTAAATAATTCTGTAGCCTTGACCTGTGCTGTTCCTCTGTTATTCCTCCTGGAAATGTAGGAATAAATTGATAACTGGCTGCTGTTCCACTTTTCAACAGGCTGCGTCATCCGGGCTGCTACACTGTCAGCACTGACTAGACCAAGGACTAGACCAGGGGTCTCAAACACCAGGCCGCACGCGGCTTCTGAGGCTCTGTTGTGTGGCTCTCAGGCCCCTGAGACAATCATGTCCAGAGAGCCAGGAGTGCGTCAACGTCAGCACTTCTTTTCAACTGAATGTGCGTCCTCAGACGTATATCCAATTGAGATGTATTGCAGAGCAGAGACGCCAGCTCTCTGAACCTCAATAACAACATTAGCCAATCACAGGGCAACAGCTGACCTTGGCGTCCTGGCACGGCTGCACAGGACATCATTGCTAAGCGCCTCGGCTGTGGAGGAGAAAGACAACACTATTCGCCGAGGGAGCGAGGTTAGGTGAGAATTAGAATTTTTTTAAGCATATGTATGTATGAGCAGCAGAATAGAGGACATTGTTACAAGAAGGGGACAAGGTTGGGATCATTATTACAAGATGGGGGACAAGGATGGGACATTACTATAAGAAGGGGACCAGGATGGCAAATTACTACAAGATGGGACTTGGATAGTGACATTATTACAGGACGGGGGACATTATTACTATATGGGGCTAATTATAAAACTATATTACTGTATGGGGGCACATTGGGGTCAAACAAAAGAATAAGATTTTAAAAACCTGCACAATACAGAATGAAAAAATAATAAAATAATATTTGGCCAATTAAAATGCTATTTTATGTAAACATTTAATTAAAAAAAGACCTCTACCATATGATGAACACCATTAGAGAAAATTAAAGAAAAAACACCAAAAAACTAAATTAAAATGATGATAAAAAAGTTACATAGAAAACTACTGGTATCACTGAAAATGTCATCTTCTCCCGCAAAGGATGCGGCCCTTCATATTCAATTTTTCTGTGCGCAGCCCATTTACTCGGCTGAGTTTGAGACCTATGGATCAGACAATGTCTAACTGTGCAGGGACACTTCTAACAAGGAGAATGCTCATATTCAACGCTCAGTTTTTTTTTTTTTTACAGAATTCTAGGAAGAATATCAGAGGATCTGCCAGAAGCAAATGAAAAAAGAAAAAAAAGCAAACGACAAGATAATAGTACTTTTGTGGGTTTACAGTGCATCAATATAAATAAAACCCTATTTTAGTAAACTATATCGTTTTTTAATGTTACTGCAGTCTGATAATTGTAAAATCAGTAACTAAATAAAGATGTAGATGTCATTTATCAATAAATATGTATATATTCTGATTATTAAACATCTAGAATAGATCTCATGAAGATTGAAATAGTGCAAAAAGTAATATAATACACATACGGCACGTATACACCATTTTGTAGGAACATGGCTTTCATCACTTCAGTGATCTCTAGCAAGATCAGCACTTTACAGCATAGTAACACTATACACAGACTTTTGGTTGCAGGCATAATGGAAGTAATAGGAGTGTAAGAAGCTTGGACCCTCTTAAGACCTCCGTAATCTGTCAAGAAGCCCAATATGTAGGTTATCATTCCAACCGAAGTGATTCAGTGCAACAAGAGGGCCACTTACTTACATAACCCAGGGGAACCCACTCTCCAACATCACTGCAGTCGGCCAGAAAATATGGTGCCAAGGATAAGATACTGTCAGAAGCAAATAGGGAACATTTTTACAAATCAGAGATGCGTTTACGGCTCCTGCCAAAATACGATCACCTGGCAGTAATGTAAGACTTCTACATGTATGAATGAGCTTGTGTGAACACGTCCCGAAATATGGATTTAAATGGTTGTACACCTTTGGGGACTTTTTTTTTTATTTACTCAATCGATGTAACGTTATACTCGGTAAGCTATTGACTCGAGTATAAGCCATGTATGCATTGTCCCCTCATCTCTATCCTTGTATGCATGGCTCACCCCCTCCCGTCCTGGTAGGCATGAGCTCCCCCCCCTCCAGTCCTGGTATGAATGGGCTCCCCCCCCCTCCTGTCCTGGTAAGCATGGGCTCACCCCCTCCAGTCCTGGTATGCATGGGCTCACCCCTCCCGTCCTGGTATGCATGGGCTCCCCCCCTCCCGTCCTGGTATGCATGGGCTCACCCCCTCCAGTCCTGGTAAGCATGGGCTCCCCCCCTCCCGTCCTGGTAAGCATGGGCTCACCCCCCCGTCCTGTTACGCATGGGCTCACCCCCTCCCGTCCTGGTAGCATGGGCTCACCCCCTCCTGTCCTGGTACGCATGGGCTCACCCCCTCCTGTCCTGGTACGCATGGGCTCACCCCTCCCGTCCTGGTATGCATGGGCTCCCCCCCTCCCGTCCTGGTATGCATGTTTCCTATTACCAAAAACAAAGCAAAAAACATCCTACTCACCCCTCCTCCTGCGTGCCCTCGCTGGTGCAGCACATCGCTCCGGCTTCCAGCAGCTCTTCCTGTGCTGAGCGATCACATGACACCGCTCATTAAGGTAATGAATATGCCACGTGATCGCTCAGCACAGGAAGAGCTTCCGCACCGGGATCAACGAGATGTTGCGAGGGCACGGGGGAGGGTGAGTAGGATGTCTTCTGGAAGCCGGCGGCTGCAAGTGTCACTGTGTAAGAGAAATGTATATTCATTTCTCTATAGCAGCGGCACAGTTACAACCGCAGCTGCCGGCTCCTGCCTCCGTCACCCGCTGCTCCCCTTCCCCCGCCGGCTTTCTTTGACAATGACTCGTGTATAAGCCGAGGGGGGGCTGAAAAACTAGGCTTATACACGAGTACCATACATACGGTTTTTCGGCTTAAGTTAAAAAACATTTTTGCAATTATTTTTCATAACAAATGTATCACCGTTTGGCTTTTAAAGGTTCTTTGCTTTCCTAGACATTCAATTTTAATGTGGTCTGTGGTCATTAAATCAGCAAAGAGAACAAGACAGATAAAAGCTATAACTCCCCATCAGACCATCACAGTGGGCTGATAAGATACTCAGTTAACTCATTCTGCAGCTAGAAACACCAGTGCTATACGGAGGCTATAGAAGGCAAATGGTGCAGAATTTTAAATGAACGCAATTTGCAAAAATGATTTCTAGCCCCAAATATCATTCAATTAAAAATAAATTGTCCCCAAAGGTGGAAAATTCCTTTCACACAAACATTTTTCGGTCAGAATGCTGTCCGTGAAAAATAAAACACGGACAGCACTCACTAATGTTATACAATGGGACAGTAAGCGATTTTTTTCACTGACCAAATAGCTTCTTACGTAAATTGGATTCATGTCTATGGGTGCGGAAATCATCTGTCACAAATCTGCTTGAGGCAAAACTATTGCAGGTTTAAAGAAAAAAAACCAATTCCCTTTTTGCCAGTCACAAAATGTACTTGTTAATATATTTGCCGCACCTTGTTCTAGGGAGCTTTTCCATTTAGAGAATGGCGTCTATGGCTGTGTCAAGGGTTATGTCCAAATCCTGTTTTACAGCGGTTCGGCTGGAGTCATGAATGTTTGGCCAAACACCTAATGTGAACATACCCTAGGAGTGTGGAGATTTACAGCGTTCTTCCCCTATATTTCTGGTACACTGCCCTTTATAGATCTCCCATACAATGTAATAGTGCAAATGATGTACAAGACATTCGGGAGCAGGATGGAGCCTTGTCCACCGTACAGCCATCTTGGAGTGTTTAGAGCGAGATTCACAATGGAGGAAATGACACGAACATTAACTAGAAAACTGGAGGCAGCATGGACTCTTATAAAAAAATACTTGAGAGGCCGAAAGGCTGCAATTCATATAATAAAAGCAGAATAACCCCGCTCATCTCCCAGGAGTCTCCCCGAGATCAGAGCTTTTCACAATTTCACTCGTGATTTCTTCAGTTTTCTCTTTAGCACAGTTTTGTTGAGACCAAGCGGCTTTAGGGCCTGTAGCATCAACGGCGATGTCAATCAAGTAGTCTGGGGTTGTCCATCGTAGGAAAACTAGAAATAAGAAACTAACTACTACAAAGAGGGCAAATATTGTACCAGTGACAACGCCACAGTGGTTTACCAGCCGCTCCAGCCTTTCATTCATTGGTAACACAGTTTCTGCAGCCACACGATCATACACCTAGGAAAAAAGAACAATTGTTTGTAGCCGCTGATGAGTGTACACATAAGGAACCACATCTCAATACGTGCTACACCCCATACAGGACAGGGCAAAGGCCCCCCTGTAAATGTATTTGTCCCCAATCCAAAAGAGAGACCCCATCAATCAAGAGAAGGGCAGACACTATCCCGTCTCTTATCCATGAAATCGGCAATGACTGCAGTGGCACGGTCACACGTGACTGCTACCACTCCATTCAGTGTCTGGTAGACAGAGTGAGATAGAGTATGGCACTCGGCAATATCTGTCAGTCCTAGAGACAATTAATTGGGGCAAAAGCAGTCATGTATCATCATTAGAGATGGGCGAATCCGAACAGTAAATTTCGGCATCCATACTGAACACCTACTGTTTGGGCACGGACAGCGAACACGGACTTCACCTGGAAGTCCGTGTTATTGTTTGGGTTCGGCTGCCCGAACACCAGGTACTGAATAACGTCCCTGGCAGTATCTAACAGAGTAACAGGATGGATGCATTGATTCTAAAAAGTGTGTGTCCATGCTACACCCATATGGGCCGTTTAGGACTGGCGTGTAAATGACAAAAGTCACAGTATCTTTGTGCAACTACCGAATTGTGCAAACATATTGTGACTTATTAAGGTGCTGACACCAAATGTCTAGCCTAAGCACCCTAATGAACAGGACACTCATAAGACAGAGCCAATCTATTAGTGTTCATGTCCTTGTGGCTACTGTGCAGAGCAGGAAGCAGAAGTCTAATATAAGGCCTACGGAAAAATCGGTTTGACTTTTTTTTTTTTTTTTTCAATTTTAAATATCACCATCTGGACTTAAAAATTAAGTGTAGAATATATGCAAAAATAGACACTTTACCAGACGTACCTTTTCAGTTCGCTCTGCCACATTCCTCCATGTATAAAAAGTTTTAATGGTATTGTGAATGGTTTCGGTGCTTGGTAACGTTCCCTTCCGTAACTTATCTATAGCTTTCTCTAGACCAGAGCACAAAGACTTCACAGAGGGTTCACGCAGGATAATGAAGTTATCGGGCAGAACTTCAGGAATTCCTCCCACTCTAGTGGTCACCACCTGTAATAGGGACAAGATGGCAATATTAGTGGATAATATACAGGAAGCCAACATGGCCTTCTCCAAGAGGTTCCCGAGTATGGCCAGATTACCAGGCCGGCCTAACAAAGCTCAGCTACAGCCATCCACAGCACGTAATCTGGGCTAATAGTGTAGGTTTACTTCAAGTGGGGGAGAGGGAATAGGAGCGGTGGTGTAGTTTTGCCACAAGCTTCTCTCCCGAGAGAAGCACATTTCTCATGCAAGAATGTAATAGTTTGGATCACTACTGATGCACCAACACCAGTGTATTAGGACTTTGAGTTTTAACCCAATAGGACACGCTGCCATTGAGCCTAATAATTTTCTGTACATGGCAGACCTGGAGGCCACTATTAGGGACCACGTGAGCCCCTCATTCTGAAACCGTTTAGATGTGGAGAATGCTAATGGCCACTGCATCTGGGGGGTTATTGGATTGGAGTTCTGCACGATCCCAGTCGCAGGATTTCCGCTGTTACTAGAAAAATATTTAGAGTTGAGAGTCCTCAGTGGTTGATACCTTTTAATGGCTAACTGAAAAGATAGTAACAAATTGCAAGCTTTCGAGACTACTCAGGTCTCTTCATCAGGCTAAACTAATACAAAATCTGAAGAATCACATATTTATACACCACACAGCACACGCTATATCCATACAGGTCCAATGCCACAGCAGGAAAAACAAGACTCAGTGGAATAAGTCCCTTTAACAGCCACTGTAAGAAGGTGTACTAGCAGTCAATAAGAGGTTAAATCTTTGGGGAAGAACTGCCGGTGTATCATGGATCATACAGAGACTTTACTGTTATTGTACACAATCTCTGCTCCGCTACATCCTCATATTAGATCTGACTGAATACTACAAGCCCTCTTCACAACATATAATGACCACAGTAGAGCTAAACTTCAGTGAACCACAGTCTAGAAGACGTTTTCCCACAAACAGCATCCCTGACACCTCTTATTAATAGACCCCTGAGATGTCATCATAGTTGGGCAAGACGCACGTATGATGCTTAATCCGTAGAGGCGCAGGGGATGCGGCAGAGAAAGGTTCACAGTGCCCTAGTCCGGCCGCTACAGACTACAGACATGACTGCGATCGGCGCTAATAACTACAAACACGAGCACTTAAAATAGTGAAAGCGTCCAGGATGATACCTGTAATCCACAGCTCGCCGCCTCCACGATGGCCATGCAGAAAGCCTCAGTCAGGGACGTATTCAGGAATATCTCTCCTTTCACAAGGACGTTTCTCACCTGGTGATGTTCAAGAGCTCCTAAGAGGCGGACTCTGAAAAACATGAAGAAAAAAGGACTTTATGTTACTAATTAATTCATGATCATAAACTGACAGACACGAGGTAGAGATCAGTCTCCATATGAGAACAGGACGACTGGACGAGGGAACATGGGCAGTTCTTCCAGCTGGGACACACGGAGACAGCCAAGTGTGCTTAACCGCCGGCTACAGCATCAGTAAGGGTTCATTAAATGGTCTCTGTATTGTCAATGTCCTCTCAAAAGATAATGTACAGTAATGGACAATCTGCAAATCGAATTAAAAAAAAAAAAAAAAAAAATTAATTATGTTGCCTTACTCTTTAAAAAAAAAAAATCCCATCGACCTGCAGAGACCAAGAGATGGATAAAAAGAAGTGGGATGCAGCTTTGTCTCTCTGCTCCTGCTCAGAGAAGGGCTTTCAGAGCAACTCCTGCAGGGAAGTGAGGGAAAGGAAGTTCCAGCACATATAGTGCAGTCAGAATGCTGATAAAGTGCCCACTCAAACTCAAAGAGAGTGGAGGGCAAGTTATAGCATAAGAATCAGGACAGTTTCTGGACCAAAGTCACAGCAACCTGTCAACTTTTTGTGAGGGTAAGGGCAGCAAGGCCATCGTGTGAAAGGGCAAGTACGCTTTAGACTATTTTGCCATATTTACTGTGGACAGTGATTTCCAAAGTGGAAAGACATTGCGAAGAGAGCAACACAACTTTAATCCAGCAATGAGATAAATATCCAATAAAATCCAACCTTTATTTCTTCAATAATTAAAATATAATATCTAAAGCTAAGCCCCTATACTGTACGGTCAACACATCTCAGCAGCCATGCCTCATTTATGACCACACAAAAGTCTCCCTCACACGTCACTCCTTTAAATCACTCGCACTAGCGGGCGTGGAGAGGAAAAAAAAAAAAAAAAGTAACTGAAATATATCCATTATGGCATGGTGCACACTAAGAAATACATCACATGTGCACCAACTATCACACATGCCTGTACTATCACACGTGCCCCCAGTATCACATATGCCTTCACTATCACACATCACACGTGCCCCCTAGTATCACACATCACACGTGCCCCCTAGTATCACACATCACACGTGCCCCAACTATCACACATCACACGTGCCCCCTAGTATCACACGTGCCCCAACTATCACACATCATACGTGCCCCCTAGTATCACACATCACACGTGCCCCAACTATCACACGTGCCACACTATTACACATCACACGTGCCCCCAGTATCACATATGCCTTCACTATCACACATCACACGTGCCCACCAAGTATCACATGTGTCCCCCAGTATCACACATGCCCTCAGTAACACATCACACGTGCCCCACTATTACACATCACACGTGCCCACCAAGTATCACACGTGTCCCCCAGTATCACACGTGCCCCCTAGTATCACACGTGATCCCCAGTATCACACATCACACAGTATACGGAAGATAACCCAAGCATCCCAAGTTTTGTAGTGTGCACAAATATGAATGGTGTGAAGAAGCACGTGAGTCACAAAGTCCATAGTGTGAACAAGTCCGCATGAAGTTACAAATCACGTTCTGCACAAGCTGCATGGTGTGAACGAGTGTGACCCAGCCTGTAGCTACACACTTCTGTGTCCCAACTACTGCAACTAAACAAACCAAATTGTTTGCAGCGCATAATTGCAAATATCGGAACAATGTTCTGGAATAAAAAGGAACAAGATATAAAATGAAGAATACGTCCTGTATGTCCAAGGTGAACACTCATTTTGCTTCAAAGTACCGTTGGCTGGAAGTTAATTGGGAATTACACGGGTTATTAACAGTCGTGTAGTAAAGTAATGATTGCGGGGAGCTGCATATCCGGCACTTGGCACTGCAGAGTGAAATTCCCACTGACAAATGCAGCATGAAGTGACACGACGCAGAGCTCAATCCTGCATCTCGCCACTTTACTCTGCGGAGATTTTTTTTCGCAGCGTGCATGAAATTTATGTGATGTGTAGTCACTGGAAAACAAAGCCTTGAAGTCAGATCTGCTAAATGTCCCAGCGGTTACTGAAAGCAGAAGATGATATATCCATTCATACAGATGTCAGACGGTCAATACACACGGACGTACAATAATAAGAGGTTTACCCGTGAGTGTTGGGAGGTTTTCAGAGACCTTTCTATGTTTAGAACTTATATAAATACTGAATATTAGGTCTCGTACACACAGAACAGTTTCCTCCAATGTCTAGCATGGCTCCATCTAATAGAGGAAGGCAGGCTTTATATTCACTTGTGATACGTTCCTGTCTCCGGGCTGATCGGCTCGGAAAGCTGTTATGTATTATGTTGTTTTTTTCACAGACTTTCTATAAAGAACGGAGAACAGATCGCAATGTTCTACAATTCTCCATCTGTTGGACCTGCATCGTGGATGCGGCAGACGGCCTCCAGAACATCGTGTTATAGCCGGAGCTAAAGCAGAAACTGAATTACATTTGTTTAGAGAAACACTAAATGTTTGGTTTCATGAAAAAGTGGCAAATAATGGTGTATCCCATAAATCGCGACTTTTCAAAGTCAATGGGGTGTGGAGCGAGGCTCCAATTAATTAATTTTTAAGTCAGAAAATCATGAGAGAAGAAAAAAAAAAAAAAGCCGTGCAAATCAGCTCTGCTCATAGCAGGCAATCACTTCATTATGAAACTTTAAAACAAACTCAAGATGCATCAAATGTATTAAAATGAATCTGTCATCAGGGTTTAGCTCCGCCATCTGAGAGCACCATGATGTAGGGGCAGAGACCCTGATTCCAGTGATATGTTACTGAGCTAATTGCTGCCATTTTTCTAAAATCCCTTTTATTCTCTGCTGCAGATCTAGCAGTTCTCAGAATACGGACCTCTGTATAACCCCGCCGACACCACTGACTGGCAGCTTTCTGTGTGCACTGTGCATAGGCAGAAAGCTGGCAATCAGTGTTGGGGTGCAGGAGATTGCACAGAGCTCATGAATACGGAGGACTACCTAGCAGTAGGTTTACTAGTCCACTAGTAATAAAAATCACTGTTTTAGTAGCAGGAGATCATCAAAACTACACTAAGCAGACCAGTGAGTGACACATCGCTGGAATCAGGGTCCCCACCTCTACATTATGTTGCTCTCAGATTTGGTGCCAAAACCTTGCTGACAAATTCCCTACTTAACAAGTTTAGCATATTTTACTCCAACACAAATCAGGTTGAGCCTGGTGTGTGAGATACCAGTCTGCGTTAATCCCGCTGTAACTGTAGAAAATACGCAATTTAGAAAATACGGATTTTTGTGTTACTCACAGTAAAATCCTTTTCTCCGAGACGCTCATTGGGGGACACAGGACTGTGGGTGTATGCTACTGCCGCTAGGAGGCTGACACTAAGTAAACCTAAAAAAAAGGTTAGCTCCTCCTCCGCCGTATACACCTCAGCACTGGCCGCAGGCAAACCCAGTTTAGTGCAAAAAGCAGTAGGAGGCTAAAAAATAAATCAGAGTTAACACAGATACAGTATATCCAGAAGAAAAAACTGCTGATACAGACTTAACAGAGAATAGAGTTAACTCAAAACAAAGCCAGTCGGCTCTTAGGGAGGGTGCTGTGTCCCCCAATGAGCGTCTCGGAGAAAAGGATTTTACGGTGAGTAACACAAAAATCCGTATTTCTCCTTCGTCTCATTGGGGGACACAGGACTGTGGGACGTCCCAAAGCAGTCCCTTGGGTGGGAAACCGACTCCACAGTGTAATTTATAATCAAGCATTGCTTATAGGTGCGCAACCGCGCCCTGAAGAATCCTTCTACCCAGACTGGCATCCGCAGAAGCCTGAGTATGGACATTATAATGCTTGGAAAAGGTATGCAGACTGGACCAGGTTGCCGCCTTACAAACCTGTTCCACCGAAGCCTGATGCCGAAGGGCCCAGGAGGCACCCACCGCTCTGGTGGAGTGAGCCTTGATCCCTGCGGGAACCACCGTGCCTCTGATGCGGTAAGCCTCCTGAATGGCTAACCGAATCCACCTAGCCAAGGTTGATCTAGAGGCAGCGAGTCCCTTCCTGCGACCCTCAGGGAGGACAAACAGCGTGTCCGTCTGTCGAAAGGACGCCGTCCGAGATACATATCTTCTGAGTGCTCTCACCAGATCTAGCGTATGGAGAGCCTTCTCAACCCGGTGCGTAGGAGCCGGGCAAAAAGAAGGTAGAACAAAGTCCTCATTGATATGAAATGAGGACACGACTTTAGGCAAAAAAGGTGGTGTTGGCCTGAGCACTACCTTATCCTGATGGAAAAGTAAGTACGGAGCTCGACAAGACAGTGCTGCCAGCTCCGAAACCCGCCTTATGGATGTTATGGCTACCAAAAACACCACCTTCCAGGAAAGGAATGTCAGAGAAACCTCCTGCAAAGGTTCAAATGGAGACTCCTGCAGGACTCCCAGAACTAGATTGAGATCCCAAACCTCTAAGGGAGCCTTGTAGGAGGGAACTATATGGACAACCCCCTGAATAAAGGTCCTAACCTGAAAATTAGACGCGATCCTTCGCTGAAAGAGAACCGACAAGGCTGATATCTGCCGTCTAAGCGTACTTGGCGCTAGACCTGAATCTAGGCCCGCTTGAAGAAATGACAATGTTTGGAATTGAAAACAGAAGCGGGGAACAACCATGTTCCCTGCACCAAGCAAAAAAGACTTTCCAAGTACCGTGGTAGATGCGAGCCGAGACGGGCTTTCGGGCGCTAGCCATCGTCGCGGCGACCTTTTTAGAGAATCCAGCCCTGGTCAGGATCCAAGATTCAACGGCCAGGCCGTCAAACACAGGACCGCTGAGTTCTGGTGGTAAACTGGGCCCTGGGAGAGAAGGTCGGCGCAATCTGGCAGTCGCCAGGGTGCGTCGGCGAGCAATTGTACCAGCTCCGCGTACCATGAGCGACGCGGCCAATCCGGAGCGATTAATATCGCAGGGACCCCTTCTAACCTGATCTTTCTGATCACCCTTGGGAGCAGAGCTATTGGTGGAAACAAGTATGGAAGATGAAACTGATTCCACGGTAGAACCAGGGCGTCCACTGCAATTGCCTGCGGATCCCGGTACCGGGAGACGAAGTTGGGCACCTTGGCATTTATCTTGGAAGCCATCAGATCCACATCTGGGGTTCCCCAGCGTCGGCATATCTGCTGAAAAATCTCGGGATGTAGAGACCATTCCCCTGACGCTATGCCGTGACGCTGAGAAAATCCGCTGCCCAGTTTTCCTCGCCCGGAATGTGGATTGCTGAAATCACAGAGTGATTTACCTCTGCCCAGGTCAGAATTGTTTTACCTCGTGCATGGCCGCCCTGCTGCGGGTACCTCCCTGATGGTTTATGTATGCCACCGCCGTGGCATTGTCCGATTGTATTCGGACTGGGCGGCCCGCCAGATGCTGGTGAAACTGCCTCAGAGCCAGCCGAACAGCTCGGATCTCTAAAATATTGATCGGGAGGGTCGATTCCTGCTGAGACCAAGTTCCCTGAGCTGTGTGGTGACGAAACACTGCTCCCCATCCGAGCAGGCTGGCGTCCGTTGTGACTACCAACCAGAAATTTGGAGGAAACAAACGACCTTGTTGAAGAGTGGTGTCCTTCGTCCACCACGTAAGAGTCTGTCTGACCTGCAGGGACAGACGGCACCGAAGATTGAGGGAGTAAGGGCTCCCATCCCATACTGCCAAGAGTGCATGCTGAAGGGGGCGAAGATGAAACTGGGCAAATGGAATAGCCTCGATTGATGCCACCATCCTTCCTAGGACCCTCATGCAAAACCGGATGGAGTGAGGAATCGGTTGGCGAAGGATCCGTACCTCTTGACGGAGAACTAAGGCCTTGTCCTGAGGAAGAATTATCAACCCCTGAGCGGTGTCGAAAGTCATCCCTAAAAAGGTGATCTTCCGAGATGGCACGGGAGATGATTTCCTCATATTCACCAGCCACCCCAGGCGAGCAAGGGTGTCTAACGTAATGCTGACACTTTACTCGCAGGTCTGAAAAGACGGACCCTTGATGAGGAGGTCGTCTAAGTAAGGCAGGATGACTATCCCCCTGGAGTGCAGAATGGACACAACAGCAGCCATGACCTTTGTGAACACCCTGGGGGCTGTGGCTAGCCCGAATGGCAAGGCTGCGAACTGAAGATGAAGCTTGCCGATGGCAAACCGAAGAAACCTTTGATGAGGGGGAAATATGGGAATGTGAAGATAGGCATCCTGGATGTCTATTGATGCTAGAAATTCCCCTTTTTCCATGACTGCAATGACCGAACGGAGAGACTCCATTCGGAAATGTCGAATTTTGACAAACCGGTTCAGTCGCTTTAGATCCAGAATGGGCCTTACGGTACCGTCCTTCTTGGGTACAATGAACAGGTTGGAATAAAATCCCTGACCTCTTTCGACCTCCGGTACAGGTACGACAACCCCGCTGTGCCGAAGAGACTCGACCGCCTTGAATAAGGCGCGAACCCGAGACTCCTCCTTGGGAAGGCGCGAGGGAAAAAAACGATTTGAGGGAAGGCTAGTAAATTCTATTTTGTACCCCGAGGAGACTAACTCCCTGACCCACTCGTCGTGAGTGATCGATAGCCAAATGGGGCGAAACCAGAGTAAGAGGCCGCCTACCCTGGATAAATTGACCGGATTCTGCCTCCAGTCATTTGTCCGAATATCTTTGGGGTTTGGACCCTCTAGATCTTGGCTGTTGAGATCGCCCTCTTCCCAGAGGGTTGGTCCTGTAGGTGACCTGGCGATCTCTGGCCTGATTAGGCCGACCTGAGCCGCTGGAGGTGGCTGGCACGGCCCAACCTGGGTTACGAAAGGCCCTAAAGCGAGGCTGAAGCTGTCGACGAAAAGGCTGTCTAATCTTTTGCTGAGGAAGGAAACTGCTCTTCCCTCCCGTCGCATCAGATATGAGCTGATCCAGCCTTTCGCCAAATAACCGACCACTCTGATATGGTAAGGATGTAAGCGATTTCTTTGAGGTTGAGTCCGCTCGCCAAGTTCTCAACCACAAGGATCTCCTGATAGCAATTGCATTAGCAGCAGCTAGAGCTGCGCAATTTGCCGCATCCATGGAAGCGTTAATTAAGAAGTCTCCTGCAAGAGCTATCTGAT
This sequence comes from Oophaga sylvatica, assembly GCA_033576555.1. Taxonomy (NCBI): domain Eukaryota; kingdom Metazoa; phylum Chordata; class Amphibia; order Anura; family Dendrobatidae; genus Oophaga; species Oophaga sylvatica. The sequence continues at coordinate 591,065,656 of JARQOD010000002.1, read as the reverse complement.
TAGAGATCTCAGTTACCTCAGACGGTACTTCTATACCGTGGAGAGCTCTATTTAGAGACTCCGACCAGGATATCATGGCCTTAGCAACCCAAGTTGCTGCAAAAGAAGGAGAGAGAGCAGAGCCTGATGCCTCAAACACTGAGCGGGCCAAGCTCTCAATCAGACGGTCCGTTGGATCCTTGATCGAGGAACCGTTGGGAAGAGAGAGAAGCGTCTTAGATGCCAAACGCGACACAGGAGGGTCGACCGCAGGAGATTCCGCCCACTTCTTCAGAAGTTCGGGAGCAAAAGGATATCTAGTATTAATGGCCTTTTGTCCTGCGAAGCGCTTGTCCGGCTTCTCCCGGTGGCGCTGCACGAAGCTCTTCAAACTCAGGATGAGCACCAAAAACCTTATGAGTTTGCCTGGCTCGTTTGAAGGACACCTTATGACCAGAGGCCAAGGTGGACTCATCTTCTACCCCCAGGGATTGATTGACAGCTTCAATCAGACTGTCAATTGTCTCCTGACAATTTGGCGCTTCTAAATTGAGGGAACCTTCAGAATCGGAGTCCGAATATTGATCACTCGCCTCCACAGGTGAGGGAGAGCGAGAAACTGAACTGAAGGATGCCGATGCCCCGGACGGCATAGGCGACGCAGTGTGGGTTCGCTTCCCCTGCGTCTGCCTGGTGAGAGCGCGGCCCCTGCAGGCCGGAGGTTCTTGAGACGTAGCCAAGACGGGTGAACCACTGTCCCTGCTCCTATCGGGAGCCTGAAGGGACTCGATTGCTCTCGTTAATGACGCCATAGATTGAGACAGAGATAGGGCCCACTCCGGGGGACCTGACGCACAGGGCTCTGCTATCGGTGAAGGCTCCTGAGCCCGTTCGGAGCCACAGGCTTCACAGACCCGATTAGTCTGGGCGTGCGGAAAAGGGGACCTACAGGCAATGCATGCCGTATACAGCACCGTGTGAGTCTTAGCCCTTCTGGACATACTGGATCTTGTCACAGAGTCCTTTCTACAATTTATTTGGATGTGGCGGTGTTGGAGTAGCGGGGCGGAGCACAGCAACCAGGCTGGAGGTAGTAGCACTTACCCCAGTCCTGTATCCCCAAACATCTGAGAATGATGGTGCGAACACTTGCGTAGAAGGTCACTGGGCGCAAGAGAGAAGACTGAGGCTCCAGACTTCAAAAAAGCGCGCTTCCCTTTCAGGGGGGCGTGCCTAAATAGCCGAGCCTTAGGGGGAGGGGTCACGAGGCGCGGCCTAGCGCCGGCCAAAGCCGGGGACTAAATTTCCGGCCGCGGCCTAGCGCTGGCCGAAACCGCGGCCTAAATTTCTGGCGGAGGCCGCCCGAGAAACAGGGGGCGGGCCCGCCAGAGGTGTCGCTGCCGGGGGCGGAGCCCGGTCTATCTTCCGGCCAAGCCGGGGGCTAAATTAGATGCCGCGGACTAAATTTCCGCCCGCGGCCTAGCACCGGCCGAAGCCGGGGGCTAAATTTTTGGCCAGAAGCCGGAGGGCGGGCCGCCGGAAGATGACACTCTTTAGGGGGAGGGGCTCAGGCCGGGGGCTCGTGCTCCCGGCTGAAGCCAGGCTGAATCCCCGATCAGACGCTCTCACCAGTGAAACGCTCCGTGTCCTCTCTTCATCTGTCAGCACATCCCTGAAGGTGGGTTCGGGTTCCGTGTCCATAGTTTTGTTTGCAGAGGACTCTGCCCTTTTAAAAACGGCAGTCCCAGCGTCTCGCCCAGTCTCAAATTAGAGGGGGGGGCTTGCGGAACCAAAAAATGGGGGACGGTGCAGGCACCCTAACTCCATCACCCCTTCAGGGGGTGAGGAGAGGGACCGTCCGCCTCCTTGCAGCACCGCAGTCTAGCATTGGTGGTGCAGTGGGGGCCGCACGGACTATCTCCTGCCACTGTACAGCCTAGGGTTTCAATACTCTAGGGTGGTCAGGGCTGAGTCCGGCATCATGTCCCACGTTGCGGGAAAGGATACGTGGAGGCTTCACTCCACGTGCTCGCCCATTGATGGTTTGGGGAGATCGGACCCCTTCAAAAGGGTCCGTCCGTCGCCCCTGTCTCATCTTCATGGGAAAGACAAAAAAAAATGGTCTGGAAAAAGAACCAGACGTGTGCCTCCATCAGACACTAAGCAAGAACTGGGTTTGCCTGCGGCCAGTGCTGAGGTGTATACGGCGGAGGAGGAGCTAACCTTTTTTTTAGGTTTACTTAGTGTCAGCCTCCTAGCGGCAGTAGCATACACCCACAGTCCTGTGTCCCCCAATGAGACGAAGGAGAAAACTTGACGATTTCCGCTCTCTCCTTTAGGGCAAGTTTCCACATTCAACAAAAACACTTTTTTTCTGCAGGTGTTGGCACCAAAATACACACTATGCAGCCATCCAGAAGGTGGCCCTTCTGACCACATACTCATGGTGGTGCCTATTGGGGGATGAACATATTACCAGTAGGCAAGAAAAAAAACAAAACACACGCAAAAAAAAAAAAAAAAAAAGTTCAAAAGAGTTGGGAAAAGCTTGCATGTTACTAATACAGTTTTATTGTTGTAACATGGGACTTACCTCTTTTTTACTCGAACATAAAACAATAACATGTTTGTTTTTTTTTTTTACAGAATTTAAAAGGGTTGTCTAGTTAAAACAAATTATCATCCATCCACAGGATGCCGGATAAGTTGTTGATTGGGCGAGATCCGACTGGTGGGCAGAAAGGGCAGCTCTTATCCTCATTAGAATGGAGCGCATGCTGGACCGCCGCTCCATTCATTCCCTGTGGGGCTGCCGAGCGCTGTGCTCAGCTCATTTCGACAGCCCCGTAGAGAATGAATAGAACAAACGTTCAGGCATGTGACGGGAATAAAAGTTCCCACTAGGGATAAAAATTTCCAGTTCAGATGATCAGAGCGGATCCCAGTAGTGGGAGACCCCTAGATCAGCAAAGTATTAGCAATCTCACTTATGGATAAGTGACAGCTTGTGTTAACCAGACAAGCACTTTAAAGATGTTGTTTGCGTTACCTGTCATGGAGCTGGTATCTTTCCCTTACTTCTTCTAAAATAATTCTCTTGGGCCCTTCACCTCCGATGAGAAAGTGCACTTCAGGGTATTTCTCACACATTTCAGGAATGATACCACCGAGCAAATCTACACCTTAAAAAGCAAAAAGAAAATACACAACTACATGTGGGGAAAAGTCTATGACATCCAACACTGATAGGACTATGTATGGAAACAAGGTCAGCAGGGTGCACTCAGCATCGTGCACATGGAGGGAGAGACCACGGCAATCAGACAGTCATGAAATCACTAATTACATATTTAATATGGTGGATCTGAACGTTTGCCCTCGGTGAAAGTAAAAACCCCTATTCTCACCTCCCATACCGGTGCCGTTCCAGCAGTGTCAGCAGTAATGAGGTTATGACTCGTGAGCCCTGCGGCTAATCAGCGCTGATGTTACTGGCCCCGACTTCAGACGTGTATGTAATAAACACGACGTGAGAGCTGCGTCCGGCCGCTCGCTACCTCTTGAACACCAACATGTCCAGAGCCGGGAACAGTGACGACTTCGCTGATTCGCTGCAGGGCTCACGTGTCACAACAACTGCAAGAGACCTGGAAATGTGCCACCGGTATGGGAGAAGAGTATAAGGGCTTTTATTTTCATGGGCGCAAACATTCAGATCGAGAAGGGTTGTCCTAATAGTAGACAACCTCTTTAAACCTCATCCAGACACTGCTGAGAAAATCTGCCGCATAATAGTTCAATTATAGATGAACCCTAAAGGAGTCACAGAGCTTAGCCAATGCCTGAGTAATGGGAGCACGAGCAGTAGGATCACCAACCATCACTATGTGAAGGCATATTCTAGTGAATTATCGAAGTAGGAAAACTTGTTTAACTATTAAAGGGAACCTGTCACCAGGTTTTCCTCATATAAAGTATGGCCACCACCATTAGGCCTTTTTTACAATATACTGGAGTGCTATAAAGAAGTCCCTAATCCAGTCTGCAGATCCCAAAATATACCTTTTATTATACTACATACAGACAGCGCGGTCCGGTCCGATGGGTGTCCCTGGTCTTGATCCCGCGCCTCCTTTCTTCTTACGATCGCCGTTCTCCTTCCCTGCTTCGTGTCGACAACGCGTCCTACGTCATACACAATGTCCTCCATCGCGCAGAAGCCCTTCTACCAGCTCTGCCGATGGCAGAGCAAAGTACCTTACTGCGCATAAGCTGGCTTTATTTCCAGGTCATCAGCGCTCTTTGGCGTTTCCAGGCGCATGCGCACTACAGTAGTTTGCTTTGCCCTCGGCAGGGCAGGAACAAGTGCACCTGCGCAAAAGGGCGATAGGAGACGCTGTGTGGATGACAAAGGGAGTGTTGTACACCTGAAGCAGGGAACGAGGACGGCGACTGTAAGAAGAGAGGAGACGCCGGATTAAGACCAGAGTCGCTCATCAGACTGGACTGCGCTGCATGTAACTTTAGGACCCCAGCTGTTCCCATAACATTTTAAGATGGGAAAAAACCATTGGAGTAATAAGATCCTATGAATTTACATGGATCTTGTGGCTAATTGCGAGGCAAAATCTTCACGAAATTCGCAAACATTCTGCATTCTATGGGTAAGAATACGATTTATGCAGCTACATTGCCATGGAAAATAACTGCATAGATTATTTGCAAGCCCCGAAAAAAAAAATACCTGCCAGAATATGTAGCATGTTATTTATTCACATGGATTCTGCATAAGAAAGTACAGCTATAAGGCCCAAATCTGAGGAGCCGCTGTTTTACCTTTTCTGTAGACGAGTCTGCTGACCACGACAATGGTGATCTTATCGCTTTTCTCTTTGTGTCGGTCTGGGGTGAAGTCTGTGGGGTCTACAGCGTTTGGAATCACAGACACGATCTGGGGATCCAGAGCCGCTCGGAGGACAGTGTTTTCCTTGCTGGTGTAGGAGACGCAGATGATGTGGTTTGTATCACACAGAGACACTGTAAGAAGTTTGTTGGTGAGAACGGAGCTGACATCTGCAAATCCAAACAGAGAATGGTCTGTGAAGACCGTATGGAGTCCCAAAGTCTTAGCGTGAAAGAGGGCGTCATGGGCCATAGCAGAAAAAGAGCTGTGTGAGTGGACGACAGACACCTGTTCCCTTACAAATATATACCTGAGCAGAGGTAGGCTGTGCAATAACGTGGTGGCCGTCGACTGGTTATACATGACTTTCAAAGGTAAATAATACACCTTCAGCCCATTGGTGAGGTAGCGGATCCCTTTCCTGTCCCCATAAGCGTGGGTGACGATGATAACCTTGTGTCCTCTTTCAATCAGGCACTGAGAAAGCTGATAAATGTGACTTTCCACCCCACCCATATTTGGGTAAAAAAAGTCAGACACCATGCATATTCTGTGAGTCCTCCGCGGAGCGCGCGCAGTGTCTGCAGGCTGTAAGGAGTTACTATAGGAGCAGGCCTGGCTTCCTTCCTTTCTGCTGTGAACCATGGTAGAGGCTGGAAGTAAGGAGGTCCCCGAATGTTGCGTGGATCTAAAGGGCAAACACACAACATAAATCAGCAAAGACCAGTGACCAAAACACAATAAACATCTACTACTTTGTCATAATATTCTGAAAATATCGTTCAAGACACACAAATTGAACTGAGACATTTGTCTGTCCAGACTCTATTTGAAGACTTCCATTGAAGGAGAACTCACCACCTTTTGTGGCAGCCTGTTTCACTCATTGATCACCCACACTGTCAAAGTTTTTCATATATATCTAATCTGTATCTTCTCCCTTTTAATTTCATCCCATTGCTTCTAGTCTTTCCTTGTGCAAATGAGAATAATGATGATCCCTCTACACTGTGACAGCCCTTCAGATATTTGTAGACCACTATTAAGTCTCCTCTCAGTCTTCTCTTTTGCAAGCTAAACATTCCCAGACCCTTTACTAGTTAGTCGTAGGACATACAGGTGCGTCTCACAAAATTAGAATATCATCAAAAAGTCAATTTATTTCAATTCTTTAATACAAAAAGTGAAACTCATATAGAGTCATTACACACAGAGTGATCTATTTCACGCGTTTATTTCTGTTAATGTTGAGGATTATGGCTTACAGCCAATGAAAACCCAATAGTCATTATCTCAGTAAATTAGACTACTTTATAATACCAGCTTGAAAAATGATTTTAAAATCCGAAACGTTGGCCTACTGAAATGTATGTTCAGTAAATGCACTCAATACTTACTTACTGAGATAATGAGTTTTGGGTTTTCATTGGCTGTAAGCCATAATCATCAACATTAACAGAAATAAACGCTTGAAATAGATCACTCTGTGTATTGACTCTATATAATATATGAGTTTCACTTTTTGTATTGAAGAACTGGAATAAATTAGCTTTTTGATGATATTCTAATTTTGTGAGAAGCACTTGTATCTTATCAGAGAAATTTCATTCTTTCATTTCCTGGATTGATCGTTCTCTATCAACTTATAAAATAGCAACGCAATGCTCGGACTGGCAGGTGGCTCTCCTTACCCATAGAAACACATGCTATCACACTCGAGTCGGCAGAGGCAACAGCCAGTCAAAGGAATGCGTTGCGATCCTCATCCGAGTTATACGGACGACTGACTCTTCCCGAACACTGATAGAAGCACAAGTCAGCACAGAGACCATCTACTCTAGCTCGAAATAGAGGGGAATCCTAAGAATAGGCACGTTGGACACTGGCAAAAATTTTTCTGAAGCCCAGAAAACCCTTCATTTAAAACTCGCAAAAAGTTACTTTATTTCTAAATTTCGAAGCATTGGCACAATTGTGAAAAAAAAAAAAGGCTGGAGAGGTGTTTACACTTTAGGCTATGTGCACACGTTGCGGAATAGCCGCGGAAATTTCCGCGGCAATCCCGCACCTCCCTGCCATGGGAAATACGCATTTTTATAGGTATGCGTATTCCCGCCAGAAACTAGCGTTTTGCAAGCGTAATTAGCTTGCAGAATGCTAGCGTTTTCCAAGCTATCTGTAGAATCGCTTGGAAAACTGATTGACAGCTTGGTCACACGAATCAAACAACGTGTTTGACAAGTGTGAGCAACTTTTTTACTATTGATGCTGCCTATGCCGCATCAATAGTAAAAAGATCTAATGTTAAACATAATAAAAAAAATAAAAAAATTGTGATATTCTCACCTTCCGGCGGCCCCCGCAGCCTTGCTGCCTCTCAGCGACGCTCCCGGCCAATCCCGTTCCCAGGGATGCTTAGCGACAATGACCCCAGATGACGTAGCATCACGCGAGACCGCTACGTCATCTGGGGTCATTGTCGCTAAGGACGCCTGGGAACAGGATTGGCCGGGAGCATTGCTGAAAAGCTGCGGGGGCCGCCGGTAGGTGAGAATATCATTATTTTTTATTTTAATTATTATTTTAACATAGATATGGTACCCAGGGCCTGGAGGAGAGTCAACTCTCCTCCAGGCCCTGGGTACCATCCGCACTTGAACTGCTTACTTTGCGCATGGTGGGCATAGCCACATGCGGAAAGTAATTGGTTCAATGCATTCCTATGGCGGTGGAATCGCAGCGATTCCGCAAAAAGAATGAGCATGCTGCGTATTTTTCCGCGATGCGATTCCGCAGCGGGAAAACACACAGCATGTGCACAGCATTGCGGAATCCCATAGGATATAATGAGTTGCGTTGGGTAAGCGAAAACGCTAACAATCCGCAACGTGTGCACATAGCCTTTACAGTGCGATTTATCCTAATATAACAGATATGGCAGCACTGGTGAGGAATATGGAGCCGCTCACCTACAGTGCGGCAGTCATAGGGTTATTCCCAGAACTTAACGACAGATACAGGAAACATGACAGCATTGTGGCCATTGTGATGATTGTAAAAGGAACCTGCTCTTCTTTTTTACAATGCAGTTTCCATATTTGTCAGGTTCTGAGCAGCAGAGAATTATGTAGTATCAGAACATAATATACTTGTTTTTCTGTTAATTATTAATCTTTTGCCATCAACTTTTCAATAAGAGATTTGATCTCCGAGTACCAGGCACATACAGTGTGCATGCTGTCACTATGGCTCCCACTGCCCACACACCCTTGTCAGTGACTACCTGTTAGTGAGAACCACACAGCGGCTCAGTGATTGGCTGCAGCGGTGATCTAAACTGCCGCTGTGACGTCACCGCTGCATCCAAGACACAGACACAAAACCAGATTTGGGGAGGGTGAGTATCTGCTCTGCTTGTTCTTTTAGAGCATCTGGGGTCCACTTTCCTGAAAACCCCTTTAACCACATTTCCCAACATCAAGGGGCGATCAACAATAATGAAACAGTGCGTCACTGCTGAGGTCTGATGCATAGGCGGAATCTTGGGGGGTGGGGCAAGGACATGACACAGGCGTAATCTCAGGGGAGAGGGGGTGAGAGGACAGGACATGACACAGGCGTAATCTCAGGGGAGAGGGGGTGAGAGGACAGGACATGACACAGGCGTAATCTCAGGGGAGGGGGGTGAGAGGACAGGACATCGCACAGATGTAATCTTGGGGGGATGGGAGGCGAGAGGACAGCGGCGAAAGGGCAGAGGCGAAAGGGCAGCGCACGGGCAGAGGCGAGAGGGCAGTGCACGGGCGAGAGGGCAGCGCACGGGCGGAGGAGAGGCAGCGCACGGGCGAGAGGGCAGCGCACGGGCGAGAGGCAGCGCACGGGCGAGAGGGCAGCGCACGGGCGAGAGGGCAGCGCACGGGCGAGAGGGGCAGCGCACGGGCGAGAGGGCAGCGCCGCGGGCGAGAGGGCAGCGCACGGGCGGAGGCGAGAGGGCAGCGCACGGCGGAGGCGAGAGGGCAGCGTACGGGCGGAATATCCGGGGTCAGCACATTTAGTGTGAAATAGGTAACAGTTTCCATAGCAACCAATCAGCTGACTGTTTTCATTTTCCAAGAACTACAATCTGATTGGTTGCTATGGGAAACTGTTCTAATAATTAGACATCTCCCCTCACATTCTCACTAGCTGAATAACCTGTCAGAGATCAGCAGGAGTCAGCGCCCAGCTCTGGACACCGTAAGCAGGATGCAGCATGAGCCACAGGCAGAGATGGAGGACGGGACGGCCTCCCCTCCATCACATATGACCCGCGCCTCTCACCGCAGTCTCCGTCCTATAGAGACAGCGGCGCTTCCTTACCGGCTCCTCAGCACAGCGGCGTCCTCATCCTCAGCCGCACCAAACACCGAACCACAACTGCACCGTGCGCTTCCTCGTTACCCGCCCCACACAAAAGCTGAGCCAACCACAGTCCACAATACACACCGATTTCCAAGTGTCAAGGCATTTCATTGGCTGTACACCGTCTGTCTATGATTGGCTGTAGCTTCCTTTCTTTGTCAGATGCTATTGGCTGAGCATTTAAAAGGGGCGGGGCTATGTGTCTACATATATAGGCTTTACACAGCTGACGGCAGTCATAGACAGAGGCGAGAGACGTGTGGAAGGTGCTGCACAAACAAACAATCCATCCGTATCTATCATCTGTATCTCCTCATATCTATCTCTGTTTCTCTATTATCTATGTATCATTTATCTATTATTCAGCTACCAATGTGTCAGTGACGGGCTGTGCCCTGCGGGGACATTACAGATAATTCTGAGGCTTGTGTGTGGCATGTAGCAACGATGTGGCCCCTGCTGTGATGTCGCTGATCGTTCACTAGCGTTCTGGACCGTTTTTTGATCATTGGCGTCCCGCTGGTGAGCCTATATTGCTGTGTTTGGCACCTTTTGCGAACGACGAGCGACATCGTTTGTGACGCATATGACAGCGGCGCAGGCGGGACTAGGGTTTTTTAGCGTCACGGAGTGGATCGCAATAGCTGTAGAAGCAGGCAGGTGGGACTAGGTTCTCTTTTGCAATATGAAAAAATAACCGTGTGCACAACCAAGAAGGTGCCAGAGTAGGTTCCCAAACCGTATCTAATAGAAAATGAACTCGGCACTCAACTTTAGTATAGTGAGAATAAAGATTTTTATTCACAGTAGTTACTACTGTGAATAAAAATCTTTATTCTCACTATACTAAAGTTGAGTGCCGAGTTCATTTTCTATTAGGTTCTCTTTTGCGTCACAGAGAGGATCGCAATAGCTGCAAAGCAGGACGCAGAGAGCAGGAGCGATGCTGGAAATTCCTATGAATGAGAAGCGCTCGAGAACAATGAAAGGGAGCGCTATACGCCGTCTTTCATGACGCTGTCAAAACATAAATTATTGCACATATATGTGCTGAGGGGCGTGGAAAAGGTTGCGCTCAGTACATGCTAATGACAGATCCTAACGACCGCCAAAGTCGTTAAAGAGATCGCTGACCGCTGATGAGTCGTTTATGAGATCTCCTGTTTGGCAGCTACTAGCGACCTAAAAGCGATCACACCAATGATCTTGTTAGCTTGCGTCGTTATCGTGGTCGCTAACCAGATCGCTTAGTGTGGCAGTACCTTTAGTTCACACTGTGAGATATTGTGTATTTTTGTGTACAATAAACGCAGCGTCTTACGGTGCCAGTAAAGTGGCTACAGGATGTCTGGAAACTCCAGATGGTTTGTGTAGACATTGATTCCTGACACTCAGCATGTGAGGTTTAATTTCACTTGTAGTGCTGAATGGATTCATCATGGAACCAGTGGCGCGGTCATTTCTCCAAAAGTGTTCCAGGAGCCAATTCTCAACACGACAAATCCATGTCACCTGTCCCTCATGCTGCTGTGAGCAGTCTGTGTAATCTAAATGTGCTACCATGGCCGGCAGCGTCTCCTGACTTGTCACCCAATGGGACGTCATTGATTGGCAAAAGTAAAAGGAGCTGCCAGCAGTGGATCTTGATGATTTGCCCAAATGCATTCAGCTTTGCAGAACATTCCTCAAACGACCATTGATGGCAGCCAATGCATGTAAGTGTGGGAATTTCTGTGTCGTGCTTACTCCCGATATTGAATAAATTGAGAGGTTTTGAAAATTTTGTTTCCATTTTTTTATAATTTGTATATGAGTAACAGACCTATGCATCCTGTGATTTCCAGAACTCCACGACTTTTCTATCTCGCTGTTGCTATTCAATGTTGAGAAGTGTATTATTTATGGTGATAGTGGTGTAAAAAATGTTGTTTTTCTCTCCATAAAATCTAGCAACACTTAATACAAATGTAATTCCACTTGTTTGGCAAAATGGCACCCATAAAATCTATAGCTCGTCTCACAAAAAAAAGAATATATTGTGAAGCTGATGTAAAAATAAAGGTTGTTAAAACGATGAGGAAAGTGGAAGACAAAAGATAAATAATCTTCTGGTTAGGCTGGAGTTACCCTTGCCGTATGAAAAATCGGTTCGATTTTGACGGCTGAGAATCGCACCAATGTTCTCTGTACGGTGATTCGTGTGTAATCTGTTTGCAATGCGATGATGCGATTTCCTCACATCTATGTATCTGTATGGCATCCATATGCAATGGTATTTTAACATGAGCTTTTACATACAGCAGTTCTCTGTCATTGACACATCATTTTAAAACGAAATATTCTTCAAAATATATATATATATATATATCTACTATATAATCGTCTAATTCTGTCTGTAATGGAAATCCCGCGTCGCTGATTGGTTGCGACCTCTCTGCTCAGCTGCTTCCAGATACCCGACCGCGGCCTTAGCAACGTCACAGGGACTGTCACAGAACCTGTGTTAGAGAGCAGTTCTATGAGCAATAACATGTTATTATTATTATTTATTTATATAGCATCATTGATTCCATGGTGCTGTACATGAGAAGGGGTTACATACAAATTACAGATATCAATTACAGTAAACAAACTAACAATCACAGACTGGTACAGAGGGGAGAGGACCCTGCCCTTTCGGGCTTACATTCTACAGGATGGTGGGGAAGGAAACAGCAGGTTGGTGGGTCGCAGCAGTTCCGGTGTTGGTTGAGGCGATATCTCCCGTAGTGGTGAGGAGGCAGCGGGGTCATTGCAGACTGTAGGCTTTCCTGAAGAGGTGGGTTTTCAGGTTATGTCTGAAGGATCCGAGAGTGGTTGATAGTCGGACGTGTTGGGGCAAAGAATTCCAGAGGATGGGGGATATTCGGGAGAAGTCTTGGAGGCGGTTGGGTGAGGAGTGAATAAGTGTGGAGGAGAGAAGGAGGTCTTGGGAGGACTGGAGATTACGTGAGGGAAGGTATCGAGAGATTAGTTCAGAGACATATGGGGGAGACAGGTTATAGATGGCCTTGTAGGTCAGTATTAGTAATTTGAATTGGATTCACTGAGGGAATGGGAGCCAGTGAAGAGATTTGCAGAGGGGAGATGCGGAGGAGTAGCGAGGAGAGAGATGAATTAGTCGGGCAGCAGAGTTAAGGATGGACTGGAGAGGTGCGAGGGTGTTAGCAGGGAGGCCAGAGAAAAGGATGTTGCAGTAGTCGAGGCGGGAGATGATGAGGGCATGCACAAGCATGTAATGATAATGTATATATTTTACCCGGAAAATCCTGTGTATTCATTGCATTATTCTTAAATCTACATAAATAAACTACATACATATTCTAGAATACCCGATGCGTTAGAATTAGGCCACCATCTAGTATATATATATATATATGTATATGTAAAAATGACATCTCTAAGAAGCGCCAATTCCGGCACTTAGCCTCTCTTCCTATTGCCCTGTATCCATGGCAAGTGGGGTAATAGTTGGGGTGTTGATGTCACCTTTGTTTTGTAAGGTGACATCAAGCCCACGGCTTAGTAATGGAGAGGTGTCAATAAGACACCTATGCATTACTAATCCTATAGTTGTTAATGGGTTAAAAAAAAGACAGCCAGAATAAAGTCTTTTATTGAAATAAAACACTACACAGTTTCCGATCTTTATTATACAGCTAATCCATGCGACGCCCTCTTTCTTCTGTAATAAAAAAAAAATAAACCAACCTGTCCGTCCATACCTGTCATACTTTTCCGTAGTTGTGTCCCACGCAGTAATCCATATCTAGGGAATATACAGTTTACAACCAGGACAATGCCAAGATGCGACCGTCCCGGCTGTAAACTACTGGTGAATGAGGAGATGCTGCCGGACAGAAGTGCCGGACTCTGGATGGCTGGGTGCCTTGCTTAATGTTACGGAGCTGACCGCCCTACACGGGCACTAGGCCCCTACTAACAACAGGAAGACTTTTCCCTCTTAAGCACGGCTAGGTCCTCCTAAAGAACTATGTACACTAATGTGCCCCATCTAGTGTCTGATTCGGGGTACTACACTTACCCTAACTCTACCTACATAACACATAGCATAATGTTATATATATACATTCCTATACATTACTTAGGAACCCGTAACAAACATTATATATATATATATATACATAGCAGCATAATCTAGGCACAACTTTTAAGGGGGTAGAGGTGTGGCACCCCCTTACGTATTAGCAAGTGAATATTGTATGTGTGTATATGTGGCTGATGCGAATATGCATGTAAACGTTGGTGTGTATTCATGGTTAAGGTATAGCAAAATGGGCAAAAAAAAAAAGCCTGCAATGACACTGTTTGCTATCAAGTGTCCATCCCTGGAAAAAGAAATGATTGAAGGGAGTCTACCACCCCCAAAATGCATTACAAATGGGTTATACTGTGTTGTATTGGACAAAGCCCCTATAAAAACCGTACTAGAACAATACCTACTGGTACAGTGTCTGAGAAAATACCTTTTAATTTGTTTGCAAATGAGAAGGTTATGGTGCACCCTGGACATGACCAAGAGTTTGGTGCACTGTTACATTTATTTATTTATTTTACTCACTTATATAGCGCTATTAATTCCACACAGACAAAATTAATTTTGGGGGCGACAGACTCCCTTTAAAAACAAGAGAAGGTAATTCCAGTATAAAGTATTGTTTCATAGTCAAATAATAATGATAAAGATTTAATCAGATTTATATACAGCCAATAAACGTTAATGCAGAATATTGCTGAAAAATCAGCAGTCCACACGATGGCAGCAAAGTGCTGTCACTATTGCAGAACTGCACTCCGTCCAGCAGAGCGCACAGCGCTGCTATTCACAGACCAGAAATGGATCCAGACATGATATGATCATTAGCCTAAAACAGCAGGATTGCACTGGTCCACAGGGGCACAAGTAAATCCCCATCCGACACCCTATATAAACAGTAGTGGGCACAATACGCTCGATTCTCTATGTGCAGACAATGGCAGCAGCTTATCATTCATTTTCAAATCAATTTCTCGTTATTATATAGAACGCCTACTTTCAGAGGTAACCCTGTTATAAAATATTGGAGTAGTAGGTAGAATAGGAGAATAATAAGATGATATTTTAAGAGTATCATGTTCAACTGGACTATAAATTAACACAGAAATTAAAGTTCTACAGTCATGGACAAAAGTTTTGAGAATGACACAAATATTAATTTTTACAAAGTCTACTGCTTTACTTTTTCTAATGGCAATTTGCATATACTCCAGAATGTTATAAAGAGTGATCAGCTTAACAGTAATTACTTGCAAAGTCAATATTTGGCTAGAAAATGAACTTTATCCCCCAAAACACATTTCAACATCATTGCAGCCCTGCCTTAAAAGGACCAGCTAACTTCTTTTCAGTGATTGCTCCATTAACACAGGTGTGGGTGTTGATGAGGACATGGCTGGAGATCAATCTGTCATGATTAAGTAAGAATGACACCACTGGACACTTTAAAAGGAGGCTGGTGCTTGGCATCATTGTTTCTCTTCTGTAAACCATGGTTATCTCTAAAGAAACACGTGCAGTCATCATTGCAATGCACAAAAATGGTCTAACAGGGAAGAGTATCGCAGCTAGAAAGATTGCACCTCAGTCAGCAATCTATCGCATCATCAAGAACTTCAAGGAGAGAGGTTCCATTGTTGCCAAAAAGGCTCCAAGGCGCCCAAGAAAGACCAGCAAGCGCCAGGACTCTCTCTTAAAAGTGTTTCAGCTGCGGGATCGGGCTACCAGCAGTGCAGAGCTTGCTCAGGAATGGCAGCAGGCAGGTGTGAGTGCATCTGCACGCACTGTGAGGCGGAGACTCTTGGAGCAAGGCCTGGTCTCAAGGAGGGCAGCAAAGAAGCCACTTCTCTCCAGAAAAAACATCATGGACAGACTGATATTCTGCAAAAGGTACAGGCAGTGGACTGCTGAGGACTGGGGTAAAGTTATTTTCTCTGATGAATCCCCTTTTCGATTGTTTGGGACATCAGGAAAACGCCTCATTCGGAGAAGACAAGGTGAGCGCTACCACCAGTCTTGTCTCATGCCAACTGTTAAGCATCCTGAAACCATTCATGTGTGGGGTTGCTTCTCAGCCAAGGGAATCGGCTCTCTCACAGTCTTGCCTAAAAACACAGCCATGAATAAAGAATGGTACCAGAATATCCTCCAAGAGCAACTTCTCCCAACCCTCCAAGAGCAGTTTGGCGATCAACAATGCCTTTTCCAGCATGATGGAGCACCTTGCCATAAAGCAAAGGTGATAACTAAATGGCTCAGGGAACAAAACAGAGATTTTGGGTCCATGGCCTGGAAACTCCCCAGATCTTAATCCCATTGAGAACTTGTGATCAATCATCAAGAGACGGGTGGACAAACAAAAACCTAAAAATTCTGACAAAATGAAAGCATTGATTGTGCAGAATGGACTGCTATCAGTCAGTATTTGGTCCAGAAGTTGATTGAGAGCATGCCAGGGAGAATTGCAGAGGTCCTGAAGAAGAAGGGTCAACACTGCAAATATTGACTTGCTGCATTAACTCATTCTGTCAATATAAGCTTTTGTTACTCATATGTTTGCAATTATATTTCTGTCTGTGATAAAAACATCTGTCAAACACATAAAAACCAGAGGGCAGCAGATCATGTGAAAATATAATATATTTGTGTCATTCTCAAAATTTTTGCCCATGACTGTACTTATAATTCCACCTTGATGATAGTCATCTCCTATTCTGGAAGTACGGTGTCAAAAACTCATGTCATGTTTTTAAATGCCGAGGTCACACTTGCGTGTGCAATGCGAGAAACTCTCGCGAGTCTATAGCATCAATACCCGGCACTGCCGCCGGCACTTGGACCGGAGTGTGCGGCTGCCTGCATTTCTATGTGGCCGCACGCTCCGGTCCAAGTGCCAGCGGCAGTGCCGGGTGTTGATGCGAGAGACTCGCGCAAGTTTCTCGCATTGCACATGCAAGTCTAACCCCGGCCTACTTCTGACTCTCACCTCAGTGGTAATCTTTGTATTACTTGTCGATAAAGTGGGTATCAGCAGGATGAGGAGTTTGTGCAGGTTGGGAAAAGATGGGGACGGTGCTGGAAATGTGAGAAGTCAGATGTGTTTTTATTGTAATCTCTGCAGACTAGTTCTTACTGTAAGAAAATGTTATGGTGGTCTGGGCAAGACGGAAGAGACAGAAAAGTGAACTACTCCATAAGAAAGAACATCAGCTGTAAGTCACTATCTGTAACTGTACTGTAATCTCGTATATGTCCTGCAGGACTGGTATCTACCACTATATGGTCACTATATGGCATAATATCAACGATGATCTTTGTATAGAGATTTTCTTTCAGTAACAGCGCGGTCATCTGCTGAGGTTTCCCTATACCCACAATTAGGCTGCACCAATGTAGTTGTAATCTGGTTTACCTGGTTAGAGGCCCACTCAGATATTTCGCTCCTTACCCCAAGCTGAACCTGTAGCTACGCCTCTGGTCCTGCGCCAAGGTGGGCTGTGGACAGTAGGCGACTAACTGTATATACTGTACATCACGTAGGAGACGCTGGGGCTGAAACATATCATATAGGAGACACTGGACCTGCAGCATATACATCACATAGGATACACTGAGGTTGTACATATACAGTACAGACCAAAAGTTTGGACACACCTTCTCATTTAAAGATTTTTCTGTATTTTCATGACTATGAAAATTGTAAATTCACACTGAAGGCATCAAAACTATGATTTAACACATGTGGAATTATACATTACACTTTACAAAAAAGTGTGAAACAACTGAAAATGTCTTATATTCTAGGTTCTTCAAAGTAGCCACCTTTTGCTTTGATGACTGCTTTGCACACTCTTGGCATTCTCTTGATGAGCTTCAAGAGGTAGTCACCGGAAATTGTCTTCCAACAATCTTGAAGGAGTTCCCAGAGATAATACTAATCGAGAGAAGAAGAGGTCCAGCTCCCGGAGTAAAATTGGAAAATATTTATTATTAGTAAAAAATAGACATGGCTGCTATATTCATCTCAAGAGGCTTCAAGAGGTAGTCACCGGAACTGGTTTTCACTTCACAGGTGTGCCCTGTCAGGTTTAATAAGTGGGATTTCTAGGCTTATAAATGGGGTTGGGACTATCAGTTGAGTTGTGCAGAAGTCTGGTGGATACACAGCTGATAGTCCTACTGAATAGACTGTTAGAATTTGTATTATGGCAAGAAAAAAGCAGCTAAGTAAAGAAAAACGAGTGGCCATCATTACTTTGAGAACTGAAGGTCAGTCAGTCCGAAAAATTGGGAAAACTTTGAAAGTGTCCCCAAGGGCAGTTGCAAAAACCATCAAGCGCTACAAAGAAACTGTCTCACATGAGGACCGCCCCAGGAATGGAAGACCAAGAGTCACCTCTGCTTCTGAGGATAAGTTTATCTGAGTCACCAGCCTCAGAAATCACAGGTTTACAGCAGCTCAGATTAGAGACCAGGTCAATGCCACACAGAGTTCTAGCAGCAGACACATCTCTACAACAACTGTTAAGAGGAGACTTTGTGCAGCAGGCCTTCATGGTAAAATAGCTTCTAGGAAACCACTGCTAAGGACAGGCAACAAGTAGAAGAGACTTGTTTGGGCTAAAGAACACAAGGAATGGACATTAGACCAGTGGAAATCTGTGCTTTGGTCTGATGAGTCCAAATTTGAGATCTTTGGTTCCAACCACCGTGTCTTTGTGTGACGCAGAAAAGGTGAACGGATGGACTCTACATGCCTGGTTCCCACCGTGAAGCATGGAGGAGGAGGTATGATGGTGTGGGTGTGCTTTGCTGGTGACACTGTTGGGGATTTATTCAAAATTGAAGGCAGCAGCACTTGGCAGCCCCTTTGGAAGTGGAGCAGCAGTGAAGCTTGCGCACTGCCCCTCCATTCAAACAATGACTTGCCGACCGGTGCGGATCCCTGCAGTCAGGCTGCACCGATGCAGGAGTTATTATCACCTATCTTATGGATAATACCCATTGATTGACATTGCATATGTTTTAACGTATATAAAAACAATAAAAAATTAGGCCCCGTATATAATGAAAAAAACAGACGAAAGTTAAATTTTTAATTTCCAAACAAAACTTTTTTAGGGCTCTTAAAATCAAGTACGAAAACAACCCTAAACAATATGCCATGGCAAAATGGTCTGATTTTGAACTGGTTACATATTCTACCCACCATTACTATTGTCTTAATGGCCAGAACGGAGATACCATACTGCCTTTAAATCTCCACGTTGTTGCGCGCCTACCTCCGACTGACAGTATTTGTGATAAACCATATGTAGGACTATTACATGATGACGGACTGAATGTATCAGGAGAACGCTTCTATACTGGTTTAACTGGAATCAGCAGGTCTGTATTGGATACCATGTGGCCATGTATGTCTGCTGGCAATGAAGAGACATTTATCCTCGCTGGTAATTTGTTATGTCATACTATAATGATAGTAGTGCGAGTCTACATTCTCCAACTCCCCATGCAATCATTCATCCCGCGGACACTGCGCCTGCTAAGACATAGTCTGAATACGTTACATTGTTTCTATTCCATGATAATGACATAATCAATGAGATCTCCAGATGTACAATTACTGCTCCGGAGATTTATGTCAGATGTCGGCCAAAAGTCTAATAATCATTCTAATATTGTCACAGTATCACTGCCATATGTGTAATAGACATTTAAGCACATAATGAGTTGGTAACAGATAACTTGCAGATTGGTGGCGGTCGGACTGCTGCCATGCCCACCTCCACTCCATTCCTTCTCTATAGGTGAGTGACGTTCCCTACATAATAATTGGAGTGGGATCACACATGTGCCACACGCTTTGGGGAATTTCAGCTTCCAGTTGAGTTTCAAGAAGTTATACTCCCTCTAATCCACAAGTTATCACCTTGGATGGTTGATAGGCCGAGGTCACACTTGCGAGAAACTCACACGATTCTCGCACCTCAATACCCGGCACTGTTGCCAGCACTCGGACCGGAGTGTTCAGCTGCATAAAAATACATGCAGCCGCACACTCCGGTCCCGAGTGCCGGCGGTATTGAGGTGCGAGAGTCGTGCGAGTTTCTCGCAAGTGTGACCCCGGCCATAGAGTTGGGATTGAGCAAACTCTTACGCTACGTTCCCACGATGAGCTTTTGGTGAAGCCTTGATATTGCACATTTTCTGCATCCATTAAGTAAAATAGGTTAATTGCATTTTTTTCAAAAATCTTTTACTTCAAAAACGCTGAAAGAAGTGACATGCCGCTTCAGGGATCTCACTCACTTTTTTGATACTAGGAAAACCTTTAGGTTTTGTGACAAAACTGCTCAGTTAAAATGAGGCAAAAGCGCAACGTGTGCACGTGTTAATTTTTCCCCATGCATTAGAATGGGTGAAATTTACAGCAAAAACACTGAAATGATGCAGATTTAAGTCTGATGCAAATCAAAAATAAGCATTGTGTGCATGAGACTCCAGGAATTTAATTCACCTTGTTCAAATCAGTAAAACCTTCAAGTTTTGTGACAAAACTGCACGAAAAAATGTGACAAAAGTGCAACGTGTGCACATACCTTAAAGAAGTTGTGCACTACTTGGACACCTTCTTGTCATACCCCTCGCTTGGCCCCCATAAAATAATATAGCTTATACTCACCTCCCGTGCCAGTGCCATTTCCATGGTGCCGCTCTCCCGGAGCTCCCGTGGGGTGTTGTGTTATGACACTGGTGCCCAATCAGCGTCGCTGTCTGCGCCTTCGGACAAATCATACATGAAGAGGAACGCAGAGATCAGCGGCAGCCCGGACTTTCTCTTGATGATCGATTTTTCTGAAGGCGAGACAGTGATGCTAGTGCTGATTGGCTCTGGCGTCACGTGCCACAACACAGCTCGAGAGCCCCGAGGAGAGCGACTGCCGACACCACGGGAACGCCGCTGGCACGGGAGACAAGTATACGCTTTATTAATTTATGGGGGCCAAACATTTTGATCAAGAAGGAGTTTTTCTAGTAGTGGACAACCTCTTTAAGTGTCTGTGAGATGGCACCCTGGGAACTAGGAACATCAGCGGTAATTAAATTAAATTCTTACAACCCTGAATGTAACTTATGTAGAAGCGTTTAAAACACTGGCCAATCAATAAGTGACTGTGAGCTCCCCATGTATGCTTATTAGAGAGGTTCTGCAGCTGCGGGGGCTTGTTTCATCCAGCGCTATGTAGATGATGGAGATGTTTCTTCTGCAGCATGCCCCGTGTGATGCAGAAATACTACAGATTTCTTATTTTATTAAACCAAAACCATGGGTAACATATCTTAACATGGTTCCAAATTTGGACCAGGGCAACTCCCTAAATATTCATACCTTGCGAAAGAATTGGAGCATTCAGCCCATATTGAATAAAGAGTATAAGAATTTAAATCTAAAAAATAATTTTTATTGAGAGCTATATAAAAACATTTGTTCACAATAATCAATTAAATGTAAGTGAGATAGTGACGGAGCAAGAAATACATCCTGGAGCACATATACAATAAACAATAAATGCGCACTTCACCAAAAATATCTCCTCCAAGTAAGTGAAGAGGAGTAATAGCAGCAATGGTATTGGGATATGGAAGTGGATTTAGAACAATCAACAGATTTATTCCAGAAAAAGTAAATCCCCACAAAAAATAGGGTTAATAAATGTTAAATCGGTACAATGTTTATACTAATAAGTATGATCGCAAATAAAGTACCAAAATAGACCACTAAATATCCACAAAAGATATGCAGAGCCAATCAGGCAGGAGTAGGTTAAGATAAGTATAAAGTCAATGCCTCCTACAGATGCCCTACAGGGTGCATAGTAAGAAAGTGCCGAAGTGCTTACCCATATTGGGAAGGAAATGTGCCGTGCCACTATCTCACTTACATTTAATTGATTATTGTGAACAAATGTTTTTATATAGCTCTCAATAAAAATTATTTTTTAGATTTAAATTCTTATACTCTTTATTCAATATGGGCTGAATGCTCCAATTCTTTCGCAAGATTTCTTATTTTGCCTTGCAAAGAGTGAAATCTGCAGCTTTTTCCGCAACAAAATGTTCATGTAACATATGTGGATTTCATTGCAGCTTTTGGCAATTCCACAGCAGTAATTACAATCAGTGTGTGAACTCAGTCATACGATTTTTGTGAAGCTAATAAGCGATCCAGAACCTTTAATAGAAAGGATGAAATATGTATTTCAAGAATGCAGTTTATTACATTCACAATTGTGGATACATGTGTTTAATTTGTGTGATATCGCAGCAGCTTTACATATAGAGTGTGATCATTCCAGCACATTTCGGTCGCACAAGTGATGTCGGAGTCAGAAGGTTTAAACACTTTAAAGCATTTGCAGCCAATCCAGATTAGATAAAGTAAAGCTTTACAATAGTCATACAAAACAGAAAATAAAAGAACAATCCCATTCATTACCAAGTTCTATGGAGTTGATAGACTGCAATAGCTTTTCTACAAATACGTCCTTATAGTCTGTCAGATCCTACAATGATGCAGAGCACTGTAGTTTCCGTGTAACCCCTGAGAGAAGGGTCTTCTACCTTCAGATAACAGTGCTCTATTGCTCCTTGTATGTGCACATATACAGCTTTTCTTTTTAAAAAGAGGATGGGTAAAGAAGAACGACAAGCAAAATGTTTATCCTCTTAATAAATTTCAGTCATCATATTATATAGCACTGTGCACTTACAATTGCTCATTTTGCGTTTCTAACCAGTTAATTCTTCTCTTTTCCATTAGGTCTAAAACATCAAGTCATTGAAAACTGACTAGCTGAATCCTTCTAAGCTCTATGAAGAAATAGGAGGTCAATTTTCCCTGTATGAGTCATGAGTCACTGCAAAAGTCTATGGCGGGGAGAGAAGCAGAGCAGCTGGGTCAGTAGCTGAAGCGGGTGATGATAAAGGACTTCTTGTTTCTACATAAAAAAGAGAAGAAGTATTGGGTAGAAAGGCAAAATGAGCAATTGTAAGTACACAGTGCTATATAATGATGATTGCAATATATTAAGAGGATAAAAACATTGATGGGATGAGGAGTAGGAGGAGTGCTTCTTTAATGAAGAAGACCTCTTTCCATTTGCTCTATAAGAAGTTTACACTACTCCTTTGGGCAGGAATATACACAGATTTGTACGGCAGGTGGATGCTGACTTTTCTATATCATAGTTCAAGTCCTTTTGTTCCATTTTTAGGAGTTCTTTGAGGTTTGATGTAACATTATAACATTTTAGGAGCTGAAGTACCATATTATGATTTATAAATCTGAATCATGTTTTTCTCTACTAAGCCCGAAGTTGAATGATAAAATTCTGACTGCTTGCAATGCCCCAGAAGGGACTCACTTTATGGGAATTTGTACCGCTAGTGTTAAAGAGGTTGTCCACTACTAGGACAACCCCTTCTTAAACTGAATGTTCGGCCCTGATAAAATAATAAAAGCTATACTCATCTCTCATGCTTTTGCCATTTCCGCAGTGTCAGGACTCGCTCTCCCGGGGCTGTGATGCGGTGTTGTGACACGTGACGCCGGCGCCTAGTCAGTGCTGATGTTACTGTCTTTGCCAGGGATCAGCTGCAGCCCGGACTTCCTCTTCATGTTCAGTCTGTTTGAGGCCATGCACAGTGACGCCAGCGCTGATTGGTTGCTGGGCATCATGTGTCATTCCACCGTATGAGAGCCCGCGAGTGTCGGCACGGCTGGAACGGAGCCGGCACAGAAGGTGAGTATAGGTTTTATTATTTTATCAAGGCATAACATTTAGTTTGAGAAGGGGTTGTCCTAGTAGTGTATAACTCATTTCAAAAGCATATATCAATATTCACCAATATTCAGCACTTATTCAAAAAAAGAGCGCACAGCCCAAGATTGGTGATTTTTTTAATATTGTGTATTAATAAAAGGGCTCAGAAGATTCCCTAGCGTCCCCCAAAAAGGCCGACTCTCTAACAAAAATTTTGGCATGAATGTCGAGTTGTGGAATGCCGGAAAGTGGAGCGGGATCCCACAACTTGCCATGGCCCCTTTCAAATTGAAAGAGCGAGATCCTGCTCTTTGCAGATAAGCTTTGTACTCTACTACCCTGTTACCAAACTTTAACTGCTCTAATGATGTTGCCGTTCGGTAAAAGTCTTGCAAAGTATGCAGCAGCGCTCATCTAGTACAAGGACCGAGATCTCGCGTTTTCACTGCAAGAGATTGATCATAAATACTCTTTAAAGGAAATCTATCATGTTCCCAAATACTATTAAAGTTCAGACATACGGTTAATTTGCAGTGCTGCCTGGCTACTTTACTAAAATGCGGCTACAAGGAGAAAATTAACTTTATTCCTCCCGGGAGCCGCCAGCTTTCAGTCATAGAAACATGCCCGGAGCGGCTACAGTCATGTCTCACAGTATTGCAAGTGGCGACTGTAAGCCCGCCGGCACTTTGATTGCTTGTTTTGCTTAGATGCGCTGCAGGACAAGCTGACAGTCAGTGCCGTGGTGTGCTTATAGCAGGCTCACAATACTGTAAGAGGTGAGTGTAGCTGCTCGTGTACGCTTTTATGACTGAAAGCCGGCCGTACCGATAGGAAGAAGTTATTTTTCTCCTGGCAATCTCATTTTAGTAAGGTGGCTGGACAGCATTGTAATGCTATCAACCTGCAAATTGACCCAATATCTTCTAGTTAATAGGTTTGGGAACATGACCGGTTCCCTTTAAGCACAATGCGCTGTTAAAGCTCGAGCTTCCCTCGTGGCAGCTACAGACCATAACTATGACTGTGTGGCAACTAAGATTCTGATTTTAAAAACTTTTTGCATTTTATAACTTTGATATCTTTGATGATTTCCTATGTCCTGTACATACCATTTCATTCCATATGAATACGTTATCTGAAAAAAAATAATAAATCTGAAGATACAGTTTTCTGGTTTATGTAATTTGAGGGTCCTGACTGTCATTTTAGGCTCAGACCAGTGGTGGCTTCCATTGTTCTTATCCACATAAGCTTGGGTTAAGATTCTCAAGCTGACATCTCTAGTTTAACAAGTTTGTAAAAATGAATAAACCAATTGTAGCTGATTCTGTTTTCAGGCCAAAAATGATAGAGATCAACACTATGTCACTGACCAATGGCCAGTTAGTCCCTCATGGGTCATGTATTGTAGAGAAAGATATGTAGTTTGGTCCAGATAAAGTGATTGCACTGACCAGCTTCAGGTGCCTTCAAAGACCCGTCTGTTCACGGTTGGGTTGATTCTGTAGATCCATCACAATAGAAATACAGTAAGAAATGTTTATACCTCTAGTATTTCTTTTCATACATCATTGTCCACTTTATTACCAATATGTTAGATAAACGAATGTGCTTCTCTGGTAAAGTTCCAAATTGTCTTCGAAGTCCAAGAACTTTGGAGACTTCTCATGGATTTTCTCTGCTATGGTATGGGAAGTGTCCTCTTCTGAGACAGGGGAACTGCTTTGCACACACTCTTCTACCACCTGGGCACACTTTAGTTTGGAATGGACAATCATCTTTACAGCTGTACAGAAAGTAAGCATCTCAAGATGTTAGTGATTTACCAGAAACGATACCATGTAAAAACTAATTATAAGATATTAATCTTCTGAGACAACCTGGCGATTATGATAACAGTATGTCCATTTCTGATTTCTGTGAGGTGCAATGTTGCTAGGAAGATTCTGTAGAAAATGTTCCTACTTGGCTGCTCATAGATAGTAATGGACACCTCCTTCAAAAGAGTTGACTAGGACTGGTATACTGATGCCCCATCCTTACAATAAGTCATGAATACCAGATAGGTGGTGGTCCAACAGTAGCTATTTGCATCTCTTGCTGCGGCTGGATGTACATATGTTACAGAGCAAGAATACCATCGCTCTAGACACTCTGTAGTGGCCGTTCTTGGGTACTGCTGCTCAGATCATATTAACTTCAATAGGAGCTGAGCTGCAGTATCTGAGAACGGCCATTACAAAATGTACGGAGTTGTGTTGTCCTGGCATTTTACTTCTTTTCATATAAGTCCACAGAGAGCTGGTGACCGCTAAGTGGTGGACTTTCAATGATCTCATACTGATGCTCTATCTCACAGTTAGATAATCAATATATAAATCTTGGACAAAATCTTTTAAGCTTCCACTGTCTAAAATGAGGGAAATATTGTTCTAAATAATTTTAGATGTTGGAAAAAATTGGTCAAATTAGAGAAAATACCATACCATATATTTAATATAACCCTTTGATATAACACTCAATGGCTTCAAACATTTATGCCAATAATTTTGACTAAAAAAGGATGCATTATACATCTTGTGTTAGTCACGCTTCTTTTCTTTGACACTGGCACTCTTACTAGAAGAATGCAGCTCTGTTTTTCTGAAGTCATAAACCTTTATAAAGAGCCTCAGAAATGGAAGTTGTTTAGCTGGTATTCTAATTTTAGTAAGTGATGGCATAACATTAAGATGTTTCTTTATTTAATGATCACTGAGGGCTATGCTCTGGACTCCCTACTAGTGATGAGACAGCATGGTCGCCACTGCTCGGTACTCAAGTTAAACTCGTACCAAGCACTCGAGCATTTTACTTCTCGATCATCACTTCCGATAATGCGATGCGGCTGCCGATCACAGTAATGCCAGTACAGCCTTACTGTGTAACGCAGGCAATCCCTGCATGTTTATTGGCTGTCTAACAGCCGCTAAACATGCGAGGCGGGGGTCTTAAGCTTGGCACTCGAGCACCAGCTATACTCAATAGAGTAACGAGTGTACCCGAGCATCCTGATGCTAGATCAAGTATCGAGCAATAGCGAGCATGCTCTGTCATCACTAATCCCTACCAATCCTTAGAGTATGTGCACATGGAGGGTGTTTTTTGAGAAGGTCAAAAATTACAAGTTTTCTAGTAGAAACTGCTCCAGGAAACGTTCCTTCTTTAGGAAGTTTTTGAGGAGTTTTGAAGCCTTTCCTTGGTCAGTGCCTAATTTGGAGCATTTTCCATCAGGGCAATTCAAAAAAGTGAAATCCAAGTGAATATTTAAGCCACATACACAGATATCTGTCAGCCAAATGATGGCTCTGCTGATCATCTGGCCAACAACTATCTCACCTGACTCTCCCATGCACATGGGCGCTCTTTCTGCTGAGCTCTCCTGTGTTCTCTATGAAAGAACCAAACGTCTCTGGAGGCGGTTTATCTCGCCAATAACAAAAGGACTGGCAGTCCACAATCTGAAATACAGGATCCTTAAGTCCAACGACAATCATCTGTCTAGAGCACCCGCACATACTAGACTGATATTGATGGGTTTGGCCGACATTAGTCTAATGCAGGGGTCTCATTCTTCAAGGGCCGCAAACCATGCGTATTTTCAAGATTTCCTTAGCATTGCACTAGGTGCTGGAATCATTATCTCTGCAGGTGATTAAATATCACCTGTGCAATACAAGGAAATCCTGAAAACATGACCTGTTTGCGGCCCTTGAGGAATGCAGTTTGAGACCTCTGGTCTAATGTGTATGGGAGGCTATCAATCCATATCATCAGCAGTGTATTACTCATCATTGGTGGTCCTCACCTGCAGCTTTCTGGGTGATATATTTTCTTCTTTTCACAGCAGCTATCCAGACTTTCACTGCATTCATTACAGGTACAGTTCTCGCTGTTGAGTACAAGGCTCCCGGGACATTTCAGCTTGCACACACATTCACAACTGTCTTCAAACTCCATGTGTGCGCCACATAAAGCCAACTCTAAGCCAAGAGCAATGCATAATGTATTAATATCTATACGCATTAGATAAAGATATATATTAATCTCATTACAGACAGATTCACCCTGCTCAGGCGGCTAATAAGCAATTTTATTTTTGTATTAATAATTATTGAGAATATGTTCAATTTTTTTAATACAAAATTAAATATACCACTTTAATAGTTTTTGTATTTGTTAATTTTTATTTTAGCCACTGGGGCTGCCATTTGCATTTAGGCGGGTGTAAATGTATCATATACCAGAATGGAAGACATATACTAGGATGGAGGATATATACCAGTATGGGGGACTATATACCATAATGGGGATTATAATGGAGGGACATATACTAGAATGGGTGACAAATACCAGGATGGAGGGACATATACCAGGATGGAGTGGCAAATACCAGGGTGGAGGGGTATATACCAGGATGGAGGACATATACCAGGACAGGGGAGCATATACCAGGATGTGGAACATATATGAGGATGGGGACATATACCAGGATGCACTATATGGGGCACATTATACTGTGGGGCTATGGGGCCATTGTACTGTGGGGTACTATATCGGGTATTATACTGTGGGGCACTATGTGTGGCCATTGTACTGTGGGGCACATTATATCATGGGGCACTATATAGGGCCATTATACTGTGGGGAACTATATGAGGTCATTATACTGTGAGGCACATTATATTGTTGGCCACTATATGAGACCATTATGCTGTGGGGCATTATATGGGCCATTGTACTGTGGGGTACTATATCGGGTTATTATACTGTGGGGCACTATGTGTGGCCATTATACTGTGGGGCACATTATATCGTGGGGCACTATATAGGGCCATTATACTGTGGGGAACTATATGAGACCATTATGCTGTGGGGCACATTATACTGTGGGGCAGTATATGAGATCATTATGTGTGGCCCAGCTGCGCAAGGCACACATGTCTCCTGGAAAATGCACAAGAAGGTAACTGTAAAGCCTGATATTCATTCACGCACACTTCTCAGCATTGCCACTAGAGGCATATTAGACTATTTAAGTAGTGTGACATAGCAGTAGTTTGTTCAGTCAAGCCTAGGGTGGCTCAGGAGTGAGTCATCCCATCCATCTTCAGATCAGTTTAGTTTCTGTTTCAGTCAGAGACAGACGGAAGGAGAGGAGAGTTCAGTCTTGAGGGAGAGGAGTGAAGACTGATTCCTGACAGAGCTCAGATAGTTCATTATACAGACGTGGAGGCTGGTACGAGTAGACGGACTTACTCTAGCCTAGTCAGAACTACAATCAGAACTGCTATCTCAGAACAAGCTGCCTGTTTTCCCCAAGAAAGTGGAAAGTGACTCTCAGAGCTACAGCGTAAATACAGTCTGACGAAGCGTCATGTGAGCTGCTCTGGACAGAGATCTGTGAAGGAAAGAAGGAAGGGGATTACAGCAGTTATACCAACGAGTCAACTGAGAACAGGTCAGTGAGCACTGAAGGAAAGCTGACCTTTATACCATTGCTACACGTGCTTATGTTAAGGGCAAGAGCAGGGCGAAGGGCGAGTGGAGAAATAAGAGTGACTAAGGGGACAAATCACCCTCACTCAGTTAAACCGGACACCGGGGTCCGAAGCATTGCTAGTACTTCACGTCTAGTAATAAGAAAACCGGAGGCCTTGCTGGACTTCAAGTCGCAGAAGGTAGCCCTAAGCGCTGATACGTAACCGGAGTCAGGGAGAACAGGGACTTTGAGCAGGACCCTGCAAAAGTAAGGACTTAGTTCTCTCATCATCTGATAATCAGAGACATAGAAGGCTCCACCACAATGTTGGCTGGGCATAGTTGCTACAGAAAGAGTTGCACTTGACTTTATGCAAGTTTGTACTCACATACACATTAAGAAGAAAGGAGGCCTCTAACCTGCTCAACAATTCCCTGAATGTGCATTCTCCAACCTGACCAGCTTCCTGGGACATACCTGCAACATCTACAAGTAAAGGTATGGAAAGAGACTGCATTGTGTGTGACTGACTTCTTTTCTGCACCCTGCACCACCATAGACTTAGAGGGAACAGTCCCACCTGTGGGGGACTTAACATCTAGCTGCCATTAACATCCCCTCAGAGATCTACCCTGCAGCGCTGGTCAATCAGATCAGATACCACAGGTGGCGTCACGAACTATTATTCTAAAATCCCCTGTAAATATTCCCCCATTGCATGACCGCCAGGGCCACGGACCGAGCTCTGCTGCCAGTGACATTCCCCATAGACTTCCATGGGCTCGGTTCCGAGTACCCCATAGCCCTGGTACCACCAATGTGGTGCGCGTCATCTTTTGGCGTCACGAACAGGATACGAAGCTTACTGGATGTGAGTCCTGTGTGCCTATTGAACTGTTTTGTGCAAAAAGACTGTGTAGCGTTTTTGTGATTTTTGGCGCCATTTTCCGCCATTTTGCCGCCATATTCGTGCCCTGAGGCGCTGGTGAAGAAGGTGGGCGTGCATTCGTGGGCGTACACCTCCCTGTGGCGCGAAGGTTATGGCCGCCCTCTCAAAATGCTACTATAATGTGAGATCCTACCCCACTGCCAAGGAGATCCGCCTCCTCTTCATTTTCTATGCCAAAAAGAGGAAGCGCAAATCCCGCCTCCACGGAAGAGACCAGATTGTTCCTGATGGAAAACACAGTCTGGCCTGGAGAGAGATGGCGAAACACAGGAGCAGCTATGTGGAGGAGCGGCGGCGCGCAGGCCCTGTTCCCCAGAAAGGCTACTGCCTGTGCCGGAGCCGTCCCCAGTACGGGACCTTCAACAAACCATGCTGGAGTTAAAGGAGGAAAATGCGGCGCTCAGAAAATTTATACAGCGCCATGCAGACATGGAGGAAACTGAGAGACGCTGGCGTGCCCAGACACAGCGGCTGCTGTGGGACGCAGTGCTCTCTCCTACAGGAACAACGCCATTACCTGAACTTCCTGTGTCACCGCTGCAGAAAGCTGAAGGAAAACGGAGGCCGGCCCCAAAAGAGCTGTACCTGACCCCACCGATGGAGCGGTGGAAGAGAAGGAGGCTGAGGAGGCCCTGCCTGTTCCGGAGTGCCAGCCAGGCCAGGAGGCCGCAGCAGATTACAGTTCCCCGGTAGGAACACCGGAGGGGTCCCAGCCGTCACTGCCAGAAATCGATTGGGACGCGATGGAGTATCTGGATGACGTCACCTATGCTGCAAAAGTGGAAAACGAGCAGCGACGCTGTGATCAGGAGAAGCGACGGCAGCAGGAGGAGAGAGAAGTGCAGCAGATCCGTCAGCGGTACCATGAGGAGTTCCTCGCCGACAAGGAGAGTGTCCGCAGGAATAAAGGTACGCTCCGGGAACCGCGGCGTCAGGGGTGCATCACCGGATTCAAACTCCGCAAGGGCTGGGGATTAATCCATGAGCCGGGCCTGTATCAGGGATCTTCGTGAGTCGCAGGGACGTAGAGTCCCACCTGCCCATCGGACACCCGGGAAGGGATCTCATAAACGGGGACATCGTTAGCTACACACGTCACTGGGGTCTAAAAGGATGGTATGCCCTAAACGTCTCTATTGTCAGCGACCCCGTCCCCGACGCCGGTAACGTACACCATGCCGCAGCGTCCCAATCCCGGGCTCCCACAGCGCAAGGCCGTGCACCAGCATCGCCCCCTGCGTACTCCTCTACACCCAGGTCTTGCTCTGCATCGCAACCTGCGACCATTGCTGCATCACAACCTGAATTGTACACTGCGGCACCTTCTGCAACGCCACCTGCGTTCTACTTCAGGGAGACACCCGTTGGGTCCCCAGATCAAACAAAAGATGTTGCTACGCAAACGTACATTGCAGGACATGATCTTCTTGTAATGGGTTCCCAAGGGCATCGTATACTTCTGGCCCCAGGGATGGAAAAAGTAATTGTCATAAGCAAGAAAGATGAAAAACAGTAGGACCCAGACAGGGGTTTACTGCATCTGAACATGTATAAAGTTGAAGAAGTTTTATTGAAGAAAAATTTGCACTTTACTATTGATAAATGTTTACATAGTATGTTTGCTTATTTAAAGTAGAATACCCGGCTGGGTAAAAGCTGATTGAAATGTGATTTTACTTGAAAAGTGTTTTATCATGCAAAGGACTGCGTGGCTGTGGACTTTGCCAGCCCAAAAACTTTTATTGTAAATAGTTCGCACTTCGGTGCCCCATCTTGGTTTTACATAAAGCCATATGTATCTACCTCTGAAGAAAAACCCGTATGGTGTGGCCTAGAGTGAGGTCTGCAGAAGAGAAGTCCTGCAGCCCACCCAGGACCCACGTGGGAGGTTTTTGGTGCGGGTCCTCCACAAGAATCTTGTCTTATACTGTGTATATTTATTGAAAAGTATTTTGATAATTTTCTACTGACCTATGTACAAATTGTAACGTTCAAGAGTCCTTACCTCCCGCAAGGGATGAGTTTATATTGTTTATGTTATATGCAAAACAAAAATGTTTTTCTTTTCTATTTCAGCCCAGAAGTGCTGAGTTTAACTAGGGGGGGATGTGTGGCCCAGCTGCGCAAGGCACACATGTCTCCTGGAAAATGCACAAGAAGGTAACTGTAAAGCCTGATATTCATTCACGCACACTTCTCAGCATTGCCACTAGAGGCATATTAGACTATTTAAGTAGTGTGACGTAGCAGTAGTTTGTTCAGTCAAGCCTAGGGTGGCTCAGGAGTGAGTCATCCCATCCATCTTCAGATCAGTTTAGTTTCTGTTTCAGTCAGAGACAGACGGAAGGAGATCAGAGTTCAGTCTTGAGGGAGAGGAGTGAAGACTGATTCCTGACAGAGCTCAGATAGTTCATTATACAGACGTGGAGGCTGGTACGAGTAGACGGACTTACTCTAGCCTAGTCAGAACTACAATCAGAACTGCTATCTCAGAACAAGCTGGCTGTTTTCCCCAAGAAAGTGGAAAGTGACTCTCAGAGCTACAGCGTAAATACAGTCTGACGAAGCATCCTGTGAGCTGCTCTGGACAGAGATCTGTGAAGGAAAGAAGGAAGGGGATTACAGCAGTTATACCAACGAGTCAACTGAGAACAGGTCAGTGAGCACTGAAGGAAAGCTGACCTTTATACCATTGCTACACGTGCTTATGTTAAGGGCGAGAGCAGGGCGAAGGGCGAGTGGAGAAGTAAGAGTGACTAAGGGGACAAATCACACTCACTCAGTTAAACCGGACACCGGGGTCCGAAGCATTGCTAGTACTTCACGTCTAGTAATAAGAAAACCGGAGGCCTTGCTGGACTTCAAGTCGCAGAAGGTAGCCCTAAGCGCTGATACGTAACCGGAGTCAGGGAGAACAGGGACTTTGAGCAGGACCCTGCAAAAGTAAGGACTTAGTTCTCTCATCATCTGATAATCAGAGACATAGAAGGCTCCACCACAATGTTGGCCGGGCATAGTTGCTACAGAAAGAGTTGCACTTGACTTTATGCAAGTTTGTACTCACATACACATTAAGAAGAAAGGAGGCCTCTAACCTGCTCAACAATTCCCTGAATGTGCATTCTCCAACCTGACCAGCTTCCCGGGACATACCTGCAACATCTACAAGTAAAGGTATGGAAAGAGACTGCATTGTGTGTGACTGACTTCTTTTCTGCACCCTGCACCACCATAGACTTAGAGGGAACAGTCCCACCTGTGGGGGACTTAACATCTAGCTGCCATTAACATCCCCTCAGAGATCTACCCTGCAGCGCTGGTCAATCAGATCAGATACCACGGGTGGCGTCACGAACTATTATTCTAAAATCCCCTGTAAATATTCCCCCATTGCATGACCGCCAGGGCCACGGACCGAGCTCTGCTGCCAGTGACATTCCCCATAGACTTCCATGGGCTCAGTTCCGAGTACCCCATAGCCCTGGTACCACCAATGTGGTGCGCGTCAATTACACCGTGGTGCACTATATGGGGCCATTATACTGTGGGGCACTATATGGGGCCATTATACTGTGGGGCACTATATGGGGCACTCAATCACATATTTGTATCTATCAGTCTATCTATCTATATCTATTTATCTTGAAATATATATAGTGAAGAATATTTCCTTTGAAAACTATGTTTAAATGACAAAGTAATTCTCTATGTAAAAGCTCATGTTAAAATTGCATTGCAATCGGCTAGAAATCGCATGTAAATCAGATGTGATTCTGATGCTAGGTGATAAAAATTGCATTGCGCTCACTTGAAAACCACTTGCATAAAAAAACTAGGAGGATAAAGACAGCGCAATAGAGTGTTATCCAAGGGAGATAACACTGTTTAAATAAGGTAATACTAATCTGATTTACTGTAGTTGTGTATACACAACATTTCAATACCTTAAGGCCCCGTCTCACATAGCGAGATCGCTAGCGAGATCGCTGCTAAACAGCGATCTCAGCAGCGATCTCGCTATGTCTGACACGTACCAGCGATCAGGCCCCTGCTGTGAATCGCTGGTCGTGTCAGAAATGCCAGGACTTTTTTTTGATCACTGGTCTCCCGCTGGCCAGCACGCATCGCTGCGTGTGACAGGCAGGAGACCAGCGATCTACTGGTAACCAAGGTAAACATGGGGTTTCCAGGCGCGGGGCTGTGCCTGGAAACCGATGTGTACGTTGGATACCAGCGGGCTGCTGCAGGGGAGCTGGTAACCAAGGTACACATCGGGTTTCCAGGCACTGCGCAGCACCTGGAAACCCTACGTGTACCTTGGTTACCAGCTCCCTGCATCAGCGGGCTGGTATCCAACGTACACTGCGGGTAACTAAGCGACGTTACCCGCAGTGTCGCTGTCCTGATCGCTGCCTGAGCTACCTGTTTGGCAGCTCAGCAGCGATCATGTAGCGACACACCAGCGATCCAGTAATGGCCGGAGCAGAGCCTCCCTCCCCTCAAGAAAGAGGCGTGGGCGGAGGCCGGCATGACGGGGGTTTGGAGGGGTTTACAAAGAGGGAGGAACATTTAAATGAGAGGGGGTGGTGGGGGGTTTATAAGGCAGCGATGGGGCGGATCCAGGTGTCAGTTCCTGCCTTGCCCCATCAGTAGTACAGCTCACCATGTCAGTGAATGTGGCGCTGGAGCGCCTCAGGTCTGCGGCCTTGTCGCAGCCGCCAGGATGGCTAGAAGCGCAGGTTGCGATCCTTGTCCAGGGAACGCCCGGTCAGTCATCTGGGGTAGCGCAGCGGGAGAGGCGTCCAAGACGGGTGAGGCCTCCAGAACGGCTTTCGCCTGATCAGGCTCCTCGGGCCTCGCGTCGGCGCAGGAGCCCCTCACGGGCCCCTCCAGGCCGGGCGCCGCGCGGCGCTCGTGCCAGCAGGCCCCGGCCTGGGAGGAATCCGCCCAGCCGGCGAGGCCCTGCGGCGGTAACCTCTCCTCCGCCGCGTTCTAGTCAGGGGGTGGAGCCGTTCCCGCCGGGCGTCTTTTGAGAGCTGCGTCCTCGGGAGGTCGCAGTTGCGATCGGCTTGCTGTGCGGCCTGCCTCAGGCAGCATCGCAGGTGCGTCGTCAGTGGAGCCGTTACGCGCCGGGCGTCTTTTGAGAGCTGCGTCCTCGGGAGGTCGCAGTTGCGATCGGCTTGCTGTGCGGCCTGCCTCAGACAGCGACACAGGTGCGTCGGCGGCTAATGGATTGGCCGGCTCACCAGGTCAGCAATTGTCCCCCCTTGATAGCGGCGGGGTTCCAGGTTCGTCGGGGGGCCGCAGGGGCAGTGTTCCTGCACGGCGGCCTGCCTCTGTTGACGGCTCCAGAGTTTCGGCGGCCGAGGCATCGGTTGGGAGTTCAGGGCAGCAGATTTTATCCCCCATAGTGGGTGGGGTTCCAGATGTGGCGGGGGGCCGTCGCTGTGTGGTGAACGTGGGGCGGCCTGCCTACGCTGCTGTTTCTAGAGCTGAGGCCCTGATGGTTTGTCGTCGGCCTGCTATACGGCAGGGCTTAGTCAGCTGACCTCGGTGGATAGCGGGTGGGGATCCCACTCGGGTGTCACTGGGGTGCAGCGGGGGGCCATTACTGGGAGCGGCATTGAAGCATCATCGGGTGCTACTGCGACTCAGTCATCATCGCTATTTGAGGACCAGCGGGCTGGATCCCCAATGGGGTCTAGGCCTTTTTCTCCTGGAGGTCCCGACGGGGTTTCTGGACGTCAGGAACAAATCAGCGGAGTCGTTGTGCCGGATCGCGGCAGTGGGGATGCATCTTTGGAGCCAGGTTATCCGGCTGGAGGGCTCACAGCACCCTCGCAGCCCGGTGAGTATAATTCTGTGTCAAGTGTCTGTCATTCGTTTTTGTCTTCTTCACCGTTTGGGGTAGTTCGATCGGGGGTCGGTAATAGTGTTGGGGGGGCTGCCGAGGTAGCCGGGGTTAAGGAAATGTTGGTTGATGTACGCAATTTGCTGTCACGGTTAGAGAGGGGTTTTGGTTCTCCGTCTCCAGTGACGGCTTGGGTTGGGTCAGAGGTTGGGGGGCAACTGGTTTCGAGCGGGACGGAGCAGGAAGGGCATAGTGCCGAACCTGTGTCTGTGTCGGTGCAGACAGAGAAGGAAAAAGAGTGTCGGGTGCGTTTAGATGATAGGGCTCACGGGGAGGTGTATGTTTGTTTTGAGGGCCCATTGGGGGCGTATTTGAAGAAGGAGGTGAAAGAGCGTATTTGGAAGGATGAGTATGTTGAAATATTCTCTTTATTGCCTTTGGAGAAATTTAATTTGGACAAAAGTAAAAAGGAGGATAGTAAGAAGGAGGAGGAAGAAAAACGGAGGTGGCGCTTAATTCCTCAGACGTTTGTTAATTGGCAACAAGCGTTTGCCATTTTGGCAAGTGTTATTGGGGAAAAAGCTCCGGACAACTGTTCGGCTTTATTTTGTTACTTTGATGCTATAGGGGAGGCATATAGGGTGTATGGGGAGCAGGCTTGGCTGCGGTATGACGAGCAGTTTAGGCAAAGGAAGGCTGTTCGTCCAGCTATTCGTTGGGATCAGAAGGATTTTGGTCTGTGGATGAGAGTCATAGCACAGAATAAGTTTGGGCATTCCTTTCTTGGGGGAACTGGGGGCGCCAGCCAGAGTAGCAATAACGCGGGGGCAGCGGGAGGAAGTGGTCAAGGGCAAGCAGGTGGAAACAAATTTGGGGTATGCTGGCAGTTTAATGACTGCAAGTGTAAGTTTGGGGCAGGGTGTAAATTCAAACATGTTTGCTCCAACTGCAATGGCGCCTCACATGGAGCGTCTAAGTGTTTTAAAAAAAGGGAAGCAAAAATCTGGGGTGGTAATTCACAAGGGAGAAACTCCAGTGAGTCTGGAAAGGATGGTCCCTTATCTAAATAGATATGGGGACAAGGAGAAGGCGGCGTTATTGTATAATGGTTTTAAGGATGGTTTTGTTATCCCACATCCCCCGTTTGCTATCCCGCGGGTACTTAGGAATTTGCGTTCGGCCCTATTGCATAAGGAGGTGGTGGGGGAATAATTGGCAAAGGAAGTTTCGTTGGGTCGCATGGCGGGCCCTTTCTCGTCGCCACCTTTTTCTGATCTAGTGGTTTCCCCGTTGGGCGTTGTTCCAAAGAAGGAGCCGAACAAGTTTTGGCTTATTCAGCATCTTTCTTACCCGCGGGGAGATCGGTGAACGATGGCATCGATCCTGAAATTTGTTTGGTGGTTTATTCCTCTTTTGATGAGGCTGCGCGTTGGGTGAGGAAGTGCGGTCGAGGGGCCCTTATGGCTAAGACCGACATCGAATCTGCTTTTCGACTTTTGCCGGTGCATCCGGATAGCTTGAAGCTGCTGGGTTGTTTTTGGGAAGGCGGGTTCTTTGTTGACAGGTGCTTACCTATGGGGTGTTCTTTATCATGCGCATATTTTGAAGCTTTTAGTTCCTTTCTAGAGTGGGTGGTGCGAGACGTGTCCGGTTGTGAATCAGTTATTCATTACTTGGATGATTTCTTGTATGTGGGCCCGGCAAACTCTTCGCGCTGTCATGGGATTTTGAGAGCTGTTGAGTGGGTGGCGGAGCGTTTTGGGGTTCCTTTGGCGCCTGGTAAGACTGAGGGTCCATCTACTTGTTTGTGTTTTCAGGGGATAGTCATTGATACGGTGGCATGGGAGTTCAGGTTGCACGAGGAAAAGTTGTTGGCTTTACGGGCTGAAGTGGGAAGAGCGCGCCGTTTGAAGAAGTTGTCGTTGCGGGATTTGCAGTCGTTGCTAGGGAAGCTGAATTTTGCATGTCGAGTGATGCCGATGGGGCGAGTTTTTTCAAGTAGGCTGGCAAGCGCTACGGCAGGGATTATAGCCCCTCATCACTTCATACGGTTGTCTGGGGAACTTAAGGCGGACTTGGCTGTTTGGGATTCCTTCCTAGAAGGGTATAACGGGTGCTCATTGGTCATGGCTGAGGTTGTTGGGAATGATGTGTTGGAGTTGTTTACGGATGCGGCCGGCGGTGTTGGTTTTGGAGCCTATTTTAGGGGACAGTGGTGTGCGTCTCGCTGGCCTGAGAGTGGGTGTCAGAGGGCTTGGTACACAACATAACATTGTTGGAGATTTTTCCGATCCTTGTGGCAGTGCACTTATGGGGGCAGGAGTTTCGGGATCGTCGGGTGCGGTTCAATTGTGATAACATGGGAGTCGTTTGTGCAATTAATGGGCTTACTGCATCCTCTCCTCCTGTCGTTCGAGTTTTGCAACGTTTAGTTTTGCTATGCTTGGCATTGAATGCGCACGTGACGGCGACGCATGTTCCGGGTGTGAAGAATGATATAGCTGATTCTCTTTCTCGTTTACAGTGGGATCGTTTTCGCTCATTGGCCCCGGAAGCGGAGTACAAAGGTTTAGCCTGCCCGGAGGAGCTGTGGAAGGTGGTTTACGGTCTGCAGAGTCACTGATTAGGGCGTCGTTGGCTCCGAAAACTTGGGCGGCTTATCAGGCAGTGTGGCTTAATTGGGAAGAGTTTTTTAGCGACAGTTCCAGTTGTGGGGCATGGGGTGGATCAACAAAGGGCCTTGTTGGCTTGGTTGGGGCAGGGAGCGAGGGAAGGATGGTCTTGTGCTAAAGTATCGCGGGTTTTGGCAGCATTATCTTTTGGTTTCCATTTGCGTGGGACTTGTGATTTGTCAAAGACCTTTTTGGTACAGCAGGCGGCGAAAGGTTTTCGTCGAACAAAGGGGCTTGGTGACACGAGGCGCCCGGTATCCTTTGCTTTGTTAAAGCGGTTGGGTTTTATTTTGGATACGATGTATTCCTCTCGTTTTGAGGTTTTATTATTCCGTTTGGCTTTTTCGTTGGCATTTTTTGGGGCCTTACGGGTGGGCGAGCTGGTTTCGTGTAATAAGCAGGTGGTAGGCGGTTTGTTGGCTAAAGACGTGCTATTGACGGCGGGTGGAGTTGAATTTTGGCTGCGTAGGTCTAAAAGCGTTGGGTTTGGATGACTCGTTTTGGGACTCATTCTTTCCGTATTGGTGCGGCGACCGAAGCAGCAGTTAGGGGCTTGGGTGCGTCATCAATACAACGTATTGGGGGGTTGGAAGTCTAATCGATTTAGGAGTTACATTAGGCCTTAATTCGCGACGTGGGGGCTTTGGCCTTTCTGTTGGGTGATGTGTGACTATTGGAGCAGTTTTGAGGGTGTTCTTTTGGTATGTTTAGTATTGTTTTCTCGTTTCAGGTATCGCCCCCCTGCTGGTTTGGATTTTCGGTCATTCCTTCGTCCACTGGGGAGCGTTGCGAGCTGACGTCAGGACTGATGGTCGGCAACTGGGATTCCCCCGGTCTATGGTGGTGGTGCGATGGCTCGGTTTTCGAGGAATGCAGTGGAGGAGGGTGTTGCCTGAAATTCATGGTTGCGCTCGTTTGGACCGTGCTCCTGATATTTTGGTACTCCATGCAGGGGGGAATGATCTTGCGGTGCGACCCTTCCGGGAATTAGTAAAGGACATTAAGCAGGATTGCTTGCGGTTATGGGTGTTATATCCGGGGGTCATCATGGTTTGGTCCGAAATTGTTCCACGCAGGCGTTGGCGGAATATGAGGTCCCTGACTAAGATTAATAAGGCCAGGATAAAGGTTAATAGGGCTGTGTCTTCTTCATGGCTCGAAACGGTAACGTGTCTGTGCGGCATTTTGATCTGGAGAAGGGTGAGGGGGACTTTTGGTTGGCCGACGGGGTTCATCTAAATGCCGTTGGTTCGGATATTTGGGCTTTGGGTATTCAGGAAGGTATTGAAAGGGCCATAGCTTTGCGGGTTTAGGGGGTCTCGGGCCATTGAGGTTTCAATGGGGCCCTCGTTGTGGCGGCTCAAGGGGGGGGGAGAGAGTCCTTGAAGTTGTTGGAAATTGGTTTGTGGGGACTCTGTTTAGGGTCTCCACTGTTTGAAGTTATGTGGTGGTGATCTGGTGAAAGGTGGAAGGGGAGTTCACACGGAGTGGGCGGATCCCCAAGTAGTTGGGTGAACAGCATACCTCGATTGTTGGTGCTCCCGAGCCTGTGGGGTAACGGCTGGGAGTAAGAGGTTGGGTGTTGTTCACAGGTTTTTGGGTCAATTCACCATGATCTTTGTAGCTTCAAGGACTCCTCCCTAATGTTGTTATGGTATATTGTTAATTATTGTTAATATTGTTTGTACTTAAATAAAGGCTGCTGTGGCCATATATATTCCAAAGATTTATTGTCTCTCGTTATTGGGGGAGGATAACGGGGTATCCTGATAATGGGGAAGGGGCTCAGTTTGGGGAGTCCTTGGTTCCGTACGAGTAAACAGCTCGACAATACCAACGTCATGATCATTGTCGGGATCGCTGGTGTGTCGCTATTTGAGACGGGGCCCTTATACATCCAGCTGCTGCAGGTCAAGGGGTCATCAGACCAGGAAATCACAGATAAGGAAGGTATGTACTATGTGGATAATCTGCACTGCTGGTATCCCATATAATAAATCCAAATCCAGACAGAAAGTATCTGCAGTTTTTCTTTATTTAGTCTACGCGTTTCAAAGTACTACAGACTTCTTCATCAGGACAAGAAAAGCTTTTGGATTTATTATATGGGGTACCAGTAAAGCAGATTATCCACAAATCCTCCTTATCTACAATACTTGCATTACACTTCTCCGACTTTTCTGAATAATATTGGACTGTTTTTTTTCTTACGGTGATGAGTATGAGCCATAAAAAGCAGACAGATAGTAGCCGAGCATACGCACTGCCGCTCTACTCTAATGGGATTAAAAATTCCCTGTTCTACCAATCGATATGGGGCCCAGCAGTCGGACCGCAAGCAAACAATAAGTTATCACCTATCCTGTTGATAGGTGAGAACTTTTTTTCACTGAAAAACCCCTTTAAGGGCATATATGCATCTGATATCTTTTAGACATGTGCTTACCCTACTAGTTTTTCAAGCCAAGGTCGCTTCAGGTAATGCTGGCGTATTTTTCCAGAAGCATTTTGTACAGCCTCTTTTCGGTTGTTTTTTTTTTTTTGCAACATCTTTGCCGCCGGCTTTTTTTTTTACTTGTATCTTTTACTTGTAGTGCATAAACTATTAAGCTTCTTCCAAGCAGAAGCCGCCTGAAGGATGGCTTCTGCTTGTAACACCTTTTTAACTTTGTATCTTTGGAAACCTGAAGGGGTTGAAAGAAGCTCCAAACACTGAACACATAAACAGCTACTCGTTTTTACATTGCAGTGGAAATTCTTTTTAGTGTTCATTTAGCTTTTATCAGACAAGTTATAGAATGTACCCGCCTGAAAAAGACATTGTATGCTAATACCCTAAGTGCTCATGCAGACTTCCAATCTGATCTGATCTCGGACCACAATGCCAGGCTGCGAGTCTCCCCACCAGAACATGACCGCTTCATATATTTACAGTCATGGCCAAAAGTTTTGAGAATGACACAAATATTAATTTTTACAAAGTCTACTGCTTCACTTTTTCTAATGGCAATTTGCATGTACTCCAGAATGTTATAAAGAGTGATCAGCTTAACAGCAATTACTTGCAAAGTCAATATTTGGCTAGAAAATGAACTTTATCCCCCAAAACACATTTCAACCTCATTGCAGCACTGCCTTAAAAGGACCAGCTAACCTCTTTTCAGTGATTGCTCCATTAACACAGGTGTGGGTGTTGGTGAGGACATGGCTGGAGATCAATCTGTCATGATTAAGTAAGAATGACACCACTGGACACTTTAAAAGGAGGCTGGTGCTTGGCACCATTGTTTCTCTTCTGTTAATCATGGTTATCTCTAAAGAAACACGTGCAGTCATCATTGCAATGCACAAAAATGGCCTAACAGGGAAGAGTATCGCAGCTAGAAAGATTGCACCTCAGTCAACAATCTATCGCATCATCAAGAACTTCAAGGAGAGAGGTTCCATTGTTGCCAAAAAGGCTCCAGGGCGCCCAAGAAAGACCAGCAAGCGCCATGACCGTCTCTTAAAAGTGTTTTAGCTGCGGGATCGGGCTACCAGCAGTGCAGAGCTTGCTCAGGAATGGCAGCAGGCAGGTGTGAGGGAATCTGCACGCACTGTGAGGCGGAGACTCTTGGAGCAAGGCCTGGTCTCAAGAAGGGCAGCAAAGAAGCAACTTCTCTCCAGAAAAAACATCATGGACAGACTGATATTCTGCAAAAGGTACAGGCAGTGGACTGCTGAGGACTGGGGTAAAGTTATTTTCTCTGATGAATCCCCTTTTCGATTGTTTGGGACATCAGGAAAACGCCTCATTCGGAGAAGACAAGGTGAACGCTACCACCAGTCTTGTCTCATGCCAACTGTTAAGCATCCTGAAACCATTCATGTGTGGGGTTGCTTCTCAGCCAAGAGAATCTGCTCTCTCACAGTCTTGCCTAAAAACACAGCCATGAATAAAGAATGGTACCAGAATGTCCTCCAAGAGCCACTTCTCCCAACCCTCCAAGAGCAGTTTGGCGATCAACAATGCCTTTTCCAGCATGATGGAGCACCTTGCCATAAAGCAAAGGTGATAACTAAATGGCTCAGGGAGCAAAACATAGAGATTTTGGGTCCATGGCCTGGAAACTCCCCAGATTTTAATCCCATTGAGAACTTGTGGTCAATCATCAAGAGACGGGTGGACAAACAAAAACCTAAAAATTCTGACAAAATGAAAGCATTGATTGTGCAAGAATGGACTGCTATCAGTCAGGATTTGGTCCAGAAGTTGATTGAGAGCATGCCAGGGAGAATTGCAGAGGTCCTGAAGAAGAAGGGTCAACACTGCAAATATTGACTTGCTGCATTAACTCATTCTAACTGTCAATATAAGCTTTTGTTACTCATATGTTTGCAATTATTATATTTCTGTCTGTGATAAAAACATCTGTCAAACACACATAAAAACCAGAGGGCAGCAGATCATGTGAAAATATAATATTTGTGTCATTCTCAAAACTTTTGGCCATGACTGTATATGAAGCGGTCAACACTCAGATCGAAAAAGCTGCGGCGAGTCCATGCATTGCTATCGATCAGACCGTTTTGCATGGACATCTGCATGAACCATTACTTTGCACCACAAATAAATCCACACTGATTGTAGATGTCGAATCCACAGCATCTCAAATTTCGCAGCGTGTGGATGATATTGTTAAATTTTATTCACAATGCTGGTACTGTAAGGGTATGTGCACACGTTGCAGATTGGGCTGTGGAATTTCCTGAGCGGATTCTGCATCTCTTGGCAGAAAACGCATGTCAAAAACATTTTTAAGCTTTTTTTATGTGGATTTTATGTGGATTGGCATGCGTTTTTTGCTCTGCAGATTGCACTAATTCAATGGGTGTAGGAACGCAGCGGATTCGCAAAAAGAATTGACACGCTGCGGAAAATAAACCGCTGCGGAATTTTTCGCAGCATGTACACAGCAATTTTTTTTCCCATTGAATAGCATTGTTTGATCAAACACTTGCGGATCTGCTGCAATTCCGCACGGAAAATCCACTGCGGATCCGCAACAAATCCACAACGTGTGTACATACCCTAACATGCAGCAAATTTTCAGTATGAATAATCTGCATGAAAGTCTGCGGCATATCTGACCCTTGTGCACTTATCCTTATTGCAAGTGGCTAGTAGTGGACACTTCTTTAGATCTTACAAAGAAATAGAAATAGTGTAACAACTAGAAGTTATTCTTTATAGGTTAGCAATGTATTATCAAAATTACAATGGACAACCAGACAGAAAAGAATGTGCATCTATAGAAACATACATGTCTATGGTATCAGCTGGTGAGAACAGTACCTTCCCTTCTTCTGATAAGTGGGGTATCCTTTTCAAGCACACACTCACACCTGGTACTGTTCCACTGGAAACCAGAAGGACAATATCTATTTTCTTGAAAACAACTAGAAAATAAATCAAGATATAATTTATCAAATATTAATCTATTGATAATCAAATAATCAA
The DNA here is from genome assembly GCA_033576555.1 of Oophaga sylvatica. NCBI lineage: Eukaryota > Metazoa > Chordata > Amphibia > Anura > Dendrobatidae > Oophaga > Oophaga sylvatica. Next base: position 591,021,954 of record JARQOD010000002.1, on the reverse strand, counting down.
TCACGCTGCTGGTACTCCGTGGCCATATAACCAAGTAGTAAAAAACTCGTAAACACACAAATACAAAATCTGCAATAGGACCCGCCATGATTATATGCATTTATAGTTAACAGTTTATATGACTGGTTTAGTTGTACGCAGCAGGGGAACCATTGGATCGGTCCAGGCAGCACCTATTGCATTCAATGCTGTCACATTCTTGGAATATTACACCCAGTCACAGCAAGTATTAGAATAATATGCACATCGACGTTATAGGGCAAGGCAAAAAAAAAGGTGATATCGAAGCTGAAGGCTAAAAGTCGCAGCACATCATCTTCATACAAAAGTAATATAGTAATAACAGAGTAATGATGCAGTGATGCCATGGTACGCAGATTACAAACACAGCATCCTGATGCAAAAGTCTTATTAAAAAAGTATTAAAAAGCAAGGTGAGAAAAAAGTATGCCGAACCCATCGATGTAGCTGTGACCGTCCTATCGTTTAAACATGTTTTCCTAAGTCAGCAAGTTATCCTCTATCAATAGGACAGGAATAATTTACTGATTGTCAGACGTTCCACTGTTGAAGATCCCCAGCTATCCTGAGAACTGGGCTATGCAAAACCCTGAGTATGGAGTGGAGATGAAACACGCAGCACTACACTCCATTCATAGCCTAAGGGGATGTCTAGAAAAAGTAGAACGTTGGACTTGGAAATTTCCATCAGTCCAATAAACTTCCACTGAATTCAGACAAGGCCTCATTCTCGGAATGACAGGGGGCAAAACCCCAGTGATTAGTAAGTTGTCTCCTTTGATCGCCTTTAGCCACTTATAATATTGATCAGGGATAACTTACTATCCTGGGGAAAAAAAAACCAGTTAATTTTTGTGGGGGCCTACCTGAGATGTTGAATTACAATGCCAAGATCCTGTTGTTCAACCAAGAGGCAAAATGCTGTCTGAGGTGTCTGGCAACATCTTACTCCTTTATTCTCATTAAAAATAATTGTATGCTTTGTATGTCTGTGCATTGTGATTGTATTTTAGGCTTGACAAAGGCCATTTGGCTGAAATGTTGCTCTGTTTTTGTCTCCTCATTGCTGTGATGTTTTAAATATTTTAATATAAAGATTAGATCTTTATAAGGATCTCTATGGTGCCTCGTATATCCTTGTATTTGCTGCTGTTTTTGACCTGGTGGGAGGCCCTGCCGAGTAACACATACTCATTAATGGTGCATGGGCATTCTATACTTGACTGAGTATCTTGCAAATAGCCTCTTTAGAGAGGAAGAGGACTGAAACTCTAGTCCAAATCAGATCTCCTGCTTTGCTCTAATGATGGGCAAATGCACTGAAACAAGTGTCTGTAAAAGGAGTATCTGGCTTGGCTTGTTATCCTAAAGGGTATGCCACACTAAACAATATCGCTAACGGGATCGCTAAAAAACGTCACTATTTAGCGATCCCGTTAGCGATATTGTTCAGTGCGGCAGCTTCCAGCGACGAGCTTCCTGCTGTGATCTCGCTCGTCGCTGGAATCGCTCCGGACCCTATTTTCTCGTCGGCGCTCCCGCTGGTTAAGTATCTAATCGCTGTGTGGCAGCTTTTCTTAGCGATTTAGCGGTACTTTTGTACCGCTAAAGTCGTTAAGAAGATCGCTAGCGGCGATAGCGTCGTTAACTATATCGCTAAATGTGGCCGCATTTAGCGATATAGAAACAATCCCGCTAGCGATCTCATTAGTATGCAACGCTAACGAGATCGCTAGCGGGATAGCTTAGTGTGGCAGTACCTTTAGTCATACGGCAATTAGGATATTGACCCTATAATGAACAGTTAAAGGGTCAATATTGACTTTTAGGATCACTGTACCCAATAGGTGGCACTAGAGTTGCTGTCCTTTTCCTCTCTGAAGAGGCTATTTGCATACATATTCCCAAAGGAGCACTGCATGACATATAATTCTCCTTACACCAATTTGGGGCTCTCCACAAGTAGAAACTTTACCCCTTAGACTCATAATATCTTGTAAAGGCATCTAGACAGATCCTACAATGTATAAACCATCTAATAGTGGGAATCTACATTACATTACTTAAAGGGTTTGTCCACTTTCAGAAAAATGGGCCCCAAACTCTAAAAAATAACAAACTGATCAGGCATTGAGTCACCGTGGATCCAGTGCCAGCTCCCCACCACTACTCCAGTCTCGATGTTTTGGCGGTAGTGGTAATGTCATGTCAACAGTGCATGTCACCAATCCAGTCAGTTACTGAGCTCAGCCGATCATGCCATCAAACTCGGCACAGCTGCGGAGCTCGGTGATTGGATAAAGAGATGATGCATGATTGTTCTATGTCTGTCATTCAGTATGGGGAGGCAGGGCAATGTAACATGAGTTCTTAGGAATCTTGAAGGGATTTTACCCAGGGTGACCATTACCCAGAATCTTTCACAGTCATGTGAGGTAACAGCTTCCAGGCAGAGGTTGTGTAATGTATGTAGTACAGTTCATATAGCGTCTTGTGCTTGGGTGCGATGAACATACATGAGACACAGGTTTGATATAGAAAAGTCCTGTATTACTTCATACAAGTTGGCAGAAATAGTCACACAGTTTGCAGACACAGAAGCAGGAGACACAGCAGGCCAGAGTAAACTAAGCTCAGCAAATCACTCTCCAACACAGATTCAGGATCTTCTTCTCTGTTACCGTAAGTCCATGCAAACGTGGGTCTTTCAAAGAGCAGGGTTCAGAGTCCACAAGTGCTTCAGAGTTCCTCAGTAGGAATAGCTGGAGTACAAGGTCCAAGGCTTACAGGAGTCAAGTCACAGGTTCACTGCAGGCTAGATTCTGAAGCACTGATTGCTCAGCTGTGGCTGCTTAAGAAGCAAAGGAGAGAATCAGGGCGGGAACATGCAAGCAGGAAACTCCATTTTGACTGAGGGCAAGATAGCTACAGAAAGACAGAAAGTAAAATGGCTGACGAACAAACTGAGTTTCAGGAATATATACATAGAACCTTACATTACTCCCCCCTTAAGGACAACCTCCGGATGACCTCAGACCAGGCTTGTGTGGGTACCTCTGATGAAACTGACGGAGCAAGCGAGGAGCATTAACGTTATTGACTGGTTCCCATGAGTTGTCTTCCACTGGGTAGCCCTGCCATTTAATCAGATATTGTAACTGATTTCTATACAACCTGGAATCTAAAATCCTTTCCACCACAAATTCTTCCTGACCATCGACTAGCACTGGGTCAGGGCAAGGAGAAGAACGTCCAGGAAACGTATTGGGTGTTGCAGCCTTTAGTAGGGATACATGAAAGACAGGGTGGATTCTCATAGTTCTGGGCAGTTGAAGACGACAAGCAACGGCACTTATAATTTTACTGATTTTATAGGGTCCAATGTACTTATGTCCCAACTTAGACGATGGAATCCTTAACTTAAGATTTCTGGTTGACAGCCAGACCAAGTCTCCTACCTTGAAAGCTGGTGCAGGTTTACGAAATTTATCTGCTGCTTTCTTGTACCTTTCTTGAGCCGATTCCAGATTTTCCTTTAGAAGATCCATATTCTTCTGTAAAGACGTGATTCTTTCAGCCACTGCTGGTAAAGGCGTTTCTATGGGAAATCGTGGTAGAATGTTAGGATGATAACCTAGATTAGAGTAAAAAGGAGACTGTTTAGTGGAGGCACTCTGAGAGTTGTTATACGAGAACTCAGCTAATGGAAGTAGATCCACCCAATCATCCTGTAGGTGGCAGATAAAGCAGCGGAGATACTGCTCCAGGGTTTGATTGGTTCGTTCGGTCTGTCCATTAGTCTGGGGATGAAAAGCAGAAGAAAGGTTTACTTTAATGTCCAATGCTGCACAGAAATTTTGCCAAAACCTAGAAGTGAATTGCACCCCTCGATCCGAAATAACCTCATCCGGTACTCCATGTAAGCGAAACACATCTTTAATCATCAAATCTGATGTCTGTTTTGCAGTGGGTAAGCCGACACAAGGGATAAAATGAGCTGCCTTTGTTAGACGGTCAACCACCACTAAAATGGTGTTCTTTCCCTGAGAGGTTGGTAACTCCACAATGAAGTCCATAGAAATGGATCCCCACGGGCGGGACGGGGTGGGAAGAGGCTGTAACAGACCAGTTGGTGAGGAGCGAGGTGTTTTGCATCTTGCACAGACCTCACATGAAGTGACATAATTCAAAACATCCTTCCTGCAAGTGGGCCACCAAAAGAAACGAGAAAGAAATTCCTGTGTCTTTAGAATTCCTCTATGCCGAGCTATCTTGGAATCGTGAATGAGTTGCAATACTCTCAATCTGACTGTTTCAGGAATATACAGGCGTTGTCCCTGAATCCACACACCATTCTTAAAGACAAGACTTACGTCCCTTGGGGGTTGTGCCAAAAAGGAATCCGCATGGTATGCTTCCTTGATGTCCTTAAGTAGGTCTTGATTATGAATTACTCCTAGGAATCTAGAGTCAGGAAGAATAGTCTTAGGAGGAGTAATTGGACGTGTCTCTGCTGAGTAAATCCTAGAGAGTGCATCAGCCTTTCCATTGCGCGATCCTGGTCTATAGGAAATGATAAAATTAAATTGGTTTAAGAAAAGATTCCAGCGAGCCTGGCGAGGAGTCAGACACTTAGCCGACCTGATAAACTCAAGGTTACGATGGTCTGTCAGGACGACTATTTGCTGTGCAGCTCCCTGAAGAAGGTGTCTCCATTCTTTGAAGGCGGCAATAATGGCCAACAACTCTCTATTGCCCACATCGTAGTTCCTCTCAGCCGAAGACAACTGCTGGGAAAAGAAGGCACAGGGATGCAAGACATTCTTCTCACCTGTTCTCTGAGAGAGTATAGCTCCAACGGCACAGTCTGAAGCATCCACCTCTATTATGAAGGCAAGCTCGGGGTTGGGATGTACTAGGATAGGTGCAGTGGTAAATTTATCTTTTAGACGGGAAAATGCTTCCTGGGCTTGGGGAGTCCAGGAGAACCTAGACTCTTTCCGGGTAAGTTGAGTGATAGGTGACACTACCTCAGAGAAATTTCTAATGAAACGTCTATAGAAGTTGGCAAACCCGATGAAGCGCTGTACCTCCTTCACATTTCTAGGACTTGGCCAATCCTTGATGGCTTGGGTTTTGCTTCCATCCATACTAATTCCTTGTGTAGACAGTACATACCCCAGAAATTGAATTTCGGTCCTATGGAATTCACACTTTTCAAGTTTGATGTAAAGATGATTTTGTCTTAGACGTTCCAAGACCATTCTCACATGTCCATGATGTTCCTCTGTGGAGTTAGAAAAAATTAGAATATCATCCAAATAAATTACCACGAATGTATCTAGGAGATCCCTGAAGATGTCATTCACCAAGTGTTGGAAAGTGGCTGGGGCGGTACTCAGACCAAAAGGCATAACTAAATATTCAAAGTGTCCATAGCGTGACCTGAATGCAGTCTTCCATTCATCCCCAGGTCTAATACGGACTAAGTTATAGGCCCCACGAAGATCTAGTTTAGAAAAAATTTTGGCATGTCGCACTCTCTCCAATAACTCAGGGATTAAAGGCAATGGATAACGGTTTCTAATAGTAACCTTATTGAGTTCCCTATAGTCTACGCATGGTCTCAGAGATCCATCTTTCTTCTTTACAAAGAAGATGGGTGCACCTGCAGGAGATGAAGAGGGGCGTATGAAGCCCTTGGCTAGATTTTCGTCTATGTAATCCTTTAAAGCCTTTAGCTCGGGCCCCGCCAGGGGTAGATCTTACCAAAAGGTATCTCTGCTCCAGGCAATAATTCAATTGGACAATCATATGGACGGTGAGGAGAAGCTGGTCAGCGTTCTTCTTGTCACATAAATCCACATAGTCCTGGTATACAGCTGGTAGTTCAGGGACTGACATGATTCCTTTAGGAACAGAGCAAGCTGAAACTTTTGGACTCATCTGTTTCTCTGGAAAGTGTAATTCCTTGGTCTCCCAGTTAATGGTAGGATTCTGAGCCTGCAGCCATGGTAGCCCTAGAATAATGGGAAAGTGGGGAGAAGAGATAAGCATAAAGGATAGTTTCTCTTGATGATCTTTACCCATAAGAACCTTCAAAGGCTCTGTTTCCTGATCCACTGGTCCAGAGGTCAGCAGGGAGCCATCCACATTTTCCATCTGTACTGGAGTAGCCTTCTTCACTGAACGTATTCCCTGTTTCAGAGCAAAGGAGACATCCATAAAATTTCCACTTGCCCCTGAGTCGATCATAGCAGAGCTAGACACCCAAGCTGAGTCAACCCAGAGTTTGATGGAAAGAAAGCAATGAGAATTGTTTTTCTTACAACTCAGCTGGGACACCGCTGAGGAAACTTGAAAAATGGCAGCGTTTACACAGTCAACGTCCTCAGAGGTAACGGAGTTTAAGTCCGAGAAATCAAAATCTGTTGCTGCAGATCTCTCTGGAGCCTGAGGCTCGGACCTGACAGATCCCCTCTCGCAACACTCACAATGAATGAGTGCTGCAGTAGTCTTACGAGAACGGCTGGGGCAGTTTATAATGAAGTGCCCTGACTTACCACAATAGAAACATAGATTCTCCTTAAAACGATGTTCCTTGCGTGCATCACTAACCCGTCGTTGTAAAGAGTCTACCTGCATGGGTTCAGGTTCAGGTTCCCGTGTAATCCTACTCAAAGGTTCCTTAGCTGGAGAGGAAGGTAGGAAAAGGTTAGTACGATTGCTTTCGAACCATCTCTCTTGCCTGCGTTCAGTCAGACGAGTATCAATACGGATGCAGTAGTTAATAAAGTCACCTAACGCAGTGGGAGGGTCGGCACGAGCAAGTTCATCCTTAATCAGTGGAGATAACCCCTTTCGAAAAATAGATTTTTTGGCGGAACTGTCCCAGGTGGTATCAAGGGCCCATCTCCTGAAATCCAAGGCATATTCAGCTACCGAGTGCTTACCTTGGCGCAAAGCTAACATGGCTGCTTCAGCTGTTGCACCTCGATTGGGGTCATCAAACACCTGCCCCATGGCTGAAATAAAATCATCAAGGTGATTCAAACAATCATCCTCAGTCTCAATCAGAGGGTTTGCCCACATCAAAGCCTTGTTGGTAAGCAACATAATTATAGTAAGCACCTTAGATCGTTCAGTGGGAAATTGTGAAGCATGTGCAGAAAAAAAAAGATTGCATTGATTAATAAATCCCCTGAATTTCTCACGTTCACCGCCAAAACGAAAAGGGGCAACTTGGGAATCCCAGCACTCGGGGCTACGGCAGGAGCCTGGACTCGTCCCTCTAGAACCTCAATCCTGGCTCGCAAATCCTGGGTAGTCTGTCCAACCACTTGCAAATTGTGATTATTGAGGTCCTGTAGATTTGTAAAACGGGTCTTTATATTCTGCAAATCTGCAAGGATATTATCAGTCACTCCGCAAAGTTCCTTTATGCGGGCCTCCATTTTCCAGATCTTTTAAGACAGGATTACTGGAAGAAGAGGAGAGGAGAAAAAAAACAATAGTGTTCACCTGTGGCAACACTGCAGAGAGAAAAAAAAATTAAGGGAACTGCTCACCTGGAATGGTTGTGAGAAGTCACAACCACTATCATCACAGAAAGTTTCAACCAGACATCTGATATCCAGAGTTACAGCAGACAAAAAAGAGAAAAGAAAAAAAAAACAATAGTGTTTACCTGTGATAACACTGCAGAAAGAAAAAACTTAAGGGAATTGCTCACCTGGAATGGTTGTGAGAAGTCACAACCACTGTCATCACAGAAAGTACAACCGGACGTCTGATATCCACAGTTACAGCAGACACAGCCTTCCAGACCCAGCAGACACTAACGTTTTGGCTTCAGAATCTTGTAATGTATGTAGTACAGTTCATATAGCGTCTTGTGCTTGGGTGCGATGAACATACATGAGACACAGGTTTGATATAGAAAAGTCCTGTATTACTTCATACAAGTTGGCAGAAATAGTCACACAGTTTGCAGACACAGAAGCAGGAGACACAGCAGGCCAGAGTAAACTAAGCTCAGCAAATCACTCTCCAACACAGATTCAGGATCTTCTTCTCTGTTACCGTAAGTCCATGCAAACGTGGGTCTTTCAAAGAGCAGGGTTCAGAGTCCACAAGTGCTTCAGAGTTCCTCAGTAGGAATAGCTGGAGTACAAGGTCCAAGGCTTACAGGAGTCAAGTCACAGGTTCACTGCAGGCTAGATTCTGAAGCACTGATTGCTCAGCTGTGGCTGCTTAAGAAGCAAAGGAGAGAATCAGGGCGGGAACATGCAAGCTGGAAACTCCATTTTGACTGAGGGCAAGATAGCTACAGAAAGACAGAAAGTAAAATGGCTGACGAACAAACTGAGTTTCAGGAATATATACATAGAACCTTACAGGTTGATTATAAGTTTTTACTCAAGCTTCTGTCTTTCACACATAATCACTTCTCTTTATACAATGCTTCCAACAAACATATATGAAAGTCACTTCACAGACAACTTGTCTTCACACACAGTGTCTTTACACAGAGTAGCACTTTACTTTCATCATGCAGTGAGGTGGAGGGGGGATGAGTCCGGTGTCGTCTTTCTCAGTCTCTTATCCTGAGGCAACTGAGTCGCACGTACCAGGGCTTATGGGGTACTCGGCACCGAGCCCGTTGATCTCTATGGGGAATGTCACGGGTAGCGCAGCTCGGTCCGTTGCCCTGGGCGCTCATTCAAAGGGGGGATATTTACAGGGGATTTAGAAATGTTCGTGACGCCACCTGTGGTTCCTGGTCAGGGTGACCAGCGCTGCAGGGTGAATCCTCTGAGGGGTTGTAACTGGGCAGCAAGGTGTTAAGTCTTCCACAGGTAAGACTGATCCCTCGAGATATATGGCGATGCAGGGGTGCAGGCAATAAGGCAGACACACACAATGAGTCTCTTTCCGTACCTTTACTGGTGATATTTGCAGGCACGTCCCGGGAAGCTGCTCAGGGTGGAGGATGCACGTCCAGTAATCACTGAGTAGGTGTAAGGCCTCCTTACTTCTTGATGTGTATGAGTTTCTAACTTGCATGAAGCTAAGTTTAACTCCGTATAGAACAGCTACGCCCGGCTGACATTGTGGTAGAGCCTTCTTGTGGACAGAACTAAGTCCTCTATGGCTGATCAGGCCTGACTCCTGTTCTTCCTGACCCCGGTTACGTATCAGCACTGATGGGCCCCTCTGCGACCTGAAGTCCAGCAGGGTCTCCGGTTTCTCCCACTAGCCGTGAAGGTACTAGCAAGCTCGGACCCGGTGTCCGGTTGTGCAGAGTGGAGGTAAGCTATCCTTGCTATTTCTCCTCAGTCACTCTCTCTCTCGGTCCACTTGCCTGTCGCCCTACTCACACCTTTAACATAAGCACAGGCAACAGTAGGTGTCAGCTTCCTTCTCTTCACCGCTCTCTAACAGTACCTCAGTTGACTCGGTGTTACAAGTACTGCAGTTCCCCTTCCTTCACTTCTTTCTGATACTCTGTCCGAAGCAGCTATCAGGACCTTCCGTCAGACTGATCTGTGCACACTCCGAGAGTCACTTTCCACTTCCCTAGGGAACTAACAGTCAGCAAGTTCTGAGGTATCAGTTTGTCTCTCTGCTTCTGTCTCATCTGACAGGAATCTCGTCTGTATGAACTCCGCTCTGAGCTCTGCTCTGACAGGAATCACTGGCTCAGACTGGCTACTGCTACGTCTCTCCACACCCTTATACACTCTAAAGGGCTCCCTCTGGTGGCACTATAGGGAAATGTGAAGTGTGAATGAATATCGGGTGATTGTGAATTACCTTTCTGTGCATCCTCCTGGGTAATATGTGGCACCAAGCGCAGCTGGGCTACACACAACAAATATTGCTCCTGGCTGTCTGACTGCCTTTATGCTTCTAGCAGTCACTTCTTTGAAAGAACTGGTCTTGGCAGCTTATCTTAGTTCAGTCTTAAGGTAATGTCACACTAAACGAGATCGCTAACGAGATCGCTAATGCGTCACCATTTATGACGCAGTAGCGATCTTGTTAGCGACTTAGCTGTGTGTGACATGTAGCAGCGATGTGGCCCCTGCAGAGATGTCGCTGATCGCTTATGAACTTCTGAGCCGTTTTTTGGTCGTTGGTGTCCCGCTGGTGAGCCTGAATCGCTGAGTGTGACACCCTTTATGAACGACTTCACCAGCGTCGCAGGTGGGACTAGGTTTTCCCAACGACCGCAGAGGTCGTTATACAGATCGCTGATGAGTTGTGTTTGGAATCACAGATCGCTGATGAGTTGTGTTTGGAATCACAGAATGCTGATGAGTTGTGTTTGGAATCTAACTAGCCATCACATAGCGATCGCACCAGCGATCTCGCCAGGTCGTGTCGTTGTCGTGATCGCTAGTGCGATCGCTAAGTGTGACAGTGCCTTTACAGGAGACTTTCCCTGACCTGACACAGCTTTCTCCTGGAGATCCAGGACACAACAACAACTTTCCCAGAATCCCCTGGGGCTTTGCTGACCACTCCCTGTCTCCTTTAACTACTTTAACCCCTCTAGTTGCTGGATGATTCTAAATCATCAGTGCAGCTTCTAATTGTCACACGATGTTGATGTGACATCACTACTGCAGCCAAAACATAAAGACTGGAGCATTGATGGGGAGCTGGCACTGGATCCATTGTGAGTCAGTAGCTGCTCTGCTTGTAATTTGGTTATTTTGCAGAGTTTGGGGCCCACTTTCCTGAAAGTGGACAACCTCTTTAATCTTTATGGCATATCTAACATTTAGAATTGTTCAATGATAAAAACAATATTATGGACTACATTTTCCATCAGTGGCTTCCGGCCAGTCCACGGTTAGACATGAGCTATGCCTTACCGAGCACTTTGTCAAACAAAAAACCTCATACGAGTGCATTTTTGTGCATAATTTTATGATCCACACTTTATTGTCAGCATACCTCCTGCATCAAATTAATTGTCCTCAGAGACAAATCTTGTATTATTTAGGCCCAGACTTGTGTAATTTTACATTGCAGGAGATCAGAGTCAAACAGAAAAGGTTAATAAGAAGCAGACGGCGCTGAAGGATTGGTGTTTATCATTCCTTTGTCCTCACTCCTGGCGTGTGCAGAAAACATGCTCTACCATGGCTCCACACATTGGTCTTCCCCCGGGACAAAATGAGAACAACGTGGAGACACACCTGACAGAGCCATAACCTCGTGCCTTCAGACATAGCTATTTGAACTATTCTTCATATTGAATCAATTTATATTTACCTCATAAAACCCTTCACTGACAAAAAAATCTGAAGTCCCCCTGGTGATTCACGGTACAAACACATGTGTGTAGGAATGCAGACAATAATGTCCCTGCTTTTTTTGTAAGGAATTTTCGCTTATTGTGTAAGAAGTTTCATTAGACATGCATTGCTCTGTTACATTTTGCAGACATCTCCTAGATTTCAGCGCACACTTTGGCACCGAGCAAAAGAATGTTTGAAATTTGGTAATGAAAGTTTTGTATAATCAAATGTTTTGCAAAAACGTAATTTTTCCACATACTTGTTTCTTGCTTTTGGTTATTTCTAGTCTTTTATGTTGAATGTTTTATTGTCTTTTCATGGAACTTTATATTCTTTTTTTACATCAATATTTGGTCCAAGCCTTGTAATCCTAAAAGACACTTTTACTTAAGACCAACGTACACTAACCATAAATTCTGAGTAAAATGTGCCAAATTTATCCCATTAATAATCAAGCCTCAAGGGGCTTTAAAGGAGTTTTCGACTTTCAAAAAAGTGGTCCCCAAGTGATTTCAGACACCCTGTTATGGCCCACGACTTGGGAATCATACAGTATTGTATTGTTGATGTTGTGTTGCTATGCAATAAGGTTTGCCTTTTAGAAGTTTGTCCTCATTCTCTTCTTGTCTCCTTTGATGTCAGCAACACCCCCTTCTTTTTTTCCTCATTCTGTGTTAGCCATCTTAGGAACATGTCTAGCAGCTCTGGTTCAGAAGAGTCTTTTTTTTACCTACTGCAGCTGTTGTAGTTACTACTACTGAAAGTGAGCATAACTACAAGAATTTAGCATGAAAATAAACCTTCTTAAGGGATCTTCATAGTTGCCTATGCAGTTGACTCAAGCTTTCTGATTAAATCTCTTAGTGTGAATAATGGTACATAGAGACAGCCTAGAAACGGCCTCTCAAGAGTGACTTACACTCACAGCCTAGTTATGGAGTCAGAATACACCCAAAAAGCAAACATAAATAGTCCAGTGCCAGCTCTCTGCTACATTAGTCTCTGTGTATTCGCTGAAGCGGTAATGTCAAAACTACAGCAGACATCACCACTGCAGGTCGGAGGTCAGTGGCCCTGCTGATGTAGACGGTGTGATGACACAGCATTGAATTTTCCTGATGTCTTTTTAGTAAGCCACTAGGCATAAACTGTTATCTTTATGTTGAGTTCTGAATTTATGTGTTTGCTCTTTGGTTATTCAAGAAACACAGATTATTGTTCGTATGATCCCAAAACAATTTGATACTCATAAAAAATTCCTTTTTTAAAAATTATTAAAATTAATACCAGTATTTTATTATAAAAAATGGATGAACACAACCAAATTTAATAAAATATAAAGCTTTATTGAAGACAAAAAATAAAATTAAACATATACAATATATATAAAATTATTACAATTAGTGTGTGTGGGGCTTCATGTGTCCAAAATGATTGGTATTTAATTAATTTATTTGAATAATAACCTCCTCAAGTGCTAAAGAAAATTGTGCATATATACCAAAAATTGGTGAAAAAATAAAAAAATAAAAAAATTTATAAAAAAATACAATATAATGACTATTGAGTAATAATTCAAGTGCAACTAAAAAAATGTATAATATATATATATATATATATATAGGTGCACCAAATTTAATTAATATACAAAAATTATAAGTGTGACAATAGAAAACATATAAATAAATCACAAAATGTGATAAAAAATATATAACAGTGAAAATCAGAAAAACGCATCTGGTGCCCAAACCATCAAATGAAAATATCAGTGCACATAAAGTGTATTGTTAATGAAAAAATATATATAACGCTGAATAACGCTGAATTAATCACACAACAACATGTGCTAAATTAGCAGTGAACTCCAGAGAAAAAAAAAAACTGGTGCCCAAACCATCAAATGAAAATATCAATGCACATAAAGTGTGTTATTTTTGATAAAAGTAACGCGGAATAACGCTTAATTAATCACACAACAATATGTGCTATAATAGCAGTGAACTCCAGAAAAAAAACAGTAGTGCACAAAATGAATAAAAGCAGGAGATACCAACCAGTTAAGACACACTACTACCCCAGCACACACCACTCCAATGCACGTTTCGCAGTTGCTTCGTCTGGTTAGTATTATGCCCACGGTAAAAGGAGAGCTGGCATTCAGTGAGATGAGCCCTGGTCCATGCAGTCTCGGGCCAGCGGACTAGAGCACCCGTTGACCCCCAGTGTCTCCTCAGACTGCACCATGTGGTGCTAAGATCAGTGATTGGCTGCTGTAGTTATAACGTTACCACAAAACACAATACAGACAGACCGGAGCAGTGGTGGAAAGCCAGCACTAGACCCAGGAGGCTAAATACTCTTTGTTTTGATGTTTTACATGTCTCCAATATTTTGGGGCTCAAGTTTTTGAAAGGAGCCACGCAAGGGAAGGAAGGACATGCCAGAAATTCCCACCCTTCTGCGGACCTTCTTCACGTGTGACTGCATTTGCCAGACTCTGAGAGTCATGAGAGGCTCTACGAGCAGCTCCATGTCTTGCTTTTCCCTGCTTCCTCTTTGGAGGAGTCTCCACTGAAACAAATGTGACCACTCCCACCTCTACAACTGGTCAGCAACCTGGTTCTATGGAGATATTGTCTGGTTTATGAGGTAACACCAACATGAGGGACTCAAGTGTGATTTGTGGAAGCCAAAGGCTATTCACAAACTCATCAGAGCCAAAGATGAAGAAGAGAACATTCCAGGTCTCTATGCCGACATATTGAAAACTGTGTGTACGAATCTGTTATTGAACAGGTTGACCAGCGGGCACAAGGACTTGTCAAGGATGGCGATACAGAAAGAGCTGCCTGTCTGGTCATTCATGCATGCCTGGAATCTGTGTAAGACCCGATACTGCCGAAGGTGCCCCATCATGGAGGAAACATCTGGGCACATATTTTGGGATTGCTGTTTTGCTGTTGGATGTCCTGGAAGACGACCTGAGAAACTCTGTCCCTAAAGCGAGCCTGTTGTACCATTCAATACTTTACGGACTATTCCCTGGGGTTTATACCATAGGAACCATCCAGAATGCTTGGCATTTTATGAACTGTTTTAAGGAAGCTATTTGGATCATTAGGAACCAGCACATATTGAGGAGGGAGAGCATATCCATCCGAAACTGCTGCAGGCTGATCCACAGCCTGCTCAGAGACTATTCCATCTGGAATGACCACAATGATGAAGAGTACTAATACCCTTTTCCTCCCCTTCTCCCCTCCATGTGTGTTGTCTTTCAATAAATCTTTGGGCCTGTGATTTCCCATTCCACTCCTTAAACCCTCTTTCCCATTACCCTTCCCCTATCACAGTTCATCGTACTTTATTTCTTTACCTGTTTTCTTTTCAGCTTGCGTGTTTGTGTACTATAGAAGTTTGATGTATAGTTTAGTGCATCATACTCTTATGCTATGTCATAATGATGTAGAATGATATGTGTACTGGGCTGCGGCACAGTAATAATAATTTTAATAATAATTTAATTTCTATAGCACCAACTTATTCTGCAGTACTTTAGAATTAAGCGGGGACATGTATAGACAATAAAAATAGTACAAAATAACACATTTTAACAGTTACAGGAGGAGTGAGGACCCTGCTCGCAAGCTTACAATCTATAAGGAAACTGTTTGTTACCCTTTTGGCAAATACCGGTAAATAAAGTTTTTATTCAATCAAAAAAATGGATCATTAAATGAGCAATTATCAATTGGTATATAGTTGATGGATGCTTTATCATGGGGCCAAAATCTTACCATGTAAATGGGCCCTAATTAGGCCCTTGTCTATGTAGTTTATATGATAGTCAAATACAACATAGGAATGTATCAGCACTAAACACAAAGACAATCCTGTATACTCCATTTTTAAATAAATAAAAATATCCTCTTCTACAAGAAGAATGTTAGTGAAGTGGAAAATATAATGGCATGGTTTTATCAGCTCTTAAAATAAATGTTCCGTACAAAGCGTAATGAGTGCCAGACATTGAGTCAGTCGCCCATTAAAATTGATTTGATAAAGAATTTCCTGAGTGTCGTACACACTATTATTACTAGTCAGATGCAGGCACACAACTGAAGAAATCTCGCAATAATTACCCATATTCTGGATAGCGCACTGATCTGCGAATGATGGTAGGTGTATAACGAGAGCCTGTGGAGGAACATTTGCAGCTTGTGTGATTGGCAATCTTGATAGTTACAGGTTCTGGCGCTTGAGTCAAAGGCAAGGAAATTTGAAAAACCTAATTAAAAAAAATAATAAGAGTTATCAGGGTTCAGTATGAGAAGAACTATATTACTGTCCATATTCAAGTACAAAACATGTGCATTTTATATCTTCAGGAGCACAAGCTCCTCTAGATCTCAGTTTCCTGCTTGCTAAGGGGGCGGTGGGCTTCTGATGATTGACAGTTTGGACCATGGCATAGTAGTGCTGCTGACCTGAACTGTGCACTTTCCCATGCTGCTTGGAGAGAAAGCTTCACCAGTGCAGCATCAAAGACTGACATGTTTGTTTTAGCAAATTCTTGTATTCCTCGTAATATTACAAGAATTATTCTGGAGCATGTTTTCTTACAGCTCAACACATCAGTCATGTTAACATAAAAAGAAAAATACTGTATGGAACCCAATGGGCTCCAATATAGTCAATGAGGTCCATGGGGCACCATTAGTCTCCATCACATTTCCTGCAGGCTGTAATGCTGCTGCTATGCAGGTAGATGCAAGCTCCACTAGATGACAATAGAGTGGAGGGAGGACTGCACACAGCAAGAGCAGACCTGCAGTGCAGCAGCGAGGCTACCACCAGGTGGCAGCAGAATAGTCAAACAAGCTGGGTCAGATCCTAGCCTATAGAGCAGTACCAAGGGAATAAACAAAACACAGTCAGATGCATGCCAAATGGGTCAGTACCGGTCAGGAGCAGATATGCCAAAGACAAGCGACAAACAGCAGGTCAGGGTCCAAGCCGAGTCAAATACCAAAGAGTCCTAAACATGGAAGGGAAACACTGAGTTGGAACGGGGAGTGGGGAACAAAACAGACACAGGCAAAGTCAGAACCAGCAGGAGGGCTAATCAGGGTACTACCAGAGTCAGATACTCACGCCGTAGGCAGAAAATATAACTGACATGGCCTGCAGGGCGCAGCAGGAAGAAATAGCAAACCTGAATTCAAAATGAGGCCAGGCAAAGTTACCCCTGACATGATCAGTTCGGGAAAAGGGCAGTCAGGACTCAAAACCCGGACTGGATCATGACATAGGCGTTCTGTTTTTTTGTTCCGATGAAGGTACAGATTAACAAAACTGATACAATAGATCCTTTATCACTTTAATAATTTTTCCCCATTGTGTGTAGATTTTTGGTAGAAACTATGATGTAGAAGTTTATTGGATATACAGCATAAGTGAACGCACAGCATACCATCTAGGCACATACACAAACATCTGACCAGAGAGCTCCACAATAGAGTTTTTTTCTGTGGACCAAACATTTTATCCTGAGAAACCTCCAACAGCTGGAGGGAAAATCTGTCATGATAGTGGAAAACCATGTAGTCATGTGTTTTTTTCTGATTTATGTAGGAATGGATTTGACTGTATATTATTAGCTAGGGGACCATCTTTTGAGATCAGGATAATTAAAACATGTTTTGATATTTTTTGTTTATTTGTTTATTAATTATTACAACCATTGATCTAGATAGGTCCAATTAAGGGTCTTACAGGGTGAACCGATGGTGAGAGGGGGCACCATTACCATATATTTTATAGAATGCCAACCTCTAAGTCCCTGTAGAAACAGAGCGAAATAAAGTTATTTAGTTTCCTGGTGACAAATACTATTCCATTGCAACCTATATGCCAATAATTGTCATTCTCAACCGTGGTTGGGCCAATGACTTACAATAGAAGGCCTGGATATTACTAGAGGTGATGCTATAAGTTTAGACCAATGCACATTACCATTTTTTCTATATGACTTACTCAATCTATTTAGACCATTGAGTTGGGCCCACTAGTTAGGCTTTATTGTGACTTTTGAAACTGGTCAGTTTTTTATGAGAACCCCCGACTTTCACTATATCATATTTTGCACACTCCTTTTTGGTTTCAGTATATTGGACCATCGATGGAGGTCCATGGATTAGGCTTGTGCAACGTGTCGATGGGCTACCTAAGCAGAACTAAAGATGTCATCGGCCAATGGAGACCCTACACATTATGGGACCACTACATTCATTTGCCAACAGTGTACATGACATATGTTTGGTTAATGAACACTTGGGACACATTGTTGGGCTACCTACAGTCTATCGGTGGGTAATTTTTTCTTTGTATTTATTACACCTTCTGTACTGTGTACTTACTTGGTTGTCTGTATCCAGATGATGTTATAATGTTAAAGTAAATTGAAAAAATTATTTTGGAAAACCCCTTTAAATAATGACTCAAGAAACATCACCCACCTTTTGTTCTCTGCAAATCTATTGCCACCTGGGCTTGCTTGGGTGTGTTCGTGCAGGAATTGGGCAAGGTTAAAGGTGTAGCTTAACAAAAAAAATATTTCCTCTATTTAATTATTTAATAATTGGGAGGTATAGAGCAATGCACACACTACAGCACGATATGTGAGCAAAATTGTAAATATATGTAAATTAAAAAAATATATAATTTCATTTTTGATATGTTAATAAATCATAAGCTATATTCCCACATTGCATTTCTGCAGCATTTTTTACTGCAGGCAAAACCTGCTCACTTGGCACTAAAGTAGCTGCTTGCAAGAAGCAGGTTATGCTGTGTTTTTGCAGTGACTCATTGCTTTCTATGGGTGAAAAAATATTACAAAAAAGCTGAAAGAAGTGACGTGCTGCAATTTACAAAAACATGAAGCTGTGTTTTTTTGCTGCTGGTTAGATGTCATTGTCTACAGTGTA
This sequence comes from Oophaga sylvatica, assembly GCA_033576555.1. Lineage (NCBI taxonomy): Eukaryota > Metazoa > Chordata > Amphibia > Anura > Dendrobatidae > Oophaga > Oophaga sylvatica. Next base: position 591,003,632 of record JARQOD010000002.1, on the reverse strand, counting down.
TGTGTAATAAAACCAGTTTTATTAATCAAAAACTAATAGTTTTATGCACTTTTGTCATTGCTTTCTATGGTGAAAAAAGCACTGCAAAAACGATGAAAGAATTGACATGCTGCAAATTTAAAAATGCAGCAATTTTGTAATTCAGTCAGGAAAGAAAAAAAAGAGATGCAACAAATCGAGACGAGACATAATCCCTGGATAGGAGAAGAAAAGAAAAACTTTTTTAGCCTTATAAACTCCCTATGATCTGCCGTATTTGCTTGATTTACTCGTTGACTGTAGAATCCATAAAGTCTTCAGCAGCGCCAAAGCTTAAAGCCATTAATATCCTTCCGACCTATGATTGTCTAATATTACTTGTGCTGATGTGGATAAAGATAAGTTAAGATATCTCTGAAACAATGGACTTTTTCATTTGTAGGAACACTTATAAATGACTAAGTTGTCCTATTTTCCGCATATATTAGTGTCAGAACAGACCTAATCCTCCATATCTGATAAGTCTGCTGAAAGAAAGACTGAATTTCCAAGAATGAAAAATACCTGGTCAGTATTTGCTGTATTTTTATGTTAGATATCACAGGAAATGTATGAAGAGTGCAGGGAGTGGGTGGAGCAGGCTCAGGAGCTGAACCCGCTCCATATGCATTGGATGTCAGCTTTGCATTACAGCTGTCACTGTGTTACAATGGTCCGGATTGAAGATAACTCTGATCCGGGTTGCCTAACCCTGTTGATGCTGCGGTTAATAGAGACCTTGGCATCTAAACAGTTAGGGTATGTTTCCACATGCCGGATTCGTTCAGTGTTTGCTGTGGATTGGACTCTGCGTGCAGTTGCAGTGTCCAATCCACAGCGTCCAGATGTTGCAGCATAGTGGAGGGGATTTTATGAAATCCCGGCTCCACTATGCGTGCACGGCTGCATCCGGAGGCTCTGCGTAACCGAACATGCAGAGCGTCTTTACAGACCGCAGCATGTCTATTTATCCTGCGGAGATGCTTAGTCTCCGCAAGATAACACAGTCCAAGGTATAGGATGCGATGTTTCCGCATGTGTTCAATGAACACATGCCGCACGTACAAAAGCCGGCAGCGCTTTGAGCGGAGCGGGTATCCGCTGTGTCCAAAGCGCTGGGAATCCGGCACGTGGAAGCATACCCTAAGACATAGGCAGAGGGCTGAATTTGTCATATCATTACCTATCTTGGCATTATCTTATCCAAATGGTGAACACCATAAAAAATGTCAGAAACGCAGCTTCATTGACAGAAAATTTTTTAAAAAAATGCCTCTCAATATATATCAGCAGAAACATTTTTTTTTTTTTTTGCAAAGCAAAGGGTTTTTGTTTGGAAACATAGTAACAAATGCTGCATAAATTTGGTATCACTGTAACTGGACTGAGCCACAGATAAAGATAAACATTACAACAAAACAGAAGGAGCCAGCTTACCACAGTGGTAGACCTCTGCACGGACTCTCAGGTGGAGGAACCAGAGTGCACATGAAAAAACGATGATGTGAGTCCAGCTGATTAAAAGACTGAATTTATTCAAAAATGGTAAAAACGTACCAAATTACATATGGCACCCAGTACACGCAGCAACGCGTTTCGAACACATGCTGTGTTCTTTGTCAAAGCTTGGCACTCTGCTCCAGTCTCCAGTACACTGATACTCTCTGCACAGCGGATGCGGTGAAGTTACTTCATTACATCTGCTGTCTCAATCGCAAATGCTGATTGGTGGGAAAAGAAGACAGCGTCTCCGCCCTCCATCAGTGTATTCATCACTATCTGCAGATGCAGATAATGGTGATGTCTAGATATGGGTGGTGCATAAAATGTGGGCTGTGAGACATTGTTTTCCACTTCTTGGGCTGTCTCGGTCCGTGGGCCAGACTGGAACAGAGGGCTAGATGTGGCCCGCGGGCCAGACTTTGCCCAGACCTGCTCTATATCACATACAGCAAAACTGTGACCCATTTTTTATGCTACTTTGGTTTCAAGTAAGCGATCCTTTCAGACGAGCTATCGGTCCGTGTGCTGCCTGAGTGTGCCGCAGACTGCACTTGGAGACCCGTAATATCCAGTGTGCCAGTGCACATGGACAGTTGTTTATACGCATTGATGGTCTACATGAAATAAATAGCAGCATGCACTACCTTGGTCCACTATTCAGACCAGAATAATACTTGCAAAGTAAAGGCAGCACCGGCACCTGTCTGCCATGTAGACAAGTAAACAGAGCTGTGCTCAGTGCAAGTCACGTCTGCATTTTGTGGATGAGACTGGCCTGATTTCCAATATGGCTGTATGAACTAACACTTATCAGCCTAAGGCCTCATTTAGATTAATATACGTGTCTTCTCTGCGTATTTCATAGCTCAAGCACATATTGTTATAATCTGTGGAGCTGTTCACATCTGTGATTTTTTTGCAGAATGAGTGTCTGCAAAAAACACCCCAAAAACTGGAGACGTCCAAATTTGAAGCAATAAATACAAGAACCTGGCATTCAACTTCAATGCAAAGAAAGGGATATTTTATTTAGTCCCCAATGGGTAGTACAGAGCAAATGTTTAGGTCAACATCGACCTTCATCAGTTACTACAAGATATAGATCAATATTTACAATTTATCAAGACAGAAATACAACAAAAAGAAATACAGAAAAAATAAAGTGACGGACTAAAAAAGAAAAAAAAAAAAAGCATATATATATATTATATATTATACAAAGTAAATAAAACTGGTCACTATGTAAAACAGTATAACTGTGACTCCAAGATCAGGTACAATGCCAGGTGATGCGCAGTGGGTATTAAGGAGTTAAGGGTGACCATAAGAGGTGGGTAAGTATGGGTGACATCCATTAGGTCTGTGCAGACTCACGCTGTGGGCTTTTGACCCTCTCTCCCTCCAGCTACACACACTCTGTGTAACGTGATACTAGGTTGCTAGCCCCCACTGAGTATTTATAGCCCCAAACTGGCTGAAGGCAGTTGGGAGAACATGTGCTCTACTGTTCATGTAGAAACTTAATGTGAGGGCATATCTTGACCACAGTTGGTGTTAGGAGTATGACAATTACATATTTGGGATGTGCTTCGATCAAGCTTCCCACCCTGTCGTTTTCTAGACCCCAGCTTCAACAGAATCAAAGAAATGGATTCCTACGTTACCACTTGGTACAGGAACCTCGAATTTAGGCTTAAATGAATGCCAACGTCATGCTTAGTAAGACAATACACTGTGTGTCGCCGTGCAAGGTCCCCTCTTTTAGTTATGTAATTCAGAAGTTTTGTAGCAAAATGTTCATTCTGAGAAAAGAGGAGTGCTTCCATAACTCAGCCCCTTTAGCAATGTCATGACCAGGGGGTATAAGACTGGGGGAGCTCAGTTGGCCGAGTCTTTGCCTGGGAAACCGGTACAGAGAGGTCCATGTAATGCGCTGTGACGTACGCCCATTCTCCAACCGCATGGTTTGCCTGAAATGACCTAAGCAACTGTGAGTGTTTTTTTTCTTTCTTTCCTCCTTTTTATTTTGTAATTGTCTTGCACATACTTTAATTGTCTCATGTTGTAATATCTTTTTATAACTTTTGTAAACACTGCCTATCTTTTTGGAATAAAATATAAAATTACTAGTTTCGTTTCTCCTTGCTCTATAACGTACTGTCACGTCCTCCGAAGGGAATTATGCTACTAAATTGGGGTGGCCCCTGCCTCACATTTTAGAACTAATACTGGTGGCAGCAAATGTGTATTGGGCATTGGGTAAAGCTGGCAGTGACGGAGCGGGTTTTATAAGCCTATTGCCTGGCTGTGGCTAGGAGTAGTTATAATTCCCTCGCTGCAGCGTGCCTAATAGCCGGTACACATCCAAGCAGGCCCGTCCAATGACTAATTATCAAGGGTAAGGGGGGCGCCTGGGAGCTGCGAGTTCCTAAGCAGAACTGGAAAGTGGGATATACATAAATCCTTGCAGTTGGTGACATATTGGTGGCAGAAGTGGGATAACTAAAATAACCCTCCCTGCGGTAAAGTGCAAGGTCAATAGACTTGTTTGCTGTTTTTTCATCTCATTGGTGGCAGCTGTGGGATCATAATCCATATCCCCCGAACCTCCGTTTTCATCACATATTGGTGGCAGAGGTGGGATAACTAAAATTAGCCCCCCCCTGCGGTGGAGTGTAAGGTCAATAGACTTGTTTGTTGGCTTTTTCATCACATTGGTGGCAGCGGAGGGATCATAAACCGTAACCCCTCGGGCCTCCGTTTTCATCAGATTGGTGGCAGTGGTGGGATCATAAACCGTGACACCCGTGCCTCCGTTTTCTTCACAACTTCAGCTAAAGAAACAATTGTTCTTAGATAACCAGGTTTCACACTCCACAGACAGAGAAGTGCTAAAGATGTGTACAATAACGGCACGGAAAAATTCAGGAGCAAAGTTGCATTTTTTTTATCGGTCGGTGGCATGTGCGCTGGCAGCAGGATTAAGTAAAATATACTTACTGATTTCAAGACATAGGAAGTGCTCGTATTCAAGCAGGTGACACCCTCTTCATTACAGCAACCCCCACATCTGTACACCGAGACACAGGGCGGTTTGAAGAATGTGCTGGTGACTGTGCCAAGGTCCTTTCCGACATCGACACAGGTTTCTCTGGGTGTGCACTGTGTCCTCTGCCACTCCTCATCAATGGCTGCGAACAGAAAAGCAAAGTCATAAATGAGAAGATAAATGGTGGCAAAGCTTAAGTCCAGAGGCAATTATACCAATGGTCCAATGGGGCCCAAGAGGTAAAGGGGACATCTTCTACATCCAAAGAAGGAGTATTTGTACATTATGATAAGCTATTGTACTGCAAAAGGCCCATATTTTGTTCGTACACATGGTTCTTCTTTTCGTGTCAGCGCTGGCATATGTCGATCCAGAGCAAGATGTTTTCTAGGATTTGCAAGATTTCATCAAAATGTCATACAGTGTTTACAGTCAACATTAAAGGGAATATATCTTCAGGTAATAAGATATCATTTGAATTGGAGTTTTATTAGTTTAGCAGTTGTCCAATTTTCTTAAAAAATGTCGGCTAGGTTGCTTTTTTAAAATAACAAAATAATCAGTGCTTACAAAAGTCCTTTAGCTTCAACACCACCTATCCCTCCTTTCAGACAATCTTTGTTGATAGACAGTGGCCGTAATGTTCCGTGTACAGCATGTGAGCTTTGCAGCCAATCACTGGACTCATCAGTCATGCCAGGGTAAACAGCAAAGCCTAGTGATTAGCTGCAGTGGTCAAATGGTCACAGTCATTCGTTTGTGTCAATGACTGCCTTCTGGACATTTGTCAAGTCAGCAGTCTTCCTCATGATTGTGGAGCTTACTGAAACAGACTAAGGGATCTTTTTAAACGCTTAGGAAGCCTTTGCAGTTGTTTTTTGTTAATTATTCTAATTTACTGAGATAATGACTTTTGGGTTTTCATTGGCTGTAAGCCAAAATCATCAATATTAACAGAAATAAACACGTGAAATAGATCACTCTGTAATGACTCTATATAATATATGAGTTTCACTTTTTGTATTGAAGAACTGAAATAAATTAACTTTTTGATGATATTCTAATTTAGTGAGAAGCACCTGTGTTTTTTGACATACTGGGCTGAAGTAAAACTCTGATTCATGCAGCCATTATTTGGGCAGCATTAATCAGCTGTCAGGTTCTCTTTAATAGAGCCTTCACCAACTTGGTAAACACCCATGCTTTTGGTGGAATAAAGACTTTTCATTCCTATTCCCACCGCTGCCAAGTAAAGACCCCACCTGGAAATGGCTCTAAATGGAGAGGCACTGCTCAGTTGTGGGAGTTTAAGAACTCAACCCTAAATTTGTATCTGAAAAATCAAGACAGTCTTAGCAAGTTTGAGATTATTGGTAACTATGTCATCCAGCCTCTAGTTCAATACTTAGGTCAATGGACCGTCCGTTCTCCTGATAAGTAGATTTGTAGAAGTAGATAAAGCTGAACGTGCAGTTCTGTAATCCTGGAGGCACATTTTAAGCACATCATTATCATATGTGTGTTTGACACTTCCATCAGTCTGTGATACACTACAAGAGCGATAAGTGAATTAATACAAGTATTGGCTTTTTTGGTTCATTAACTGTAAATTAGAAACACTAGGGAAATTCAGATTTAGGAGACATTTTGGAAAATCAGTTGTACAGTAACTGAATTTAGGCCAAACATGATGTAAGACCTGGCAGATTTAGATACACTTTTCCATTCATTTGGAAGCACTACACAGAAATACAAGATCATGCTTTCTGACCATATTTTCTCAATAAATATTTATTGAGATACTTATATGTAATACTTCAGAAAAGGAATCCAAAACATGGGATTAAAGCATTAATGTATATTTTTGTCAATTTTCCATGCAATTTACTATAAAAAGTACATAAAGCATCATATGGGCCGAGTGCTGCTGAGTAACGTTCTGTAAGGAACGCATTAGTTTTATAGCATTCTGTCTATTCATCTGCATTTACTCATTTCGTCATTGGCATTGTATCATAATGATGTAGCAGAGGATGAGATGATGGGGACCACAGTTATCATTCGCGGTTCTTTCAAATAGTATTGAACCCATTAAGGAGCAGGTTGTGTTTTGCTTTCTATTTTACAGTCAGCATAGATAGCCATATGAGGGCTTGTTTTTTATTTTCGGGATGAGTTATAATGTTGAATGACACCATTCATTTTAGCATATAATGTACTGACAAATATGAAAAATTCCAAAGTGCGGTGAAATGGTGAAAAATATACAGTTCCACCATTGTTTTAAGGGTTTTGGTTTTTTTTATGGTGCTTATTGTGCTGTAAAAATGGCCTGGCAATCTGGTTTTCCAAGTCAGTACGATTACGGCGACACCAAACTTATAAGATTTGTTATAATCTTTTAGTGGTTAAAACAAATTCAGAACTTTGCATAAAAAAAATGGTTTATTGCCGTAACTTTTAACATTTTTCCGTGAATGGAGCCGTGTGAGAACTTGTATATTTTGTGCACTTGTCACGCGGTCTTATGATATGTGTACGATGTCAGTAAACTATTCTTAAAAGAACAACACTCTATACAACATATAGATTAGCAACATCAGCATGTAAATATAGAATAGATTTACCTGACACGATATCCGTTGAACTCAGGGTTAATCTTGAGGACTTGATACACTGTCACAGGAAAGAGGAGGACCGGGGGTCTAACCTGACCCTAAACTGGGGTCCTAACTAATCCCTCACCTTGGAGGTACTGATAATGGTTCAGAGGTCCAAGTCTCCAGCCTAACCCTGTCTCCTATCAGTCCCTGAACCCTGTAATCAGTCCTAAGAAGGATTCTGATTACCACCAAAGGGATATGGGCTGATCTCTGCTAAATACACAGATTAGACATATAAGACAGACTGGAGAAAACACAGACTTGCATACACACTCAAACACAGAAGGAACATAAATGATCTGGGATATTAAACTCTAAGCAAGGTGAGCTTAAAACAACTAAGGAGCTCTTTAACTTAAGTCTATACAGATACAATCCTATCTGTGGTCTGCATGAAGAATTTCACTGGCAACTCCCAACACAGACAACCAGAGATTTAAAGGAAACCAATCAACAAATAATTAATTGCAGCCGGGAGAAACTGCACCCAGTCCCAGAACTGAGCACAGACAGAATTAACTCCCTAACTGCCAAACACAAAGAAACAGCAACTCAGCTGTGAGAAGTCAGAATGTGCAACCGCGACATCTTCGTGGCGATGCACACATGACAGTACCCCCCCTTCTACGAGGGGCCTCCGGACCCTCAGGGCCAGGTTTGCCCGGGTGAGTTCTGTGGAAGGTCCGCACCAAACGATCTGCGTTAATGTCAGACGCAGGAACCCACGTCCTCTCCTCTGGACCATACCCCTTCCAATGCACCAAGTACTGAAGGGACCGGCGATTCAGACGTGAGTCAATGATCTTTGACACTTGAAACTCCAAGTTACCATTGACCACCACTGGAGGAGGAGGTAGAGGTGATGGTATGACTGGTGCCACGTACCTCTTAAGTAATGACTTGTGGAACACATTGTGGATTTTAAACGTAGGAGGGAGGTCCAGACGAAATGCCACAGGATTAATTATGGAACTGATCCTGTACGGCCCGATGAATCTGGGGCCCAGCTTCCAGGAGGGAACTTTAAGTTTTATATTCCTGGTAGACAACCATACCAGATCGTTCACATTAAGATCTGGACCAGAAACTCTCCTCCTATCAGCCATACGTTTATAACGGTTCCCCATAGCACTCAGATTATTCAATACACCTCTCCACACTGAAGCAAGTGACGACGAGAAACGCTCCTCCTCAGGAACCCCAGAAGGGCCCCCCCCATTGAATGTACAAAACTGGGGATGAAAACCATATGCCCCAAAAAACGGGGACTTACCAGTGGACTCGCTCCGCCTGTTGTTAAGAGCGAACTCTGCCAGAGGCAAGAAAGAAGACCAGTCCTCCTGGTTCTCTGAGACAAAACACCGAAGATAAGTCTCTAGGCTTTGATTCAGACGCTCTGTCTGACCATTGGTCTGCGGATGAAAAGCCGAGGAAAATGACAATTGCATCCCCCGACGTAAACAAAATGCCCTCCAAAACTTGGACACAAACTGAGACCCCCTATCTGACACCACATCAGAAGGCAACCCATGAAGTCTCACGATCTCCCCAATGAACACCTGCGCCAGAGTTTTAGCATTAGGGAGGGCAGGAAGAGCAATGAAATGTGCCATCTTACTGAACCTGTCAACAACCACCAGTATGACAGTCTTCCCTGACGACTGAGGAAGGTCCGTGATGAAGTCCATAGACAAATGAGTCCATGGACGCTCTGGAAGTTTCAAGGGTAAGAGGGTCCCAGACGGACGGGTATGAGGGGTCTTAGAGCGAGCACAAACCCCACAGGACGCGACAAAAGTTAAAACATCTTTATTAACGTTAGGCCACCAAAACCGGCGAGAAAGGAGATCTAAAGTAGCCTTACTCCCTGGATGTCCTGCTAAAGCAGAATTATGATGTGCCTCAATAACCTTTTGTCTCAACTGATTTGGGACAAACAGTCTCCCTGGAGGTCCTGCAGGGGCGTCCCCTGAGCCTCTAACACCTCCTCCTCAAGCTCAGAACATACAGCCGACACTACCACCCCCTCCTGAAGGATAGGAATCGGGTCATCCATTTTCCCGGCCCCTGGGAAACTGTGAGACAAGGCATCCGCCTTAACATTCTTAGATCCAGGGCGATAAGTGACAACAAAATTAAACCTGGTAAAAAACAACGACCATCGAGCTTGTCTGGAATTCAGACGCTTAGCAGATTCCAAATACAGCAGGTTCTTGTGATCAGTAATGACGGTGACCGGGTGGACTGCCCCCTCCAAAAAGTGACGCCATTCTTCAAAAGCCAACTTAATGGCCAAAAGTTCCCTATTGCCGATATCATAATTCCTTTCGGCGGACGACAATTTTTTAGAAAAGAAAGCGCACGGATGCCATTTACCAGGGGACGGACCCTGGGACAATATTGCACCCACCCCTACGTCAGACGCGTCCACCTCCACAACGAACGGCTGTGATGCATCTGGTTGGATGAGAACGGGTGCCGAAGCAAAACATTTTTTCAAAGAGGAAAAAGCTTGGCAAGCTTTGTCCGACCATTTAGAAAAATCCGTCCCTTTTCTTGTCATGTCAGTGAGAGGTTTGACAACAGATGAGAAATTACAAATAAATTTCCGGTAGTAGTTAGCAAACCCCAGAAAACGCTGCAGAGCCTTAAGATCCTCTGGCTGATCCCATTCAAGCACTGCTCTCACCTTTTCAGGGTCCATACGGAAACTGGAGGCTGACACCAAGAAACCCAAAAACTGAAGTTCCTGTACGGCGAATACACACTTTTCCAGTTTGGCGTATAGTTTATTGTCTCGCAAGATCTGCAACACCTGTCTCACATGCTCCTGGTGAGACACAAGATCTGGTGAGTAAATTAAAATGTCATCCAAATATACGACCACAAACAGCCCCACCAGATGACGAAAAATGTCATTAACAAAATGTTGGAATACTGCTGGTGCAGTAGTCAGACCAAAAGGCATGACAAGGTTCTCATAATGTCCCTCCGGCGTGTTAAACGCCATTTTCCACTCATCCCCCTCTTTTATCCTAATCAGATTATACGACCCCCTGAGATCCAATTTAGAGAACCATTTGGCGCCAACAATTTGATTGAAGAGATCAGGAATCAGAGGGAGTGGATACGGATCTCGAACAGTAATCCGATTAAGTTCGCGGAAATCCAAGCAAGGGCGTAGGCCTCCATCTTTTTTCTTCACAAAGAAGAACCCCGCGGCCACTGGGGAAGATGAAGGTCTAATATGCCCTTTGGCCAGACTTTCCGAAATATAATCTTTCATAGCCTGCCTCTCAGGACCAGAAAGGTTATATAACCTAGCTTTAGGTAACTTAGCATCAGGAAGTAAATTAATAGAGCAGTCATACACGCGATGAGGAGGCAACTCCTGACACCCCTCCTCATAGAACACATCCCCAAAGTCCTCCAAAAAAGGAGGCAAAGTACTAGGCACGACCGCACTGATGACTGTGTTCATGCAGTTACTTTTGCAAAACTCCCCCCATTGGCTTATATCTCTGGACTGCCAATTAATCACAGGGTTATGTTTAACCAACCAAGGAAGTCCCAACACAATAGGAGTAGGTAGACCCTCCAACACATAACAAGATAATAGTTCCCTATGTATTGCCCCTACCCGAAGGTCAATGTTATGAACCTCATGAACAAAGCTACCTTGGCCGAGAGGCCTGGCGTCAATGGAGAATATAGGGATCGGTTTGACCAATACACTCAGATGCATACCTTGAGCCTGAGCAAACTGAGCGTCAACCAGATTAGCCCCGGACCCACTATCAAGAAGAACAGAAAATCTCTCCACTCTCGTACCAACCACCACCTCCACTGGTACAAGGAACTGAGAAGAACTAGCGGACGAAATACATACTCCCAGGTTGTCGTCCACCACACAACCTGGGATTAACAGTTTTCCGGCGACTTTTTGCTCAACAAGGCACGGGATGGACATCCCCCAACAAAATGTCCCTCTTTCCCGCAGAAGAAACACCTTCTAGTCCTGCGGCGTACCGCCAATCCCCTCCTACGAAATGATGTCCCTCCCAACTGCATAGGCTCCTCCGAACAGACAAGGGGAACCTCAACATAAGGGACTTTAGTAGTAGGTGGAGTAACAACAGGGGGCGGAGTTACCTCGCACCTCTCCCGGAGCCGTCTATCAGTACGGATAGCTAGGGCCATAGCAGCCTCCAGTGATGGAGGAGAATCATACTGAGCCAAAACGTCCTTTAATTTGTCAGAAAGCCCATGACAAAACTGGCTTCTAAGAGCTGGGTCATTCCACTGAGTATCTGTGGCCCATCTACGGAACTCAGAAGCAAATTCCTCCGCCGGACGATCTCCCTGCTGTATTTTACGTAATTTTGTCTCAGCAAGAGAGACCCGATCTGGGTCATCATATACCAAACCCAGGGCAGTAAAAAATCGATCTACTGACTGTAGAGCCGGGGATCCCGGAGGAAGGGAGAAGGCCCAGGATTGAGGGTCCCCTTGTAGGAGCGAGATAACAATTCCCACTCTCTGCTCTTCACTCCCTGATGATCGAGGCCGAAGCCGAAAATACAATTTACATGCTTCCCTGAAGGTAAAAAATTTGTCTCGCCCACCAGTGAACCTGTCCGGGAGAGCTACTTTAGGTTCAAATCTGGTTTGCTCCGAGGGAGACAAAACTTTGGACTTAATGTCCGTCAGCTCCATGGATAATCCCTGCAACTGCAGAGCCAGCTGGGCTACTGGATCCATGGCAACTGGGAATAATTTTATAGGCCAGTGAAAATGTCACGCGGTCTTATGATATGTGTACGATGTCAGTAAACTATTCTTAAAAGAACAACACTCTATACAACATATAGATTAGCAACATCAGCATGTAAATATAGAATAGATTTACCTGACACGATATCCGTTGAACTCAGGGTTAATCTTGAGGACTTGATACAATGTCACAGGAAAGAGGAGGACCGGGGGTCTAACCTGACCCTAAACTGGGGTCCTAACTAATCCCTCACCTTGGAGGTACTGATAATGGTTCAGAGGTCCAAGTCTCCAGCCTAACCCTGTCTCCTATTGTGTCGACCCGCCACCACAATTGTGGGTTACCAGGGCAATGGGGTACTCAGAGCCGAGCCCATGGAAGTCTATGGGATTGTCACAGGTAGCTGTGGCTCGGTCTGTGGCCCGGGCGGTCTGGCGTATGTTAGGGAAATATTTACAGGGGATAGATATATTTACAGTTCGTGACGCCACCTGTAGTATTCTGGTAATTTGTACCAGCGCTGCTATAGATCTCTGAGGGGATGGTGATGCAGCTAGATGTCGGGTCCCCTACAGGTGGGACTCTTCCCTCAGGTCGGTAGTTAGGTAGGGATTGTGCAGGCATGCAATAATAACTCAGTCTCACACCGTCAGCGTCTTTCCATACCTTTACTTGTAAGATGTTCCAGCAGGTCCCAGGGAGGCTGATCCAAGGAGAGTGTATCTTGAGACAGCAGCTGGACAAGTTAGGGGCCTCCTTTACTTCCAATACAATGAGTACAACCAGCCTGAAGCGTAGTTCCCTCAATAACTCCAGCTAATCTATAGCTGTACTGCCCAGTCAGCTTTGTGGTAGGGGCCTTCCTGTGAAGGAGCTGAATTCTTATTTTGTCCTGCAGAGACTCCAAAGTCTTCACTCCCCCTGACCCCAGTTACGTACTGACTATAAGGGGCTGTCTGCCGCGACCTAGGGTCCGGTAGATTCCTGGTTTTCTTACCACTATGCTTGAAGCGAATAGTGATCCTTCGGTCCCCAGTGACCGGTAGCAACGTGCAGGACTTCTTCAATCCGTAAGCACTAATCCAATAAACCACTGTGCCTTTCGCCTTGTCCACGCTGGTAACATAAGCACTCAAACTAGCCAAGGGTCGAGCAGTCACTTCTTTCTTTTTCCTTCACTTCAAAGTTAGTTACAGATGCTCAGTTATCAATAGGCAGGAGCACGTCTCTGAACCTTATACCGTCCTTTAGACAGGATACTGAAGACTTTCTGCACTAAACTTCTTCTTTCCTTCCAGTGTATGCTGATGAGGTACAGCTCTGACTAGGCTAAGGTGAATGAGACCACCTGTACCAGCCTCCACGATCTGAACTGATGATAGAGCAGGCTGGACTCCTTCCTCCCTCCAGACGTCTTCTCTCTCTGAAGTCAGGAACTAAACTGACTAAATCACTCCAACACATACCTTGACCACTCCCTCAAGAGTAAACTACACTACCCTAAGGGTGTGTCTAGTATATGTTGAGTGAATGGATATTTAGCATTAAACTGCTGTCTCGCCACACACTCTCCAGGGTACTGCGTGTGCCTACCACCAGGGCTACACACTATCAGTCCCTGAACCCTGTAATCAGTCCTAAGAAGGATTCTGATTACCACCAAAGGGATATGGGCTGATCTCTGCTAAATACACAGATTAGACATATAAGACAGACTAGAGAAAACACAGACTTGCATACACACTCAAACACAGAAGGAACATAAATGATCTGGGATATTAAACTCTAAGCAAGGTGAGCTTAAAACAACTAAGGAGCTCTTTAACTTAAGTCTATACAGATACAATCCTATCTGTGGTCTGCATGAAGAATTTCACTGGCAACTCCCAACACAGACAACCAGAGATTTAAAGGAAACCAATCAACAAATAATTAATTGCAGCCGGGAGAAACTGCACCCAGTCCCAGAACTGAGCACAGACAGAATTAACTCCCTAACTGCCAAACACAAAGAAACAGCAACTCAGCTGTGAGAAGTCAGAATGTGCAACCGCGACGATCTTCGTGGCGATGCACACATGACAGCACTAAGCTGAAGGGTTAAATGATACCATTTTGGGGCACATATACTGTTTTGATAACTTTTTATTGTATATTTAAAGGGAAAGTGCAGCAACAGAAAAATTACAATTCAGGTGTTTCAATTTTTCGTTTCTTTTGGCGTCCACTGTTTTGGATAAAAATATGTATCTTTTTAGTTTTGGCCATCACACACACGGTGATACCAAGTATTGAAAGAAGCATATTGTAAAATTAGCAGGATTGCAGTGAACTGTTAGGCCACATTCACAAATCAGTATTTGGTCAGTATTTTACCTCAGTATTTGGAAGCCAAAACCAGGAGCGGAACAATCAGAGGAAAAGTAGAATAGAAACTCGTCACCACTTCTGGATTTATCACCCACTCCTGGTTTTGGCTTACAAATACTGAGGTAAAAAACTAACCAAATACTGAATGTGCGCACATGGCCTAATATCAATGAAATCCTAAGAAGCCTGGTAACATAAGAATAATACCATGGCAGGCTCAAACGCCATCAGTAGGCCCACAGCTGCCATGGCAACCTATCGACATGCTGCAATTGCATCCATCAGGCAGGGGTCTGATTGATTCTGTGCTCCAACCATTTTGGAGGCCATTTAAATGCTGGTGTCATGCTTCACAGCAGCATTTAAGTAGTTAAATGGGTATGATCACAGCTATCTAACTACAATCACATCTGTTATTCTCTGGTGCCAGCAAGGTAATATAGTCGGCCCTCGTGCTGTACGGAGTGGGTTAAACTCCTGAGCCCGCTCCAATCATGATAGCGCCTGGCGGCCATACATACCGCAAGTTAAACACAGAGACAGATAAGTGATAACTTGCTGATCAGTGAGGGTCCTACTGCTGAGTCCCGTACCAATCGGCAGAACAGGGAATTTGTATCCCCGACATAGCACGTTTATCCTGGCTATGGAATGGAGCCTCCAAATGACACTGCCTTTATTCTCCATGGGGTTGAAGGAAAAAGCCAAGTACTCGGTAGCCCCATAAGAAATGCTTGGAGCAGCGCTTGAGCATGTGCACTGTCATGCTATTCTAGCACGGAAAGAAGTTCCACCTTCTGTTGATCAGTGCAGGTCACAGCAGTCAGACCCCCATCAATTAATACGTTAATATCTGTCCCATGAATAGGTAATAATAAACCCTTTATAGCTGCTGGGCCAGCGCCAATGCAAAATCTGTAGAAGAGTCCTCACCTAACAAGTGTCATTCATAAAACTAGAGCCGTGTGTTGCCCCCCCAAGACACCAGGGCCTAAACATGACTGTTACCTTTGCACTCCATATAGCTACTCCTCTGCATAATCAACTGAGTGCAAACATGGTGCTGGATTCTTAATTTATTGTGAATAGTGGAAATGTGTCTAATATCTACATACTGTACACCTTGTCAGTGACAGTCTTATCTGTACACACAGTACATGTCAAGTCATAGCTAATCTTTCCTTCACCAATTGCCCTAGCCCTGAATGTAGATCGCGCCCAACCAAGACAATATGGCTAGTTTGCCTCTCACCCTTGGCGCCCTCCACCCAAGACACATGCTCCTTCAACCCTTCATACTGAATCACATCTGGGCATTTACAAGGAAACAGTGGTGTAGATTTAGAAACATGTTTATGTCTTTTTCTTTAGTGTAAAACATTGAAAAAAGTAGGGTTTGGACCGAACTCCGTATTTCAGAAGTTAATGTGCTAATTCTTTTATAATCTGCAACTATATTTGAAAAAGTTGGCTCAAATTGTGCACAGGGTATGACTCATTTACTGGACCTGATGTTGTTTTTTGCCTGCAACACATTCATCAGCGGGACATGGTTGAGATGGAGTATTTAGCAATATGAATATGGAGAGGCTATCTGTTTCAGCCACAGGTCATGCAATATAAACGAGCCCTTACAATGTGACCATAGCATCTAAGTTTCTAAACAAGCTGAGGGGCTCCCTTCATCAAGCCCACTGTACGCAATGCAAGTTAATTGCTAGAGTCAACAGATCAATATGTCAGTCAGTGGTCTAAGAAAGGCGACTCCATTGCTGCCATGCTGTGAGTAGTTGCCAGTCAGGTCATACCTTAGGGATTACGGAATTGTGCTTTTCATTTTTTTCTAATGGATGTGCCATTTCTGGGGCAGCAGATGGCTGGTTGTTATGTTTTGGTAGCTGAGGAGGCAGGAGCAAAAAACCGCATAGGCAGCCTGACACCAGAGAGGTTGGAAACTAATAGGTTGCAGACCCCTAAACTAACCGCACAACTAGAAGCAGCCGTGGAGCATACCTACAGTGGTCCTAGACGCCTCGGCACAGCCGGAGAGATAGCTATCCCTGAAGATGGAAAAAGGAAAGCTGACTGCCCCGGAGTAGACCCCAAGAGAGTAGGAAGCCCCCAAACATATAATGGCGGTTAGACAAGATGAAAACACGAACACAGTCAGAAAATAGATTGAGCAAACGCTGGGGCCCAAAACTGTCTAGATAGGATAGTACAGGAGAGAATACTGTCTGCAACCCAGAAAAACCCTAGGAAAAACTCCAACACTTCTGAATCCAAAAACACTGAGACCACAGGGTCTCGACCACCTATATCAGATCTCTCGTGTGGACACGTAGCTACCCAGCAGCAAGATATCACAAGAACTGAGCAAATGAACAAATACAAAAAACGAACGGAGACCAGCCAAAGCCCCCCAAAGGGGACCCGGCTGAATACAAAAAGCAATGCAGCAAAAATCAAGGAATTCAAACCACAGTAAAAAAAAAAAACTGAAAGAGACTTATCTGAAAGCAAGCAGGAGACAGCAGGAAAGCAAGCTGAATTCCAACCTAAACCAGGAAGCACAATTGATTACCGGCAAGGATCATGGGAATCCAGCTCACTTATATCAGGCCAGTCATTACCACCTGACCACCACTCGTTATTTGCAGGTGTGGGGCTCTTGGTATTCAACATTGGTTCAATACCCTCAGCAACCACCAGAGGAAGCCTCAGCTTCGAAGTCGTCTCCAAAATGTTCACAACAGCTGGTGTTATTAGTCTGAGCTGAGAAGGGGCCAACAGTCTGTGGTGCAACGTGATGGTGGATGGAGCGAGACATGCTGTCCCAGATGTGCTCATTCGGATTCAGATCTGGGGAATGGGCAGGTTAAAAAATTTGATTTCCATTGATGATTTTTGTGTGATTATGTTGACAGCACATTCAACTTTGTACACAACAAAGTATTCAATGAGAATATTTTATTCATTTAGATCTAGGATGTGTTATTTGAGTGTTCTCTTTATTTTTTTGAGCAGTGTATTTATTATCTATTTTGTGTGGGATAAGTGTCTGATTTAGGCTATGGTCACACTATCAGTATTTGGTCAGTATTTCACATCAGTATTTGTTTTCCAAAAACTTTTATTAGAGTTTTATATAACAATGGGAAGGGAAAGAAGGGAAGGGGCAGGGAGGGGAAAGACAGAAAGGGAAAAAGGGACCATGTGGTCCTTGAAACCCATAGGATAAAAAGCAACAAGTTAACTTTTACAAACATCTCAATAACTCAATATCAACAACGGCATTGAATACAAATAGATTAAAAAAAAAAAAAAAAAAAACAGTAAGGTAATGCTGTATAATACCTTTGGTAAGCATTAAGGGAATAGAGTAATCCATCTGGACCATTTTCTGTTCACATCAGTATTTGTAAGCCAAAACCAGGAATGGGTGAAACATACAGAAGTGGTGACGTGTTTCTATTATATGTTTCCTCCAATTGTTCCACTACCGGTTTTAGCTTACAAATACTGATGGGATATACTGACCAAATACTGAACGTGTGACAGTTGCCTTAAGGGCATAAAATATAAAAATTAGAAAATTGCTAAATTTTCAAATTTTTGTAAAATTTTCGATATTTCATAAATAAATCATATCCTATCAACCAAAATGTAACAATAACATGAAGTATAATGTGTCCAAAAAAAAAACAGTCTCACAATCACTGGGACATGTTGAAGCGTTCCAGAGTTATTACCTCATTATTATTATTATTATAATTATTTATTATTATAGCGCCATCTATTCCATGGTGCTTTACATGTGAGGAGGGGTGTACATAAAAAAACAACAAGTACAATAATCTTAAACAATACAGATCACGACTGGTACAGGAGGAAAGAGGACCCTGCCCGCGAGGGCTCACAATCTACAAGGGATGGTGAAGATACAGTAGGTGACGGTAGAGCTGGTCATGCAGCGGTTTGGTGGATCAGTAGTTATAGCAGATTGTAGGCTTGATGGAAGAGGTAGGTCTTCAGGTTCCTTTTTAAGGTTTACACAGTAGGCGAGAGTCTGATATGTTGGGATAGAGAGTTCTAGAGTAGGGGGATGCGCGGGAGAAATCTTGTATGCGATTGTGGGAAGAAGAGATAAGAGGGGAGTAGAGAAGGAGATCTTGTGAGGATCAGAGGTTACGTGCTGGTAAATACCAGAAGGCAAGATCACAGGTGCCTCATAAAGTGATGCATGTGAAATTTCAAAAATGAGGCTCTGTCATTAACGTACAAAGTGGCTTGGTCCTTAAGGGGTTAAATATGATATTTTATATATCATATTATTTTTTGTCTTTCAATTGCTTTAAACATTTATGTTCCCCTATGATGGTCTCCTACATAATCTGAAATTTTGGCGACTAATTGTACAGGTCACACTGTGTAGGGACAAGTGTCTTTGATAAGGGGAATACAAAATTGTCAATTGGATATGTCCAGCAGTAACAACAGAAGAACTGCACAGAGCAGAGTTCTTAGAAAAGATTGTCCAGATTTGTTATTTCTTAGGAAATGTATTTACTACTTTTGTGACATCTTAGAAGAGCTGACAGATGATCTTTAAAGGCATACTTCCCAGCTTTTGAATAGCAGAAATAGGGACAAATTATGCGGTGTGCATGGAGCGCTCCGGCAAATTTTCGCCACATCCCTGGCCACACCCCAATCCACACCCATTTACCATTTTTTTCTCTCCTGGCAGGAGGAGATGTCAGAGGGGCAGTGGCAGTAAGGGACATTCAGCAGATGTCTGAGGATGCAGGGCGTAGACCCAAATCCAGGACTGTCCGCTGTATCCTGGGGACTCTGTTCTTCTGGCGTCCACAGAGCAACTTTTGATTAGCCAGGACTGGTGCAACGTCATCTGTGCGGTCTGCTCATCTCTAGTTGGGACCTGTGAATTTATTTTTTGTTCCTTCATTCACAGTCAGATTCGCCAGAACTTTCTCATCTTTATGTAGCTTCAGTACACGACAGATGGCTTTTTTTGTGACTGTAAGGCCATGTTCACACATTGCAGAAATACTGTATTTTTTGTTTTCTGCAGTATTCGCACCAAACTACACAATAACAATCTTCTCTGCCTTTGATGCGTTTTTGGTGCAGATGTGAAGCCGCGTTTAATGTGCTTTTTATAGTACAGAAAAGTTTTGATTTTGCACTTCAGTTTTTTACATGCGTTTTTTTAGGCTCCACATAGAAGACAAGAGAGAAAAAACACCAAAACCACACAGTTCAACAACGTCTTTTGACGTGCACAGCGAGCGCCGTTCTCATGAAATCACATCCGCTTTACTTGGAGTTAAACACAGCAGAATTTCTGTGCAAAAAAGCAGCAGAAAATATGTAACATTTATGCTACATGTGAACGAGGACTAAATTGTCAAAGGGAATCTGTCACTCCATTTTTCGACTATGAGATGAGGCCACCACCATCAGGGGCTTATCTGCAGCATTCTGTAATGCTGTAGATAAGCCCCGATGTTACCTGAAAGAGAAGAAAAACGAGTTATATTATACTCACCCAGGGGCGGTACGCATCCGATTCGGTCCAGAGGGAGTCGTGGTCCGACATCGCGCCTCCCATCTTCTAGCAAAGACGTCCTCTTCTTTGCTTCCCGTCGCGGCTCCTGCGCAGGCGCACTGCTCTGCCCTATTGAGGGCAGAGCAGAGTACTGCAGTGCGCAGGTGCTGGGAAAAGTCAGAGAGGTCCGGCACCTGCGCAGGAGCCGCGACGGGAAGCAAAGAAGAGGACGTCTTTGCTAGAAGATGGCAGGCGCCGGACAAGACCGCGACTCCCTCCTGACCGAATCGGATGCCGTTCGCCCCTGGGTGAGTATAATCTAACTCGTTTTTCTTCTCTTTCAGGTAACATCGGGGGCTTATCTACAGCATTAACAGAATGCTGTAGATAAGCCCCTGATGGCGGTGGCCTCATCTCATAGTCGAAAAATGGGGTGACAGATTCCCTTTAAGCAAACGTGATTCCATGAAATCTCGGCCCTCGGTGCATCTAAAGACGCTGCTGAACTCTGCAGTTCTGGTGCATGTTTTCTCTACAAGCCTCTTCTGAAACAAATGCATAAAAAAAAACACTGCTGCCTTTTTGTAATTGATGCTTGTTATTTAAACTACGTGCTTTTATAGGAACAGAAACAATCTGTTTCTTCACCTCAGTATACAGGGACGATAGAAATACATTGTTATATATACAATGTATCTCCATGGACATGTATGATCTCCATTGTGAGTTCATTGCCTGCAGTAGAGGTCAAGATTACCAAATTCTCCTATCTACACCACAATAAACCGTGGCTCATTGGTAAAGCTGCAGCTTGCTAACATGGAATTGTGATTTTGAGTCCTGGTGAGACTGGAAGCAGGAAGGAGAAGAAGTAGTGAAATTTTAATTTATGCAGAGGGAAGCAGCCCTGCCTCACGAGGAGGAGGAGATATGGAGCACTAAAAACATTAGAGAGAGGTGAGTATCAGAAGCAGGGACAAGAGCCCTGACGTGACGTCTCGGGACAGTCCCCCTGAATCAGGGACAGCTGGGAGCTATGTGTAAAGGGGTTGTCTGGGACTTTAATTGTGATGGCCTATCCTTAAGGTACTGCCACACTAAACAATCCCGCTAGCGATCACGATAACGACGCATACTAATGCGATCGCTAGCGGGATTGTTTCTATATCGCTAAGTGCGGCCACATTTAGCGATATAGTTAACGACGCTATCGCCGTTAGCGATCTTCTTAACGACTTTAGCGGTACAAAAGTACCGCTAAATCGCTAAGAAAAGGTGCCACACTAGCGATATATACTTACCAGCGGGAGCGCCGACGAGAAAATAGGGTCCGGAACGATTCCAGCGACGAGCGAGATCACAGCAGGAAGCTCGTCGCTGGCAGATGCCGCACTGAACAACATCGCTAACGGGATCGCTAAATAGTGACGTTTTTTAGCGATCCCGTTAGCGATATTGTTCAGTGTGGCATACCCTTTAGTATAGGTCATCAATAGCTGATTGATATCCCGCACCCCCACGATCACTTGTTACTGCTGCTGGTCGCCACTGGGAACAACTGATCGGCGCAGGGGCCAGGTATCAATCAATTATTGATGACCTAGGTATCATCCTTATCCTAAGGATGGTCATATATATGCATTTCTGTTTGTAGAAACCACTGATAGGACCGCCCTCCTGACTGAAAATCCCAGAATGAGGAGAGTATTAATGCTGGAATCACAGGTTATATTGAATCTTTTCTCACAGAACTATATACCAATCTGCTCAGCTCCCCCTGCCCTATAACATGGTGCCTGCACCCACCAAAGTTTTCTTATCT
>JARQOD010000002.1:590952148-590981761 GCA_033576555.1 Oophaga sylvatica | reverse complement strand
CCCTTTGGCCAGACTTTCCGAAATATAATCTTTCATAGCCTGCCTCTCAGGACCAGAAAGGTTATATAACCTAGCTTTAGGTAACTTAGCATCAGAAGTAAATTAATAGAGCAGTCATACACGCGATGAGAGCAACTCCTGACACCCCTCCTCAGAGAACACATCCCCAAAGTCCTCCAAAAAAGGAGGCAAAGTACTAGCACGACCGCACTGATGACTGGTTCATGCAGTTACTTTTGCAAAACTCCCCCATTGGCTTATATCTCTGGACTGCCAATTAATCACAGGGTTATGTTTAACCAACCAAGGAAGTCCCAACACAATAGGATAGGTAGACCCTCCAACACATAACAAGATAATAGTTCCCTATGTATTGCCCCTAACCCGAAGGTCAATGTTATGAACCTCATGAACAAAGCTACCTTGGCCGAGAGGCCTGGCGTCAATGGAGAATAATAGGATGGGTTTGACCAATACACTCAGATGCATACCTTGAGCCTGAGCAAACTGAGCGTCAACCAGATTAGCCCCGACCCACTATCAAGAAAACAGAAAATCTCTCCACTCTCGTACCAACCACCACCTCCACTGTACAAGGAACTGAGAAGAACTAGCGGACGAAATACATACTCCCGGGTTGTCGTCCACCACACAACCTGGGATTAACAGTTTTCCGGCGACTTTTGCTCAACAAGGCACGGGATGGACATCCCCCAACAAAATGTCCCTCTTTCCCGCAGAAGAAACACCTTCTAGTCCTGGCGCGTACCGCCAATCCCCTCCTACGAAATGATGTCCCTCCCAACTGCATAGGCTCCTCCGAACAGACAAGGGGAACCTCAACATAAGGACTTTAGTAGTAGGTGGAGTAACCTAGGGGCGGAGTTACCTCGCACCTCTCCCGGAGCCGTCTATCAGTACGGATAGCTAGGGCCATAGCAGCCTCCATGATGGAGGAGAATCATACTGAGCCAAAACGTCCTTTAATTTGTCAGAAAGCCCATGACAAAACTGGCTTCTAAGAGCTGGGTCATTCCACTGAGTATCTGTGGCCCATCTACGGAACTCAGAAGCAAATTCCTCCGCTGGACGATCTCCCTGCTGTATTTTACGTAATTTTGTCTCAGCAAGAGAGACCCGATCTGGGTCATCATATACCAAACCCAGGGCAGTAAAAAATCGATCTACTGACTGTAGAGCCGGGATCCCGGAGGAAGGGAAGGCCCAGGATTGAGGGTCCCCTTGTAGGAGCGAGATAACAATTCCCACTCTCTGCTCTTCACTCCCTGATGATCGAGGCCGAAGCCGAAAAAAACAATTTACATGCTTCCCTGAAGGTAAAAAATTTGTCTCGCCCACCAGTGAACCTGTCCGGAGAGCTACTTTAGTTCAAATCTGGTTTGCGCCGAGGAGACAAAACTTTGGACTTAATGTCCGTCAGCTCCATGGATAATCCCTGCAACTGCAGAGCCAGCTGGGCTACTGGATCCATGGCAACTGGAATAATTTTATAGGCCATGGAAAATGTCACGCGGTCTTATGATATGTGTACGATGTCAGTAAACTATTCTTAAAAGAACAACACTCTATACAACATATAGATTACAACATCAGCATGTAAATATAGAATAGATTTACCTGACACGATATCCGTTGAACTCAGGTTAATCTTGAGGACTTGATACACTGTCACAGGAAAGAGGAGGACCGGGGGTCTAACCTGACCCTAAACTGGGTCCTAACTAATCCCTCACCTTGAGGTACTGATAATGGTTCAGAGGTCCAAGTCTCCAGCCTAACCCTGTCTCCTATCAGTCCCTGAACCCTGTAATCAGTCCTAAGAAGGATTCTGATTACCACCAAAGGGATATGGGCTGATCTCTGCTAAATACACAGATTAGACATATAAGACAGACTGGAGAAAACACAGACTTGCATACACACTCAAACACAGAAGAACATAAATGATCTGGGATATTAAACTCTAAGCAAGGTGACTTAAAACAACTAAGGAGCTCTTTAACTTAAGTCTATACAGATACAATCCTATCTGTGGTCTGCATGAAGAATTTCACTGCAACTCCCAACACAGACAACCAGAGATTTAAAGGAAACCAATCAACAAATAATTAATTGCAGCCGGGAGAAACTGCACCCAGTCCCAGAACTGAGCACAGACAGAATTAACTCCCTAACTGCCAAACACAAAGAAACAGCAACTCAGCTGTGAGAAGTCAGAATGTGCAACCGCGACGATCTTCGTGCGATGCACACATGACAGCACTAAGCTGAAGGGTTAAATGATACCATTTTTGGGGCACATATACTGTTTTGATAACTTTTTATTGTATATTTAAAGGGAAAGTGCAGCAACAGAAAAATTACAATTCAGGTGTTTCAATTTTTCGTTTCTTTTGGCGTCCACTGTTTTGGATAAAAATATGTATCTTTTTAGTTTTGGCCATCACACACACGGTGATACCAAGTATTGAAAGAAGCATATTGTAAAATTAGCAGGATTGCAGTGAACTGTTAGGCCACATTCACAAATCAGTATTTGGTCAGTATTTTACCTCAGTATTTGGAAGCCAAAACCAGGAGCGGAACAATCAGAGGAAAAGTAGAATAGAAACTCGTCACCACTTCTGGATTTATCACCCACTCCTGGTTTTGGCTTACAAATACTGAGGTAAAAAACTAACCAAATACTGAATGTGCGCACATGGCCTAATATCAATGAAATCCTAAGAAGCCTGTAACATAAGAATAATACCATGGCAGGCTCAAACGCCATCAGTAGGCCCACAGCTGCCATGGCAACCTATCGACATGCTGCAATTGCATCCATCAGGCAGGGGTCTGATTGATTCTGTGCTCCAACCATTTTGGAGGCCATTTAAATGCTGGTTGTCATGGTGCATCGCCACGAAGATCGTCGCGATTGCACATTCTGACTTCTCACAGCTGAGCTGCTGTTTCTTTGTGTTTGGTAATGAGAGAGTTAATTTTACCTAGCTCTTTGCTAAGACTAGGTCCAGCCTCGCCCGCTGCTTTGGATTATGTTCTAATTAGTTTCCTTTATATTCCTGCCAGTCTGGGTGTTTGATGCCGGTGAAAGCATTCATATAGTTTAGCAGACTGGATCGGTTCTGAGAATACTTAAGCTAAGAGCTCCTTAGTTGTTTTTACTCTTACAGCTTATAGTTTATCTCTGAGACCTAAGGTGTTCCTACTGTGTGTGAGTGTTGTATGTAAGACTTTATTTACTTTATTTCTTATCTTTCTTGTTTGTCTTTCTGTTCATTAACCATTACCTGGTCATTCCCTTTGGGTATTCAGGGTCCTTCTTAGGACTAGAATACAGTTGGCAGGGATTGATAGGAGACAGGGTTTACGCTGGTGGCCTGGACCTCTGTACCTTAACAGTACCTCCAGGTTGAGGGATTAGTTAGGACCCCAGTTAGGGTCAGCTTAGACCCCGTCACCCTCTAGCCGGAGACAGCGTATAACGGATTCCGTTCTGACCCACTGGACTTTCTGTCAGGTAAATCTATGTTATCATATAGCTATGCGCATGTTATATAGTATGTTGCCCTTTTGATATAGATTATTGTCATCACATATATATATCTGCTATACAGCGTGACATTTTCACCGGCCTATACTAAAGATTCTCCCCAGCTATCATGGATCCAGTAGCCCAGCTGGCCCGGCAGTTGCAGGGATTGTCCATGGAGTTGGCAGACATTAAGTCCAAGGTTTTGTCCCCCCCGGAGCAAACCAGATCTGAACCTAAGGTTGCTCTCCCGACAGGTTCACTGGTGGGCGGGACAAATTTTTTACTTTCCGGAGGCATGTAAATTGTACTTTCGGCTGCGGCCTCGGTCATCTGGGAGTGAAGAGCAGAGGGTGGGAATTGTTATCTCGCTCTTACAAGGGATCCTCAATCTTGGGCGTTCTCTATTCCTCCAGGCTCCCCAGATCTCCAGTCAGTGATCGATTTTTTACTGCCCTGGGTCTGGTATATGATGATCCGGATCGAGTCTCCCTTGCTGAAACAAGGTTACGTAAAATACGGCAAGGAAATCGTCCAGCGGAGGAATATTCTTCTGAGTTCCGTAGATGGGCAACAGATACTCAGTGGAATGACCCAGCTCTTAGGAGCCAGTTTTGTCAAGGTTGTCTGACAAATTAAAGGATGTGTTAGCTCAGTATGATTCTCCTCCATCACTGAGAGCTGCTATGGCCCTCGCTATTCGCATTGATAGACGTCTTCGGGAAGACGCGAGGTAACTCCGCCTCCCGTGATGACTCCACCTACTACTAAAGTCCCTTATACTGAGGTTCCCCTGGTCTGTTCTGAGGAAACCCATGCAGTTGGGAGGGACATCATTTTGTAGGAGGGAATCAGCGGTGCGCCGCAAGACTAGAAGGTGTTTCTTTTGCGGGAGAGAGGGACATTATGTTGGGGGTGTCCATCCCGGACCTCTTTGAACCAAGGAGTTAACCTGGGAGTGTGTATTTCGTCCCCAAATCCCTCTCAGTTTCTCGTGCCTGCGGAGGTGGTGATTGGTACTAGAACTGAGAGGATTTCTGTTTTTTCTTGATAGTGGTCCGGGCTAATTTGGTGGACACTCGTTTGCCCAGGTGCATGGTATGCAACTGAGTGTATTGGCCAAACCGGTTCCCTATACTCTCTATTGATTCTAGACCTCTTGGTCAAGGTAGCTTGGTACAAGCTGTTCATAACATAGATCTTCGAGTAGGGGCAATACATAAAGAGCAATTGTCTTGTTATGTGTTGGAGGGTCTGCCTGCTCCTATTGTGTTGGGACTTCCTTGGTTGGCTAAACATAACCCAGTGATTGATTGGCAATCCAGAAAGATAAGCCATGGGGTGAATTTTGCAAGAATAACTGCATGAGCACGGTCATCGGTGCGGTTGTGCCTAGGACTTTGCCTCCTTTTCTGGAGGACTTTTGGGAGAAGTTCTCAGAGGAGGGGTGTAAAGAGTTACCTCCTCATCGCACATATGACTTCTCAATAAAGTTGCTTCCTGATGCCTTATCTCGTACTTTCCCAGGGTCGGGAAGACGGATGATCCGGTTCCTATTCCTCAGGAGGAGTTGTAGTGTCAGCTGTATGCTCTGAGCTTGAGGGGAGGTATTGGGGGCTCAGGGGGACGCCCCTGTGGGACTTCCAGGGAGACTGATAGTTCCAGATCGCTTAAGACTGAAGGTTACGGAGAACCCTTACAAACGGATGGCTGATAGGAGGAGAGTTTCTGGTCTAGATCTGAGGGTGAACGATCTGGTGTGGTTGTCTACCAGGAATATAAAACTTAAAGTTCCCTCCTGGAGGTTGGGTCCCAGATTCATCGGGCCATACAGGATCAGTTCCATAATTAATCCTGTGGCATTTCGTCTGGACCTCCCTCCTACATTTAAAATTCATAATGTGTTTCACAAGTCATTACTTAAAAAGTATGTGGCACCAGTCATACCGTCACCTCTACCTCCTCCTTCAGTGGTAGTCAATGATAACGTGGAAGTTCATTGGAGGGGGTATGGTCCTGAGGAGAGGACGTGGGTCCCTGCGTCTGATGATAACGCAGATCGATTGGTTCGGACCTTTCACACAATTTACCCGGACAGACCTGGTCATGAGGGTCCGGAGGCCCCTCGTAGAAGGGGGGGTACTGTCATGGGTGCATCGCCACGAAGATCGTCGCGATTGCACATTCTGACTTCTCACAGCTGAGCTGCTGTTTCTTTGTGTTTGGTAATGAGAGAGTTAATTTTACCTAGCTCTTTGCTAAGACTAGGTCCAGCCTCGCCCGGCTGCTTTGGATTATGTTCTAATTAGTTTCCTTTATATTCCTGCCAGTCTGGGTGTTTGATGCCGGTGAAAGCATTCATATAGTTTAGCAGACTGGATCGGTTCTGAGAATACTTAAGCTAAGAGCTCCTTAGTTGTTTTTACTCTTACAGCTTATAGTTTATCTCTGAGACCTAAGGTGTTCCTACTGTGTGTGAGTGTTGTATGTAAGACTTTATTTACTTTATTTCTTATCTTTCTTGTTTGTCTTTCTGTTCATTAACCATTACCTGGTCATTCCCTTTGGTGGTATTCAGGGTCCTTCTTAGGACTAGAATACAGTTGGCAGGGATTGATAGGAGACAGGGTTTACGCTGGTGGCCTGGACCTCTGTACCTTTAACAGTACCTCCAGGTTGAGGGATTAGTTAGGACCCCAGTTAGGGTCAGCTTAGACCCCGGTCACCCTCTAGCCGGAGACAGCGTATAACGGATTCCGTTCTGACCCACTGGACTTTCTGTCAGGTAAATCTATGTTATCATATAGCTATGCGCATGTTATATAGTATGTTGCCCTTTTGATATAGATTATTGTCATCACATATATATATCTGCTATACAGCGTGACACTGGTGTCATGCTTCACAGCAGCATTTAAGTAGTTAAATGGGTATGATCACAGCTATCTAACTACAATCACATCTGTTATTCTCTGGTGCCAGCAAGGTAATATAGTCGGCCCTCGTGCTGTACGGAGTGGGTTAAACTCCTGAGCCCGCTCCAATCATGATAGCGCCTGGCGGCCATACATACCGCAAGTTAAACACAGAGACAGATAAGTGATAACTTGCTGATCAGTGAGGGTCCTACTGCTGAGTCCCGCACCAATCGGCAGAACAGGGAATTTGTATCCCCGACATAGCACGTTTATCCTGGCTATGGAATGGAGCCTCCAAATGACACTGCCTTTATTCTCCATGGGGTTGAAGGAAAAAGCCAAGTACTCGGTAGCCCCATAAGAAATGCTTGGAGCAGCGCTTGAGCATGTGCACTGTCATGCTATTCTAGCACGGAAAGAAGTTCCACCTTCTGTTGATCAGTGCAGATCACAGCAGTCAGACCCCCATCAATTAATACGTTAATATCTGTCCCATGAATAGGTAATAATAAACCCTTTATAGCTGCTGGGCCAGCGCCAATGCAAAATCTGTAGAAGAGTCCTCACCTAACAAGTGTCATTCATAAAACTAGAGCCGTGTGTTGCCCCCCCCAAGACACCAGGGCCTAAACATGACTGTTACCTTTGCACTCCATATAGCTACTCCTCTGCATAATCAACTGAGTGCAAACATGGTGCTGGATTCTTAATTTATTGTGAATAGTGGAAATGTGTCTAATATCTACATACTGTACACCTTGTCAGTGACAGTCTTATCTGTACACACAGTACATGTCAAGTCATAGCTAATCTTTCCTTCACCAATTGCCCTAGCCCTGAATGTAGATCGCGCCCAACCAAGACAATATGGCTAGTTTGCCTCTCACCCTTGGCGCCCTCCACCCAAGACACATGCTCCTTCAACCCTTCATACTGAATCACATCTGGGCATTTACAAGGAAACAGTGGTGTAGATTTAGAAACATGTTTATGTCTTTTTCTTTAGTGTAAAACATTGAAAAAAGTAGGGTTTGGACCGAACTCCGTATTTCAGAAGTTAATGTGCTAATTCTTTTATAATCTGCAACTATATTTGAAAAAGTTGGCTCAAATTGTGCACAGGGTATGACTCATTTACTGGACCTGATGTTGTTTTTTGCCTGCAACACATTCATCAGCGGGACATGGTTGAGATGGAGTATTTAGCAATATGAATATGGAGAGGCTATCTGTTTCAGCCACAGGTCATGCAATATAAACGAGCCCTTACAATGTGACCATAGCATCTAAGTTTCTAAACAAGCTGAGGGGCTCCCTTCATCAAGCCCACTGTACGCAATGCAAGTTAATTGCTAGAGTCAACAGATCAATATGTCAGTCAGTGGTCTAAGAAAGGCGACTCCATTGCTGCCATGCTGTGTGTAGTTGCCAGTCAGGTCATACCTTAGGGATTACGGAATTGTGCTTTTCATTTTTTTCTAATGGATGTGCCATTTCTGGGGCAGCAGATGGCTGGTTGTTATGTTTTGGTAGCTGAGGAGGCAGGAGCAAAAAACCGCATAGGCAGCCTGACACCAGAGAGGTTGGAAACTAATAGGTTGCAGACCCCTAAACTAACCGCACAACTAGAAGCAGCCGTGGAGCATACCTACAGTGGTCCTAGATGCCTCGGCACAGCCGGAGAGATAGCTATCCCTGAAGATGGAAAAAGGAAAGCTGACTGCCCCGGAGTAGACCCCAAGAGAGTAGGAAGCCCCCAAACATATAATGGCGGTTAGACAAGATGAAAACACGAACACAGACAGAAAATAGATTGAGCAAACGCTGGGGCCCAAAACTGTCTAGATAGGATACTACAGGAGAGAATACTGTCTGCAACCCAGAAAAACCCTAGGAAAAACTCCAACACTTCTGAATCCAAAAACACTGAGACCACAGGGTCTCGACCACCTATATCAGATCTCTCGTGTGGACACGTAGCTACCCAGCAGCAAGATATCACAAGAACTGAGCAAATGAACAAATACAAAAAACGAACGGAGACCAGCCAAAGCCCCCCAAAGGGGACCCGGCTGAATACAAAAAGCAATGCAGCAAAAATCAAGGAATTTAAACCACAGTAAAAAAAAAAAACTGAAAGAGACTTATCTGAAAGCAAGCAGGAGACAGCAGGAAAGCAAGCTGAATTCCAACCTAAACCAGGAAGCACAATTGATTACCGGCAAGGATCATGGGAATCCAGCTCACTTATATCAGGCCAGTCATTACCACCTGACCACCACTCGTTATTTGCAGGTGTGGGGCTCTTGGTATTCAACATTGGTTCAATACCCTCAGCAACCACCAGAGGAAGCCTCAGCTTCGAAGTCGTCTCCAAAATGTTCACAACAGCTGGTGTTATTAGTCTGAGCTGAGAAGGGGCCAACAGTCTGTGGTGCAACGTGATGGTGGATGGAGCGAGACATGCTGTCCCAGATGTGCTCATTCGGATTCAGATCTGGGGATTGGTCAGGTTAAAAAATTTGATTTCCATTGATGATTTTTGTGTGATTATGTTGACAGCACATTCAACTTTGTACACAACAAAGTATTCAATGAGAATATTTTATTCATTTAGATCTAGGATGTGTTATTTGAGTGTTCTCTTTATTTTTTTGAGCAGTGTATTTATTATCTATTTTGTGTGGGATAAGTGTCTGATTTAGGCTATGGTCACACTATCAGTATTTGGTCAGTATTTCACATCAGTATTTGTTTTCCAAAAACTTTTATTAGAGTTTTATATAACAATGGGAAGGGAAAGAAGGGAAGGGGCAGGGAGGGGAAAGACAGAAAGGGAAAAAGGGACCATGTGGTCCTTGAAACCCATAGGATAGAAAGCAACAAGTTAACTTTTACAAACATCTCAATAACTCAATATCAACAACGGCATTGAATACAAATAGATTAAAAAAAAAAAAAAAAAAAAACAGTAAGGTAATGCTGTATAATACCTTTGGTAAGCATTAAGGGAATAGAGTAATCCATCTGGACCATTTTCTGTTCACATCAGTATTTGTAAGCCAAAACCAGGAATGGGTGAAACATACAGAAGTGGTGACGTGTTTCTATTATATGTTTCCTCCAATTGTTCCACTACCGGTTTTAGCTTACAAATACTGATGGGATATACTGACCAAATACTGAACGTGTGACAGTTGCCTTAAGGGCATAAAATATAAAAATTAGAAAATTGCTAAATTTTCAAATTTTTGTAAAATTTTCGATATTTTCATAAATAAATCATATCCTATCAACCAAAATGTAACAATAACATGAAGTATAATGTGTCCAAAAAAAACAGTCTCACAATCACTGGGACATGTTGAAGCGTTCCAGAGTTATTACCTCATTATTATTATTATTATAATTATTTATTATTATAGCGCCATCTATTCCATGGTGCTTTACATGTGAGGAGGGGTGTACATAAAAAAACAACAAGTACAATAATCTTAAACAATACAGATCACGACTGGTACAGGAGGAGAGAGGACCCTGCCCGCGAGGGCTCACAATCTACAAGGGATGGTGAAGATACAGTAGGTGAGGGTAGAGCTGGTCCTGCAGTAGTTTGGTGGATCGGTGGTTACTGCAGGTTGTAGGCTTGTTGGAAGAGGTAGGTCTTCAGGTTCCTTTTTAAGGTTTACACAGTAGGCGAGAGTCTGATATGTTGGGATAGAGAGTTCTAGAGTAGGGGGGATGCGCGGGAGAAATCTTGTATGCGATTGTGGGAAGAAGAGATAAGAGGGGAGTAGAGAAGGAGATCTTGTGAGGATCAGAGGTTACGTGCTGGTAAATACCAGAAGGCAAGATCACAGATGCCTCATAAAGTGATGCATGTGAAATTTCAAAAATGAGGCTCTGTCATTAACGTACAAAGTGGCTTGGTCCTTAAGGGGTTAAATATGATATTTTATATATCATATTATTTTTTGTCTTTCAATTGCTTTAAACATTTATGTTCCCCTATGATGGTCTCCTACATAATCTGAAATTTTGGCGACTAATTGTACAGGTCACACTGTGTAGGGACAAGTGTCTTTGATAAGGGGAATACAAAATTGTCAATTGGATATGTCCAGCAGTAACAACAGAAGAACTGCACAGAGCAGAGTTCTTAGAAAAGATTGTCCAGATTTGTTATTTCTTAGGAAATGTATTTACTACTTTTGTGACATCTTAGAAGAGCTGACAGATGATCTTTAAAGGCATACTTCCCAGCTTTTGAATAGCAGAAATAGGGACAAATTATGCGGTGTGCATGGAGCGCTCCGGCAAATTTTCGCCACATCCCTGGCCACACCCCAATCCACACCCATTTACCATTTTTTTCTCTCCTGGCAGGAGGAGATGTCAGAGGGGCAGTGGCAGTAAGGGACATTCAGCAGATGTCTGAGGATGCAGGGCGTAGACCCAAATCCAGGACTGTCCGCTGTATCCTGGGGACTCTGTTCTTCTGGCGTCCACAGAGCAACTTTTGATTAGCCAGGACTGGTGCAACGTCATCTGTGCGGTCTGCTCATCTCTAGTTGGGACCTGTGAATTTATTTTTGTTCCTTCATTCACAGTCAGATTCGCCAGAACTTTCTCATCTTTATGTAGCTTCAGTACACGACAGATGGCTTTTTTTGTGACTGTAAGGCCATGTTCACACATTGCAGAAATACTGTATTTTTTGTTTTCTGCAGTATTCGCACCAAACTACACAATAACAATCTTCTCTGCCTTTGATGCGTTTTTGGTGCAGATGTGAAGCCGCGTTTAATGTGCTTTTTATAGTACAGAAAAGTTTTGATTTTGCACTTCAGTTTTTTACATGCGTTTTTTTAGGCTCCACATAGAAGACAAGAGAGAAAAAACACCAAAACCACACAGTTCAACAACGTCTTTTGACGTGCACAGCGAGCGCCGTTCTCATGAAATCACATCCGCTTTACTTGGAGTTAAACACAGCAGAATTTCTGTGCAAAAAAGCAGCAGAAAATATATAACATTTATGCTAC
The DNA here is from genome assembly GCA_033576555.1 of Oophaga sylvatica. Lineage (NCBI taxonomy): Eukaryota > Metazoa > Chordata > Amphibia > Anura > Dendrobatidae > Oophaga > Oophaga sylvatica. Next base: position 590,970,242 of record JARQOD010000002.1, on the reverse strand, counting down.
ATGTGAACGAGGACTAAATTGTCAAAGGGAATCTGTCACTCCATTTTTCGACTATGAGATGAGGCCACCACCATCAGGGCTTATCTGCAGCATTCTGTAATGCTGTAGATAAGCCCCCGATGTTACCTGAAAGAGAAGAAAAACGAGTTATATTATACTCACCCAGGGGCGGTACGGCATCCGATTCGGTCCAGAGGGAGTCGTGGTCCGACATCGCGCCTCCCATCTTCTAGCAAAGACGTCCTCTTCTTTGCTTCCCGTCGCGGCTCCTGCGCAGGCGCACTGCGCAGGTCCTGGGAAAACGGAACGAGAATATCCAGGATAGGGGGGAGGACACCCAGTGACAAGACAGTAACAGAAAATCAGAGGTGACACAATATGATAATAAAAATAATTTTATTGAATCAATGAATAAAAAGTGTATGTAAACACTACAAATGGAATAAAAATACAATGAATATTAATTAAATAAAAAGAGGCAAGAACCCATATAATGTGATGAAGCTACAAAAATAGGCAATAAGCACCACAATGTATACCCTTAGGTATATATACAATTTCTATATAGAATAACGTAATTGTAAAACAATATACATATATGGAGAATAATGATATGCTTAATAAAAACCAGGTAATGGCCCAATATATAAAGAATGGCAATGATAATATTGTGCAACACCAAAAATGGTGCCCGTGCTACAAAAGAAAAAATAGAAAAAGTGCTGCAATAAACATGGGTTCACAAGAATTTAAAAAACATTATTAAAAAATCAAAAATAGTGTGCGTGCGGCAAAAGAATAAATAAATAAAATAATATATTCAGAAATAAAAAGTGCTACAATACACAATGAAAAAATCTACATGTGAAAATACAAAATGCCACAATAAGTGTATTGGCACACATCTATAAAGGATTGTCTCCACATGTGGAAGAATCAGCACCGTGCACTAACTGGGAATGAGAGAAAATGATGCCACCAAACAAAGGACAAATACCTGGGAGCTAATATCACGGGTTCAAGCCTCAGAAGAACGCGCCCCGACGCGCGTTTCGGAAATCCTTTTCCTTCGACGAGGGCGCGTTCTTCTGAGGCTTGAACCCGTGATATTAGCTCCCAGGTATTTGTCCTTTGTTTGGTGGCATCATTTTCTCTCATTCCCAGTTAGTGCACGGTGCTGATTCTTCCACATGTGGAGACAATCCTTTATAGATGTGTGCCAATACACTTATTGTGGCATTTTGTATTTTCACATGTAGATTTTTTCATTGTGTATTGTAGCACTTTTTATTTCTGAATATATTATTTTATTTATTTATTCTTTTGCCGCACGCACACTATTTTTGATTTTTTAATAATGTTTTTTAAATTCTTGTGAACCCATGTTTATTGCAGCACTTTTTCTATTTTTTCTTTTGTAGCACGGGCACCATTTTTGGTGTTGCACAATATTATCATTGCCATTCTTTATATATTGGGCCATTACCTGGTTTTTATTAAGCATATCATTATTCTCCATATATGTATATTGTTTTACAATTACGTTATTCTATATAGAAATTGTATATATACCTAAGGGTATACATTGTGGTGCTTATTGCCTATTTTTGTAGCTTCATCACATTATATGGGTTCTTGCCTCTTTTTATTTAATTAATATTCATTGTATTTTTATTCCATTTGTAGTGTTTACATACACTTTTTATTCATTGATTCAATAAAATTATTTTTATTATCATATTGTGTCACCTCTGATTTTCTGTTACTGTCTTGTCACTGGGTGTCCTCCCCCCTATCCTGGATATTCTCGTTCACAATTCCGGATGGTCTGCCATCCACACATTTGGTGGTATTGTCACTATTGATATTTTCAGTTATTAATTTTATTTTTGATTGGGATATTGCATTATTACTGTGACAGTTATATCATCATATTTCTTTTCAGGTGCTGGGAAAAGTCAGAGAGGTCCGGCACCTGCGCAGGAGCCGCGACGGGAAGCAAAGAAGAGGATGTCTTTGCTAGAAGATGGGAGGCGCCGGACAAGACCGCGACTCCCTCCTGACCGAATCGGATGCCGTTCCGCCCCTGGGTGAGTATAATCTAACTCGTTTTTCTTCTCTTTCAGGTAACATCGGGGGCTTATCTACAGCATTAGCAGAATGCTGTAGATAAGCCCCTGATGGCGGTGGCCTCATCTCATAGTCGAAAAATGGGGTGACAGAATCCCTTTAAGCAAACGTGATTCCATGAAATCTCGGCCCTCGGTGCATCTAAAGACGCTGCTGAACTCTGCAGTTCTGGTGCATGTTTTCTCTACAAGCCTCTTCTGAAACAAATGCATAAAAAAAACCACTGCTGCCTTTTTGTAATTGATGCTTGTTATTTAAACTACGTGCTTTTATAGGAACAGAAACAATCTGTTTCTTCACCTCAGTATACAGGGACGATAGAAATACATTGTTATATATACAATGTATCTCCATGGACATGTATGATCTCCATTGTGAGTTCATTGCCTGCAGTAGAGGTCAAGATTACCAAATTCTCCTATCTACACCACAATAAACCGTGGCTCATTGGTAAAGCCGCAGCTTGCTAACATGGAATTGTGATTTTGAGTCCTGGTGAGACTGGAAGCAGGAAGGAGAAGAAGTAGTGAAATTTTAATTTATGCAGAGGGAAGCAGCCCTGCCTCACGAGGAGGAGGAGATATGGAGCACTAAAAACATTAGAGAGAGGTGAGTATCAGAAGCAGGGACAAGAGCCCTGACGTGACGTCTCGGGACAGTCCCCCTGAATCAGGACAGCTGGGAGCTATGTGTAAAGGGGTTGTCTGGGACTTTAATTGTGATGGCCTATCCTTAGTATAGGTCATCAATAGCTGATTGATATCCCGCACCCCCACAATCACTTGTTACTGCTGCTGGTGGCCACTGGGAACAACTGATCGGCGCAGGGGCCAGGTATCAATCAATTATTGATGACCTAGGTATCATCCTTATCCTAAGGATGGTCATATATATGCATTTCTGTTTGTAGAAACCACTGATAGGACCGCCCTCCTGACTGAAAATCCCAGAATGAGGAGAGTATTAATGCTGGAATCACAGGTTATATTGAATCTTTTCTCACAGAACTATATACCAATCTGCTCAGCTCCCCCTGCCCTATAACATGGTGCCTGCACCCACCAAAGTTTTCTCTTATCTGACCTGGGTGGATTCCTGACTCAGAATTTGATGCCTTTTGGATGTCCACCACCCACCTTTCATCGTTCCTCAATGTAAGCACAAGAACAGTTGGGTTGCTCTAGACACATTTGGCAGCTGCTTAGCTCCTCGTTGAACAAAATAATTGGCTGTTGGATATCCAGAGAGCTAGATCATTTTCTCCCCAGACATCATCTGTGGATGATAAGCCGAGAGGCCCCAATACACCTTCATACATCAGTACGCTAGGCCACCTTTTGTCTAATAGGTATGGAGGGTTTTACTTGGAGCAAAAAAAATGTCAAGTATGTCCCAAAGTGCAATGTGAGAGATCGTAAGCTACAAGGCAACGTGACCGTACAAGACCTGACCATTAGCAATGAGCTAAAAACAGATAACGACTGCTCCGCGACAAGGAAACATTTGGAAGGACTGCTCTGTTTTTCATTGGTTTTATTCTTCAAACATGGAAGTCGTTCCAGCTAAAGAGGCCATTTAAAGTTAAAGCAAATAAAACAGATGCAAAATAAATGACTGGAAAATTTGAAAGAGCCAACATCAACAAAGAAAAATGAAGGAGAAGCGTAATGAGCCTCCCCGCTGATAGAGGCTACAGTTTTATGGCGTGTGGTATGATAAACTTCACTGGAGCCAGGCTCTGATCATTTTTCTAGCTGCAGGATCATCTTTCCATGCCATTACATTACATATTACACAGTTCACCATCTCATGTCAACGTCTCATTAATCTCTATATTAATACTGATTGTTGAAATATTGAGGCAAGTGCAGTTTTCACTCCCACGATTACAATTCTATTTTTTGTCTACTATTTTACACACATATATAGAATGAAATTTTGAATTAAGGGATATTCCCATCCTAAACATCGACATAGCTAATCAAAAGAACTAGACAAAATTTCTAATTGGAAGTATTTGCTAATATTGTTATTATTACACCTACATATTTGGATAGGATCTTGGAAATGGGAATACCCCTTTAATACTAAAGTTGTCTAGTGAGTAAAAATGGGTAAAAAGATGGAATAGAAAAAAATTAAATAGAAATTCTTACCTCCCTTTTATTCTGTTATTCCATTCATCCTGTTCAAACACAATCCTGTCCCCTGCCAGTCTCTACTTACTTAATGCTGCAGTCAATCACCAGTGCAGTGGGGGACTTGCTGGAGCTAGTGATTGGCTGCAGCTTTCACAGGTCACAAGTCAGGATATCATGGCAGCATCGTAGCAGGAGCGACAGGGAGATCAGTGAGGTATTTCTTTTATTTGCTTACCCTATTCTGATCCTTTTGTAAAAAAAATACAACCCCTTTAACTTATTGCATCACTAGAAGATCAGCGATTATTGTGAAAAAAAAAAGTTAAAATAAAGGTCGCGCAGAGCAAATGACACCAGCACCAGCCTTGACAAATCAAATCCCGAGCAGGGGACACTGGAAGGTAAGAAAATCGCAGGACTCCCATCCTGCCACCAGGCACCACTGACCTGAACGCTGCACCGGAGTCCAGCAAATCAATCCACTCATCTCTAATATATAATTGTAAATGTAACCTATATATAATGCTACAACTATATATACTGTACCATTAATTAATATATAAATGGAATATAATTTGTATTATATTCTGCAATATAAACATTTACATATAAAATGCAACATACTGTATAATACAAAGTATTTTGCTTTATCGCCTTCGGGTTGAATTTGAGCCATGGCGACTTCATGAATGAACGATCTTGTGCGAGCCTAGCTAGGTCCACCAGGGCCTTATCCACTGTTATCTTGATAGCATCAAGCCATCGGGTTTCTGGTCTTCCTCTTCGCCTTGATCCTTCTATTCTTCCAACCATGATGTCCTTCAGTGATTGCTCTCTTCGTATCATGTGTCCAAAGTAGGCATGTCGTAGCTTGGTGAACCTTTGCTTTGAGTGACATGTCTGGCTTGGTTTGTTCCAAGATTGATTTGTTTGCGCTTCTTGCCATCCATATTATTGATAACATCCTTCTCCAGCTCTATATTTTGAAGGTGTCGAGTCTGCTTCTGTCTTGTTTCTTTGTCGTCCAGGTTTTGCCTTCTTATGTAACCACAGAAAAGACCAAACTATGTACGAGCCGTGTCTTCATCACCAGTGAAATGTTCCTCGATTTGTCTAAATGGACAACTTGTCTTGGACATTCTTGACAACTTGGACATTCTTGTCCAGAATACAAAGTATATTTAATTTATATATTAATGAGTTGTTACTTTGTTTTAGATAATTAATGGTTCAGCTCTCAGCATCTTATTCTAAAACATCCACTGAACATCTGCAAGGTCAGAAACTGATTAAGCCTTCAGCCCGTAAATCTCAGACACCACAGGAGACATAAACAGCGGTGAAGGCCACAAAACATCGGGTGTTATATGACAAACTGGCTCATTTTAGGATACAATGGAAGCTGCTATCTGTAGAGATTCTTTGCCACATGTATTTTTTACTAATTAAGGAAGAGAATTCTAAAATTAACATACTATTTATGAGTTTGGAAGTAATTAAATGTGGCAGTAAAATACTTTGTAATGCAGAATCTGGGGGAATTTATCGAGACTTCGCTTTCATGAACTCTGGGGAGTAGTTAGGTGTGCGTAATATATTAAGAATTATAATAAGAAATTAGATAAAAAGGTTTGCACAACATTGGTCAAAAGTTTAAAAAACAAATTCACAAAACAGAGCACAAACTTTTGAGATAAAGGTAAATTTATGAATAGGTAAATGTGAAGTTTTCAGATGATCTACAAGGAGATGATGCTCCTAATTCTGCTTGTTTATGTTTACTATCTAACCTCTGTCACTTTAGTCCTTCATACTTGGGCCCAGTTTACATTGTGATTCTTGGACCAGTCATGTCCGCAAATTGTAAACTTGGTTGGGTCTGTGCACAACTTCTTGCATGTTTTTGCATTGTATACAACTGCAGAACCTCTTTGCATTAAAACAAGTCTTAAAAAATGGGCAAGACTAGTTCCTGCTGCAATTTCTTCTACATGAACAATTCCCAGACCGAAGCAAGGTTTGCGTTAATATAGCCTTAATGTATTTTCTCATTATTTATCCTTACACCATAACCACTTTTGTAATTTGCTTCATTACACAATACCTTACACTTTTCCTTTTCTAGCTAATCCCTACATGTGTTTTTATTTTTACTGTACTTCCGTTGATGTTTTTTTCGAGAGGAGTCTCAAATGTGACCTCACAGGAGGCCAGAGCTGCACAGATTCCCCAAGGCGTCCACTTGCCCCTCCTGGAACAGGACGTCACATGGGGCAGCGCTGCAGTTACTCACTAGTTTCTTGCATCACCGCCCCCCCGAAGATGTCCTGGATCCTGGGTGATGGACGCTGTGGGAGATGTGAGTGCAGCGCTGGCAACCTGCTTCTATCTCTGTTCCCTGACTGTATCTATTTTCACAAAAGCTACAGCAGTGGAGATAGATGCCTTGAGCGACAGCAGTGCTGTCGCCTGACGTTTCACTTGAGGACTCTGCTAGAAGCTGTGGGGCAGCACTGGTGTCACTCACTGCTTCTATCTCTGCCCCCTGACAATGTCTTTTTTCGCAGAAGCTAAGAAGATAGAAGCAGAGTACCGGTGGTGCACTTACATCACCCACAGCATCCAACGCCAGGGATCCAGGAAATCTTCAAAGGGGGCAGCGATGCAAGAAACTGCAGCGTTGCCTCCGATGATGTGCTGTTCCAGGAGGGGCAATGGATGCTGCTGGGAGTGAGTGCAGCTCCAGCCTCCTATGACTCCACTCAAGCGAAACGTCACAGGAAGTACAGTAAAAATAACAGGGATTAGATAGATAGGGAGAAGTGTATTGTGTAATAAAGCAAATTACAATAGTAGTTAGGGTGTAAAGATAGATAGTTTAAAAATACATGTTAGGTTCCGGATAACCCCTTTAAATTACCTAATACAATCATGTAATTGGTACAAAGCACTAGAATATTCCGCATTAACATCACATTGACTTTAGTAGCTCATGCAGAATATAAAACTTCTATTTATAACAGATTACGTCCCTAAAATCTGCGGTTAGAATCGTTCCCATGGCCGGATATGTCAAATACACTGCGGTTCTCACGTCATTGACGGACAATTAGTGGTTCCCATCCTAGACATGATCGGAGTGGTGGGATAAGTGCACATGTTGGAAGATGCCATTTTTATGTATCAGCCATCATCGAACGCCACTTATCAGTCTACACACATGTTTCAGGTCAGATCATTAACATTTCCTTGTCATGTAACTTTTTACCAAACATAATGTAGACTAAATAATCTGCACGAAAGGATGTGACCTCAGATGTCTCCATACATTCCCAGCACACATTATATTGGTATTATGTCACACGTGAAGCATTGGTCTATACAATTACACATTCTCGACATGCTGTGGCCCATATCCATCATTTGCATTTTTTCTTTTCTGTCTTTGTAGTATTTACTGCTATTTTGTACTCCAAGGGTCTTCATATTGGAGCATAGAACAGGAATACATTGGTGTCAAATTTTGCAATTTTTTTGAAAAGTCTTGATTAATGAATTAACCAAAACACTTAGAAACCCTCAATTTAAAAAGGTGCAAATTAAAATAAGAATTAGGCGCAAATGAAAATCAGGCAAAAAACTCCAAAAACTAGACAGAAAACAGGCACAACCCGACTTGATTCATGCTGCCTAAACCACGTACAACATGATTCAGGGCCTGGCTGCATGATTGCATCCAGGTATATTTTTGTCTGAAACACTCCTGTTTTTCAGTAAAAATATGGTTAAGATACTCTTAACTGCAGTGGAGCGGGGAGAAGCTGGCCACGGCGGCACCAGACTAGTCTTGTCTCTGACTACTGTCCCACCAGCTTCTCCCCGTTCTGCTGCAGTTGATTGACAGGTCTCTCGCTATTGGAAAGACCTGTTTCCTAGTGATGAGCGAACGTGCTCGGATAAGGTGTTATCATGCTCGTGTGCTAACAGTGTCTTCGGCGTGCTCGAATAATATGTTCGAGTCCCCACGGCTGCATGTCTTGCGGCTGTTCGACAGCCGCAACACATGCAGGCATTACCTGTTTGTTAGGAAATCCCTACATCTGTCGAACAGCCGCGAGACATGCAACCGCGGGGACGCAAACATATTTTTCAAGTACGCCATAGACACTCAGTTAGCACCAGAGTATGCACGGGTAACACCTTATCCGAGCACGTTCGCTCATCACTTTTAGCAGTGTTGAGAAACTATACTTTCTCTGAAACGCCAGAGAGTTTCAGAGAAAATCGTATTTGTGCTGTCCGTGATTTAGGCAGCATGAATCAAGTGACCAGTTCCGTTGAAGAAAGAAGCAACCTTTTATTACTTCCAGATTCAATAGCCTGTTCTATTCTAATGGTCATGGAAGAGTAAGACTCCATGGGAGAAAACAACAGATTGGTAACTTTGGATTTATGTTACAACCATTTAACAGCTGCACATTCCAGAAAAAGTGCATACAGACTAACATGGATGTCTCAAAAATGTGAAACATGCATCGTTTTTGCAGATCCATTTGTATAGCATTTTTGTCGTTTCTGTATACTCTTTTTGTGTGTGCACTCAGGCAGGAGCTGTCCACTTCTGCCTCCCAGGGCTGCACACTTTTGACCAATGTTTTAGGCAAATCAGTGGGGGTCTCAGGACCCAGATCCCATCTAATCTAAAAGTAATTTAAGAGACAAGAAAATTTTCAATCTGGGCCATAATGTCTTGTTTTGTGAGTGTGCGGGGTGCCCCGCGGTACCGTCCGATGTGTGAAGCTGTGCCTTTAGGATATCCTCTTAAATTAATCCAAAGGTTATTTTTTTACTTAAACAGCTCTCAGATTAAATATTTCAAGATGGGTTTTGAGACCCTCTATGCATTTCCATTTGAAAGAGAATTATTGAAAATAGTTACAAAATGAAAAGCAATTTCGTAACTTTTCGCTATGCAATACCTATTTACACCTGGGGGGCAAGCCCTTAAATTATGATGCTATCAGTATTGGACGATATACCGTATGAGTTACCTTTCAGTATTTCAATATCATAGAATGCTGCAGCAAATCTGGTTGAGCGGTGGGGCCCAGATCTGGTGTCAGAGCTGACATAAGACTTGAGCTTTGACCGACATCTCCATAACTTCAGCTCTCTAGGATGGGTGATACGTAGAAGCTCTTCAAGGTTTGCAGCAGATCTGATCCTTTGTTCTAACTCACTCTGCGTCACTCCCTATAAAGGAAAAACAGTAGCAGTGGTCAATTCTATGTTCTGAAAGTTGTAGCGGTCCATACATATTATTCAGAAAGGTCCAATGCTGGCATTTATTTATTTTTTTTACTCACTTATATCACATTACTAATTCCACAGCACTTCAGAGACTTCATCATCACTGTCCCCATTGGGGCTCACAATCTAATTTCCCTATCAGTATGTCTTTGGAGTGTGGGAGGTAACTGGGAAGAAACCCACAAAAACATGGGAAGAAGGTACAAACTCCTTGCAGATGTTGTCCTTGGTGGGATTTTGTCCAGGACCCCATTGCTGCAAGGCTGCAGTGCTAACCACTGAGCCACCATGCTGCCCTACTGTCATACTGAATAACAACATTCCTATAACACAGAAATGTATGTTATTTAACAGCAAATTCTTTCCATATACCCCTTTTTTAAGCAGATTTCCAGGAACACATTCCAAAATAAACAGGGCATCTGGTCCACTTTAAAATTCTATGGCGTCTGATGCTCTCCTAGTAATAATGTGCGTTATTATACTGTTATACAGTCTTACACAATAGTCTGCCAGAAATAGTCTCCAAGAGAAGGCAAGACAGTCGACACATGTATGTAATATGCTGCACAGCCATTGTATTGTCTACCAGTGAAAAGAGGGAAAATGAACATGTATTAAAGTGGTTGTCTGACAAAGACAAAATTAGAGCATATGGAGATCACAGCCATTGTTATCTGCGTCAATACATGGACGATTAAAGGAGCAAACAGAGAAGTCATGCAATATACTCTAGAAAAGGGGTGCACAACCTGCGACCCAGGAATGACATTTGTCCCGCAATGCCATTCTGAGTGGCCCCCAATCATATGGACAGAAAAATGCTTGTCTCATAGGTTAATTCTATGTGAGTAGCAACACAAAGAGGAGTAGTGGCGGCTGCTGAAGAGCAGGTACCGGCAAGAACTAATGGATCCCTGTGTAACCAGCTCTGGAGGTCTTATACATCAGGGGAGTGGGGTCTCTTAACACATTTGGCACTCCAGAAAGTAGTATGTGAATTAGACAGGTGGTTATAGCTTCAGGGCCGATATTAGAGGCAGGTAGACTAGGCTGCTGCCTAGGGCCCACGCACCCCCAGTGGCCCCCAGTCAGTGGCGTGTCGCTATGGGGCCTGTGAGTCAGGGGCCCCGCTTTCCCCCCGGTGCTCCACATTCAACTTTATCGGCATCATAGACGTTGATACAGTTGAAAGCAATGATGGAAGAGAAAGCGTCAGATTACTCTCCTTCCCCCATCATTCACCTCTGCCTCTGACACTGCTGGTGCGCGATGATGTTGTGACGCTAGTCACTTCTCACAGTCAAACCGTGAGTCAGAGTGGTCAAGAAGTACAAGGTCAGAAGCCAGGAGGGTACGTTCCAAGGTCAGAGTACCGGAAGGATAACAGATCGGAGCAGAAGGGTTAAACAGTCGGATGGTAAGAGCAAAGTCCAAGGTCAGGCAACAGATCAAGCATACAGAACTCAAGGCACAGGGAGCCCAAACCTCACTTGTTGAATGTACATCTGCCTGAGGTCTGGGAGAAGCTGCTCAGTTAAGTAGGCATGGCAATCACCCAGTATAGTGAACACTTGGAGACAGCTGACGCCTCCCAGTCACAGATTGGCTAGTCAATATGTCAATCAACACACTGACAGCTCAGCACGTCCCTGAACCAGATTGGATGGCCATGCTGTCAATCAAAGTACTGACAGCTTCAGCACAACCCTGTACCGGATCGGATGGCCGAGCTGTCAGTAACTGCATCTCAGAAACCTTGACGGGTGGAACCGTAACAGAGGTCACTTTATCACTCACGCGCTGTGTGCCGGGCGGTGCAGCTGCTGAGACCGGAGCAGATCCTGGAGTGGCATGGAGAGCAAAGAGGAGAGGTGAGTATTGCGTTTTGTTTTTTTTTAGCTATATCAATGAGTGAATACTGGTGGCCATAATACTGAAGGACAATGGGGCTGAATTATATTCTATGGGGGGCTGTATTGTATTTTATGAGGGACTGCATCATACTCTATGAGGGAGCTACATTATATTCTATGGGGGGCTGCATTATACTATATGAGGAGCTATATTATATTCTATGGGGGGCTGCATTATACCCTATGAGAGGGCTACATTATATTCTATGAGAGGGCTGCATTATACTCAGTGAGGTGGCTACATTCTATTTTATGGGGGCTGTATTATACTATATGAGGGGTGCTACATCATATTCTATGGAGGGCTGCATTGTACTCTATGAGGGGGCTACATTATATTCTATGGGGTGACTGCATTACATTCTATGGGGTGACTGTATTATACTCTATGGGGTGGCTGCATTATGCTCTATGGGGTGGCTGCACTATGCTCTAAGGGGGGCTAGTATCGGACTATGGGGAATGCATTATACTATATGAAGAACTATGGGGTGCATTATACTATGGGAAGTGTATTGTACTATATGGAGGACTATGTGGGTGTATTATACTATGTGGAGGTCTATGAGGAGTATATTATACTATATGGAGTACTATCAGGAGTGTATTATACTATATGGAGGAATATGAGGAGTGTATTATGCTATATGGAGCCCTATGGGGCACTTTATATTATATGGAGGACTATGGGGCACATTATATTATATGGAGAACTATGGACTGTGCTGTATACAATATGGAGGACTGTTGTGCATATTATAATATATGGAAGACTGTGGGGTGCATTATACTATGTGGAGGACTATAGGGTTTATTATACTAAGCAAGCAAAATGCTTCCTATTCATTGAGTGATTGGATTGTTTATGCTGGAACAAAAGTCATTGTTCTCAGCAGCACATCGCCTGGTGAAAACTGCAGATATGCTAATGATAACATGATACAGTATGAGGACAGATTGATCTATTAGTGATTGGTCTGTCCCCATCATTCTTCCTCAGCCAGTGGAAAAAGGCCGGGAAACAAGCGTCAAACAACTTCAACGTTGTTGATCACGCTCGTTTAGTGGCATGTAAATACAAGCAAAGTGTTTGTGTGTAATGGTCCAATATGTTAGCATTTGGGGCCCCATTTTAAAATTTTGCCCAGGGCCCCACTTTGCCTTAGCTGTGCTCACTCCACTGTAGTTTATTGAAAATCTGAGTCAATAAGCAAGAAACCCTTGATCTGTTGTAGTGAGCCATGTGCATACATCACCTCTTCCTTTTTAGGACCTATTCACACAGTTTTTACAAGGATCTAGAAGCGGGTTTTACTGCAATTCCACATAAAAAATATTCAAACACGCATTGATTAAGCTTCCTATTAGTTTTACTGTGAAATGTTAAAAATGATGCTAAAAAAACAGAACTGTATGCACTAAAGGTGCCAGAACCACTTTGGACACTATAAGTTAGGAGATGTAATACATTGTATGTGCATACCCTGAGAACACATAAATGTGCAATGTAATTTGCACTTTGCTGCCATCTACTGGTCAATGCATGTGTATGAAAGTTAGGTGATTAATCTCCTCACAAAAAGCTGCCATAGAAATGTGCTCCGGCCACCCTTGCTTGTTTTATAAGGAGAATACACCTTCTTTTATACGCACAACATGAAGTGGAACGTCTACTGTGAATTACCGCTACTTGTATTGAAGTTATTTTCCTTCAGTAAAATGGACATTTAAAAGTTCACCCATGCGTCTGGCTGCTTGAAGTTGCATGACCATCATGGGTGCTCCAACATCTGCACCCAGACACCACCTCTGCAGGAGTGCCCCGGGGTGTCCTACACCATCTCTGTAAGTGCCACCACCTGCTATTGACAATTGTGGACACGAGGGAAGTGTTTAGGGGTCCAGCGACCCACTTCAGCTACTGTGACATTAAAATCCGGTCCCAGTTGGCCCCTCTGCAACAACTGGCGCCTCCCCTTGGCTCACCGCATGATATAATGTTGTTGATTCGATATTTTAATTGGTCTGTGGGCATTAACCCCTGCTTCTGGTTTTTGGTTACCATTCTCAATTTCTGACTAGTTGAAGTTTAAATCTGTGATCTCACATTATTGAGATAAAGGGCTGAATGTGGTAATAAAAAACTATACAGAAGTATCACTGCAAAACCAGCCTAAGAACATAACTTGTCACTAACGGTCTCAATTCTCTGTGGAAATTTGAATATTTAAAATGGAAAATACCAACCCAAAGTCTAGACAAATTCAGCTGGGAAGTGAATCACAAGCTACACTGCAACCACGTAATTCCAAGTGAAATACTATTTCATGGATTGACCTTTCTCCTAGAAGCACTGAAAGGAATTAGCATGTGTTTACCACCGTATTTTAATAGCCGGGCATGCAGAGATGGATTGAAATGTATTAAAGGGGTGGTCCGAAATACAAATTAATTTTCATTCTAAATCCCTTTCTTTTTAATGCAATAATCTAAACAATTTTTTAATATACTTTAATTAAAAATTCCACATTCTTCCCTCACTGTAATATCTAACTGCCATTGTTTTTTTTTTATCATACTTCATTTTTGATGACACTTCATTTGAGAATCCCCAGTGCATTCTGTGATACCCAAAGGAAGTGTCATCAGGGGACAAAGGCTGCAGTCACTGCCACAGCCTCTGCTCCATCCCTGAAACGAAGAATCATCAGTCACATTCATTTCAGGGCCTGGGCTCGTCCCTTCTCTGTCATTGCGTGATGTGCACAAAGACAGTGCTCTCTCTTGCCAGCTCAGATCAGAAGTAACGAGCCAGCAAAAGAGTGAACTGTCAGTGTGTAAGACGAATACCTGATGTGCAGAAGCCAGCACTGTACCCCGCACATGACGTCACTTGTGGGGCGCAGTGCTGGTCTCTGCTTGCCAGGTATTCTTACAAGGTGCACTGACAGTGCGCTCTGTTTTTGGCTCATTACTATTCATCTGAGCCGGTGAGAGAACGCACTGCCATTGTGCACATCGCAGCTCCTGAAACGAAGTTCACTGATGACACTTCGTTTGAGTATCCCAGCATGCACTGGGCTACTCAAACGAAGAGTGATCAAAAAAGAAAGTGGGAAAAAAAGAATAGCAGTTACATAGTGCAGTTAGGGAAGGATAGGGAATTTTTAATTAAAGGATATTACAAAAAAGTTTAGATTATAGCATTAAATAGGTAGACAAGCTGAAAATTAATTTGAATTTTGGACCACCCCTTTAACATTGTATTTGAAAGCAATGTGGTACAGATCAAAAATATGATTGTGTGCACAAGGACCTAAGCAACTGATCCTTTACATTGTGTTTTCATGGATGACAAAGAAGAGGAGGAAGCTAATGTGAAATGATACAATGGAAATAAATAGTAGTCTGTATAAAGAATGTAAATTTGAGCAAACATTTAGATGTTTTTCATTTCCAGATGTTAAAAAAGCAGAGCCGCAATGGAAGCCACATGTCTAACCACACTATTGATTAATCTCCACAGCATAGGTATTATTCAAGATTAAATCAAGTATTACTATGACAAATGTTATCAAACTCTCTGGCAGGGACACAAAGTCCACTGCAGTTCCCATTCTATCTACTATACAAACTGCATAAGTGGGGAGAAAAAAAAAGCAAAAATGTGTGCAGCTATAAGGGGTGACCTTTCATACTGATCAGCTCCAGAAGTCACACCACTACTGTACATTATTAATATGATCTACCGGTCTTTCTCCAACCAAAAATAGTCACTACAGGATCTCTATAGAATATAGTCTGGTCGGATAGGAAAAAATATGAACTTTTTGATGTCATAATACACATCATGTTTGGAGGCCAAAAGGCACTGCATATCACCCAAAAAGCACCATATCAGCAGTGAAGTTAGGAGGTTGGAACATCATGGTGTGGTGGGGCTGTTTTTCAGCATACGGCACTGGCAAACCTGCTGTAGTTGAAGGAAGGATGAATGGATAAATGTACAGAGACATTCTTGATAAAAATCTGCTGCCATCTACCAGGATGATGAAGATGAAATGAGGGTGGACATTTCAGCAAGATCCCAAACACACAGCCAAGGAAACTCTGAATTTGTGTCGGAGAAAGAAAATTAAAGCAGCTAGAATGACCCAGCCAATCACCTGACCTGAATCCAATAGAAAATTTATGGAAGGAACTAAAGCTCAGAGTTCATGGAAACTTTCGGATTTGAAGAGTGTTTGTGTGGAAGATTGTGCCAAAAAAACACACATGAGCAATGCAAGCGACTAGTTTCTCCATACATGAGGCATCTTGATGCTGTCATCACCAACAAAGGTTTTTGAATGAAGTAATACATTTCAGTAAGTGTGTTCAATACTTTTTCCTGAGTCATTTCTCATTATTACACATCACTTTATTGATGGACATCTATGGTTTGATTTCTTTACCTGTGTGATTTGGATGGTTGTTACTGACATCTGGTGAGAATTTCATGTCAATAGCACCTTTAGAAATATATTTACTTAGAAAATTGGTGACGTGTCCAATACTTATTTCACTTGCTGTATATACAAGGACTGATTTGAATCGAAGATTAAAGGGTTTTCCACTACTTTAAATTATTCTTAAAGGTTTTTTTTTGGAGTTGGGCAACAATTCTGCAATCTCACAATGAGATTGCAGATTGGTGAATCCTAACTGTGCATTAGGTACACTGTCAGGATTCCCCTAAATTGCCAGATCCAGCAGGACGTCCGATGCCGGCTAGAGTCTCATCTGCTTCAGTCAATGTTCAATTTAGAGAAGTGGATGAGAATCTAGTTGGTATTTGATCGCCAGAATGTAGATCATATGCTGGTGGCCATGTGTCTACCTGCTTGATCTGGAAATTGAGGGGAATCCTTAGGCCTCTTTCACACATCCGATGTGCGCCTAACGGCGCCCCCGGCATTTTGCCACAGCGCCGCATCACAAAACCGGATGCGCCGCATGCGCCGCCTGCGTTTTTTTGCCGGATGGTTTTTGATGCCCGGAGACAACAGAAACCATCCGGCAAAAACAAAAAACGTTAGGCCTCTTTCACACATCCGGTGTGCGCCTGAAGGCCGCCCCCGGAATTTTGCCGCAGCGCCGCATCACAAAACCGGATGCGCCGCATGCGCCGCCTGCGTTTTTTTGCCGGATGGTTTTTGATGCCTGGAGACAACAGAAACCATCCGGCAAAAACAAAAAACGTTACATGCTGCGTTTTGTCCGGCCGCCGGAATGTACAATTCCGCCGCATCCGGACAAAACCGCATACAATGCACTGACATGCGGCGCCATCCGGCGCTAATGCAAGTCAATGCCAAAAAAAACGCAAGCGGCGCATCAGGTTTTGGATCCCTGCGGAAAACCCGGGGGGCGCCGTTAGGCGCACACCGATGTGTAAAAGGGGCCCTTTACATGCTGGGTTTTTCCGGCCCCCGGGGAAATGTAAAATTCCGCCGCACCGGGCAAAACGCAACAACGCACTGACTGCGGCGCCACCGGCGCAACAAGTCAATGCCAAAAAAAAAACCCCAAGCGGCGCATCGGGGCGCCCCCGGGATGTGTGAAAGGGGCCCTTTACAGTGTGCAAAATGTAAATTTCCCAAATTTCCCAATCTGCATTACAATGTGGAGCTCATTTACTCAAGCCTGGAAAATCCTTTTAAAAGATCCATTATGGGGTTTAAAAAAAAAAAACCTTTTCCCCCTGACCCCTTGGAATACGCTGGGGCTCGCACTCACTATTGTGTCCGCTTCAGTCTTTAGCACAAAAATCAAAGGGTGGGGGCCCCATAGATCTGCAGTCAATCAAAGACCCGATCGATGCAACCTCACAATTTGTACAAAATTTCCCCAAATTGACACCATTTAAAAACGCACCCCTCAAGGGCGCAAAACCATATTCAAGAAGTTTTATTAACCCTTCAGTCTTTATGAAGCTAAAATGATATTTTACTTTTTTTCACAAAAAATATTTTGAACCAAACTTTATATTTTCAAAGGGTATCATGAGAAAAAAGGCCCACAAAATTTATTGGCAATTTTTTCCTGATAAGCCCAAAATCCCGTAGGGGGAAAGTCAGTTCGCATGCAGGGTTCAGAAGGAGGAGCACAGTTTTTTACTTTTTGAACGCAAAATTGGGGGGGAAATTTAAAGGCGGGGCCATGTCGCGTTTTGGGGACCCCTGATTTCCTAAAAGTGGGAAAACCCCCAATTCTAACTCCAACCTTAAAACAACCCCTAATCCAAAAACCCCCCCATAACCACAAAACCCAACCCAACCCCACCCTAACCCAAACCCCAACCTAACCCTACTCTAACCACAACCCTACCTTAAACCCCACTCCAACTTTAAACCCCACTCTAACCCCAAACCCAACCCCAAAAATCTAACCGTAATGGAAAAAAAACAAATTTTTTTTTTTTTAAATTTTTTTTACTAAGGGGGGGATAAAAGGGGGATTTAATTTACTATTTTTTTTATTTTGATCACGGGAAGGGGCATTGGGATCGGGGGCTGAGAAACCCCCCAGATTTTTTCCGAACTGGGGGGGGGCCTA
>JARQOD010000002.1:590874628-590952048 GCA_033576555.1 Oophaga sylvatica | reverse complement strand
TCAAATCAGTAAGCGGCGTAACAAGAAAAAATAATCAAAAAGCAAAAATTAGTTTTTTGGCCTCTGCCAAGGGCCAATCATTGTATCTACCCTAAAATGGGATCAATAAAAACATCAGCTCAAGGCACAAAAAATAAGCCCTCACTCAGCCCAGATCCCAAAAAATGAAAATGGTACGGGTCTCGTAAAATGGCGTCATAAGCAAAATTTGATTTTCTTTTTTTTTTTCACCACTTAAATAAACAAAAACCTATACAAGTTTGGTATCTGTGTACTCGTACTGACCTGGTAAATCATATTGTCATGTCAATTTTAGCATTTAGAGAATATGGTAAATAAAAAAAACAAGAATCAATTGTGGAATTGCACTTTTTTACAATTTCACCGCACTTGGAATTTGTTTCCCATTTTCCAGTGCACTATATGGTAAAATCAATGGTGTCATTCAAAAGTACAACTGGTCCGCAAAAAAACAAGACCTCATACGGCCAGATTGATGGAAAAATAAAAAAAAGTTATGGATCTTAGAAGAGGATGAGGAAAAAACGAAGGCGCAAAAGCGGAAGGTCACAGGTCATGAAGGGGTTAAATAAGGGGCAAATGAAAAAAAATAAAGACATACATGAAAGGCAGAAATGTAATAATGTATAGAGGTCCATAGTTTATAGTAAGGTAAAACACAGAGCAAAATATCAGATAACTTCACAGCTTGTTTTACTGTTCATCCTGTACATGAAATTAAAGATGGGATGAGATAAGAAATTGATCAATGTAATTTATGAATAACCACAGCCATGGTGCCGATATTTAAGATTATTAAACATAATCTCAATAAAATCAATTTGAGAAACAAACAAAAAAATCAAAATACAAAATTTTTTAAATGATTTTTTTTCACACTTAAAAGTTATCTATGGAAACAAATATTGCACATAGATGTCGGTTTGGGAAATATATTTCTTCTCTGCCCCATATCTATGTAATAGTGCTATAATTATAGTTCACCACCTTTGTAACTGATAACCGTTTGAACTTATCTTATTTATTACCGGAACGACAAGGATTAGTTTTAATGATGGTGAAATCTTTGGAAGCTTATGATCAGTTTTCCTTGATGAGTGATGCAATTTTATTCTTTTTTTCCCAAATTGCAACATATCTAAAAACACTATGGAGCAATGTTTTATCTAAAAAATGTCTACTGATGTCTCTTATTGCCAAGTTTTTCTTAATACAAACTTTTAACCTAGATGTGAAAGTTGTTCCGAGTCATAAAGAAATGCTACAACTTCTCACTGATGCATTTATATTAATGAATGCTTGGCATTAAAGGCATAAGATCATCTATCTAACTGGAAGTATAACAAATGGAAAGAAAGGAGACTAAATGGCAAACCAGCAGCTATACAGCCATTAGGTAGCCTGTCGAAAAACTTCAAACTTACCTTTGCAAGCAAAAGCATAATGGAGAAATATTTTAACATTTAGAAGAAATCAGACGAGTATTAAATCATAGTTTTTATAAGCAGAGCTCATGTAATAGTCACTAAATGGAGTGTAAGATTGCAGAAATATTATAATTCAGGCCAGTTCAACAGATCCAACCTATGGCGTCTGTAGGTAAATGCCTTTTTCTTTATATGTAGGTATAAATGTGTAAAGAAATGAAGCCTAAAGATGGCTATACACATGAGATATTTATCTGCAGACATTGGAGAATGGGAGCCGCAGACATCTTAGCAGATCTCACCAAGTGTAGCTTGATCTGCAGATGGTCTGTAGAAGAAATGTGTCACTCATACGATTGGCTTAAGTCTATAATTACATCACATCATATTCAGGTCTCAGGGTCCAAAACATTAAAGGAAATATCAAAACTGTAGAAGTAAGACTTTACTTTTTTTTTTTTAATTGCAAGCAAGAAGTAGAAATGTGTCCTTACCTTAACATCCCCACCATCATTGGCAAATGCGTGAAGGAGGTGCAAAAATCCCACAAGAATGCCCCAAACACAGGTCATATTGATGCGCAGTTAAGCCTTGGGTGACAATGTACAGCTGCAGGAGTCTATCATATTGCACATGGTGTTAAAAAGTCTCATAAAAACATGCTATAAAAGCCACCAGTAATTGTAAGAAATGCTAATTAGTGGCTGATAATGGAGCAGCTGCTGGATGAACCTTGTAGATTTTTGCAATTTCCTTTCTTTGGAAACATTATGTACGGAGATAGAGGACTAAACCGTTTCTAAAAGTTTTTTCAGAAGTTTTCTACTACGACATTATTAGATTCATAAGAGGCTTCATCGCGGTCTTGGTAATTCAGGGCTGAAAGAAGGGAAGGAGCAGTAATCCAACCTCTGTATTGAAACTTTCTTCACAGCGTCCAAGGAAGCATGTGTGTTAAATCTGATACAGGGCTTGGCAGTAAAGGCAGACAAACCTTGGCTCCTTTCCCATTCTGAGACTTTGCATATCACAATAGCCATAGCCTTCAGCATTCTCCTAAATGACATCCTGCTGATGTCTATTATATCAGACCAAGATACCCGAAATAGAGATCCCTGGATGAGACGCGCACAATGACTCAGACTGGCAGTTTCCAATTATTTTTTATCATTATTATTATTATTTTTTACACATCGGTAAAGGGATTCTAAGGATATGATCGTGTAACAACTGAAATATAAAAATATATACATGTACAGTTCTGAAAAACTAATAATTTAGGACCATGGCACAGCAGAGAGAAGCAACGATTCCAGCAAGACTGTCGGTCCAAGTGTCAAGTGGGCCACCAGCAAGCCACCATTTCTTGGCTAAAGTTTTTAGATAGAAGGTAAAGTACCGTAGTTTTCCAGGAATCAGCAATAATCAATTTGTCAACTCTGCCCAGAGGCACTACATCGATGCAAAAACTAGACAAGCTTTCATTTAAAGAATAACCCAGATTTTTTTTCTTTTGCTTATACAGTATATTTTAGCACTGGCTTTTTGAAAGAATAAGGCCTCTTTCACACTTCAGTCGTGCGACGTCAGTCAAAATCCGCCAAAATTTGAAATTGGCGGATCCGCCATTTTCTTTTGGCGGATCCGCAATTTCCCCATAAACTTATATTACTGGCGGATCGTGGCGGATGGTCGTCCGCTGACTCCGCTTTTTGGCGGATCCGCCAAATATTTGGCGTCCGCTGTCTCGATTGGACGGACAATGTAACGTTTTTTGTCTGCGTTGAAATGGCGGATGGTGGCGGATTTTGGCGGATCCGCCAAATCCGCCAAAATTTACAATGTGTGTCAATGAGTGGCGGATCCGCCAATATCCGCCATTTGGCGGATACACACGGCGGATCCGCCTTTTTGGACTGCGCATGCTCCAAGTTGGATACATTTCCAGACAGGCCAAAACCAATATAAACAAGCCAGGTGACTCATTGCCACACATGAAGACAAGCAGCCAGACAAGACCAGACCTGCTCTTGAAGATCCTGCTGAGCTATAAAAACCTGAAGACCAAGCAAGCAAGAGTCCAGAGGCTGGAATCAAGCCACAAGCCACAAGCCCCAAGCCACAAGACCCTTGCCTGAAAGTCTGATAGCCCAGCTGAATCCTGCAAACACTTGGTGTGAGTATAGACTGTATAATGCCTTCATATGTGATTGCTGCCATGTTTGAGTGTGTTCCTACATTTTTTTTTTTAAACACATTTTTTAGTTGCAACACATTTAACTTTTCATGCTGTAGTGTTTTGTGTGTGTGTGTGTGTGTGTGTGTGTTATTTCATGCATTGTATTCATGTTTTTTTTTTGCCAGCATGTATTTTTAACTCCTTTTTTTTAAAAAAACATTACTTTTCTTGATGTAGTGTTATTTTTGTGTGGGTGGGTATTCATGCATGTTTGATAGTGTTTTGTTCATTTAAAAAATTTTTTAAACACAATAGTCATTTTTAATACATTTTACATGCTGTACAATTTTTTTTGAAGTGTGTGTGTGCATGCATGTGTAATAAAGTGTTATTTTGACATTACTGTGATTTAATCTTTTAAATAAAGAGTGTTAAAGCTCATACTTAAAAAAAAAAAAAAAAATAAATCTCCAACAAAAATGTCCGTAGTATTTTTTCATATATTTTTATAATTGTTATAATGCACAGGGGTGTATTGCTTTTTAAATATTACTCAAAACATAAAATGGTATTCAAAAAGGTCATGTGATGCAAAGGTATTGTAGTGTATACATAGGTATACAACTGGGGTTACAAAGGTATAGAAAGTACATGGTGTGCATACATAGACAATGTGGTATATAAAAAGTCAATTGGGTGTATACAAAGGTATAGAAAGTACATGGTGTGCATACATAGACAATGGGTATATAAAAAGTCAATTGGGTGTATACAAAGGTATACAAAGTAAATGGTGTGCATACATAAACAATGTGGTATATAAAAAGTCAATTGGGTGTATACGAAGGTATAGAAAGTACATGGTGTGCATACATAGACAATGGGGTATATAAAAAGTAAATGGAGTATACAAAGGTGTATAAATTCCATGGGGTGCATGCAACATTATCTGGGGGGTATCAGTGTAATCGTTGAGGAGACAGTGCCAGGTTGACAGTCTGCAGTTGAGTGATAAGTATATTGTCAAATGGTTATCTCTTGTATTGTTGCTGGCCTTTTTACAGATTCAGTGTGACAGTCTGCCACAGAAGACAAGGACAGGACAGTCGGCCAGTGTTAAACGGAACCAAGTTGAGTGTGATGTAAGTATATTGTCATTTTAGCGGACATAACAAGTATATAGGCTAAAATCGGCTTTATACTTACAGATTTGTTGGGACAGTTTGACAGTCGGACAGAGGACATTTGGCCACTGGAGAGTCTCACGGAACCAAGTTGAGTGTGATGTAAGTATATTGTCATTTGAGCGTATATAATTATTATATTGGCTAAAATGGCTTTATCCTTACAGATTACTTGTAATACAGTCTGCCACCAACAGTTTGAGGACAGTCTGCCACAGAGGACAGTGAGCCACAGGACAGTCATCCAGACGCAAGTTGAGTGTGATGTAAGTATATTGTCATTTGAGCGTATATAACTATTATATTGGCTAAAATGGCTTTATCCTTACAGATTACTTGTAATACAGTCTGCCACCAACAGTTTGAGGACAGTCTGCCACAGAGGACAGTGAGCCACAGGACAGTCATCCAGACGCAAGTTGAGTGTGATGTAAGCATATTGTCAATTGAGCTGTTTTCTCTTTTGTATTGTTGCTTTAATAGGCTTTATGCTTACAGATTAATTGAAGGACCCAGTCAGGCCCAGTTGTTCGAGTATGTCTTCTTCTGGAAGCCCCCAGCCACAGCGTAGGCGAACAGAGGTAATTATTATTTTTTTGGTCACTGTTGAGAAAATTATTTTCCAAACTATATGTATGTATTATGTCTTCACAGGAAGCTGAAGAAGAGGGGCTTTCAGAAGCAGACGGTCAGGGTGGAGAAATAACTGGAGCGGGTGCGCAGAGTGTAAGTTTTTTATATAGGCAGATCATCACCTAATGTAAACAACCCAAAAAAATAACAGCATACACAATACATACTGTCATTTATAATTTGGATTTTTTTGTTTTTAAATGTTTTCTAGTCTTCAGAATCCAGGTCTCGTAGGAGAGTTCCTCCAAGGACCTCCCATGGTCATCGGTATGAGCGTCGCCGCGGTCAGCAAGTAAGTATTATTTTTTTTTTTGGTGTTTACTTATTTAACGTGATGTAGCTTATTTTTTTTTTTTGGTTTTATACACAGGCTTCACGGCGTGCTCCCGATACAGATGGTGAGGATGGGGGAGGGATCGACGTAGACATCCTCATCGAAGAGGTCCAACATCGGAGGCGCTGTGGAATATGGCTGACCGCAGGCATTCTGACCAAGTTATTACCCGACGGCTATGGGAGGAAGTATGCAGCCTGGTGATGGAGAACTGGGGGGAACTCGATGACCGAGACAAGGATCTTGCGCGTAAGTATTCACAGTTGAGTAATGAATTTTGAAGAATGTTATGTGTAGGATACAAAAACAATTTTTTTCCTTTTTATTTCCAGGTGACCGGGTTATCACACGGTGGCGGTCACT
This sequence comes from Oophaga sylvatica, assembly GCA_033576555.1. NCBI lineage: Eukaryota > Metazoa > Chordata > Amphibia > Anura > Dendrobatidae > Oophaga > Oophaga sylvatica. The sequence goes on along the minus strand of JARQOD010000002.1, from coordinate 590,945,907 downwards.
CAGGGATCGCTTCAAGAGGGAATTTAACAAAGAGATGCAGGCAAGGAGTGGATCATCAGGACGCAAGAGCAGATACAAATACGCCCAAGCCTTGTCGTTCCTGCGATCAACGATGGTCAGCAGAAGGTAAATATTTCACAACACATTTATGTATGACAAAAGTAAAATGTGTCTAACCATATTTTATAATTTCAGAAAGGTGAATGTAATATAAATATATTTAATGTTTTTTTTTTTTTTATTTGACAGCACTGTCTGCAGCACTCTAGAGCCTGGTTCTCAGTTTGTTCCCTCTGGAGCGATCCCTCTGGAGTCCGCCGCCGGGGACCACGTCGATAGACCTGACCCCTATGCACCTTCCCTCTTGGCAGGTACCTCCGCCCCATCCACCAGCACTAGAGTTGCAGGGCAGACTTCGTCACATGAAGCTGCAGGTGATGAGTTGGAGTTCCCTTTACCTTACCCTGCTGACACTGCCACCACACCTAGACGGCAGCGTCATCGAGGTCAGGAAAGGAGCTATGCATCTGATTTTTTTGCATCTGAATGCATCCTATCAAAACACTACAAAACTTTTAAAAGATCAATTTAAAGATGGGTTTGCTCTATTGAGCAAAAACATTGCTGAACTCAGCAGTAAAATTGATAGGATGCAGTCAGATGCAAACATGGAGCCGAGACACTGTTTTTTTCAGTCCGTTCTCAAGCACATGGAAAATCTAACTCCTGACCTGCAGATGCATGTGATGCAAGGCTGCCATAATTCTCTAGTGCAGGCAGTATCACGAGCCCATCAAATTACCCACCCAATTCCTACACCTTCCCCACTTCAACCTGCCACCCATCCAGCAGCAGCAGCCGCCTATCTACCTGCCACTCATTCAGCTGCAGCCTATCCAACTGCTGCACATTCAGCTGGCAGCCAGCAAGCTACAGCCAATCCTCCTAATACTCCTTCCCCATTTCAATATTCCCATTATTTTAATTCCCCCTTTCAGTTTTCACCGTTAACTTCACCGTACCCCATCCCACCAACACCTTCACCATTCCTTCCTCAAACCTCTTCTGCTCCTCAACTGCCTTCCCAACCTAATGTTTTTCCCTCCACTTCTGATCCTATCCAACCTGCTAATCCATCCCCCACTATCGACGTGGTCCATCCTGTCAGCCCCTCCGCTAGTATCTCCACCCAACAGTATACCTCTTTGTAAATATGTCTATAGTGCTGCTATAGTGCTGTGAATGTATATAGTGCTGTGAATGTATATATTGTATAGAGTGTTGTGTATGTATATATTGTATAGAGTGTTGTGAATGTTTATATTGTATAGAGTGTTGTGTATGTATATATTGTAGAGAGTGCTGTAAATGTATGTATATATTTCTGTAAATTTCTGTATATAACTTTTTTGACCAATTCTTTTTGAAAATGTTTGTGAAAATAAAACACATTTTTTTTGAAAAATAAAATTTATTTTGTTGCAAAACATGTCATGTCTTTTTTAATAACTGTTTTCAACATGAAAGGTTATAACACAATCAACATTAGGGTACAGATAAACACACATCACAAAAAGTGGTAAAAACATTATACAATACCAAATTCAGTAAGTAAAGCAATGCAGAGTATACCGAAAAAATATTACACCATGTCATCCTGCCAGTCCACCCTTCCATCAGGAGACATAAAATAGTCCGCAAACTTCTCACGCATTTGGGCCACAGATCCTGAACTCCGGAAACTAATGTTCGTGTAGTCCTGCAATGTGGTCCCAGGCAAATCTTCATCCATGTTGACATGTTCTTTTGAGATAACAAAATTGTGCAGGATGACACATGCCTTCACAACATGGTCCACAGTCTCGCTTTGTAATTTGATAGCAGTCAGCAGCACCCTCCATTTGGCGGTTAAGATCCCAAAAGCGCATTCAACAACTCGACTAGCCCTTGTTAATCTGTAATTAAATATTTTTTTTCTTTGGTTCAATCCATGGCTGCCATAAGGTTTTAATAAATGTGTTGAAAGCTGAAAAGCCTCATCTCCCACACAAACAAAGGGCAATGCAGGGCCACAGGTTCCAGGGAGTGGTCTTGGAGGCGGAAACTGGAAGGTATCCCCATATAGGCGACGTCCCATAGGCGAATTTTTAAATACTTGAGAATCATTTGAACGTCCATATGCACCAATGTCAACAGCAATAAACTGGCATCTGGCGTCCGCAATGCCCATAAGTACTATTGAAAAGAACTTTTTGTAGTTAAAAAAAAAGAGATCCAGATCCAGTGGGTTTTACAATCCGGATATGTTTGCCATCCACGGCACCAATACAGTTGGGAAACTGGCATATATCCATGAACTGGTCTGCAATTTCTATCCATCTCTGCTGTGTTGGCTCAGGGAGGAATTCATTGCACAAACAATCCCACAGCGCCTGACAAGTTTCTTTAACAATACCGGAGATAGTAGAAATACCAAGCCGGTACTGAAAGTGCAGAGATGAAAATGATTCCCCTGTAGCCAGAAATCTGCAAAAAAGGAGAAGAAATAAATTAAACCAAAAAGAAACAAACAAAAAAAAAAAACCCAAAAAAAAAACCATTGTAAAGGATTTTTTTAAAAAATAACTTACCGGATTGTGACCATCAGCCGCTCTGCTGGAGATATTGCAAACCGAAGTGCAGTGTCCTGTCTCCGAATTCTTCCTTCAATTCGTGCAACCAAAAGCTCGAAATTTTCCGCACGCATTCGCACATAATTAAAAAATTTGCTGGGGTTCATCCTCAACTCCATATACAAGGTCGAATACACCCCACGGGTCATCCGCCTGGCATTTATGGGATGGATCCACATCCGTTTCTGCCGACGACACAGTATCCGACGTCTGGCTTCCTCCTTCTTTTGAACAATCCTTGCCAAACGATTGCCCTCCACTCTAAAATCCTCGCAAATCTTCTCCATATTCTCAAAAATAATCTCCATCTCCATCGCTGCCACTAGCTCAAAACCCTTTCAAATAATTTGGTGTAAATACACCCTATTTATACGTTTCCACATAGTACCAGTAGCCAATCACAGTACATATTATTTATTTTAGCCAATCATGATGGAGTACTCCCTTCTGAATAACGGATCCGCCAAAAAAGCGGATGGAAAAACGGATGAAACTGAGTCAACGGATCCGTTATTTAGGCGGAACCGTTAACGGATCCGTCAAAATAGCGGATCCGATGACTCAGTTTTTCACTATTTTTGGCGGATCCGTCAATCCGCCACGATGTCGGACAGTGACTGATGTCGCACGACTGAAGTGTGAAAGAGGCCTAATGTAGAGGTTCGTTGTGTACAGTCATGGACAAAAGTTTCACTTTTTCTAATGGCAATTTGCATATACTCCAGAATGTTATAAAGAGTGATCAGCTTAACAGCAATTACTTGCAAAGTCAATATTTGGCTAGAAAATGAACTTTATCCCCCAAAACACATTTCAACATTATTGCAGCACGGGGATGAATGGAAGACGGCGTTTAATACCCCAGAGGGGCATTTTGAGTACCTAGTGATGCCCTTTGGGCTCACTAATGCTCCTTCCGTCTACCAGTCCTTCATGAATGACATTTTCAGGGATTTTGTGGATAAATTTCTGATTGTTTATTTGGATGATATCTTGATTTTTTCCAATGACTGGGACTCTCATGTGAAACATGTTCGGACTGTGTTCCAGATTTTGAGAGAGAATGCTCTGTATGTGAAGGGATCAAAGTGTCTTTTTGGCATACAGAGGATCTCATTTCTGGGATTCATTTTGTCCCCATCTGTTATTGAAATGGACCCGGTCAAGGTTCAGGCCATCTGTGATTGGGTCCAACCTACTTCATTAAAGGCTCTTCAGAGATTCTTGGGTTTTGCCAATTTTTATCGTAAATTTATTTGTAATTTATCTGTTATTGTTAAACCATTGACTGATTTGACCAAAAAGGGTTCTGATGTGGTGAATTGGCCTCCTGAGGCAGTCTCTGCGTTTCAGGAACTTAAGCAGAGATTCACTTCTGCTCCTGTTCTACGGCAGCCTGATGTTTCTCTGCCATTTCAGGTGGAGGTTGATGCCTCTGAAATTGGGGCAGGTGCCGTTTTTTCCCAAAGAGATCCAGAGACCTCTAAAAGTAACCCTTGTGCCTTTTTCTCTCGAAAATTTTCTCAAACTGAACGTAATTATGACGTGGGTAATCGGGAGTTATTGGCCATGAAGTGGGCTCTTGAAGAGTGGAGACATTGGCTGGAGGGAGCCAAACATCAGATGGTGGTCCTCACGGACTATAAGAATCTGATTTATCTGGAATCAGCCAAGCGACTTAATCCTAGACAGGCCAGGTGGGCCTTGTTTTTCACACGTTTTAATTTTGTGGTTTCCTTTCTTCCTGGCACTAAGAATGTTAAGGCGGATGCCCTCTCGAGGAGTTTCCTTGCGGACTCTCCTGAGTTATCTGATCCTGCTGTTATTTTGAAAGAGGGTGTAGTTCTTTCCGCCATCTCGCCCAATTTGAGACTGGCTCTGGAAGGGTGTCAGGAGGATAAACCCGAGCGCTGCCCTATTGGGAAATTGTTTGTCCCAGACCGGTGGAGAAAGAGTGTGATGTCTGAGATTCATTGTTCCGCGTTGGCCGGTCATCCCGGAATTTTTGGTACCAGAGACTTGGTTAGTCGGTCCTTTTGGTGGCCTACTTTGTCTCGTGACGTCAGGGAATTTGAGCAGTCCTGCGGGACTTGCTCTCGCTCCAAGCCTTGCTCTCGCTCTAGTGGTTTGTTGATGCCATTGCCTGTGCCCAAGAGACCATGGACCCATATCTCTATGGATTTCATTTCCGACCTCCCTGTTTCTCAGAGAATGGCCGTTATCTGGGTGATTTGTGATAGGTTTTCCAAAATGATACATCTTGTGCCATTACCTAAGTTGCCTTCCTCCTCTGAATTGGTGCCTTTGTTCCTTCAGCACGTGGTTCGGTTACACGGCATTCCTGAGAACATTGTGTCTGACAGAGGAGTCCAATTTGTTTCCAGATTTTGGAGGACTTTTTGTTCTAAACTTGGTGTTCAATTGTCTTTCTCCTTGGCTTTTCATCCTCAGACCAATGGACAAACTGAGAGAACAAACCAGACATTGGAGACTTATCTGAGATGCTTTGTGTCTGCTGATCAAGATGACTGGGTCTCTTTTTTGCCATTGGCTGAGTTTGCTCTTAATAATAGGGCTAGCTCTGCCACTTTGATGTCTCCATTTTTCTGCAATTTTGGTTTCACCCTCGATTTTCTTCGGGACAGACGGAGGCTTCTGTCTGTCCAGGTGTTGACTCTGTTGTGGAGCGTATGCAGCAGATTTGGGACCAGGTAGTGGAGAGTTTGTCCCTCTCTCAGGAGAGGGCCCAGCGGTTTGCCAACCAGCATAGGACTGATGGTCCTCGGTTTGAAGTGGAGGACTTGGTCTGGTTGTCCTCAAGAAATATCCCTATGAGAGTTGCATCTCCTAAGTTTAAGCCTAGGTTCATTGGACCTTATAAGATCATGGAGATTCTTAATCCTGTTTCCTTTCGTTTACTTCTTCCAGGGACATTTAAGATCCATAACGTGTTCCACAAGTCCTTATTGAAGAGGTTTGTCGAGCCAGTGGTTCCTATGGCTGCGCCTCCTGACCCTGTTTTGGTTGAGGGCAATCTGGAGTATGTGGTTGAGAAAATATTGGATTCTCGTTTTTCTAGATGGAAACTCCAGTATTTGGTTAAGTGGAGAGGTTATGGTCAGGACAATTCTTGGGTGTTTGCTTCGGACATCCATGCTAGGAGACTGATCCGTGCGTATCACAGAGCTCATCCTGACCGACCTGGTTGCCCAAATGAGGGTTCGGTGACCCCCCTCCTCAAGGGGGGGTACTGTTGTGAATGTGTTAGAAATGAATTCTGAGCAGAAGCTCCCTCTGGTGGTTACAAACAGTACTGAACCATTCAATGAGGATTGGCAATCAGAAGTTACAGACTGGTCTTATATAAGGGAGGTTCCCTCCCATCATGGTTGCCGGTGATCAATTGTTCTTGTCTCAACTGTGGTTCCTGGTTCACTTGGAAGCTTGCTGAATCTTGCCTCTTCTCCTGCTCTCAGATAAGATATTTTCTGTTTTTATTTTTGTGCTTGCTTTTTGCATTGTTTCCTGCACTTTTGTGGAGGTCAGCCAGGTCCCCTCTGGGGGCTTGTGCTCCTCTCAGTTTGTCTGAGCCACTGTTGTTTGTTCATTTGCCTTTTCCAGTTTTTTCAGTGGCTGCGGCTTAGTTTTGTTACACCAGAGAACTAATTTAGGTGGTAGAGGTCGTGTGATCTCAGGTGTTTTTGCAATTAGTAGAGTTGGTATTTTTTAGGGTTTTTTGGATTGCAGTAAGAGTCCTTCCTATCCTTTTCTGTCTAGGAAGATTGGGCCCCAACGTTTGCTCATACTATTTTCTGTCTGTGTCTGTATTTCCTCTTGTCTAACCGCCATTACATGTTTGGGGGCTTCCTATGTTCTTTGGGATCTGCTCCGGGGCAGATAGCTTTCCTCTTTCTATCTTTAGGTGTAGTTAACCTCTCAGGCTGTGACGAGGCGTCTAGTACCAACGTAGGAACGCTCCACGGCTGCCTTTAGTTGTGGTGGTTAGTCAGGGTACTGCAATCCAGTAGATTCCAACATCTCTGGTGTATTGCCGTTTTTGCTTGCTCTCCTCAGCTACCAAATCATAACAGGCAACTACTTTTAGGGCTCGTGTAGATTACAGTATTATCGGTCAGAGTGTGTACCGATAAAATATCAGATTGCACTTGGACCAATGTTATTCTATGGGGCCGTGCACATCTGATTTTTTACTCGGACAGAGCTGGTTGGTGATGGGAAAAAACGCAGCATGCCCGAGTTTGATCTGATATTCGAATCACACTCGGCCATGCAAGTTATTAAACGCGTGGGAAAATCAGACTGCACTTGGATGACATCTGAGTGCAGTCCGATTTCCAAGGACTGACAAAACTTAGAAAATGAATGCGGAGAAGATGCCTAAAAAAATTTCTCTGAGAAAACATACTCTCGTGTGACCCTAGCCTCACTCTGGAGATAATGATTTATTTTCATTACTTTGGAATGGTATAGAACTATGTGTTTTTTGTAGACTGACAAAGTCTGTGTTACATTCTGCAGAGATGTAGATGAAAGAAGTCATCATAATGGGCTGGGCCGAATGGAGGAGAAAAGGGAAAGTGAATGGCTACAATCAGAAAAAGCATCACTGATGAGTCACTATATTCATCTGCACATACAATATATGGTCTACTGAGCACCTGTGTATAACTATATATAGTCTACCAATAAATGGTCATTGTATGGTGGTAATATAAGTGTTACGTGGGTCTGAAAGTAACATCTACTATATTAACTGTACTAGAATTGTCACTGGTATCTATGATATTACATAGGACTGTAGAAAACAGGGAACGTGACATTCATTTTGGTTATTATTGCTTATATTTTAGCGGTGAGGAGGGGCGTGTATATGGGTGTAGTCTGCAAGTAGGGGCATGGCCTGAAAATAGGGGCGTGACTTGCCCCCTAAACTGAAGGGTATGGTGATACTATGCATTGATATCGCCAACTATATCACTGATCTCTTATATAAAGCAGAAATAATAGTCCTGATTTAGGAAAATGACTAAAAGAAAAACAGTGCAAAAAATGCTGGAGTGCTTCTTTAATGCTGGATAACCTGGAATCCACAATTTGGGGTATTTTTGGGGGTTTTCTATGGACAATATAGTACAGACAAGCTACCAGTAGAAAAAACGTAACACCAATATAAGATAGAAGAATACAGACACCTTGAAACACTTAAATTCATTGCTCAAAACATATATAAGAAATATATATTCGCATCTCTCTAGATTACGGAACACCCATTTTCATTTTCAGGGTTTTGATAAAACGGGAATGGTGATCATTGGGGGAGAGGTAGTCAGTAGAATCTGCTGTAATCAGTTCTCGCTGGGGGTTTGCTGCCCATGTAACTAATGGCAGACCCTCTATAGGGAGAGACGACTTTTGCAGCAACCTTCTGCTCCGGCTCATGGATAGATCTTGTATAGAGCAACCTATAAAAGTTGTAAAGTGTTAGAAATTAATGCTTACTGCTTTACAAATAGTCTCGGAACAGACTGAAACCAGTTTGCCTTCCCTTTTGTGAAGGTGACAGGTCTTGTTGAGGTGTTCTGGGGAGCCCCGCTAATGGCTCCTGGGAACCCTGGCTGGGAAATCTTAGGGATTATTGTTTTATTACCAGGAATGTATAACAATTTCATTTTGGAGTGAAAATAGAAATCCATTTGTTCTCGCCTGGTCTCTTCTTCAACATTTACAGACATATTCTGGCATCACATGTAGAAATACACAATATACTATTATTAAGACTAACAAAAACCCTGAATCCAAAACATTATTAGATTTTAACAGAATTCTTTGAAAATTCTACATAATCTTCTCCATTTATCTGTTTCCAATCTTCGATTTCCATGTTTTGGCATTTTCAAATCCATTTTTGTAAAAGTGGTAATCCTCAATGGTCTGGGAAATTTCCTCTCTTGTGTTCATCACAAATGGCCCTAAAAAAAAAAAAAAAACTACATTCATAAAATTGTTGAAACATTATTTAAAGGGAATCTGTCACCAGGTTTTTGTCACCTAATCTAAGAGTAGCATAATGTTGTAGACACAGAGACCCTGATTCCAATGTTGTGTCACTTACAGTCATGGCCAAAAGTTTTGAGAATGACACAAATATTATATTTTCACATGATCTGCTGCCCTCTGGTTTTTATGTGTGTTTGACAGATGTTTTTATCACAGACAGAATATAATAATTGCAAACATATGAGTAACAAAAGCTTATATTGACAGTTAGAATGAGTTAATGCAGCAAGTCAATATTTGCAGTGTTGACCCTTCTTCTTCAGGACCTCTGCAATTCTCCCTGGTATGCTCTCAATCAACTTCTGGACCAAATCCTGACTGATAGCAGTCCATTCTTGCACAATCAATGCTTTCTTTTTGTCAGAATTTTTAGGTTTTTGTTTGTCCACCCGTCTCTTGATGATTGACCACAAGTTCTCAATGGGATTAAGATCTGGGGAGTTTCCAGGCCATGGACCCAAAATCTCTATGTTTTGTTCCCTGAGCCATTTAGTTATCACCTTTGCTTTATGGCAAGGTGCTCCATCATGCTGGAAAAGGCATTGTTGATCGCCAAACTGCTCTTGGAGGGTTGGGAGAAGTTGCTCTTGGAGGACATTCTGGTACCATTCTTTATTCATGGCTGTGTTTTTAGGCAAGACTGTGAGAGAGCCGATTCCCTTGGCTGAGAAGCAACCCCACACATGAATGGTTTCAGGATGCTTAACAGTTGGCATGAGACAAGACTGGTGGTAGCGCTCACCTTGTCTTCTCCGAATGAGGCGTTTTCCTGATGTCCCAAACAATCGAAAAGGGATTCATCAGAGAAAATAACTTTACCCCAGTCCTCAGCAGTCCACTGCCTGTACCTTTTGCAGAATATCAGTCTGTCCATGATGTTTTTTCTGGAGAGAAGTGGCTTCTTTGCTGCCCTCCTTGAGACCAGGTCTTGCTCCAAGAGTCTCCGCCTCACAGTGCGTGCAGATGCACTCACACCTGCCTGCTGCCATTCCTGAGCAAGCTCTGCACTGCTGGTAGCCCGATCCCACAGCTGAAACACTTTTAAGAGATGGTCCTGGCGCTTGCTGGTCTTTCTTGGGCGCCCTGAAGCCTTTTGGCAACAATGGAACCTCTCTCCTTGAAGTTTTTGATGATGCGATAGATGTTGACTGAGTGCAATCTTTCTAGCTGCGATACTCTTCCCTGTTAGGCCATTTTGTGCTTTGCAATGATGACTGCACGTGTTTCTTTAGGATAACCATGGTTAACAGAAGAGAAACAATGATGCCAAGCACCAGCTCCTTTTAAAGTGTCCAGTGTGTCATTCTTACTTAATCATGACAGATTGATCTCCAGCCATGTTCCTCATCAACACCCACACCTGTGTTAATGGAGCAATCACTGAAAAGAGGTTAGCTGGTTCTTTAAGGCAGGGCTGCAATGATGTTGAAATGTGTTTTGGGATAAAGTTCATTTTCTAGCCAAATATTGACTTTGCAATTAATTACTGTTAAGCTGATCACTCTTTATAACATTCTGGAGTATATGCAAATGCCATTAAAAAAGTGAAGCAGTAGACTTGTGAAAAATTTATATTTGTGTCATTCTCAAAACTTTTGGCCATGACTGTACTGGGCTGGACTGTACTGTACTGGCTGCTTGTCACTATTTTATCAGCTGGATATTAAAACTAGAGGACTAGTAATCCTGCTGCTCTGTAGTCCTCTATGTTCGTGAGCTCTGTATAACCCCACCCTCCACAACTGATTGGCAGCTTTCTGCCTATGCACAGTGTACATAGAAAGCTGCCAATCAGTGGTATGGCCAAGGTTATGCATAGCTCAGAGTTCAGAGAATTGGTAGCAGATAAAACAGGGATTTTATCAAAACTACAGCAATTATCCAATAACTGACACATCTCTGGAGTCAGGATCTTTGCAGCTTCTTCATACTGCTCTCTGGTAGAGTAGCAAAAACCTGGTGTCAGATTCCTTTTAAGAAAAGTAAAGGTATGGCAAGGTAACCAAGGTACACAGCGGGTTTCCAGGCGCGGGGCTGTGCCTAGAAACCTGCTGTGTACCTTGGATACCAGCGCCCTGATGCAGGGAGCTGGTAACCAAGGTACACTGCGAGTTTCCAGGCACCACGCAGCGCCTGGAAACCCGATGTGTACCTTGGTTACCAGCTCCCTGCATCAGGGCGCTGGTATCCAAGGTACACTGCGGGTAACTAAGCGATGTTACCCGCAGTGTCGCTGTACTGATCGCTGCCTGAGCTGCCTGTTTGGCAGCTCAGCAGCGATCATGTAGCGATACACCAGCGATCCTGACAAGTGCATATCGTTGTCGGGATCGCTGGTGTATCGCTATGTGAGACCCAGGCTTTAGTGTCACCATGTTGAAGTTTCCTGCATATCTGGGGGTGGAGATCAGTGATAAGCTTTGAAGGAGCTGTAGTGCTAGACAAGAGCTGATACTTCATTTTGAGGACTGGCATACAGAGGCGTTATTGAAACTCGCATGTGCATGAATTGGTCCCCTTATTCTAGACATAGGAAAATAAAAGGGTTGTTGTGATACTGATTACGTATCCTAGATCAGTGAGGGTGGGGAGTGTGTGACCTCCACCAGATATTGATAACCTACACTGATGCCTACCATACATATTAGATGGCTGTCATCTCAGCCAGCTCTCCCATACACAAGAGTGCTCATTCATCCCACGGCTCTGTGTCCTCTATGAGAAAGCTGCTGCCGGACATCCGTGGCAGCGCCTTACCTCTGGGAGTATATAAATACTGGCAGTGAAAAATCGTACATGCCAGGTCCTTATCTCCTCTGACTATTGATTGTTCTGGATCCCCATACATCTTAGAATGTTAGACAAACTCCTCAATATTGGAAGGTTCAACTGACATTAGCCTAATGTGCATGGGGGTCTTAAGGTTAGGTCATGAATATCAAACCCCATTTAATCTCTTCTCTGTCATAAGTCCTAGAAATCTTGCCAGTGGCTTAAACAAGGCACAAATTTGGTTGCAGATCTACTTAAAGAGGTAGTACAGACTGAGGATTCAAGCCTACAGTTATGTGACTTGAGTACTGCAGAAATTCTTTTGTAACCTTGGCCAGATCTGTGCCTTGCCACAATTCTGTCTCTGAGCTCCTAGGCCAGTTCCTTTGACCTCATGATTCTCATTTGGTCTGACATGCACTGTGAGCTGTGAGGTCTTAAGGGTATGCCACACTAAACAACATCGCTAACGGGATCGCTAAAAAACGTCACTATTTAGCGATCCCGTTAGCGATGTTGTTGTGTGCGGCATCTACCAGCGACGTGGCCCCTGCTGAGATCCTGCTGTGATCTTGCTCGTCGTTCTCATCGTTCCGGACCCTATTTTTATCGTCGGCGCCCCGCTGGTAAGTATAGATCGCTGAGTGTAGCACCTTTGTTTAGCGATTTAGCGGTACTTTTGTACCGCTAAAGTCGTTAAGGAGATCGCTAACCGTGATAGCGTCCTTAACGACATCGCTAAGTTAAGCCGCTACTAGCGATATTGAAACTATCCCGCTAGCGATCACATTAGTATGCGTCGTTATCGTGATCGCTAGCGGGATAGTTTAGTGTGGCAGTACCTTTAGTGGCATACCCTTTATATAGACAGGTGTGTGCCTTTACAAAACAAGTCATATCAGTTTAATTAAGCACAGCTGGACTCCAATGAAGGAGTAGAACAATCTCAAGGAGGATCACAAGGAAATGGACAGCATGTGACTTAAATATGAGTGTCTAAGCAAAGGGTCTGAATACTTATGACCATTTGATATTTCAGTTTTTCTTTTTAATAAATTTGCAAATATTTCTAAATTTCTGTTTTTTTAAGTCAAGATGGGGTGCAGAGTGTACATTAATGAGAAAAAAAATGAACTTTTTTGAATTTACCAAATGGCTGCAAGGAAACAAAGTGAAAAATTTAAAGGTGTCTGAATACTTTCCGTACCCACTGTATTTATTTTCACAAAGGTAGTGGAAGCTACATTTACCAAAATGTGTACACTCATTACGAACACCATTCTTTTAGAGTTGAGCAAAAACAGTCACAGGACCCTGGTTTAGCAGCCACATTGGTAGTCCCTTGACAACAGACCCTGTCAACCTCCTATGGCATTTTCAATGCCTTCTCTGATTAGCAGGATTTATTTGACTTTATACATACACCACTTTAGCGTTGATGTTCTTGCATGCCTCCGCTACCTCCCTCCAGCAAGGACGCCAACTTGCTGTCCTGGCCGCTCGTCTGAGTCTTGTGCCTCTGCTCCCCAGGGTCTGTGCACGTCTGGCAAATCTCCTGACAGTGCGATTAGTGCACATGTGTCCTTCCTGTCTCTTAAAAAGCCAGTGCACACTCTCCTAATGTGTCCCCAGCCAATAGCTGGGAGACCCTTACTACTTAAGGCACCTCCATCTGTTGGGAGATGCCTGAGCAACATTTGTGAAAAGTTACTTTATTCTTGCCTGTCTGCTGTTAGGTTTCCTTTCCTGCTTTGTCTACACTGACCCTGCTTTATTTAACCTGAAGCCCGCTGCACAGTCTTAACCTGTAACAGTGTGGCCCTCCTGTCTGCTATCAGAAACTGCACAGTCTGAAACTCTACCAGTGGCCATTTTACCCTGTCTGGAACACACAATCCCAACCAGCATCTCTGTTCCTTGGGATCAGCTGCTACTGCTCCGAACACTGCACTGGAGTGGCACCTGGCACCTATGTGCCGCACAAGCCTAACCTCAGCATCAGAGGTTCCAGTGAATATCAGGTAGCGGTAACTACTTAGTTATGCCACTTCAGGGTAAGACCGCCCATAGCACAGTGGGTCCACGAACCACGTGCATTACAGCTGCACCACAATAATGATGCTGCACAAGGCCTACTAATCAGAGGAGGAAAGGGGAAGCCGGTAGGTAGGAGGAAGTTTGCTGAGTTCTGGTCTGGCACCAATGGGCTAAATGTGGCTACTCGGCCATGGCCTTGTAGATCTGTTTGCTCATCTTTACAGTCTAAATATGATCATAAAGGGAACCTGTCCCCAGGTTTTAAGCCTATGACCAAATGCCACCACCTTCAACTGCTCCTGCCCTGCATTCCACAAACGTGACTATCAGCTCATGACTCCTCCTGTACACTGTAAGGCTACTGCACAGGCGAAAGGTCTCGGTTCGCTATGTGGATGATGCAGGATGTGTCACCCACATCAATCTGAGCAGGAAGACGCGATTAGAAGCAGAGAGGAGGCACAGATGGTGCAGCAAGGACGCGCATCAGACCGTACCACCCTCATTTCCATACAGTGCGGGAGGAACCAGGAGTTGATAGACACGTTTGTGGAATACAGCACAGGAGCACATAAAAGTGGTGGCATTTGTTCATAGTAGGCTCAAAAACTGATGACAGGTTCCCTGTAAAGAGGACCAGTCAGTCACCAGGTCTGACTTGGCAATTTTAATAAGTACTTGCATTTCCCATAGATTAAGTATTCGGGTGCCTCTCTTAAAATTTAGCATTGTACCATCCCTATATTATTCCTTTTAAAAATATATGAATAATTGACAACAGGCTGAGGGTAACCATTTTCCTTGTCAAAGGGGCAGGTCTATCCATAGTCCGATACGGTCAGCAATAACTGGACAAGGGCAGATGGTCAAGGAACGCACCTCGTACTGGCAACACTCAGCAGTAAATTTACTTAGGAGATATACCAGAGGACGGGCACAAATTAGAGTTCTAAAACAATGATCAAGAATTGGGATTTCATGGGGAATACAAATATTTCCTAAAACAGACATGTCAAGAGAGGTGACAGATTCTGTTCACTTGGTGCACCCTCGGTGTGGCGAGAGTAGTTTAGTGCACTTTCCCATCTACTTGTTTTCCATCTATCTAAAGGCTCTTCTCTGGGTCCCTTAACCCCTTCACACCATGGCCATTTTTTTTTACTCCCCTTATTCCAAGAGCTATAACTTTTTATTTTTCAGTCAATATAGCCATATGAGGGCTTATTTTTTGCGCCCTGAGCAAATGTTTTTACTTATACCGTTTGGGATAGATACGATGTTTTGATCGTCTGTTATTGCAATGTTGCAGCGGCCAAAAAACTCTGGAGTTTCAATGTTCTTTTTCTCATTACACCATTTACCGATCGGATAAGACTGATAGACAGGGAGCCGGAAAGTGACATAACTGTATATTATATGTCAGTAAGGGTTGAAGACAGTAGATTTTGACGTGGTTTGTACTCATAATTTGCATTAACTAATTTGAGTAAAATTGAAGATTTTGCAATAAAAGTTATATTATTAACCTTACTTTCATGATCTGGGTTAAAAAAATGTTCTATGAAACTCGGGTCTTGTCAAAATTTAGAAATTGTTCTTGTGTTCTGTGAGATATTGATTAAAATCTTAATTTTTTATGCTGAGCACTGTATATCCATTTTATTTATGTTTGTATGTAGGTAGCGACAACTGACTGAATGTAGTACGGTGTCTGTGGAGAAGTACAATGTCCCCAATAAACACTTTATTTATAGTAGAAATATTATATACATTAGATAAGGAATGATCTTACCATGCTGCACGACAGGTTCATTTATTGGTTCTCCAGCAATCAAAACCAAGTGGGCCAGCTGATCACCCTGCAATATAGTGAGATACATTACTTTTGGCACAATGCTTTGATGCTAAACCATCTTACTACTGCTTTGACACTACAACCATAAGGATTACATATAATGACGCAGAACTACCGTAAAGGCCACATGTGGCTGCCGCCAACTGCTGATGTGCGGCTGAAAACAGCAATCACATCGTTTCTTAAACACCTGCAAAAACCATACGACTGAAAAGAAAGAGCATTGCAAAACACAAAACATTGCCACGTGGTGTTGCAGTTTTTCGTCAACCATAGTCTCAAACTGTGGCTTTAGGCCGGCTGCAGATACAATTTTCATGGCAGGTGTACAGATCACAATTTTTGGTTCGACCATGGGTCTTTGGAACTGAACTCCACAGCTTGAGTTACAGTTAGGAGACCATGACTTGTCCGGAAATAACATTCCGTCCACACGACACTTGCATTACAGTCGTCCGACTTTGCAGGAACAAAATCGGACCGATTTTCTAGTGTAACTCCAGCCAAATGCTGAATATCACAGGAGTATCGTATTCAAAGGCACAGGGGTCTTTAGCAAACTCCTGGCTGTCATGGCATCTCTCTGTTGGTCTGCGATCACGTCACGAGGGAGCCGATGGGAGCCTGGAATGATGCGCTCCACTGCTAGCATGTGCTAAATGCCGCTGTCAGAGATTGAACTCCACTCCACTTGCGGCTGTTAGAGGCAGATGACAGCTGAATAAATCAGCCATCATCTGCCAGGAAAGATATGGGCTCGGCTTGCAAGCGCGCATCAAAGTCAGGGATAAGACATATGACGTAGCTGTTCGTCATATGTTGTGAAGGGGTTAATTCTTTCTCTCCACAGCTAGTTTTTGTCTGTGTGCTTCCGTTTTTTCTTCCCCTTCTTCTAAGAACAATAACTTTTTTATTTTTCTGCTGGCATGGCTGTATGAGGGCTTGTTTTTTGCAGGACAAATGTAGTTTCGAATGACACCATTTGTTTTAACATTTCAAGAGTCTCAGCATTTTTAACCTACACAAAAACATCTTGTTCCTACCTGATTATCGAATTGTACACTGTCACCATCATCCAGCACGGCTGTGTGGTGAGCCTCGATTTGTCGCTGGGCATCAGATGGACCTTAAAAGATAAAAATGAGGAGTATTAACAATGAACACAACGAATGAAACTATGGTGCAGCGTAATAACAAAAAGTTATCTTAAATAAGCAGTGGATGAGGTGTTGGCCGCACTCCAAAACTGTAAGCCAAGAGTAGAAAGGCGACAATAATGACAGATTATTAGCTTAGTATACAAGAGACTACTCTCCACAATGCCTTGTTATTCCTTGGCACCCAATGCTTCTATGATGGCACCACCAACTTGTAAATAATCTTTCTGCACAAGTTCCTGGTCAATGGGGTTTTAGGTTGTACAAGCACCAATGTTTAAAGGGAATGTCCACCTTTGGGGACAATATTTTTTGATACTTAAAATACATGGAATTGGGGTTAACAATCACTTTTAAAATTGGGTTTCATTAAAATTTTGCACCGTTTGCCTCCTATAACCTCAGTATTACTGTGATGACACCGCATTTATTCTTAATTATGCCAAAAGTATTATTCGGTAGGCCCAGAGACATGAAATATTGTTCATATGAGCCAGAATGTTGACTCTTGTTGTAGGTTGAATTGATGTTTGCTGATTTGTTGATTACCTATTGTATCAGTCCCTACAGCTTATTATTCTGCTATCTTTGAGGTTCAAAGATGCAGGTTAATTGAACATTTGATGTTTGTTAATATGTTGATTACCCATTGTATCAGTCCATGCAGCTTTTTATTCCGCAAACATTACAGGACAAAATATGCAGGCTAATTGAACACTCCAACAATGAGAGATGACCTCCTCCCATCTTCTCCCAAATCTGTGGAAAAATACCTGAATAAGAGTTGTGATATATAAGAGGGGCTTCTGCCTCTGTTTCCAGAGAGACTTGACAAACCAGCAGCCAAGAAACCATGAATACAGATTTGATCCAATGTCCATCACTGAACCTATGGAGACGTTTGGAGAACCCAGGTTGGGACAATCAGGTCACCTGGCCACATAACTCAATGGATTGTCAGTTTCCTAAGCTTGCCGCTACCTTTTCTCTGTGGGTGCCTGCCAAAAGTGGGGTGCCACTGGTTGGGGTAGTTGGCCCTGAAAGCCCCGAAGTCACTGCTGTTCTAATTCCCGTCGAGCCAGCGGAAGGTGAGTTCTCTGTCATTTCCCCCATCTTATGTACTTGCTAGTACTGTACTATATGTACCGGTAATTGTCTGTTGGTGGTTCAATAAAGTATTGTCATATTGTGTTACTCTCACCCTGTGTTGTTTGAGTAGTATTTGGTCCATGTGGAAGGAGTATGAATGTTCAGTGGGATTAGTCCTAGCACATGTGGCATTTCTAAAGACGAGAGCACCCACTGACCCTCGTGTCTCCACAATTACACTGTCTATTGCTGGCTACAAAATCAGGAAAATGGGGTAGGCCACATTATCTTTATTTTAGCAGTCCTGTTGGGGACATGATTTTGTGGCATTTACTATTATATTGGTATGACAGGTTCTCCTCCTGTAGCTTTCCTCACAGACTGCACAGCTCTCCAATCCATACATTGGCTGCTGCTGGAGGAGCATGTGACCAGCCCTGTACATCAGCCTTGTCCAATTGAAAACCTCACATGAGAAAACTCCTTTTCTATTGGAGGAGACTGATGGACAGGCTGGTCACATGTTCCTCCACCAGCAGCCATTGTATGGACAGGAGAGTTGTTCAGTCTGTGAGGAAAGTTACACTGAAGAGAGCAGGAGGAGAACCTGCCATACTATTACAGCAATCCAGATGAGAATCTATTTTTGCAAAGACCCCAAGTACATTTAGTTTTTTACATTTACCGATAAAAGGTTATCTGCTCCTTTACTTCTTGTGATATTGAAATTGATGTGATGAAGGATCACAGACATAAGAGGGCATAGAATAAATCAATCAGCAGTGATCTTGTGTTCTTACACAGTGTTATTGAGCCTAAATATTCATTGGAAACTTACCAACATGTATCTCTCCTTGCAACGTGTAGATGAAGGCAGTCCAGCCTGTAAATTTACAAAAAAAGAACATGATTTTTGCTGGATGGACACCACCAAGTTAGTGTAGAATTAATAACTATAAAGAACTTGATATGAGCGCCACAGACAATCACCACCAGGTGACTTGGCTCACTGACAATTGTCATGTTATCAGCCGAGACTCTTATACCAGTGAGTATAACATATATACAGTATGTCCTTTAGTTTCCATCTTCTGTCAACTTTATTATTGGTATTGATTCCCAATTATTGGCCCAGAAGCCAAATGGGACCAGAGACCCCCCTGTATTCTCACTAGAGCAGACCTGTTTTGACCTTATGTATTGGTGTCATGTGTGCATCGCCACGAAGATCGTCGCGGTTGCACATTCTGACTTCTCACAGCTGAGTTGCTGTTTCTTTGTGTTTGGCAGTTAGGGAGTTAATTACTGTCATGTGTGCATCGCCACGAAGATCGTCGCGGTTGCACATTCTGACTTCTCACAGCTGAGTTGCTGTTTCTTTGTGTTTGGCAGTTAGGGAGTTAATTCTGTCTGTGCTCAGTTCTGGGACTGGGTGCAGTTTCTTCCGGCTGCAATTAATTATTTGTTGATTGGTTTCCTTTAAATCTCTGGTTGTCTGTGTTGGGAGTTGGCCAGTGAAAATGTCACGCGGTCTTATGATATGTGTACGATGTCAGTAAACTATTCTTAAAAGAACAACACTCTATACAACATATAGATTAGCAACATCAGCATGTAAATATAGAATAGATTTACCTGACACGATATCCGTTGAACTCAGGGTTAATCTTGAGGACTTGATACACTGTCACAGGAAAGAGGAGGACCGGGGTCTAACCTGACCCTAAACTGGGGTCCTAACTAATCCCTCACCTTGGAGGTACTGATAATGGTTCAGAGGTCCAAGTCTCCAGCCTAACCCTGTCTCCTATCAGTCCCTGAACCCTGTAATCAGTCCTAAGAAGGATTCTGATTACCACCAATGGGATATGGGCTGATCTCTGCTAAATACACAGATTAGACATATAAGACAGACTGGAGAAAACACAGACTTGCATACACACTCAAACACAGAAGGAACATAAATGATCTGGGATATTAAACTCTAAGCAAGGTGACTTAAGACAACTAAGGAGCTCTTTAACTTAAGTCTATACAGATACAATCCTATCTGTGGTCTGCATGAAGAATTTCACTGGCAACTCCCAACACAGACAACCAGAGATTTAAAGGAAACCAATCAACAAATAATTAATTGCAGCCGGAAGAAACTGCACCCAATCCCAGAACTGAGCACAGACAGAATTAACTCCCTAACTGCCAAACACAAAGAAACAGCAACTCAGCTGTGAGAAGTCAGAATGTGCAACCGCGACGATCTTCGTGGCGATGCACACATGACAATTGGCTATTACATAATTGCAGATAATTCTTAATCATCAAACAGCCCCAATTTGGATAGTAAACACTATGTCAAACTTCACACCGAAGAAACAAAATATTGTCAATTTCCAATAATTTTTGTTACATATTTCAAAGTACCGTAATGTTTTTTTCTCTATTGCCATGAGTCAGATGAATAGCAAAATAGTCTGAAGACCTCTGTATTAGAAAATTGTAATAAAACATGTGGTACATAATACTAGGGCGCAATAGTGGTACCATGTACATGCCTCATAGAGAGGGTGAAGGTTTACACGTGACATATGTAGCTTTTTAGCCAATGACATATCAGATAAACAATACTAATATCATGTACTGGACTATAAAGCTGCACATAAAAAGTTGTTCGTTGCATAAACCCATAATTATAATCATTATGAGCTGCACAGAAAGACCCTCAAATAAAAGAGATTGGTACTGAGCATCAAGACTGGTGTTTTGTACTTATATTGTGTCCACAGTGTAGCAGCTGGCTGGTGAAGTGAAATGGAGGAAAAGCTTTCGACAAGACCCAAAACCAGAGAGAGAGATAGGATAAAAGACAAAATCAGATCCAATAGCTTAGGTAGGGAAATTCTGGGTTCAAGTACAGGGAATCTGGGAGAAACATGGTGGAGCAAAAAGAATAATCAGGCGGTCCAAAAGTGAAATCCAGAAGGGCATCCAAAAGGTTAATCAGCATGAAATAAGAACTGGGTAATATATAAGTGAACCGGTGTAGTGTTAGCAGTAGAATAAGTGATCATTCCAGGAGAAAGTATGGGGATATACTATTCATAGGTTGCCACCATCCTGTGACTGGTGCACTGGCTGGACCCAGTGACTATGGGCAACATTTTTTAGTGGTTTCCACCTTCAGAGAAGCAGTGAGCAGCATTACTCACGTCCCATTAGAAGAGTAAGCACCAGCTCCTTTGTTGTAAATGCCACCCTTGGAAACAGAGCGGTGGTGTCTGACAGTGGTGGAAGCTGGGACAAGAGTGGGCTCAGATACGTATATAACATTTGTGCTCTATTAGCATAACGAATTGTACTTCTACGGAGGTGGGAAGGATTATTGTAGTGTAAAAAAAAGTGTTTGGCCCCAATGGAAGATCGCTTTGTAGATTAGTTTAAGGCAATGTTCACAAAAGCATATTTTTGGTCCGATTGTTGTCAGTGAAAAAACTGACATCACATAGAGAGCACCAGGACCAAAAACCAATTAGGCTTTTCAGATGATCAACTGTGTAGCATCCTATTTTTATGGATAAATTACAGTTTTTTAAATATAGGGAACTGGATTTGGTCTTGCTCATGTGAACTTAGCCTCAAGGTGTGTTTACACTGGCCAAATTATGTGAACGACAGATCCCAAGAACGCTCATTCCCCGAACACCGGGAGTATAAACAAGCTGCCAATCATCCAATGAACAAGCAAAATGCTCTTTCATTGGGTAAAATTATTTTTAAGATTTTTTAAAAATCATTGGTATTGGCAGCACATTAACAAGACAATGTGCTGCCGAAAACAAAGACAGTCTATGTGCACAGAATGATCTATTGCCATTATGTATGCATTAAAAACGCACTTGGCCTAACTAAACAGACCATTAAATGACTACTGATCGGCAGACACATAGCTGATAGGTGGCTGTTTAATGACTACCCTTGGCTAGCATAAGACCACCTGGTTAAACTCTTAAAGTTGTTGGCATGTAGGATAATATAATGTTGGAAAAAAGCATATGAAACTAATGAACAGAGTTTTGGATGATCAAAGTTTAAGAACTCATTGGACAAGATAAGGCTAAGAAGAGAATTAAGAGATGATGGGGGAAATTTTTAAGAGTTCTGCTCAACTTTTGTGACATTGTTTTTTCCAGTCTTGCATTCACATCTGGGACAAATAAGTTCTAAATAGCTCTTAGTTCCAACAAGGGACCCCCTTTATGATGTCCATATGCACTAGTAGGGCATTTGACAAAAGTTGCTTTGTCGGGAAACCCATCAATAGACAAATTAATCTTTAAGAAATTTTGGACCCCAAGGGACTGAAGGCACGACATATTCCGCAAACATAGGTGAACATACAAACTTGTAGAGATAGCAACCATATGTTCCAGAATATTTTGTTGGTTAAGTTATCTTTAGCAGTAGAAGTTACAAGGATTTTATGACAAATTTTATTACAACATAAAATTACATATGAGAAATTTGATTTTTGGAAAATGGTATCTGTGAAGTCAAAGATTTTAGAAAGTGGACATGGCCAAAAGCAAGATTCTAAAAGTAAAATATTACTACTAAATGAAAAAATGATGTTACTTAGTCGTGGAAAATCAATTTGTCTGTTGATAAAGAACTGTTTTCTCTACTTTCAGACATTCAGACAAACTCTTATCAAATGCCCTCCTAGGCTGAAGCAGAGTAAAAACTGTGTCGAATGTAAGAAGCAAAGCTCCATAAAGATCTATTAATTCAACATGGATGGAAATTCTTCTCTGATCAGAATCAAACCAGCATCAACTGAACCATCTAGGAAAGTTTAGATATGGCTACACATGGGTTCCAGGTTTGACATTGAATTCACCCGTAAAGCGTGAAAATATGAGCATGTCGTGGAATTGAAAATCTGCACTAAACAGATATTTTTGTGCAGATTCTACAGCTACATGCAGATGGGTTTGAAAACCCCATTTATTTGTACTGATAATTGCTGTAGAATTTTTTTTTTGTAAAGTACTCGCACCCATGACTTTGCACTGCCGCCCTCTTTAAATATCAGCCTTAACTCCACAATATACCGTATATACTTGTGTATAAGCCGAGATTTCAGCACCTTTTTTTGTGCTGAAAATGCCCCCTGCTTATACACGAGTCACTAGGCAGAAACCACGGGGAGGGGTGCCGCGGCAGGAGCTGGTGCTGGGACATCATACTCACCCTCCCCGTGCCATCGCTGAACGTCCCGGCAATCCTGCTTGTACCCGGCTTCCTGCAGCTCTCCTGTGCTGAGCGTGAGTAATACCGCTCATTAAGTCATGTAATATGGACTGACGCCACTCCCATAGGCGTAGCGTCCATATTCATAGCCTTAATGAGCGGTATTACGTCACCGCCAGCACAGGAGAGCTGCAGGAAGCCGAGTACAACGCAGGATTCCGGACGTTCAGCGATGGCACGGGAGGGTGAGTATAGACGGGGGGAAACGAGGACGGGGAAGTATGGAGGAGACAATGAGCACGGAGCAGGACGGGGGAGGACGGAAGCACAGAGGAGCACGGAGCAGGATGGGGGAGATGGAGGGCACAAGAGCACGGGCAGGACAGGGTGAGGAAAAGGACAGGGATATGGGTGGGCACAGAGGAGCAATTCGGAGCAGGACGGGGGGGGGAAGGAGGCACAGAGGAGCACAGGGGGAGGCACGGGGAATGGAGAGCACAGAGGAGCACTGGAGCAGGACGGGGGATTATGAGGGCCACAGGATCACGGAGCAGGACAGGGGGAATGAGGCACAGAGAGCACGGGGAGATAGGAACAGGACGGGGATTATGGAGGCACAGAGAGCAGGAGCAGGAGGGGGGAGGATGAGGGCACAGAGGAGCACGGAGAAGGACGGGGGAGGATGGAGCAGGAAGGGGGATTATGAGGGCACAGAGGAGCACGGAGCAGGACGGGGGGGAGGATGGAGGGCACAGAGGAGCACGGAGCAGGACGGGGGGAGGATGGAGGGCACAGAGGAGCACGGAGCAGGACGGGGGGAAGATGGAGGCACAGAGGAGCACGGAGCGAGGGGCAGAGGAGGACGAGGGGAAGGATGGAGCACAGGGAGATGGAGCAGGAGGGGGGAGAGCACAGAGGAGAATGGGGGAGACGAGCGGATGGGGGAGCAAGGAGAGGAGGGGGCAGCACAGGCAGGAGGCGGGTTTATACACCCGGCTTATACGCGAGTCAAAAGTTTTCCAGTTTGTGGCAAAAGTAGGGGCGGCTTATACACGTCGGCTTATACAGTGAATAAGTATCAATTTTTCTCTCCATGTAAATAACGATCACAAACTCCAAACCACAACGTTATTTCTTTCACACGAACGCTTTCTCACTCTGAAAAAACAGTCCGATTATTTCTGACAGACGTTTTCATCAGATACAGTCCGATTTTCTATCTTGGATTCATCAGATCTATATCCATAAAAATTGGACTGTATTCAGATGCCTATTGGAAGTAGCAATCCTGCAAGTCAATATCGACCCTTTAACGAGCCTTATCATATGACTTAGGATAAAAGCCAAATCAGAATCTCAATTTGCAGACACAGTGTTTCGGGGTACTGCCCCTCGTCAGTGCAAAGTATGAGATCTAATTTAACTGGGTGAGTCTCCCCATGCAGGCATTCCAGACCTGGCATGTCACTCTCTATAAGGAGAAAACTTACCCCTTAGGGCATAAATGTAAAACTCCAAAAAGACAACAGAACCAGAAATCAATATGTCTGAATCTGTCCTTAGACCAAGACAGAGAAAGGCAAAAAAATAATTTATGAACCGATTACTCCCTTTGACAAAAATCCAGATTTTATGAAAATATTTCCAGACTTATGCGAAGAATTATGGTCTCCAAATATTGTATTAAGTAAAGTCCATATGTCTATATTAGGCGTGCAACTGATGTAAAATGTAAGTGTCTTAAAGATGTTTTTCCCCAAATCTCTTTTATATGATTTATTGATTTTTCAATAGGACACGTCATAAAACACTGATCTGTGGGGAACCTAAAAACGTGTGTTGTTTTCCATCAAACATCCATTGCTCTTTACTGGGTAGAATAACGTGGCATATGGCTGTATTCTATCCAGGCTAAAAATAGTAGTTAAATGAATGTTTCTAATTAGAAATTGGTTGGTTTTTGAGCTGCTAAAGGCAGTTACTTCTTTTCTTGGGTTATATATGTTATATAATGGTTGGATAACTTCTCCTAAAAGAAAAATGACAATACTAACTCAAGAAGTGGTAAAAAGATTCCATAGAATTCTACCAGAAACAGCACCCCACTTGTAAGTTGGTTGTATTTGGTATTGCAGCTCAGCGAAACAGCGCCACCATTAGACATAGGCAGCATGTAGTAATGCAGCTCACCCCTAGACAAGTTTAAGAAAGCTAAATAAATGTTGCCGGCACTGCTGTGATTTCTAGGACGAATGCAGCCATGTTGTTCCAATCTCATGCAACCCCTTTAAGGGTCGGAAATGAGGAATATTTAAGGAATGAGCGTGATCTCTCTACGCTAGTGCCCTTTATCATGTCTGGCCGTCACAAAGTGTTCGTGCCACAACCATATTCCCACATTCCAGACTCCAGCAAAGATCCTTTTCTTTCCCAAAAAAGTTCTCTCTGTTTTGTTTCACGTTTGTTTATAATGAACTTGTCTTTGTGTTTTGCGCGCGGAGACATATTTGGAGAGAAGGAGGAACATGTCTATTCCAGTAAGATAAAAGTGAACTTTCTACATTATAACTTTTTGACACACAAAACAAAGTTTGATTTTGTCTCCTCCCTTACAAAACTCTGTCTGTTTTACTTAAAGACGAAAATAAAAATAACAAAACTAAAATAATTTGGTTGCATAAGTTTAATTGGGAATGTATGCAGGTCATATAAAGCTGAATAAAATGATACCTTAATACCTGAGATCTGATGTTTTATTCCAGTGAAATCCACATCTTTTCTTAATATGTAAATTAACTGTTAAGATCTATGGGCGGACATAGATCTCCCTGAGAATCTTCCTCCAGGACTTATTGTAAATGAAAGGAGGCATTACCAGTGTGAAACATGTAATGACTGACAGTCTGCTATACTGATATACATGTCTCACACTGGTAACTCTCCCTTTTCACATAAAAAAAGCTTGAGGAAGATTCTCAGGGAGATCAGTGTCCGGCCCATAGATCTAAATAGATCATTTACATATTAAGAAAAAGCGTGAATTTCTCTGAAATAAGACAACGGATTGCAGATATCAAAGTATCAGTTTATTCAGCTTCCTATGACTAGCGTGCCATATAAATGGCTTTGGAGAGTTGACCCTACTGACAGATTCCGCTCGTGAACATGTTGGAGACGACTTCGGAGCTGAAGCTCCCTCTGGTGGTTGCTGAGGGTATTGAACCTATGTTGAACAGCAAAAATCCAACTCGTGCAACTGAGGATTGGTTATCAGGTGGGCCGGACTGGCCTGATATAAGTGAGCTGACCTCCCATGATCCTCGCCGGTGATCAATTGTTCTTCCTGGTCTTGGTTGGAATTCAGCTTGCTTTTCTGCTGTCTCCTGCTTGCATTCAGATAAGTCTCTTTCAGTTTTTTTTTACTGTGGTTTGAATTCCTTGCTTTTTTGCTGCATTGCTTTTTGTCTTCAGCCGGGTCCCCTTTGGGGGGCTTTGGCTGGTCTCCGTTCGTTTTTTGTATTTGTTCATTTGCTCAGTTCTTGTGATATTTTTCTGCTGGATTGCTACGTGTCCACACCAGAGATCTGATATAGGTGGTCAAGACCGTGTGGTTTCAGTATTTTTGGATTCAGAAGTGTTGGAGTTTTTCCTAGGGTTTTTCGGGGTTGCAGACAGTATTCTCTCCTATGCTGTCCTATCTAGACAGTTTTGGGCCCCAGCGTTTGCTAATCTATTTTCTGTCTGTGTTTGTATTTTCATCTTGTCTAACCGCCATTATATGTCTGGGGGCTTCCTATTCTTTTGGGGTCTACTCTGGGGCAGTTAGCTTTCCTCTTTCCATATTCAGGGATAGCTATCTCTCCGGCTGTGACGAGGCGTCTAGGGCACCGTAGGAACGTCCCAAGGCTGCTTCTAGTTGTGCGGTTAGTTTAGGGGTCTGCAACCTATTAGTTTCCAACCTCTCTGGTGTTAGGCTGCCTATGCGGTTTTTTTGCTCCTGCCTCCTCAGCTACCTAAACACAACAGATTCCTTTAAAGTGATTCTGATTAACCCCATATAAAGTTTTGCTGTTCTATTAGGATTTTTGCAATATTTTCTTAGTTGCATTTTACAACAAAATCTATAGTCCGTAAACAGCTTACAACACAGCAAAGGGATTTAATTGTTGAGAGTAGTGTTGAGCGATACGATACTGCAAATATCGGGTATCGGCTGATATTAGCTGTATCGGCCTTTCGATTCCGAATACCGATATTTTCGTCATATCGAATACCGGAATCGGATTTGTCACTGTCACTGTCTGTGTCCGTCGGTCGGGTCTGTCACTGTCAGTGTCGTCGGTCGGTCTGTCAGGAGTCAGGCACTTACCTGGCAGAAGATCTCCGGCGGTCACGGCCTGGACTGCTTCATGGCCGCCATCCTCTTCTCCCCGGCGGTCACATGCAGTTTCTCGCGATAACTGCAGCGACTGCTGGGTAATCCCGGCCGTAAAGCAGTCAGTCCGATGACGTCACCGCCGGGGAAGCAGGTAATCAGCTGTGCTGCGCCGGGATGACAGGCTCTGCCTGTCATTGCGATGTAGCAGAGCTGGATCGTCGTGGGACTGTCGTTATGGACTGCGTCGGACAGGTTGGATACTGTTGGTTTGTTTTTTTTCTTTTTTTACAGGAGATCGATGGCGTCGCAGGAATGAGAGTACAATAAAAGAAATGAAAACTGTGTTGTCTCTTTTATTTCATTAAAATACTTTTTTCTTGCTTTGTCTTTTTTTTATGCATTTAATAACTTTGGGATTAATAATGGATCGGTGTCTTATTGACGCCTCTCCATTATTAACCGGGCTTATTGTCACCGTGCAATCAACGGTGACATTAACCCCTTATTACCCCGCTTGCCACCGCTACAGGGCAAGTGGGAAGAGCCGGGTAAAGTGCCACAATTGGCACATCTTTTGATGCGCCAAATGTGGGGCTGCTGTAGCCTGGTATTATCAGGCTGTTGAGGGCCAAAATCCATGGGCCTTGACAGTCTTTTAATACCAGGCCACAGCAGTCTGCATTTTACTTGGCTGGTTAACAAAAATAGGGGGACCCCTACGCCGTTTTTTTTTCGAGGGGATCCCCTATTTTTGTTAACCAGCCAAGCTAAGCAGACTGCTGTGGCCTGGTATTATCAGGCTTGCAAGGTCCATGGATATTGGATCCTTACCAGCCTGAAAAACCAGGCCTCAGCGGTCTGCTTCATCTGGCTGGTTAACAAAAATAGGGGGACCCCACGCCAATTTTTTTTCGAGGGGATCCCCTATTTTTGTTAATCAGCCAAGATATGCAGACTGCTGTGGCCTGGTATTATCAGGCTGGCAAGGTCCATGGATCTTGGCTCCTTAACAGCCTGAAAATCCAGGCCTCAGCGGTCTGCTTCATCTGGCTGGTTAACAAAAATAGGGGGGACCCCACGCCAATTTTTTTCGAGGGGATCCCCTATTTTTGTTAACCAGTTCCCTCTGACGTCACTGATTGTGTCCCTGGCTGACCTGAAGTGAAAGTGGAAAGCAATCAATTAAGCTTTCCACTTCCTCTCCTGTCAGCCAGGAGAGGAACTCATTCATTTGGGGGTTTACTGTGAGGCTGCAGCATTAGCTGCGGTCCCTGCAGTAAACATTAACCCTTTCTGAAGGATTACACCGTGGGACCTGACTGTACATCGGATTGGTAAGAATAATTTTGCTTTATTATTTTATTTTTATTACAGGAAATGGTTTTAGCAGGAAAATAAAATATGGTCAAAAACTGTGTGATTATTTCATTAAACTTCTTTTTTATTAAAGTGTGTGTGTTTGATTTTTCTTTCATACAATAGGATTAATAATTGATAGCTGTCTAATTGACAGCTCTCAATTATTAACCTGGCTAAAGTGACCTTTCAATTGCAAGGTCATTTTAACCCCTTATTAACCCATTCACCACCGCTACAGGGCAATGGGAATAGACGGGCAAAGTGCCAGAAAGGGCAAATCTAATTAGAGATTTGCCCTTTCTGGGGTGTCTGGGGGCAGATGTTAGTAGCCGGGGGGGCCAAAAATAATGGTCCCTCTCTGGGCTATTATTATCTGCCCCCACTCACTGGCTTTGTCTGTCTGGTTGCGAAAATAGGGCGGGAGCCCACGCATTTTTTTTCAGCAATTTTACACCTCATATATATATATATATATACATGTCATTAAATTTGTGACACACATATATATATATATATATATATATATATATATATATATAATATTTATATTTATAGTTCATACACTTCTACATAGTATAATAGCCGCTAATTCAATTGCCGGCTTTTGTGAAAATGCAGAACCCGACATGAAATGACACTTGGTTTACATAGAGTTAACCATGTCTTTTCATGTAGTTTGATATCTGATTTGCACAAACAATTACATCAGTCTATGTGTGCAAAATTTCACACCTGTAGGGGTTAATTAAAGGTGTAAATTCGTAGCAAAAAAGTCCGTTTTTTTTACAACGAATTTACACCTTTAATTAACCCCTACAGGTGTGAAATTTTGCACACATAGACTGATGTAATTGTTTGTGCAAATCAGATTGCAAACGACATGAAAAGACATGGTTAACCCTATGTACACCAAGTGTCATTTCATGTCGGGTGCTTCTGTCTTTTCACAGAAGCCGGCTTTACCCGGCAATTGAATCAGAGGATATTTTACTATGTAGAAGTGTATAAACTATACATATATGTATATATATATGTCACAATGACATGTATATATATATATATATATATATATGTATTCTATGTGTGTATATTTAGTGTTTACAAGGAAATAAAGGTTTTTTTTAGTTGCGATATTTTGTTCCCATAGACTTACATTGGACTTCCGGTATCGGAATCGGATATCGGCGATATTTAGTGATATCGGCGACTGCATTCCGATCCGATATTTTCCGATACCAAGCAGTATCGCTCAACACTAGTTGAGAGTTATCAGTCAAGTGAAAATTAAATTTTTTTTCCAAGGCACTAGATATACCATGGAACACTGTGAACATAGTCATTAAGGAGTGGCTTAAATTTGGCACAACAATGAAATTGCCCAGAAATGGACGTCCCTCAAAATTTGATGAAAAGACACAATGAAAATTAACCTGGGAAGCTGCCAAGAAACATGCAGCAACATTAAAGGAGCTGCAGGATTTTCTGGCAAGTTACTGGTTTTGTACTGTAACAAAAATCTCCCATATTCTTTATACACTTGGCATGTGAGGAAGGGTGGCAAGATGGAAGCCTTTTCTTATAAACAAAAACACCCAAGCCTGGCTGAGTTTTACCAAAAACTACATCAAGTGGGAAACAAAAACCCTAAGCATACCTCCAAAACAACAAAAGAATGACTTTATTCCCATAGTCCTATATAAGGAAGGCGGGGGACACTTCAAATTGCTATTTTAACACCAAATCTATAGTGGAATGTGCCACCCATAGATAAGAAGTGAGAGGAGAGATTACCATATAAAATTTAATCTTTATTAATATGCAAAATTAAAACCATTTCAATAATAAAATGTTGGCATCTTGCTCCCCCTTTCTTTTGGAGTCTCCCTTACTCTCTCTAAATGTTTTATTATTGAAATGGTTTTAATTTTGCATATTAATAAAGATTACATTTTATATGGTAATCTCTCCTCTCACTTCTTATCTATGGGTGGCACCTTCCACTATTGATTTGGTGTTAAAAAAGAATGACTTTGCCAGAAGAAGATCACAGTTTTGGAACGACCCAGTCAGAACCCAGGACTGAATCAAATTGAAAACCTGTGGGTAACCTGAAGAGGGCGCTGTACGCAGAAAATGCCCTTACAATCTGACAGATTTAGAGCACTACTGCGAGGAATAGTGGGCAAAGATTGCCAAGAACATACATCTCTCCACACAATGTTGTGACTGCATATCATACTGAGGTTCAGAATATGTATAGGTTTTTGCAGATTTAAGCAAAGCTGCGGTTACTGCTCACTTTGTTACTAATAACTTCAGATTCGCTGTGTGATGTTCTTCCTTGTGACCTTCCTCGTACACACTGTACTAGATTACAGATGACACAACCAGATCTGTTTGTCCAGGAGGAACCAGCAAAGATCTCAACTTCCCATCTGAAGCCAGTAAGACAAATCCCTAGCCAAATAAACACATTAACCAGGGAGTCAACAAGCTAATTTACTGTTCTGTGGAGCAGTCTGTCAGAAAGACATTACCCAAGTCGCAAGTAAATAGGCGAGCATCTGGGTCAGACAGCAGGTGGAAGTGAGGCAGAGTCTGTCCAGCTGTTTGGCATGTCAGCGTTTCCTATGTTGGCTGACGTGTAGCCTCAGCACATGGAAAACACTGATCTAACTTGCAGAGATGATGAATCAGGAGGAAGCCACATACTATACAACCACAGAAGGACAGTCAGTGTGAAGATCAAGGCATGAATACTACAAGTTCATCTTGTCTGTCAGCAAACAGGCATTTAAGATGCCCTATCAACTCTTCTGCATGTTCGTTTTAGTAAATACACGTCAGCTCGGCCAAGCTGACCTCTGTGACGGTGGCTTGTCTACCACAAGAACAGGAGGATCGGTCATTGCAATTCACACTCTCAAATCTTTCTCTTTCCATCATCATCTCTTGGGGGTTAGTCCACATTGGATTGTTGGCCGAACCTTTCGTATTATTGCAATCAACTATGCTGCAAAAGCCAAGCATAAAGGCAGAAGGACTCCGCCAACCAAAAATCCTTCCTTATGCACTTTGTTAATTTTGTTCACAAATCTAAATGATTTACAGAGGGTTATAACAAAATGTATGAAATACAGCCTACTTACTAAGGGTGTAACTGTGTAGCCCTGGTACACAATACCAGGAGGATGAGTGGAGAGGTAACAGTTAAGGTCTCTTCATGACATCATGGACACTTCTGACACACCCAGCAGGGGTGTGGAAGGGAGTGATTTAGTCAGTCTGTGTCCGGACTTCAGAGTGAGAAGTCAGTTTTCCTGTCCTTGGACAGAGTAGACGTGTCCAGTTTAAGTCTATCATCAGTTCAGAAAGTGGAGTCTGGTGTAGGTGTCTGTATACACCTTAGTCTAGTCAGAGCTGTGCCCCACTGGAAGAAAGACTGAACTATCTATTAAGAGACAAGCAAGGCGAAGGGCAAAGTGGAAGGAAGGTAATTGGAGAAGTGCTTTTGACTTGGAAAAGTCCTGCACGTTGCAACCGGTTACTGGGGACCGAAGGATCACTATTGTACAGCATAGTGAAGAGAAAACCAGGAATCTACCGGACCCTAGGTCGCGGCAGACAAGCCCCTTTATAGTCAGAACGTAGCTGGAGTCAGGGGGTGTGAAGACTTTGAGTTGTGCACGACAAAAAAGGATTCAGCTCCCTCGCAGGAAGGCTTCTAACACAAATTTGACTGGGCAGAACAGCTAAAGACTAGCTGGAATCATAGAGGGGACTACGCTTCAGGCTGGTCGTACTCAGCTTCATTGGAAAGTAAAGGAGGCCCCTAACTTGCTTATCTGTTGCCTCAAAGCTCATCCTCCATCAACCCCATCAGCCTCCCTGGGACCTGCCTTATCATCCTGCAAGTAAAGGTATGGAAAGACGTTGACTGTGTGAGACTGAGTTATTATTGCATGCCTGCACAATCCTCACCTAACTACCGACCTGAGGGAAGAGTCCCACCTGTAGGGACCCGACATCTAGCTGCATCACCATCCCCTCAGAGATCTATAGCAGCGCTGGTACAAATTACCAGAATACTACAGGTGGCGTCACGAACTGTACATACATCAATCCCCTGTAAATATATCCCCAACATACGCCAGACCGCCCGGGCCACAGACCGAGCCACAGCTACCTGTGACAATCCCATAGACTTCTACGGGCTCGGCTCTGAGTACCCCATTGCCCTGGTAACCCACAATTGTGGTGGCGGGTCGACACAAAAACTTGGCGTCACGAACAGGATACGAAACTTGCAGCATTGCGAGCCCTGTGTGCCTGTGGAGTGTTTTGATGAAAAAAACTGTTGCTATTGTTTGGCGCTAAAATCCGCCATTTTGCCGCCATATTCGCGCCCTCAGGCGCTGGAGAAGAAGGTGGGCGGACCTGAAAAAGCGCGCAAAGTCTTGGACACGCCCCCAACCTGCACCCCAAACTGCATAGCAATCTGCGTCGCAAACCGCATCGCAAACTGCATAGCAATCTGCTTTGCAAACCGCATCGCAAACTGCATAGCAAACCGCATCGCAAACCGCATCGCAAACTGCATAGCAATCTGCATCACAATCCGCATAGCAAACTGCATCACAATCTGCATTGCAATCCGCATAGCAAATTGCATCGCAAAATAGAGCTGCAGGTCCTGCGACAGGAAGTGAACGCTCTGACATCAGAGCGCCTGCGACGAAGGTCCTGTTCCCACTGCGGTGCCTGTGAAGTAGCAGCATCTGAAACCGGTAGGCTCCGTTTAACCAAGGGGGCGCTAAGATGTCACAACAACCGGCTGACAGTGCGGCCCCGGCCGGAGTCCCCAATCCCGCACCGTCTGGTATTGTAGCGCCAGATGGGGGCGCAGGCCCTGCACCCAGTCCGGTAGTCCCGATCATGCCACTAACGCTCCCATATATGCCTGGGGCGAAATGGCTTCCCCAATACAGCGGTGAGCCAGGCACATTAGCAGGCTTCAAGCGGAAGTTATGCAGCATCCTAGAAATGTACTCCATGCCTGAGAGACAAAAAGCTGCTGTGCTAATAGGGCAGCTAACTGGCGCTGCTGAGAGGGAAGTGGAGACTTGGGATACCGTTGATCAGGAGTCGGTGCCTGCGATCTTCCTGAAGCTTCATGCCATATTTGAAGACCGCACAGAAACGGATCTCCGGTTGGCCTTCTATCACTGTTCACAACAGCCAGGTGACAGCATTCGGGACTATGCTTGCCGACTACAGGGAGCCCTGAGAGCCCTCAAGCAAATTAACAATTTAAATGCTATCGACGAGAATAGAATGCTGAAAGAACAATTTATACAGGGATTGAGATCCCCAGAGGAACGCAGAACTGTAAATTGGTGGTCCTTAGATCATCCGGATGCTACCTTTGATGCCCTAAAGGACATGGCAATAAAAGGGCTGCGGCCCCTGGCAAACCTGAGGTGGCCACCCAACATCATCAGGGTGAAGTCACTCTGGAACCGGCAGTAACCCCCTGTTCCCCGCTAGTGGCTGAAGCCAAAGCGCAGGTGACACCTCCTAGTGAATTGGACTGTCTGCGCTCAGAGGTGCGCCAGCTGACTAAAAATCTGGCCGCTGTGATGAGTGCCCTACAGCTGCGGAAAGAAGAGGAAGGGAAGATCTTGCTAGCTGACTGCCCAGAGGACGTTCCGTGGATGCACCGGAGGAGAAAGAAGACGTCGCCCCCCCGGAGGAGGACAACGCCACCCCCAGGAGCAACCTCTGACCAACACCCTTCTCGTCGAGAGATCATCTGTTATCGCTGCAACCGGAAAGGTCATCTGTCTACACAGTGTCCTTTAAACGGGCAGAACCTGGGTCCAAGGGCCAACACCCAGGAGAATACCCGTCAGGCCCCCTAGACTGGAACCGCAGGTATGTGGGCGGGCGACCCTACCTGTCTATTATTCTAGATGGTATTGCTGTTCCAGCATTGTTAGACACTGGGTCCCAGGTGACCCTAATACCTGATGCTCTATATACCAAGTACTGGTCAATGGACAGTCTTAAACCTCCGAGCCTTGACTTTACTGTGTATGCTTCGAATGGTCTTCCTGTAGAAGTACTCGGAACAAAATGTGTAGATGTAAAGGTGGGCAGAGAGGAGTTGAAAGACCAAGGGCTTCTGGTAGTAAAGACTGTAAATGAGGAGAACGGTTTAAATATCATTTTGGGTACTAACATTATCGGTAATTGTTTGGGAGAAGTTGTGTTCTTGCTCCAACAGCTCGCTGAGATTGCCCGACCAAGGCAGAGAGGAGTAATCCAAAGAGAGATCCGGGCCCTGGTGTGTCAGCAGCAAGCGAAGCTTACCGACGGTGAAATTGGTAATGTACGGGTCACTGACTCAGTTCCTATTGTGATACCCCCAATGAGTGAAATGATCATTTGGTGCAGGGCAGCCATAGGTCTGAGAGGACAGAATTACCAAGCTGTAGTAGAACCCCACCATTCAGAACATAGACCTACACTTATGACTGCTAGAGGAGTAGTAGAAGTGGTGAATGGAAGAGTACCTGTACGGCTTCTCAATTGGGGAGATGATGAGGTAAATTTACCCCGTTATGCAACCATTGCTAAACTTCATGCTGTTGATAATAATTCTATTCTCCCGGCTGAGTCCTTAGACTCCTGTCAAATAGAGGAGGACAATGACCCAGCAACTCAGGTGGCGGAATGGTGTCAGCAACTCCATGTTGGGACGGACACCACTCCCGCTCACCAGAAGCAAGGGGTATTACGGGTGGTGCAAGAGTACGCCCAAGTGTTTAGCAAAAATCCACTTGATTTTGGGATCATTAAGGGAGTACAACATCATATCCCTACAGGCAATCATCCTCCCATCAAAGAGCGGTATAGGCCCATACCTCCAGCTCATTATCAGAAGGCTAAAGAAATGTTAAATGATATGAAGAAAGCTGGGGTGATAAGGGATAGTTGTAGTCCCTGGGCAGCCCCTCTAGTTCTGGTTAAAAAGAAAGATGGTAGTATGAGAATGTGTGTGGATTACAGGCAGGTGAACCGCATAACACACAAGGATGCATACCCGCTACCACGCATAGAGGAATCATTAGCTGCTCTGAAAACGGCTAACTACTTTTCTACCCTTGATCTGACTAGTGGTTACTGGCAAGTGGCTGTGGCTGAGGAGGATCGTGAGAAAACGGCTTTCACCACCCCAATGGGGCTCTGTGAGTTCGACAGAATGCCGTTTGGGCTCAGTAGTGCCCCAGGAACAT
The DNA here is from genome assembly GCA_033576555.1 of Oophaga sylvatica. NCBI lineage: Eukaryota > Metazoa > Chordata > Amphibia > Anura > Dendrobatidae > Oophaga > Oophaga sylvatica. The sequence goes on along the minus strand of JARQOD010000002.1, from coordinate 590,909,965 downwards.
TTCAGAGAGTAATGGAAAACTGTCTGGGACATCTCAATTTTGAAACCGTGCTGCTATACCTAGACGACGTTATCGTGTATTCCAAGACTTATGAGGACCATCTGAAGCACCTGGCAGAAGTATTCGAGTCCCTGTCCAGGTACGGGATGAAATTAAAACCCTCAAAATGCCATCTACTCAAACAGAAGGTACAATACTTGGGGCACATCGTCAGTTCGGAAGGAGTAGCGCCAGACCCAGAGAAAGTCACTGCCATCCAGAAGTGGCCGGAGCCGAAGAACCTTAAGGAAGTGCGACAGTTCCTGGGACTAACGGGTTACTACAGGAGATTCGTGAAAGATTACACGAAGAAGGCAGCTCCTTTACAGGACCTCCTGGTAGGACAATCTTTAAAGAGCAGAAACCCTCCTTTCAATTGGGGTAAGGAACAGGCTGAAGCATTTCAAAAGATGAAAGAGATCCTGACAGGTGATGAGATCTTAACCTATCCTGATTACAGCCAACCGTTCCTGTTGTACACCGACGCCAGTAATGAAGGGTTGGGAGCCGTTCTCAGTCAGAAGCAGAATGGACAAGAAAAAGTCATCGCATATGCTAGCAGAAAACTCAGGCCAACTGAAAGGAATCCGGAAAATTATAGCAGCTTCAAGCTAGAGTTTCTGGCGCTGGTCTGGGCCATTACTGAAAGATTTAAGCACTATCTGGCCTCCAATAAGTTCACGGCGTACACAGACAACAACCCGTTAACGCACCTGGAAACCGCCAAGCTGGGCGCCATGGAGCAGCGATGGATGGCTCGGTTGTCCAATTACCAGTTTACTATCAAGTACCGGGCAGGTCGAAAGAATGCTAATGCTGATGCGTTGTCCCGAATGCCGCATGACTCTGATACGGAAGAAGAATCGGACGACCTGGAAGAAATTGAGCTACCCGCGTTCCATCGAAATGGGGTAGTCCACGAGCATCAAGTCCACAGAAAGCAGTATGGTGCAACATTAAATCCTTTACCCCATCATAGTTGGAAAGAGACTCAGGACAGTGATCCAGTGGTCAGCCGCATCAAGGAGTTGTTAAAACAGGAAGGCTCCTCTCTGGAAAAGGATGCACCTATGTCAGCCAAGCTCCTGTGGAACGAGAAAAGCAGGTTGTTCCTATACCGTGAGAAGTTGTGCAGAAGATACGTCAACCCCAGAACCCATGAGATGGTCTGGCAAATAGTGGTCCCCAAGGCAGACGTCCCAATGGTGTTGGAAGCGTACCACGATCAAGCAGGACACTTTGGCTGGAGGAAGCTGGAGACCCTGTTGAGATGCCGGTTCTACTGGGTAGGGATGCGCAGCTCTGTCGAGAGGTGGTGTCGGAACTGTGGACCCTGTGGTCTCAGAAGAAAGGACTACGGTAGTCAAAAGGCCCCCCTGCAACCTATTCGGACGACTCGTCCCCTGGAGATTGTGGCCCTGGACCACGTCAAACTGTCGCCGAGTAGATCTGGATACTCATACGCCTTGACCATGGTGGACCATTACTCCAGATTTCTGGTAGTCGTTCCAGTGAAAGACCAGACCGCAGTGACGGCCGCGAAGACCTTTCAAGCAAGCTTCTGCAGACCGCATGGGTATCCCGAGCAAGTCTTAACCGATCAGGGACCTGCTTTCGAAGCTGATTTATTCAAGGAATTCTGTCATATGTACGGGTGCAAGAAAATAAGAACAACACCATATCACCCTCAAACCAACGGTCTTTGTGAAAAGATGAACCATATTGTCCTTGACTTGTTGAGATCCATACCGTTGGAAGACAGGAATCGATGGCCGGATTTACTACCTGATTTGGTTGATTTGTACAACCATATACCTGTAAGCTCAACTAACTGCACTCCAGCCTATCTTATGAGAGCAAGGCCCGGAAAACTACCAATGGATCTAGAACTTGGAGTGGTAGAACCGGAGGCAGACGACGCTGTTGAGAACTGGGACGTCAATCGGCAAGAGCAATACAGAAGAGTACAAATCTGTGGGAGGAAAGTCTCAATAAGGCACGGGAGAAACAGGAAGATGTTTACAACCGAAATGCTCCTGCCAAGCCTCTGATGCCTGGAGAGGTAGTATTAAAAAGAAAAAGAAAGATGCATAAACTGGATAATCAGTGGGAGCAAGAACCCTACGTCATACAAGATTCTAAATACGACAACAGAAAAGTTTGTGTCGTCAGCAAAGACGGAGGAAGAACAACAACCACGGTGTCCAGAGATCATTTGAAGTTGTGTCCAGAATACTTAAAGAGTTGTGAAAAGAACCCTGTCTTCAATCAAAGAGAAAGAAAGGAAGAGGTCATACACACCGATCTGGGAGATTTTCCTGCGGATTGGCCCCGACTGGGAGATGCTGTGATAGTTCCAGTGTTGCAGTTTTATCAGCCACAAGAGGAAGTTTTACCTCCAGTTGTGCCTGTGGTGCCAGTTGAGCCCGCTCAGGAGTTACCCATCCCAGCAACACCTCAACCTGTGGAACCTCAAGATGGATCATCTGAAGCAGCGCCCCATACTATGGGATCTCCTGGTGAAGCTGACTCACACCGCCCAGCCATCAGTACGCTTGCCAGATCCATAGAAAGGTTAAGGCAGTTCTATAGTTTGCCGTTACGCAGTGCAGACAGATCGCAACTTGTTATACCTGAAACTACACCACGTAGATCAGAGAGAATCACAAAAGGGAAATTACCCATTAGATATCAGCAGTAGTTATAACGAATTTATGTGAACATTGTAAAAGTCTATATATATAAATGTGTTTTCCCTATTATGTCTTCGTTTAACAATGGACTCAGAGGCTGAGGACTGAGCCAGCCCAAAAACTGTATCCTGTAAATAGTTGCACTAAAGTGCCTTCTTAATGGTTTCACATGAACCCTTGACTCACCTCTGAACCAAAAACCCGTGTGGTGTGGCACTGAGTGAGGTCTGCATTTGGATGTCCTGCAGCCCACCCAGGACCTACGTTGAAGGTTTGGTGCGGGTCCTTCACAAGTATATTGTATATTTATTTATTAAATGCTATTTGATACTTTTGTATTTCTATATGTAAAATGTTATTGTTCGTAACGTTCAAGGTGTTCTCACCTCCCGGATGGGAAGATGTTATTGTTTCAATGTTTATTGCATAAACAAAATGTCTTTTGTATTTTACAGCCCGGGAGTGCTGTCGTTTACCATGGGGAATGTGTAGCCCTGGTACACAATACCAGGAGGATGAGTGGAGAGGTAACAGTTAAGGTCTCTTCATGACATCATGTACACTTCTGACACACCCAGCAGGGGTGTGGAAGGGAGTGATTTAGTCAGTCAGTGTCCGGACTTCAGAGTGAGAAGTCAGTTTCCTGTCCTTGGACAGAGTAGACGTGTCCAGTTTAAGTCTATCATCAGTTCAGAAAGTGGAGTCTGGTGTAGGTGTCTGTATACACCTTAGTCTAGTCAGAGCTGTGCCCCACTGGAAGAAAGACTGAACTATCTATTAAGAGACAAGCAAGGCGAAGGGCAAAGTGGAAGGAAGGTAATTGGAGAAGTGCTTTTGACTTGGAAAAGTCCTGCACGTTGCAACCGGTTACTGGGGACCGAAGGATCACTATTGTACAGCATAGTGAAGAGAAAACCAGGAATCTACCGGACCCTAGGTCGCGGCAGACAAGCCCCTTTATAGTCAGAACGTAGCTGGAGTCAGGGGGTGTGAAGACTTTGAGTTGTGCACGACAAGAAAAGGATTCAGCTCCCTCGCAGGAAGGCTTCTAACACAAATTTGACTGGGCAGAACAGCTAAAGACTAGCTGGAATCATAGAGGGGACTACGCTTCAGGCTGGTCGTACTCAGCTTCATTGGAAAGTAAAGGAGGCCCCTAACTTGCTTATCTGTTGCCTCAAAGCTCATCCTCCATCAACCCCATCAGCCTCCCTGGGACCTGCCTTATCATCCTGCAAGTAAAGGTATGGAAAGACGTTGACTGTGTGAGACTGAGTTATTATTGCATGCCTGCACAATCCTCACCTAACTACCGACCTGAGGGAAGAGTCCCACCTGTAGGGGACCCGACATCTAGCTGCATCACCATCCCCTCAGAGATCTATAGCAGCGCTGGTACAAATTACCAGAATACTACAGGTGGCGTCACGAACTGTACATACATCAATCCCCTGTAAATATATCCCCAACATACGCCAGACCGCCCGGGCCACAGACCGAGCCACAGCTACCTGTGACAATCCCATAGACTTCTACGGGCTCGGCTCTGAGTACCCCATTGCCCTGGTAACCCACAATTGTGGTGGCGGGTCGACACATAACAACAGCAGAATGGGAGGGGTCCATTGGAATTAGCACTACTTTCAACTGGAGGTGTGTCCTAGGACGTTCCTTTAGTTGAAAACTATTGCGGAGCAGAGAGCCTCTGGCTCAGTGCCTTGCACAAACTCTACAGCCGTGGACCTATCAGAGGCTCAAATAATGACGACAGGCTGGGCGTGCAACATGACGTCATTACCGCCCTATGTTGTGACGTCAGGGTGGCATCACTGATAGAACCACAGCTGTGGTCCTAAGTGTGGGGCAGTGAGCCAGCCAGCAGAACGGAAGAGGACTTAGCCATTTGGTGTGGGAGCGGGGACAGGAAAGAGATTGGGTTGTTTTATTTTTTATTTATAAATAGTAAAGCACTGTGAGGGCAGTCTGTGGGGGCACAATGGGAGCCAGAAGGGACCAAAATTAATGTATGGGCAACAAATAGGGACATTATTAGTATATGGTTCCACATAATGTGACTAATGTTTGGGGACCAAATAGAAGAAAATTATTACTATATGGAGGTAATATGGGAGACATTTTTAATGTATGGGGCCATGTAGGGTACTATCACTTCTATATCAGGGCCACAAAAAAGGATGTTACACTTGTATGGGAGAATAATAGGTGGACAATGCATTTTATGGGTGCCATGGTGAAGGCAGTTCTGCATTTGGGCACAAAAGGGACATAGACATTACTACTCTATGGGGGAACCTCACTAACATATTGTATTTTTGAGGATTCTTTTACTGTCTGTGGGACAAAAAGGAGGTGCTGTTCCTGAAAGAGTGGGGAAAAATTTGGGAAGGGTGCTCTAGAAGCGATCAGCCATAGATGTCTGTGTGTTGTATTTTGTAGAGATGAGCCTTGGCCAGATGAAGAATAAAAGAGAACAAGAATGACTTCAATCAAAGACGTCACTGGTGAGTATCTGGAGTTACCTGTACACTCCCTGACAGAAGTTATGTCGCTTATCCATGTTATGTAAATAAAAGATTATAACCTAACGTTAAATTCATCCATTGGTTTTATAAATTATTCTTTGAAAGCTGAAACCCTCAGAAATGTGGTTTACGTTAAGAAAATAAATTGGCATCAATGCTGAAATATTGATCATTTAATGAACACAGAATGGTCAGATTTTGGCAAGACAAAAGTTTTGTCGCCCACAGAAAGTAATGTGATATTCAAACAAATAATTAACTTAAAATACAAATATATGTTGCATAATTTTGGTGAATGAAGTTGTGGCGCTATTAGAGTCATATTTAATATTTGGTGTGACTTCCATGAGCTTGAAGGACTGCATCCATGCTGTTCAACAATGATTCATACAATTTATTAATGAAGTCATCAGGAATAGCAATGAATGCAGTCTTACATGCCTCCCAGAGTTCATCTAGATTCCTTGGTTTTGTCTTCCAAGCTTCCTCTTTATCCTACCCCAAACATGCTCAATGATGTTCATGTCTGGTGACTGGGCTGGCCAGCCCTTGAGCACTTTGATCTTTTTTGCCTGGAGGAACGTTGTTGTAGAGATGGATGTATGAGATGGAGCACCATCCTGCTGCAGAATTTGATCCCTTTTATGATTTGGAATATAAGAGGTAGCTAATACTTCTTGATATTTTAGGCTATTAATATTGCCTTCCACCTTGTAAATGTTTCGCACACCCCCATACTGAATTTAACCCCAGACCATGATCTTTCCACCACCAAATTTAACTGTTTTCTGGGTGTATTTTGGATCCATATGGGCTCCTGCAGTATTTGCGGCGGCTGTGGTGTAATTCTACTGAAGATTCATCAGAGAAATCCACCTTCTGCCACTTTTCCAGCGTCCATCTGTTTAGCAGGCTGTGGAACTTTGCAAATGCCACACGTTTTTTTTATTTGCCTTTTGTTTAGTGCTGGCTTCTGGGCACTGATTCGACCATGGAGGCCATTTTGAGACAGAATCCTACAAACTGTTCTAGGTGACACAGGGACTTGAGGTGACCAGGCCTGTTGGAGCTTTGCTCCAGTGGAAGAGGGGCTTGCTTTGGATTTTCTAACCAACAAACGTTCCTTCTGAGCAATTGTCTTGCGGGGTCTACCGGACCTGGGCTTGTCAAACTCATCTCCAGTCTCTTCAAATCTTTTTTTAATTCTTTGTACTTGACGCTGAGACACATTAAAGGTGCCAGCCACCTCTGCAGTGGATCTGGTCTTCAGACTCTTGATAATCCAGGCTTTGGTCGCAGGGTGGATTTTTGGCATGTTGTCAGAGCTCAAGTTGCAGTTCAAGTGAAGGTCTGGGGTGCTGGGTTTCTTTTTATACACACCCACTAATTAACTGATCATTTACTGAGCACAGGTGAGGATGTAAACTAGGATTGGTTGCATTATATGACTAGGCGACAAAACTTTTGTCTTGCCAAAATCTGACCATTCTGTGTTCATTAAATGATCAATATTTCAGCATTGATGCCAATTTATTTTCTTAACCTAAACCAAATTTGGGAGGGTTTCAGCTTTCAAAAGAGTAATTTATAAAACTAATGGATGAATTTAACGTCAGGTTATAAGCTTTCATTTACATAACATGGATAAGCGACATAACTTCTGTCAGGGAGTGTACTGTATATACAGGTACCTTTGACTATACGGTCATTTTATGGGGGTAATGTTAGTATTTGTTCGGTGATTCTTATTAATAATCAGTATGGTGGTATTATTCATCACAATGTGGTGGTAATATGTGATCTGGTCATAGTGTTGCGGTATTAATGCCTTGTATGTGGTGTAATTAGTATATACTGTAGGTATTGATTTAGTTATTTTTGCTCAGTAACGTGATGGTTATTTTCAAGCACTATAGTAGTTTTACAAGGTCATGGTGTGGCAGCATTATTTGTTTCCTGTATGTGGTAACATTGGTTTTGGTACAGTGGGTTTTGTTCACTAATTGTACGAGGATAATATTTGTCATTCGCTTACTATATGACTATTATTTAGACATATTACTTAGACAATTATCCTATTGCCTTGCATATTTTTTTGTCACATTTATATATTGTATTTGCATTATAAGTTTAGGGAGAGGCCAGGTCCAAACCTAGGACCCATAGGGTAAGGTACGCCACTGCTACCTGCTGAGTAGTATTCTAAAAATGTTCTGGATATACATTACATAGTGCAGAAATCTTGCTTACCTTTAGGTATGGCCTGGGTGAATTTTGCACCTTTTTCTAGTTTGACGTCCAGGTACACAGTGGGTGTCCTTGTATAGACTTTTGACTGCAATAAGCAATAATAATATTATTAGATAACGCCATGCTACAGATATGTGAAGAGCAACAAAGACGTAAGGGAATAGGCATGGATTCGGGAATATTTGGCATTTTTGACAATCACTCTCTTTCTTGAATGTTTTCTTTACCAAGAACTGCAAATTTTTGGGTAGCAGTTAGTCTGCATAGTTGGACTGGCCCACCAAAGACCGGAGCAATCTAAAGGGTCCGGTCTCTGAAACAATAATGGGCCGCAATGGTCCAGAAGAAAAAAAAAAACTAAATTTTTTTGACTATTTTTCACTTTTGAACCAATCACTTATTATTATGGCTTTTTTGTTATAATATCATATCCTATCTGACCTTATTTATGATATGAGCAATGCTAATAACAAGGTTCAAGTAAAAATCAATGAAGAGAAGAACTGAAGAGCAAACAAAGCGCAAATGGGGTCTTATCTGGGTATAAAATGTTAGAGGATATGCTCAATTTTGCTCACCTGGGTGGGATGTTGGCACACAACCACTGATAAGGCTTGAGGGTGCTGCAGACCCACGAGGAGATAAAACATAAACTGGAAACAAATGGGTTAATCTGTGCTGTCGTTGAAGAATGAATGAATGAATGAATGAATAAACAAACTGCCTGCATTTGGGTCTGCATTCCTTCTTCAACGGCAACGCAGATTAACACATTTCTTTTCAGATTAAGGTTCAAATAAAAGCAGATACCCATCATTTGTATAAATGGTGGTTGAGTGTCAGAATAATTTATTGTGGTGACCCTAAAGAACCCCAATTCAATATTGTTGGTCAGTCCGAGACTTAGTATCCAGGTTTTGTTGGGTTGGATTCCACACACATGCTTCTGAAGTTCGCCTGCGTCTGAGAAAATTAAACATTCACAAATCCCCCGGCCCAGATGGCATTCATCCACAGATACTGAGGGAATTGAGTTCAGTAATTGGCAGACCGCTGTATCTCATATTCTTAGACTCTCTTGAAACAGGGATGGTGCCACAGGTTTGGGGGATAGCTGATGTGGTACCGATGTTTAAGAAAGGCAAGAAGGTGGGACTGGGGAAAACTATATGCAGATGGTAAAGGAATTGGCTAAAATGACAGGAAACAAAGTTGTCATAAATGGAACGTTTTCTAAATAGGATATAGTCAGCAGTGTGGACCGCAGGGATCTGTACTGGGAGCAGTGTGGACCACAGGGATCTGTACTGGGAGCAGTGGGGACAGCAGGGATCTGTACTGGGAGCAGTGTGGACCACAGGGATCTGTACTGGGAGCAGTGGGGACCACAGGGATCTGTATTGGGAGCAGTGGGAACCACAGGGATCTGTATTGGGAGCAGTGGGAACCACAGGGATCTGTACTGGGAGCAGTGGGAACCACAGGGATCTGTATTGGGAGCAGTGGGAACCACAGGATCTGTATTGGGAGCAGTGGGAACCACAGGGATCTGTATTGGGAGCAGTGGGAACCACAGGGATCTGTATTGGGAGCAGTGGGGACCACAAGGATCTGTATTGGGTGCAGTGGGAACCACAGGGATCTGTATTGGGAGCAGTGGGGACCACAGGGATCTGTATTGGGTGCAGTGGGAACCACAGGGATCTGTATTGGGAGCAGTGGGGACCACAAGGATCTGTGCTAGGAACGATTCTTTTTAAGTACATGAAATAAATGTGGAAACCAAACTAAGAGGTAAAATGTGAAATGCTTAACGGTGGAGAGATGTTTGCAGCCAATGCTCCGGCAGATCTGCTCTAGTTATAGATTAAGTAATTCCACATAACGGAAACTCACCACTCGCACACTCATTGACTCTTTCACTATCAATAATTTGATCAAGACAAGAACACATAACCAAACATGAGTTTTCACTTATTATTCATGTTTCCAATTTACATACTTGCTGTCCGAATTGCTTTTGAGTTTTCCAAATAAAAAAAAAAAATGATGAGAGAAAAAGGGGAGATGAAAGGCGGCTGCTGTACGGAAGAAGGCAGAAGAATAACTTCAAGTATGGAATTTTTTTTCTACTAAGGCTGCCACAACAAAGATCCAGGAACATATATTTGTGCAGGTTAAATAAAAAAAGAAATTGCAGTGGGGACAGATTTTTCTAAAGCATATTGACACGAACAGCAGTGTTAAAGGGGGATGTCTGGATTGATTAATTTTTATTTTCTTTCTTTTTTTAGTTCACCTAAACCTGCAAGATGTGTCAGTTATAATCACACACAGCTCTGCAGTGAGATCAGGAGAGCAGGGAGCGGCCATTACATATCACACTGCATCAATGTCCGGTCCATAGATCTTACCAGCTTACATACATTTAAGAAAAACATGGATTTCTCTGGAATAAGACATGTGACCTACATGCCCATATAGATGGCTTAGGAGGGTTAATTCTACTGATAGATTCCCTTCAAAATTAATATTGATCATCTGTTAAAAGTAGATGTGTATGGAATTCATATGTACTGTACAAAGTCCAAACGAAAGTTTAAAAAAGTTAACCCTTTATCATTTACTGTGAAGTATAGTGAGAGTTTTTGCTATAGAACCTTTGTTATAGGTACATTACATTCTAATTCTTAAGTTCATGTAATTTGTTCTGCAATCAATTAAGGAAAATAAAACAAGATTCTCTATCAAATAACCAACCAAACAAAAACTGACCTTAATGCCCATCGACTCTCCAGAAATAACAGAAACGGTTACTCCATCTTTCGATGGTTTGGGAATGTCCGCACTTTTCAGCTCCTGATATTCTGGTGGAATCATCTTCTCAGAACTTCTCAAGTTAACCCACAGTTGTAGCCCATGAGCTGGTTCATCTGTACAAGGCATCTCAGCATGGACAATACCACGGCCAGCTGTCATCCACTAAAACGGAGATTAAATAATGGTTAATAAAAAAGGAAAACTAAGATTTGCAATCCCACAAAAATATATAAAAGGCCATGGTGGAAAAGCTCTTCATGTGGGGATTTAATAACATTTCATCCTTCATGGGTGAGGTCAATGAAAGAACACTGGACCACAGATTGTCCATCTTTAAAGAGTTACCATCAGTTACATTTTTTTTACTCATAAATCAATAGTCCGTGTGAAAATAATAAACTTTGTATTATATTGACGCGCACCACATGTGTGGGTACCAGGGCTATGGGGTACTCGGAGCCGAGCCCATGGAAGTCTATGGGAGTTGTCACTGGCAGCGGGACTCGGTCCGTGGCCCTGGCGGTCATGCAATGGGGGATATTTACAGGGGAATTGTAGATTAGATAGTTCGTGATGCCACCTGTGGTATCTGATCAATTGGACCAGCGCTGCTATATGGATCTTCACAGGGGATGTTATGGGGCAGCTAGGTGGTAGGTCTCCCACAGGTGAGACCGGTCCCTGGAAGTCTATGGTGGTGCAGGGTGTAGGTAATAAAGCAGTCTCACTCAAGGCAATCTCTTTCCATACCTTTACTTGCAGATATTTCAGGCAGGTCCCGGGGAGCTGGTCGGGGTGGAGAATGCACATTCGGGATAACCGCTGAGCAGGTTAGAGGCCTCCTTTACTTCATATGTATGTGAGTCCAAACTTGCATGAAGCGAAGTTAACTCTGCAATCTCCAGCTTGTTTCAATAGCTGCAACGCCCGGCCGACATTGTGGTGGAGCCTTCTATGTCTCTGATTTCCAGATGTTGGTGAGAACCAAGGCGTTGGGGCTGATCAGGCCTTGCCCGTCCTGTCCTCCCTGACTCCGTTTACGTATCAGCGCTTAGGGCTACTTTCTGCTACTTGTAGTCCAGAAAGCCTCCGGTTATCTTGTTACTAGGCTTGAAGCGCTAGCAACGCCTCGGACCCCGGTGTCCGGTGAATTAGTGCAGGTAATCCGGTACCTGAAGCACTTATCTCTGTCCTTTCCACTGCGCCCTTCGCCCTGCTCTCGCTCTTAACATAAGCACTTGTAGCTTTGATGGAAACGTCAGCTTTCTCCAGAGCTCACTGAACAGCTCTCAGTATCCTCCAAGTCCAGACTGAACTGACACTGAACTGCACTGTCCTAAGACAGGAAACTGACTGATCTGAGCTCTTCTCAGACAGGAAACTATCTGGGGGATGACTCACTCCTGAGTCTCCCAAGGCTTGAATGAACTCTGACTGCTACGTGTCACTCCCTTTTATACCCCTGGTGGGTGTGTCTGAAAGTGTGAGTCACGTGAATGGATATCAAGCTTTTGCGGTTACCTTCCTGTGCATTTTCCTGGATTATGTGTGCCTGACATAGCTGGGCCACACATCCCCCCTTGGTTAAACACAGCACTCCCGGGCTGTAAAAGAGAAAAGAAAAACTTTTTTGTTTTTGCGTTAAACATAAACATTTTTAACTCATCCCATCCGGGAGGTGAGGAATCTTTAACGTTACAATTTGTACATTAGAAAAATACAAAAGTATCAAAGTATCAAAACATTTCCATAAATACTAGATAATATTCTTGTGGAGGACCCGCACCAAAAACCTCCCACGTGGGTCCTGGGTGGGCTGCAGGACTTCATTGCTGCAGACCTCACTCTAGGCCACACCATACGGGTTTTTCTTCAGAGGTAGTTCAAGGCTTTGTGTAAAACCAAGATAAGGCACCGTAGTGCAAACTATTTACATTTAAAGTTTTTGGGCTGGCACAGTCCACAGCCACGCAGTCCATGCATGAGAAAAGACACATTTCAAATAATCACATTTCAAGACATATTAATGGAAATCACATTAATACTTTAACTTCTATTAAAGTGCAAAAATCTACTTTGTAAAACTTTATACAATTATCAGTTGAAGTAAACCCTATTTGGGTCATACTAAACTAGTTTACTAGGACTACTCTTGATAACGAATAGGCAACCTTCCTTTCGTTGTACGTTCTGACCTACGTGGAGTGGTGTCAGGTCTAGTAGTCTCTAGCCTATCTGCTCTGTGTACCGGCGAACTATAGATACGACTCCACCTCTCTAGGGACCTGGCAAGCATGCTAGCGACTGGGCGATGCGGTACTGCTTCACCAGGGTTTCCACTTCTTGTGGTGCTGCCTCTTGTGGTTCCGCTGCTTGGGATACCAATGGTTGAGGGTCTGCCGAACAGGTCCTTCTGGAACTAACTCCACTGGCACAATTGGTATGACTTGATGTAGAGGTTCTTCTTGCGGTTGATAAAACTGCAGCACAGGAATGATTACAGCTTCTCCCACTCTGGGCCAATCCGCAGGTAGATCTCCCAGATCCGTATGTATGACCGCTTCATCCTTTTCTTCCTGATTGACAACAGGTTCTTCCTCACGAAGCTTTAATGGGCCCGGACACAACTTTAGATGATCTCTAGACACAGTTGCAGTCGTTTTTCCTCCATCCTTGCTGATGGTACAGGTTTTTCTGTTATCGAATTTGGAATTTTGCACGACATATGGCTCCTGTTCCCACTGATCATCCAATTTGTGCATTCTTCTCTTTCTTTTTAGCACAATTTCTCCAGGCATAAGAGGCTTAGCGGGAGCATTTTTGTTGTAGTTCTTCTCTTGCTTTTCTCTTACTTTATTGAGACTGTCTTCTACGCAGGCTTGTACTCTCCTGTACTGTTCCTGTCGATTCGTGTCCCAATCTTCAGCATTGTCATCAGCCTCTGGTTCTACCACACCAAGTTCCAAATCCATTGGCAGTCTTCCTGGTCTTGCCCTCATAAGGTAGGCTGGAGGGCAGTTGGTGGAACTTACTGGTATGTGGTTGTACAAGTCGACCAGGTCAGGTAACAAGTCTGGCCACCGATTTCTTTCTTCCAGTGGTACAGATTTCAGTAAGTCAATGACAATGTGATTCATCTTTTCACAAAGGCCATTGGTCTGAGGGTGGTACGGTGTTGTTCTGATCTTCTTACACCCATACAATTGACAGAATTCCTGAAACAGTTCAGCTTCAAAGGCTGGACCTCGATCAGTCAGTACCTGCTCTGGATATCCGTGTGGTCTGCAGAAACTTGCTTGGAAGATCTTGGCTGCTGTCTCTGCTGTCAGATCTTTGACCGGGGCGACCACCAGAAATTTGGAATAGTGATCCACCATGGTCAGGGCATATGTGTATCCCGACCTGCTTGGTGACAACTTGACATGGTCCAATGCTACGATCTCCAAGGGACGAGTCGTCTGGATAGGCTGCAGGGGTGCCCTCTGACTACAGTAGTCTTTTCGTCTGAGGCCACAGGGTCCACAGTTCCGGCACCACTTCTCAATGGAGCTGCGCATCCCTACCCAGTAGAACCGACACCTCAACAGGGTCTCCAGCTTTTTCCAGCCAAAGTGTCCCGCTTGATCGTGGTAGGCTTCTAACACCATTTGGATGTCTGCTCTGGGAACCACTATCTGCCAAACCATCTCATGGGTCCTTGGGTCGACGTATCTCCTGCACAACTTCTCACGGTAGATGAACAACCGGCTTCTCTCGTTCCACAGGAGCTTTGCTGGTATAGGTGCATCTTTCTCCAAGGAGGAACCTTCCTGTCTTATCAACTCCTTGATACGGCTGACCACTGGATCGCTGTCCTGAGTCTCCTTCCAGCTGTGATGAGGTAAAGGGTTTAACGTTTCACCACACCGCGTTCTGTAGGCTCGTTGCTCATGGATCATCCCATTTCTGTGGAACGCAGGTAGCTCAATCTCTTCCAGGTCGTCCGATTCCTCTTCCGTGTCGGATTCATGCGGCATTCTGGACAAGGCGTCCGCGTTGGCATTTTTACGGCCCGCCCTGTACTTGATGGTAAATTGATAGTTTGACAGCCGGGCCATCCAACGTTGCTCCATGGCTCCCAGCTTGGCTGTTTCAAGGTGCGTCAAGGGGTTGTTGTCTGTGTACGCAGTGAAATTGTTGGAGGCAAGGTAATGTTTGAATCTTTCTGTAATGGCCCAGACCAACGCCAGGAACTCCAGTTTGAAGCTGCTATAGTTTTCTGGGTTCCTTTCAGTTGGCCTGAGCTTTCTGCTGGCATATGCGATGACTTTTTCTTGGCCATTCTGCTTCTGACTGAGGACCGCTCCCAATCCCTCGTTACTGGCATCGGTGTACAGCAGGAACGGTTGACCGTAATCTGGGTAGGCTAAGATTTCATCACCTGTCAGAATCTCTTTCATCTCTTTGAATGCCTCAGCTTGTTCTTTACCCCAATTGAATGGAGGGTTTCTGCTCTTGAGAGGTTGTCCTACCAGGAGGTCCTGTAAAGGCGCCGCTTTCTTGGTGTAATCTTTTACAAACCTCCTGTAGTAACCTGTTAGTCCCAGGAACTGACGCACCTCTTTTAGATTCTTCGGCTCCGGCCATTTCTGGATGGCTGTGACCTTCTCGGGGTCCGGCGCTACTCCTTCGGAACTGACAATATGTCCCAAGTACTGTACCTTCCGTTTGAGCAGATGGCACTTTGAGGGCTTCAGTTTCATCCCATACTTGGACAGTGACTCGAATACCTCTGCCAGGTGCTTCAGATGATCTTCATATGTCTTGGAGTACACAATTACGTCGTCCAGGTACAGCAACACGGTTTCAAAATTGAGATGTCCCAGGCAGCTCTCCATCACTCTCTGGAATGTTCCTGGGGCACTGCTGAGGCCAAACGGCATTCTGTCAAACTCACAGAGTCCCATTGGGGTGGTGAAAGCAGTTTTTTCCCGATCCTCCTCAGCCACAGCTACTTGCCAGTACCCACTAGTAAGGTCGAGGGTAGAAAAGTAGTTAGCCGTTTTCAAAGCAGCTAAGGATTCCTCTATGCGTGGTAATGGGTATGCATCTTTATGTGTTATGCGATTTACTTGTCTGTAATCTACACACATTCTCATGCTACCATCCTTTTTCTTAACTAGAACTAGAGGTGCTGCCCAGGGGCTACAACTATCCCTTATCACCCCGGCTTCCTTCATGTCACGCAACATTTCCTTAGCTTTCTGATAGTGGGCTGGAGGTATAGGCCGGTACCGCTCTTTGATGGGAGGATGACTGCCTGTAGGGATATGATGCTGTACTCCCTTAATTGTCCCAAAGTCAAGTGGGTGTTTGCTAAATACTTGTGCGTACTCTTGTACCACCCGTTGTACCCCCGGTTTCTGGTGTACGGAAGTGGTGTCTGTCCCTATATGAAGCTGCTGACACCAATCCGCTACCGGGGTTGCCGGATCATTATCCTCCGCTGGTTGGCGGGAGGCTAAGGACTCGGTTGTGAGGATAGAATTGTTATCTACGGCATGTAATTTAGCAACTGTGGCATAACGTGGTAAATTTACTTCATCGTCTCCCCAGTTGAGAAGTCGTACTGGTACTCTCCCATTTATTACTTCCACTACCCCTCTAGCAGTTAAGAGTGTAGGTCTGTGCTCTGAACGATGGGGCTCTACTACTGCTTGGTAGTTCTGTCCTCTCAGACCTATGGCTGCTCTACACCATATCAACATTTCACTCATTGGGGGTATCACAATGGGGTTCGGGTCCGTGACCCGTACATTACCGATTTCACCATCTGTAAGCTTCGCTTGCTGCTGGCACATCAGGGCCCGGATCTATCTCTGGATCACTCCCTTTTGCTTTGGCTTGGCAACTTCAGCGAGCTGTTGGAGCAAAAACACAACTTCTCCCAGACAGTTACTGATAATGTTAGTACCTAATATCACATTTAAGCCGTTTTCCTCATTTACAGTCCTTACTACTAGAAGTCCCTGATCCTTCAGCTCCACTCTGCCCACTTTTACGTTCACGTTTTTGGCTCCGAGTACTTCAACAGGGAGACCATTAGTGGCGTACACTGTAAAGTCAGGGCTCAGGGGCTGGAGACTGTCCATGGACCAAAATTTATTATAAAGGACATCAGGTATGATGGTCACCTGAGATCCAGTGTCCAGCAGCGCAGGAATTGCAATCCCGTCCAGAATGATGGACAGGTAGGGTCGTCCACCCACGAACCTGCGATTCCAGTCTAAGGGGCCTGATGAGTCTACTCCTGGGTGTTGGCCCTCAGACCCAGGATCTGCTCGTTTAAAGGACACTGCTGAGCCATATGACCTTTTCGGTTGCAGCGGTAGCAGATGATCTCTCGGGGGGGATGGTGCTGATCAGGGGTCGCTCCTGGGGGTGGCGTTGTCCTCCTCCGGTGAGGCGACGTCCTCCATTTCTTCCGGTTCATCCAAGGGACATCCTCTGGACAGTCGGCTAGCAGGATCTTTCCTCCTTCTTCTTTCCGCAGTTGCAGGGCATTCATTACAGTGGCCAGGTTCTTAGTCAGCTGGCGCACTTCTGAGCGCAGACATTCCAACTCACTAGGGGGCGCCACCTGCGTTTTAGCTTCTGCCACCTGCGGGGAAAAGGTGGGTACTGCCGGCTTTAGAGTGGCTTCACCCGGGTGATACTGAGTTGCCACCTCAGGCTTTTCCAAGGGTCGCAGTCCTTTTATTGCCATGTCCTTTAGGGCATCAAAAGTGGCATCTGGATGATCCAAGGACCACCAGTTTACAGTCCTGCCTTCCGCTGGAGACCTCAGTCCCCGTACAAATTGTTCTTTCAACATTTTGCTTTCATCAATGGCACTTGTAGGGTTAACCTGTTTGAGAGCTCGCAGGGCCCCCTGTAGTCGGCAGGCGTAGTCCCTAATACTGTCACCTGGTCTCTGGGAGTACTGATAAAATGCCATCCGGAGATCCGTTTCTGTGCGGTCCTCAAAGATGGCCTGTAGCTTTAAGAGAATCGCAGGTACTGACTCCTGGTCTGCAGTGGTCCAAGTCTCTACTTCTCTCTCAGCCGCACCAGCTAACTGTCCTATTACCACAGCAGCTTTTTGCTTTTCAGTCATTGAGTACATGTCCAGGATGCTACATATTTTCCGTTTAAACCCTGGCAGGGTGTCTGGCTCGCCGCTGTACTGAGGGAGCCACTTCGCTCCAGGCATGTATGGGAGCGTTAGCGGCATGAGCGGGACCACCGGACCAGGTGAGGGGCCCGCACCTCCATCCTGCACTACAACGCCAAGCGGTGGGCTATTGGGGCCACCGGCGGGGGCCGCTCTGTCTGCCGGTTGCTGCGACATGTTGGTGCTCCCCTGTTTTGAATGGCTGCAGCGTCGCAGGCACAGCGGTGGAGACAGGACCTTTGTCGCTGGCGCTCTGATGTCAGAGCGTTCACTTCCGCTCGCACAGGACCTGCCGCCGCGTCAGAGTTGGGGGCGTGTCCAGGAAACAGCGCGCTCTTTCAGGTACGCACCCCTTCTTCACCAGCGCCTCAGGGCGCGAATATTGCGGTAAAAATGGCGGTAGATGGCGCCAAAAATAGTAAACAGCAATACAGTCTTTTTCACAAAACAGTTCAATAGGCAACACAGGACTCACAATTTGCAAGCTTCGGATCCTGTTCGTGACGCCAGGAAAGATGACGCGCACCACATGTGTGGGTACCAGGGCTATGGGGTACTCGGAGCCGAGCCCATGGAAGTCTATGGGAGTTGTCACTGGCAGCGGGACTCGGTCCGTGGCCCTGGCGGTCATGCAATGGGGGATATTTACAGGGGAATTGTAGATTAGATAGTTCGTGACGCCACCTGTGGTATCTGATCAATTGGACCAGCGCTGCTATATGGATCTTCACAGGGGATGTTATGGGGCAGCTAGGTGGTAGGTCTCCCACAGGTGAGACCGGTCCCTGGAAGTCTATGGTGGTGCAGGGTGTAGGTAATAAAGCAGTCTCACTCAAGGCAATCTCTTTCCATACCTTTACTTGCAGATATTTCAGGCAGGTCCCGGGGAGCTGGTCGGGGTGGAGAATGCACATTCGGGATAACCGCTGAGCAGGTTAGAGGCCTCCTTTACTTCATATGTATGTGAGTCCAAACTTGCATGAAGCGAAGTTAACTCTGCAATCTCCAGCTTGTTTCAATAGCTGCAACGCCCGGCCGACATTGTGGTGGAGCCTTCTATGTCTCTGATTTCCAGATGTTGGTGAGAACCAAGGCGTTGGGGCTGATCAGGCCTTGCCCGTCCTGTCCTCCCTGACTCCGTTTACGTATCAGCGCTTAGGGCTACTTTCTGCTACTTGTAGTCCAGAAAGCCTCCGGTTATCTTGTTACTAGGCTTGAAGCGCTAGCAACGCCTCGGACCCCGGTGTCCGGTGAATTAGTGCAGGTAATCCGGTACCTGAAGCACTTATCTCTGTCCTTCTCCACTGCGCCCTTCGCCCTGCTCTCGCTCTTAACATAAGCACTTGTAGCTTTGATGGAAACGTCAGCTTTCTCCAGAGCTCACTGAACAGCTCTCAGTATCCTCCAAGTCCAGACTGAACTGACACTGAACTGCACTGTCCTAAGACAGGAAACTGACTGATCTGAGCTCTTCTCAGACAGGAAACTATCTGGGGGATGACTCACTCCTGAGTCTCCCAAGGCTTGAATGAACTCTGACTGCTACGTGTCACTCCCTTTTATACCCCTGGTGGGTGTGTCTGAAAGTGTGAGTCACGTGAATGGATATCAAGCTTTTGCGGTTACCTTCCTGTGCATTTTCCTGGATTATGTGTGCCTGACATAGCTGGGCCACACATCATCTTATCAGAAAACTCTGCTTCTTTCTCTTCCTGGTCTGATCATTCATTCTAAAAATTCTCAATTTAGGAATAAAATACTGTATCATTTAAGTCCTACTCCATTAATACTCAGAAATCAAACAAATGTACAGTACAGACCAAAAGTTTGGACACACCTTCTCATTTAAAGATTTTTCTGTATTTTCATGACTATGAAAATTGTACATTCACACTGAAGACATCAAAACTATGAATTAACACATGTGGAATTATATACTTAACAAAAAAGTGTGAAACCACTGAAATTATGTCTTATATTCTAGGTTCTTCAAAGTAGCCACCTTTTGCTATGGTGACTGCTTTGCACACTCTTGGCATTCTCTTGATGAGCTTCTGTATTGAGATGCACAACTATACAGTAAAAATAAAAAGTAAAAAAATTTAAATTATAATGAAAGCAAGGGGAGGCCAATGAGAGACACAAAATAATGAAGATAAGACAATACAAGGGGTAGCCACCGGATGGAAGAATACTACTAAGGAATGATGATAACAGGTATCTATATTCACATATGTATATCTACAAAGTTAATTGCAATACAATTCTGAAAGTTAGAGCTATTGAAATTTTATGCAATGTAATACACAAATTTAAATGAATAGTAAAAAATACAAATCCATTATAGTAATTCTATACCTAAAAATAAAAATAGAATGTTTCACCGCATGGGCCTAGAATCTACCTCAGACCCTGAAATAAGTCTTCAGAGACTACAGATTTTTTCATTACCGAGATAGGAGATGGCAGCTGGTGCTCACAAAGTTCCAGGGAGAATTGTAACTGTCATAATCAGGAGAACTTGCAGTAGAACTTGAAGTAGGATCCTTGTGTCCACCTCCAGCTCCTACCTCCTCCTCACCACTTCATAGAATGGTAAAAGCACCAATTGTCATCTCCTAGTTCAGTAATGTAGAAGTCTATCTTCACTGAAAACAGAATTTACACATAAACTTGAGCATGAGAGCGAAAAATCAATCCAGGAGAAGAAAAAAAAAAGTATTTTTCTGATAAGATAAATTATAAAGTTGCTTATTTTCATATGTGCTATTGATTTATGAAATAAAAATTAAAATGACAGTTTTCTTTAGCTTAGATTCTTTAGAGGCTGGAATTCCTAATTACAACTAGAATGTAGTAAGAGAATTACCTGCAGGTCTCCAGGATCCAATCTGCCAACGTGTCCACAAAAATCTTCATGTGCCATTGAGCCTCCATCCAGTAAATACGATACCTAATCAAATACATTAAAACGTCTATGTTAATATACCGTTATCGAGATATTTATCACTAGCATGAAAGAACACCAGATAAGGGCTCGCTTACACTGGAGAGTAGCCAGTGTATAACTCAGACGAGTGCTATCTCCTCCTCATTAAATCACACTGCCTCCAATGTTATAACACAGGGCAGCGCCGACTGGCGTTTATTTTCCATGCCGAGTCATCATGAAAAAAAATAAAAATTCTGCACGCTGTGATTGGCAGCGTATATCGGACAGCACGCACCCACACAAGTCTATAGGTGAGTAGAAAACATCAGAATGCGCTCTGATGCTATCCCAGTGCCGTCTGATGTACACCGACTCATAGAATGGAGAAGATGGAGAAATTAAGTTCTCCATCTTCTCCGCACCTGTGATCTAATTCTCACATGCGAGAGGATCGGATCACAGTTAAATGACACTCGGCTCACGCTCGCAGCAGAATTTGAGCCGACGGTTATTTGCACATATCATACTATTCTCTCGCATGAGAGAATCATCGGATGCGACTCGCCAAGGTGTGCGAACCCTAATACTGATAGACTATTATGTCTAGTGCAGGTGTATGACACAGCAATGCAAAGAATGGCAAAAAGAATAGTGCTACATCATATACCACACTCACACCTTTCACTAGTCGCACTGTAACACAATGGATAGATATATAAAGCAAAGGCCATAGACCCAATATGCGTATTAGACACTTTTTACATCTCCCACAACAATTTTGAAGAGTTTGCGGAGTCTAATATTGAAGGATAATTTTTGTCCTTATAGAGAATCTTTTTATTTTTAAATAAAAGGTGCTACCTAAAATGTGCAGCAGGTCAGTGTGGGTGAGTGGGGGGTCTCAATCCTGAGACCGTTCAGATAGTTCAAAAACAGCTCAGAGCTGTCGAGAGAGTGCATATATAGTGGTGCATGAGCTTGACAGAAAGTCTATGGCCTTGATTCATAGAGATTGGCATTGTATACTCTATTCTTAATGAATGGAGAGCTGGGGTCAGCCAAATCAGGGGAGGACATATCATTGGTGCAACCTGTGCAGCCCAGGGGTCTAAGAGCTACAGGGGGCCACTTCTACCTGCAAAGCAGGTATAATTGTGCATTATCATGACCTACTAGACTGCAAGGGGCCCATATACTGTCTATGCTCATGGACCCTCTTCTGTCTGTGCCCATCCCTGAGCCAAATTATGTGGCATAAATCATGAAGAATTTGCTAGCCAGATAAATTGTGTCCGGTTCGAGGCACAAAACAAGTGACACAGGAATGCCAGCCTTAGTAAGTATGTGCATTCTGCCCCAAAAATAACATTCTGGAGCATCTTTTTCCAGTAGTCTACATGTACCTTTCCTCCTAAAAATGTATGAATAAATTAATGGGTGTAATTACTGTATTCTAGACTTGGTGAAAATCAATTTGCAAGCTTTGGTCCATCGGCCATGTCCGTATTCTGTGGCTGCTGGACGGGAGCCCCAAGATCCTCCTTTTATGAGACAGTATCTGCGGCTCTTCTTTTGATTAGCTGGCCTAGCATTATACCATGAGTCGCGGATGCCATCAGGTCAGAGTCGATTCTCAGGACTCCTGTTCAGCAGCCACACAATACTGATGTGGCCGATGGACCGGGTTCTGGAAATTGATTTTAACCACATTTACTGTTCACCCTTATCAGCATGTACAGTATAAGGTAATGTTATATTGTGTAGGGGCACACCCTATACATATGAACAATGGTAATACTCAGATATCAATGTATTCAGGTTTCAGAATTTGTTACTTTATGATGGATACAGGCAGTCTGGAAAGGTGATGAGGTGACAAGTTCCTTTTCATCTGCTTTTTGTTCAAAGGTAAGACACATTTCCCAAAACGAGGCATCTGTACGAGTATCAGACGTGGGTGGTCTTTTCTCCAGAACAATAACTGAACAAGCGTTGGCTTCACATGCCTAACATATACATAATCCAATCTATTGTCTGAAACAATCACAATCATATAATTCCTCATTCTGCAGATTTATTTAATAAAAATATACCATGAACATTGTTCTCCACAGGATACAAGTCCATAGAATTAGTGTGAATGTTTGTGCCATTCTACCTAGTAAACCCACGACAGGCCATGTCACCTATTTATGAATATCAAGCATGGTTTGTACCTACAAAGTGCCTAGATCCATGCCAGGTTTTCCCATACGAGTTTCTGCACACATACATTTTGATCCCTGACAGGTATGGACAAAGTTGTACCAGACTCCTAATTTTGGCAAGTTAACATAAAAGTGACCTCTGTACTTAGGGATTTCTATAACTAAGTTGTGTAATCCTCTTACCACCCAGATTCAACACAGCATGGCTTCTGCATTCCCTGTTGTCTTGACCCAACAGGTGGTTGGTGAGCGGACGGTACAACACACACCAACAACGGGGATGGAAAAAAAGGGAAAGGAATGCCCTCACAATAGGGAATGAGGGATGGGGCACCTACTAACTCAGCCTGTGCCTAGCCCTAAGCTCCCCTAATGCCCTATGTGGGTCCTTCCCCCCACCGCCACCACAAACCTCATCCCGAGCTGTCACCTCACTATACCCTGGC
Source organism: Oophaga sylvatica (assembly GCA_033576555.1). Taxonomy (NCBI): domain Eukaryota; kingdom Metazoa; phylum Chordata; class Amphibia; order Anura; family Dendrobatidae; genus Oophaga; species Oophaga sylvatica. The sequence goes on along the minus strand of JARQOD010000002.1, from coordinate 590,886,843 downwards.
TAGTGCACTGGCCGGCAAGGACGCTAGCCTCACCACTGCAACACAGGGGGTAGTGACAATTACGAGACTGATGAGGTAAAAACACAACTTAGCTCAAGACTCCACTGCCAAGCTCCACACTGCAGAGGACACAGAAACAGGACTCCAAACTCCAGAAATTGCTGATACAGCGCTGACACCAGAGAGATGCAACTGCATGGCTGGTCTCCATAGAAAAACTCTATCACCAACTGTCAGCTGATCAGCATCAGGTGACCATTTAAAGGATGGTGGGAGTGGTCACCACCCACCTCAGTTGACCTAGAAACTCTGCCATTGCAGCAAGCTGCCAGCAAGGGAAACTGACATTAACACCCGCTAGCCTGGAAGGAAAAAAAGCTGCATTTAAATTATAGAGGAACCAGAGCTTCCACGCATCCAAAAATTGATCGTGACACCTGTCTTGGCTTTTATACAGGCTATGACTGCTATGGCCAATGGACTGGGATGTATGAATTGATTCGCACCAGCTCTCGTAGCCGGTCTTTCAGCCATTTTTGCAGTTGGAACTGTAGTAGGATTGTGTCCACGCATGTTAGAATAGGAGAAAATAAATACAATTATGGGATGGTCCATCACATGCTGTATCAATGAGGTGTCCTCTTTTAGTAGTGTCACACCTAACACAAAGGCCCATAAGGTACAGACACGTGTGGACTCCATCTACTATTGTACAGGCTCCATGTTTGTTCTGACTGGCTATTATTTTGATGTGCCTCTGTAGCAATGCCATCACCGCAGTAAGTAATGTTATTTATGGACTGACTATGGAGAAATTCCTGCCGACATTCTTTACATATTGAAGCCCTGTGCAGTAGTCTGGACAGAAAGACTGTTATATATTTAGGTGAACAATAAAAAGATGAAATGTAGCACTCACCAGCAGGAAAAAAATCCAATAGTCCTTTATTCACATAGGTGCCATGGACAGAAAATTGGACAGACAGGACATGTGAGACATGCGGGGGAAGGAGAGGACGACAGCCGTTTCGCGATTGCTAGCTTCCACGGGTCCAGGTGAATAATATATGTGAATAAAGGACTATTGGATTTTTTTACTCCTGCTGGTGAGTGCTACATTTTCTCTCTTTATTGTTCACTTGGATTTATTCTGATTTCGTGTAAGCACCAATGCCAGCTGTTACTTTACCTTGGAGTTCAGATGTATGTGGATCAGTGTCTGAAAAGTGGTGATTTGTGTTCCCTACTGCCGTTCGCTTTTTTTTTTTCTTTACTTTGGAATTGACTGTTATATATTTAGGTCTGTCGGAGGAATTCCCTGAAGTCTCTCCATGATGTAATCTCAGACGATGTCTTATATCATGTTAAGCTTTACCAGCATCTCGAAGTGATCGCCATGTTGTTGTGATTGTGGCTGACAAACAGGGGCAGTTGCTTAAGTGTCAAAAACGAAGTGTACACACTACTGCATGGCGTGTGTATATACACTGCTCAAAAAATAATGGGGACACAAATTCCACATCGGATCTCTGTGGACAACAGACTGAAATTGATAATCTTTACTAATACTGAAATTTTTATATATATATATATATATTATATATATAGATATATATATATACATACAGTTAGGTCCATAAATATTTGGACAGAGACATTTATCTAATTTTGGTTCTAGACATTACCACAATGAATTTGAAACAAAACAAATCAGATGCAGTTGAAGTTCAGACTTTCAGCTTTCATTTGAGGGTATCCACATTAAAATTGGATGAAGGGTTTAGGAGTTTCAGCTCCTTAACATGTGCCACCCTGTTTTTAAAGGGACCAAAAGTAATTGGACAGATTAAATAATTGTAAATAAAATGTTCATTTCTAGTACTTGGTTGAAAACCCTTTGTTGGCAATGACTGCCTGAAGTCTTGAACTCATGGACATCACCAGACACTGTGTTTCCTTCTTTTTGATGCTCTGCCAGGCCTTCACCGCGGTGGTTTTCAGTTGTTGTTTGTTTGTGGGCCTTTCTGTCTGAAGTTTAGTCTTTAACAAGTGAAATGCATGTTCAATTGGGTTGAGATCAGGTGACTGACTTGGCCATTCAAGAATATTCCACTTCTTTGCTTTAATAAACTCCTGGGTTGCTTTGGCTTTATGTTTTGGGTCATTGTCCATCTGTAGTATGAAACGACGACCAATCAGTTTGGCTGCATTTGGCTGGATCTGAGCACATAGTATGGCTCTGAATACCTCAGAATTCATTCGGCTGTTTCTGTCCTGTGTCACATCATCAATAAACACTAGTGACCCAGTGCCACTGGCAGCCATGCATGCCCAAGCCATCACACTGCTTCCGCCATGTTTTACAGATGATGTGGTATGCTTTGGATCATGAGCTGTACCACGCCTTCGCCATACTTTTCTCTTTCCATCATTCTAGTAGAGGTTGATCTTGGTTTCATCTGTCCAAAGAATGTTCTTCCAGAACTGTGCTGGCTTTTTTAGATGTTTTTTAGCAAAGTCCAGCCTAGCCTTTTTATTCTTGATTCTTATGAGTGGCTTGCACCGTGCAGTGAACCCTCTGTATTTAATTTCATGCAGTCTTCTCTTTATGGTAGATTTGGATATTGATACGCCTACCTCCTGGAGAGTGTTGTTCACTTGGTTGGCTGTTGTGAAGGGGTTTCTCTTCACCATGGAGAGTATTCTGCGATCATCCACCACTGTTGTCTTCCGTGGGCGCCCAGGTCTTTTTGCATTGATGAGTTCACCAGTGCTTTCTTTCTTTCTCAGAATGTACCAAACTGTAGATTTTGCCACTCCTAAAGTTGTAGCAATTTCTCGGATGGGTTTTTTCTGTTTTTTGCAGCTTAAGGATAGCTTGTTTCACCTGCATGGAGAGCTCCTTTGACCGCATGTTTCCTTCACAGCTAAACCTTCCAAATGCAAACACCACACCTCAAATCAACACCAGCCCTTTTATCTGCTTAATTGAGAATGATATAATGAAAGGATTGCCCACACCTGTCCATGAAATAGCCTTGGAGTCAATTGTCCAATTACTTTTGGTCCCTTTAAAAACAGGGTGGCACATGTTAAGGAGCTGAAACTCCTAAACCCTTCATCCAATTTTAATGTGGATACCCTCAAATGAAAGCTGAAAGTCTGAACTTCAACTGCATCTGATTTGTTTTGTTTCAAATTCATTGTGGTAATGTCTAGAACCAAAATTAGATAAATGTTGTCTCTGTCCAAATATTTATGGACCTAACTGTATATATATATACACATATATATATATATATATATATATATATATATATATATATTATGTATATATATATAAGACATAGGGTCTTTGCCTTATAGCAGGGGCACTGTGGGGTACATGGGTGGCTTTACCTGCCGGCGTGGCATCAGAGGTCACTCCGACCGACATGCTAGGGAGCCACTAAGAGGTTTGTTGTGACTGTGCAGTGGGTTTTATCAATTCTGATCAAAATGTTAACTAAAAAAAAACAGAAACAGTTTTGTAAAATGTGCTTATCCACAATAGATCAATGCAAATTGGAAACAGCGGTCCATGGCTTTTTCTACAATTATGTTATAAAAAAAAAATGTAAACTACAAGTGGATTCAATATGTGTGAATTTCACCACAGCAAATCAAAATGTGGCTTAGTGATGTGTATGACCCCCACACGCCTGTGTGCACTCCTAACAACATCTGCTCATGCTCCTGATGAGGCGGTGGTTGTCGTCTTGGGAGATCTGCCAGACCTGGGTAAGGAAGTCATGGAGATCCTGGACAGTCAGTGGTGCTAGGCAGCAGAGGATGAACTGATTCATAATGTCCTAGAGGTTCTCAATTGGATTCAAGTCTGGAGATTGTGAGGGTCATTCAATGGCGTCAATGCCTTCCACATCCAAAAATTACCGTACACTCTGGCCACATGACACCAGGCATCATCCTGCATCAGGAGGAACCCAGGACCCTCTTCACCAGTGTAAGGTGGGACAATGGCTGGGGACTTCATGCCAGGGAAATGACCATCCTGTGGAGGCTTGTTTCACCCTACAAGGAAATGCCTCCCAGACCATCAATAATCCACCAAACCGGTCATGCTGGATACTATTGGCAGCATAACATTTACCATGGTGTCTCCAGAGTCTTTTACGTGTGCTTAGTGTGAACCTGCTCTCATCTGTGAAGAGATAAAAGCAACAATGGTGGACCTATCAATTTTGGTGTTCTCTGGAGAATGCCAATAATACTACAAAGTGCTGAGCTGTGTGCACAGGTCCTACTAAAAGATGTCAGGCCCTCAAGCCAACCTCATAGGGTCTGCGCACCAGCAGCCCATGGAGGGCATAGTTATAGAGATTTTATATTTCTCCTCCTAGCACCATGGAGCAGATACCGGGCCTGCTGCTGGCCGATGCTCTTCTATGGACTTGGATTATCACAGTCTACTACACAATTTCATATGCCATTAAAAAAAGCCATGACAAAGTATGGATATGTTTGCGTCAAACAATAAACTTATAATATGACTAGAACCTGAAAATAGTGTTCGTATTTTGCAATGAGATCCAACTGGACACCAAGTGATGCTTAATTTCTTCTATGGCATCAGGAAATGAGTCAGAGGCCGCCGGGGTAAGGGCTGCTGAAGAATGATAGCCATCTTATGGCCAGGGGACAACCCATTTAAGTGATGTAAATGCAATCACTGCAAACTGCTACACCGTAAAATACAACAATTAGCATGGACTCCCTACAAAAACAATGGAGGAAAATGTAGTAGTACAGTGCCCTCTAGTGATCATTTGGAGACTGTACACTGGCTGACGCTGTGTATTGACCTGAGTAGTCTCGAAAGCTTGCAATTTGTTACCATCTTTTCAGTTAGCCATTAAAAGGTATCAACCACTGAGGACTCTCAAGTCTAAATATTTTGCTGTGTATTAGGCAGAAATGACTTTCGTAAATCTCACTGAGCTACTAATAATTAGTGTAAAAACAAGATCAAAAACATGTTTTTCAGAGAGGTCTGCTTTGAAGCCCACCTAAAATAGCACTAACTAAACACTCAAAAGAATGAACATACTGTATGCCTTTCTATGTAAAAATGACCTGCTGCTCCTACGTTCCTTCATTTCAGCGTCTTTTAACCGCTTCAGGTTTCCGAAGACGTCAAGCAGCTAAAAGAAGTGACTGATCCATTCTTCAGACATAATCTGCTCGGAAGACGCTCTGTACTTTTAACTAAGGACATGGCTGTAATGAAGCTTTGATGCTGATTAAAATACCTTTTTTTTTTTTTTTTTTAAGAAATCCGTTTTGTCATTCTTCTGTAATCAGCCGAGGAAGATTTCTGCTAATGAGGTGCAGCGGGGCTGGACGTTGCACTTGGTCTTCTCCTGCCTGTCTGGCCATTATCCGCCTCTGCCTGCCTCCGGGTTATAACGGACAGGTCTCTGCTCTTTCATGGCCTCCCTCGTCCGGTGTATTCTCATTTAGGGGCAGACAAGTCGGAAGTGGCGCATGTGCAGAACGATTTCTTAGCTTAATGACATTATTTGGAAGCAGCTGCGCATGCCCGGTCCCTGACAATGACGACGGGACGGCTACGTGAGATTTTGGCCAGGGGAAACAGGTCACAAAAAAGTAGTGCCAGTGACCTGTCAGTCACAGACTGGGGGCAGGCAGGGGCGGATAATACCTAGACTGACAGGAGAAGACCAAGTGTATGGTCCGGCCCGGCTGCGCTAGCGCCTCATTGGCAAAAAACAGAACAACAAAACAGATTTCTAAAAAAATAAATAAATAAATAATTATATATATTATGTATAATTTTAATCAGCTTCAAAACGTCATCACAGCCATGTCTTCAATTAAGAGTCCAAAATCTGCTGACAGGTCCTCTTTAACCCTTTCTACATGTGGGCACAGCCAACCATCTCAGTTCTCAAATTAGATATGCATAAAGGAGATGTATCAGATCTCAAAATACAGGAGGAAGTTCACATTACAAGCAATGAGTCAGATTCCCATGTTTGGTGTGGAAGCAATGCTTGAAAGAAGCACAATATGGGCAATTTCTTAGTCTCTGTGAAGACGAGAGGGTATTTTTTTTTAAACAAGATCAAAACCAAGTTTTTTTAAGCAGAAATCGCTTCAGGAATCGCTGCTTCTAAGGGGAGCTTTTGGAGTTTTCCATTTCCTGAAGTCGTTTTGAAAATGTTTTTTCCTTGAACAGTTTTTTTGCAGCCTTTTGATTGGTCAGGGCCTCGTTTGCAGCAGATTCCATCAAGATCTATTTCAATTAAGTGACATGCACTGTTTCTTTCTCTACCAGGCAATTTTCAATATATGAAGTAGGGAAAAAAAATCTCCTAATAACCTTCTCATTTGAACCACAAAGAGGATGAACATTAAGATGAATAAAATGAGTGTTTTAAGCCTTTTTTAGGCAATTTATATAGTTTTTTTTGGGGTCTCTCACGTTTATATGGGTCTCTCACATGTCAATACCCGGCACTGCCGCCAGCACTCGGACAGGAGCGTGCGGCTGCATGTATTTCTACACTCCGCACACTCCGGTCTCAAGTGCTGGCGGCAGTGCCGGGTATTGACATGCGAGACTTGTGCGAGTTTCTCCATGTCTGACCCCGGCCTTATGGTCAGACTACAAATGAGCAAAAAGATATTATTCAACGCTAATAGCCCCCATATCTAGATCTACTATTAACGTGACTCTGTCAGTAGGTTTTTATTGTGTAATCTGATGACAGCATGAGGTAGGGGCTGACACACAGATTTCAGGGATGTGTCACTTATCAGGCTGTGCCCTGTTGTTTCCATAAAATGAAGGTTTTATCACCGAGAGATTATCACAATCAGAACTGTGCTCATGTGAGCACTGATCCGACCACACCCCCTCCTGTGATAAGCAGCTCACTGTCTATATATAATGCACATACAGAGCCTGGTGTTGGCGGGGTTAGCTTTCTGTGCTCTGCTATATGCTGCATTTAAAACTCTGATTGTGCCACAACTGCTGCACCTAGTAAACTAAGTGATACATCGCTGGAATCAGGGTCTCTTTTCCTACATTATGCTGCCCTCAGATTGGCTAGCAAAATCGGGTGACAGATTCCATTTACATAATGATTTATAAAGGGGTTCCTGGGCTGCATGCTTTCTCATAGCATTAACATCACCAGGGCTCTCTAATTACTTTTCTTTTGCTATTTTATTTTTTACACCCTCTCCTTATGGTCCCACTGACCTGAGTGTGGCACTAAGGTCCACACATAGCCTTCCTGGTCACCTTTACATTACGTTGGAAGGTTGTGACAGAACAGCAGGGTCGACCTTTCAGTGGAAAAAAGGTACATTGCACAGAGTGTAAAGGGGCCGTGCACAGACTATAGCATTGTACCAGTACTCAGGCCAGCAAGCAAGGGTATGTACACAGGACAGAGGCACATCACAGAGGGGGGATCTGATAAAACTACCCCATTATTAATTATAACAGATTTAGGAAGAGGTTACTCCCGGTTTTTATTTATTACCGTTTCAAATCCTCTGTGAGGGTGGTCTGGGAAGCCTGCTGGTTTGCCCCCTTTAAATTCATCCAGCATCAGAAATGGATCCAAATTTCTTAGCTAAAATAAAGAGAAGCCAAAATAAGAGAAATATAAATATCAAATTAAACCAAATTTAATACAACTACTGGGAAAAGAAAGCATGAAAGTTAAAATATTTCTGAAAAATTGTAACTTTGAAAATTTTTTGAAAATTCTCAAAGTTGGTGAAAATGTTTCACAAATATCAGACATGTTTTAATAAAGAACAAAATCAAATGGGTTTTAGATTGTATCAGTCTTTTTCTCTTGCAAAATGTCCGGTAAGTGACATCACAACTATCACTTTGGTATCGAATCTTCTTATGGGCATCCAGCAAAAACGTGAGGAAAGGTTCCGTATAAGTTGCATTTTTTTCATTGAAATCCTTGCTGATTCTTGGCTCCACACAGGGTCGGACTGGACATTGGGCAAATCTGGCACATGCCAGATGGGCTGTTCAGGCCAAGGGCCACAATGATTGCGACGATGTTAACAATATCAGCGTCCTCAGGACATGGTGGAGCCACCGGCTCCCTGCTCCGTCACTTACTCCAGCATGACACCTGGATATGGAGAGTGCAAGGCTATTTTTTATGGGCTATGGATACATCATACTGAATGGGGAGCTGTGATGGAACTATTATACTACATAGGAGGTTGTTGGGGACCATCATACTGCATGGATGGGTTGTGGGGGGACGGGGACCATGATACTATATGAGGGGATGTTTGGGGGGACCATCATACTGTATGTGGGCTGTGTGTGGGGGATCTATCATACTGTGAAGGGGTTATCATATTGTGTTAGAGGCTACAGGGGGACCTTCATGCCTTGTGGGGACCATCATACTGTTTGAGAGCCTATGACAGGGGACCATCATACTGCGTACGAGGGCTGTGGGGGAACCATCATACTGTGTACGAGGTCTGTGGGGAAAACCATCATACTGTGTACGAGGGCTGTGGGGGGAACCATCACACTGTGTACGAGGGCTGTGAGGGGAACCATCATACTGTGTACGAGGGCTGTGGGGGGAACCATTATTCTGTGTACGAGGGCTGTGGGGGAACCATCACACTGTGTACGAGGCTGTGGGGGAACCATCACACTGTGTACGAGGGCTGTGGGGGAACCATCACACTGTGTACGAGGGCTGTGGGGAACCATCACACTGTGTACGAGGGCTGTGGGGGAACCATCACACTGTGTACGAGGGCTGTGGGGGAACCATCACACTGTGTACGAGGGCTGTGGGGGGAACCATCACACTGTGTACGAGAGCTGTGTGGGGAACCATCATACTGTGTACGAAGGCTGTGGGGGAACCATCATACTGTGTACGAGGTCTGTGGGGAAACCATCATACTGTGTACAAGGACTGTGGGGAAAACCATCATATTGTGTACGAGGGCTGTGGGGGAACCATCATACTGTGTACGAGGTCTGTGGGGGAACCATCATACTGTGTACGAGGTCTGTGGGGGAACCATCATACTGTGTACGAGGGCTGTGAGGGGAACCATCACACTGTGTACGAGGGCTGTGGGGGAACCATCATACTGTGTACGAGGTCTGTGGGGGAACCATCATACTGTGTACGAGGGCTGTGGGGGAACCATCATATTGTGTACGAGGGCTGTGGGGAAACCATCATACTGTGTACGAGGTCTGTGGGGAACCATCATACTGTGTACGAGGTCTGTGGGGGAACCATCATACTGTGTACGAGGTCTGTGGGGGAACCATCATACTGTGTACAATGGCTGTGGGGGAACCATCATACTGTGTACGAGGGCTGTGGGGGGAACCATCAAACTGTGTACGAGGGCTGTGAGAAGAACCATCATACTGTGTACGAGGGCTGTGAGGGGAACCATCATACTGTGTATGAGGGCTGTGGGGGAACCATCATACTGTGTACGAGGTCTGTGGGGAACAATCATACTGTGTACGAGGGCTATGGGGGGAACCATCATACTGTGTACGAGGGCTATGGGGGAACCATCATACTGTGTATGAGGGCTGTAGAGGGAACCATCACACTGTGTACGAGGGCTGTGGGGGGAACCATCATACTGTGTATGAGGGCTGTGGGGGAACCATTACACTGTGTACGAGGCCTGTGGGGGAACCATCATACTGTGTACGAGGGCTGTGGGGGGAACCATCATACGTGTACGAGGGCTGTGGGGGGAACCATCACACTGTGTATGAGGGCTGAGGGGGGAGTATCATACTGTGTACGAGGGCTATGGGGGGAAGTATCATACTGTGTATGGGGGTTGTGGGGGACCATCATACTGTGTATGGGGATTGTGGGGGGACCATTATACGTTATGGGGTGTTGTGTGAGAGGAAATACATGACGTGACAGCAGAATAGTGACTGCAGCTCTGTGGGTGACTGGAGTAGCTTGCTTGATGTAACGGCAGGATAACTGATATAACCCTGGAGGTGAATTGAGTATAAGACAAGATATAACAACATCATAACAGGTACTGCTGCTCCAGATGTGAATGCTGTATAAGATATGATGCAACAGAAGAATAGTGACTGCTGCTCCGGATATGACTGGAGTATAAGCCATTATTGGTAATGTGGAGTTGATTAGTGAGGATACCGAATTATTAACCAGTGTCTTCAGCTCTGAATATACCAAAGAGCATAACGCTGTGGATGTAGTCGATCCCAGCGCTATTAATACATCATCTAATACTCTCAGTTGTCTAAATGTAGATCGGGTCCAAGCAAAGCTACATAAAATCAATGTGAACAAGACCGGGGAAACACATGAGCCGAATCCAAGGTTTCTAAACGAGAAACTATTGTTTTACTTCCTCCCTCCATACACAAATCAATAGTACACATGAAAATAAGCAACTTTGTAATATATCTTACCATAGAAATCTGCTTCTTTCTCATGGACTGAACATTGATTCTCAAAATTCTAACTTTAAGGGAAAAATTTGTGTTCAGTAAATACAGATTTTCCAATTGCTGAAATAGGAGATGATAGTTGGTGCTCATAAAGTCCTATGGACAACTGTAACTATAGTTTTAGGCCACGTTCACACGTTCAGTATTTGGTCAGTATTTTGCATCAGTATTTGTAAGCCAACTGATTGTTCCTTTCCTGGTTTTGACTTACAAATACTGATGTAGAAAACTCACCAAATACTCAACGTGTGCACGCGGCCTTAAGATCACTTGAAGAAAAATGTCTGTGTGAGTCTAGATCCTCCATTCATAGAACTTTATAAGCACCACGTGTCATCTCCTATCTCAGTAATGGGAGAATCTGACTTTAACTGTATACAGATCTTACAGATGTTATCCATGCAGGTAGATTGCTGGATAGGAGATCCGTGTCCCTGAGGTTGCTGAGGATTTTAGCATTGATTAATATTTATTTGCCAAGTCAGTTATTTTGGTGGATCTAGGGCCCGGGATTTAGGTGTGACTGTTCACTGCCGTACTCCGCTCCAGGCTTTAGACCTGCTGCTTCCGGTTGCGGTTCTAGAGGTGAATAAAAGGGGAATGTGCCTATAATACAGAGGTGAAGGGGAGTGGATCGCCGGCCAGGGCAGTGGGATACTCGGTACCGGGCCGGTGTATTGAAGGGATGTGTCACAGCGGCAGTGACCCGGTCCGTGGCCCTGGGCGTCCAATGAACAGGGATTATTTACAGGGGAATGAATAGAGTTTGTAGTAAGGTATTCATGACGCCACTTGTGGTATCTGGTCAGAGATGACCACGCTGCGGTGCAGATCCTCTGAGACCGATGGTGTGATGCAGCAGAGTTGGAATAGCTTCCCACAAGAGAAACTTGTGGTCTCAGGGCAGGGTGATGTTGTAGAATTAATAATATGGTGCTGGGAGATGTAGCAGAGTGGAGTGTGCGTTGCATGAAGAAACTGAGAAACAGTCAGTTGCAGTTTCCAAGGCTTTACTCACAGTTCTGGCTGCAGCACAGATGCCTGCTTGGTACAGTGTCCTCCAGCTGAGGGGCTCAGCAAACCCCAGGTAGATTGGGATACACCTTTCCAGGACTCCTTTCTATATGTGTTCCTTTTACTGGCCGTCTCACTGTGCTGATTTTCACACCTTCTATCCTTCCAGCACCTTCATAAACAGTGTCCCAGATCAGCGGCTACGAATCCTGTCGGATAACGTCTTTTCTCTGCGTTTCCTTGATTCTATATAGCTACCTCTCCGGCGAAGATAATTGTGGTTATTGACTGTGATCCCTAAAGTTACCACAGCAGTCGGCTTGCTAGATGAGTCCTAAAGTTCTCCACTAGGCTAAGGGGCCGAGTTCCCTCTGCGACCTGGTCCCTCTGCAAACAGACCGGGACCCACGGGTGGTTCTTGCTCTCTCCGTGTCCCTAGGACCCCTTCCTCTCCTCCAGAAGCTTTCTCTCTCTTTATGCTTCTCTCTCCTTCACTCTTCACTACCCGACCGAGCTCTTCCCAGCTCAAGGCCCCTCTGAGTCTGTCTCTAGACTCCTCTCCTCTGCAGCCTCCCCTGCAGGGAGCTGATTCACTTCACCTCTGTCTCCTTCCCTTCCTCCTCACTTCTCT
>JARQOD010000002.1:590788312-590866585 GCA_033576555.1 Oophaga sylvatica | reverse complement strand
TCACTACTGCAGCCAAGGTTCAGGAGCGGTGCAGAGACTCAGTGTGGGACCCGAGTAGGGTGAGTAAACTGTAAAACTACTTTATTTTTTTAAATAGCTCAATAAACTTTTATGAAAGTGGACAACCCCTTTTAGGGATAACGTTCTATGACAATTTGACAACATGGAGCTTTATGATTCACAATAACCGTTGATAACATCTATATGAGCAAACTAGGATGGAGAATGAATAGCTGCGGTCTGCGCACGGAGCCACATCAGTTCCAGCATTTCCATCATCCAAATCACGTGACCCGCCAGCCTGTCACTGCAGAAGTAGGCAGGACGTAAAGCCGATAATCCATCACTCATCGATTCTATCGGCGATCTGATTTTTTTCAGTTTCTCATGACGATGGCGCTCCCTCCGGCCTCTGCGCGTGCGCACGAGCAACCCACGATTATCCTATTTCGGCTTCCGTACCAGAGCTGTAGGCAGGCTGGAGACCGGAACAAAGATGGCGGCCTCCGTAGAAGAAGGTTCCGCTGCAGAGCGAATAAAGTAAGGATTTATATTAGTGCTGCAGGTGTGTCGCTTGTACACGTGGTGACAGCGGCTGCATTTATCAATTAGTCCCTACTTGTAAGCTCCTTCTCCATAGACATTGTGGACCTTCTGCCGGGGAATGGCTGGTATAAGGGGCACGTGACCTGCTCTGTATGGGAGAGGCGCTGCTGCACGTCCTCTGTCGCCTCCAGTAGTCTCTGGCGTGAGAGCTGCTGTCACCATCTAAATCGTCTGTTTTAGCAAATAATTGTTCTTCCTTATTGCTGTACCTCTTTTATTCCTCCTGGAAATGCCCCACTGCACAATCCTAGCTTAATCCTTGCAGGACCCCATATAAAATATCACCAGTGGTTACTCCCCTCCAGCTGCGCAGTGACTTGTGCTCTGACATTTCCGCCCTTCAGCAATAATCTAGTTATGAAGGCTTGGGATGGGCTGACACGCCTGAGATTTGGATATCCACATGTTCATTAAATGAACTTTGTAACAAAAACAGAAGATGTCAGCTTACCCTAACATCCACTGATGTATAAAGCCAGACTTCACTCCTCGCACGGATGTGGCAGAGCAACCAGAAGTACAAAAAATGGATCTATCCAGCGTGGAATGAAATGGTTAAAAAAAACCTTTTAATGTTCTTGATTAAAAATAAGACCGCAATGTCCAAGTAGTACAGCTCCACATATGAAAGCTAGAGCAGATCAACGCGTTTCGACGTTAGTCTTCCTCAAGATCTTGGTCCAAGGGTGTCACAGTCTTGGTCCTTCTTGCTTCGTGAGGATGATGCGACCCTGACTAGAGGAGAGTAAAGTACTGCAGTGTGCAGGTGCCAGGAAATGTCAAAAAGCCCTGGCTCATGCGCACTGCAGTGCTTTACTCTGCCTAGTCAGAGCAGAGAAGTACGCCTGCGCAGGAGCGCGATGTTGGGGACCCTTTGTGGATGACATCCTTGCAGTACTACATGTGGTACATTTTGGTGGTATATAACACTCCAAAAAAGCATTGTAAAACTTTTCTGTATTCAATTACTCATCCATAGAGTATGATGTGCTCAGTGGTACATTTTGGTGCTATATAACACTCAAAGCATTGAAACATTTTTCTGGATTCAAATAGTCATCCATACACTGTAACGTGCTTGGTGGGCGACAAAGATGGCAGAATCACGCTATACTCTCCAAGCAGTGACCGGAGGAATATTGGAGCCAGACCAAGTTGGGATGACAGTGGAGGTGGCAGGAGCCACCAAGGCCTGAACGCAGCTCGCAAGCTTCACCGCTGGGGTTTTTGCGGGCTGCAGACGGGAGAGCTAGGAACTGATGAGTGGACTGCAGGGCCTAGGCTGGTCAGACAAGATATACTGACAGTTTGGATCCCATGGGGAGGTCCATCGAAGAGTTTGGGACCCGTCATCACATCTCGTTCAACTAGCGGGCAGTAGAGAATGAACATTTGTCTCGAAGGGTCACAGTCCTCAAAACGAAGGGGCAACATTGCTGGTATTTGGTGAGTGTGATCCAAGAAGGGTCACTTACAGCTCAGGCACCTGGGAATTGGGCTACTGGAAGCAGGTGGAGAAAATCCCCAGCCTCCCGAGGGAGGTGAAGAAGCGGACACCCTCATTATAATTTTTTCCTGCCTTTGCACTTTCTGGAAAGCCTTTGTGTACAAGTACATCAGTTAAAACTTTCAAAATATTTACGTTAAAAAAAAATTTTCTGCATTCAATTACTTATCCATACTGTATAACATTCTTTGTGGTACATTATGATGGTATACACCAAACCAAAAAAGTTCCAAAATGTTTTATGGATTCAATTAGTTATCCATACCGTTCAACATGCTTTGAGTAAAATTATGGTTGGTTAAAATTTTTAAAAACCGCTTGGCCTAGTACAGTTCACAAAAATTGACTGTCTATAAACTGTACAACCTGCTTTGTGTGAAATTTTAATTGGTTTGAAATAAAAAAAAAACAAAATTAGCCTGCTAGAGGTGTACAAATTTGGTCTGTCGGTACTTTGTCCCCAGCCGCCACTATTTCTCCTGCCTTGTACCAGTACGTGTCCAGGAACATCACACATGTTCTTACCAACAGAGTTACTGGGATTGTCAACTTAATGACCAGCACGTGGACAAGCGCTTGTGGCCAGGGACGCTACATCTCACTGACGGCACACTGGGTGAACATTGTGGAGGCAGGGGCTGAGTCCCACCATGGCACGGCACATGTCCTACTGATGCTGAGGATTGATGGCCGTACTTCTATCATGGTTTCCTCTATTCCCCTACACCAGTTCCTGCACCCCCTCCTGATCATCCCCATCCTCCATCTCCGATGTGCTATCTCAGAGCACACATCAGCTGGAAGCTCTGCAGCACTGCCTCAGTGAAGCGGCAACAGGCTCGCCTAAAGGGTATGCCACACTAAACAACATCGCTAATGGGATCGCTAAAAAACGTCACTATTTAGCGATCCCGTTAGCGATGTTGTTGTGTGCGGCATCTGCCAGCGACGAGCTTCCTGCTGTGATCTCGCTCGTCGCTGGAATCGTTCCGGACCCTATTTTCGTCGCTGGCGCCCCGCTGGGTAAGTATATATCGCTGAGTGTGGCACCTTTTTTAGCGATTTAGCGGTACTTTTGTACCGCTAAAGTCGTTAAGGAGATCGCTAACCGCGATAGCGTCCTTAACGACATCGCTAAATGTGACCGACACTAGCGATATTTAAACGATCCCGCTAGCGATCTCATTAGTATGCGACGCTAACGAGATCGTTAGCGGGATCGAGTAGTGTGGCAGTACCTTAAAGCTAATTTTTCTAGGAGACAAACCGCACACCACGGCACAGTTAAGGTACTGCCACACTACTCGATCCCGCTAACGATCTCGTTAGCGTCGCATACTAATGAGATCGCTAGCGGGATCGTTTAAATATCGCTAGTGTCGGTCACATTTAGCGATGTCGTTAAGGACGCTATCGCGGTTAGCGATCTCCTTAACGACTTTAGCGGTACAAAAGTACCGCTAAATCGCTAAAAAAGGTGCCACACTCAGCGATATATACTTACCCAGCGGGGCGCCAGCGACGAAAATAGGGTCCGGAACGATTCCAGCGACGAGCGAGATCACAGCAGGAAGCTCGTCGCTGGCAGATGCCGCACACAACAACATCGCTAACGGGATCGCTAAATAGTGACGTTTTTTAGCGATCCCGTTAGCGATGTTGTTTAGTGTGGCATACCCTTAATTGAAAGGAACAACAGACCAGGCAGATCTGTGGCTCTTGCCGCTGAACCTACAACGAGGCATGGTCGTGTGTGATAATGGGCAGCTGTGGCAGTGGCACTTGTGAAGCTTGGCTTGGTCACATACGTATCATGCTTGACCCACGTGCTCAACCTGCTAGTTCAGCGGTTTATGAAAACCTACCCATATTTGCCAGAGTTTCTGGTCAAGGTATGCCACATCAGCGCCCATTCCTCAAGTCAGCTACAGCTGCCGCCACTCTGGCAGTGCAGCAGCAGCGCATGCAAGTGTGACGTCACCACGCGCTGGAACTCCACACTGCAGGTTGACAGCATTATTATGCTTTCCGGTTCCTGCAGGAAGCTGAATGCAGTGGTGAGAAAATTAACGTTATGAGTGTAGAATTGTCACAAGTACACTTTGTTCAGAATATTTGAAACGGGACCAGAGTGTGCGACTTCATAGAAATACATGCAGCCACACACTCCGGTCCGAGTGCCAGCGGCAGTGCCGAGTGTTGATACAAGAGACTTGCGTGAGTTTCTCGCATCACACTCGCAAGTGTGACCCTGGCCTTAAGATGAGAATAGTATGTTTTTTTTTTAATGTTATTCTTCATTTTACACTTGATGTAGACAGCGGGGGCTGAATACAACTCTCAAATTGTCCCCTGCTCGCGATGACCTCAGTGCGAGCAGGGAAAATGATGAGAGCTACCTCCAGCAGCCGGCACCGGAGATCAGCGTGGACAGTACTGCTGATTCCCAGGCGCCAGTACATGTCATCCGTGTGGCATCAGTGTGCATGAGTGCGGGACGTTTTGCGGCCCGTGCTGCTGATAAAAACCGGACATGTCAGGTCCATGGAAACCCTCTGACATGTGTGCAGACCCTTTCACTTGAACATGTCTACGTGAGAAAATTGTCACCACACATACAAGAAACTGACGTATGAAAGGGGCTTCATACAGGGTATATTGGAGTACCTCTTCCATCACATTTTTGGCAGTTCTCACTTCCCACATAAATTGCAATGGAAGTTCCCATTTTTTTAATACATTTAAATTTTTGTTTACTTAAATTATTATTTTTTAAAATGTCTATATACAAGTCGTCATACAGGAAACAAGGATTCTTAACATTTTTTTTTCCTGTAAACTCCAAACACAATTGTTCTCAGCAGCAATCTGGGAGTCAAAGATGCTTCCACTGGTCTTCCCTGTGCTGTTTTCCTTCCATTCAAGAGTCAGACTTTTTCTATCCATTTCAACATTTTCTTCACCCCCCCTAGACCACCTTGTAGGGACTGCCGGAAAAATGCTCGGATTTCCCAATGACTCCCATAATATTCGTTACTCGAAACGGGCAGCCAAGCGTTAGGAATTGCTTGGTTCGAGTAACGAGCTTCCAAGCATTTTAGTGCTCGCTCATCTCTAGTAGTAATATCTGTTTGTTCCTCAGTTACAAGACTGTAACTTTCCATCTCAAATATACTGAATCTAAAGTTTTCTTTTAGCTGCTGTTCACCTTTATTATTGTCATTCATCAACTAAATTGTACTTATGATGTTTGCAGCATTGTCAGTTTAAGTAGCAAGAACCTGTTCATTTTTTGAGTTCATAATCTTGCAGAACTTTTTTCCATTAAGGCCACCCAATTTATTAAATATTTTAGAAGTTGGTCCCTTTTTACACCGACTCCACGACTACAGACTGGGTTATGAGGTGGGCTCCAGTTTCCTATTGCATGTAATTGTCCTTAAGAAAAACAAAAAACTAAGTACCCCATGTTATTTACATGGTCAGTTACAGTTTGCTTACTTACTACAGGGTTTACACTTTTTTTTTCCCCGCTTGGGTTTTATTTGTGCAGTGGCCACAATGTGAATATGGTGTTACACTTTGCAAATTTTTTTTTTTTTTAGAAATTGCAGGAAAAAAAATTTGCAACATATGAACTCTATACCTTTAAATGTAATTGCATCTGTTACAGTCACAAGAAATCGAGGTCTTTGTTAAAGAAGGAACGACGGAAAAAGAAGAGACAAGAGATTGCAAAACTTCGAGACGTGGGTGAGTGGATGAAGTCCATATACTCCTCATCTAGTTTCCCCGTGTAATCCGTCCACACCACCTTATCACAGTTTTTATTCACTTCCAAGGAAACTCTCGGTAGCGCCACTTTGCTGCCTTCGTTTCTTCAAAAAAAAAAACATTTTAAAATGGACCCACACTGTATAATGATGAGCACCAAGTGTTCTGATGGGTGCCTTGCTCTGTGCCTGGTCACATCACCCTCTTCCTCCGATATGGACAATCTTGCGCACTCTTGTAGTGGACAGGACGACTGCTGCATGAGGGCAGTTCAAAGTAATCATGGGCACATGTGCTGTAGGTGACATTATCCTATTCAGTCCGAGGTGCAGGCAGTGTTACCGGGCACAGGGGGGCTCCAGACTTATCTATATATTGTCAAATGGAGACAAGAAATATCCTCTCTTCATTGTGTTCAAATATAATGTCTGAAAGGAACATTGGAGTGTAAAGAATGGCAAAAACAACAGATCTGCACATTTCTGTCATTTGAATACAAGAGAAATAAATCTATTTATCTGTTGATTTGGCAGAAGGAAATCAGGAACGTGTCAGTGCTGAGGATGAAGATGAAGATGATTTACAGCATGAGATTGAAAGGTATAAAACCAAATAGTATTCAGGCATCAGTACAGATTAGTGATGAGCGAGCATGCTCGGGTGTTCTCCGAGTATTTGGGCGTGCTCGTAAATTAAGTCTGAGTCCCCGTAGCTGCATGATTTGCAGCTGCTAGACAGCCTGAATACATGTGGGGATTTCCTAACAAACAGGCAATCCCTGCATGTATTCAGGCTGTCTAGCAGCTGCAAATCATGCAGCTACGGGGACTCAGACTTAATTTACGAGCACACCCAAATACTCGGAGAACAACCCGAGCATGCTCGGAAAACTCGAGTAACGAGCACACTCGCACATCACAAGTACAGATGTGTTTGTACATTTCTATGTTGCATGAAACATCTCCAAATAAATAATATAAAACATACACCATAACCATAAGTGACCATTAAAAAATAAATTGAAAATTTTTAGTTTATTTTTTTATGGCTGGAGTAACCCTTTCAGGGTTATTCTCAAAATCCTAAGTTATTCCCTATCCCTACTTTCAGAAAAAGTATGGTTAGTTCTGACCGCTTTTTTTTTTCTTGGATTAAGCCGGTCCGAGGGAACAAAAAAATGGACATGTGCACTGCCCCATAGAATAACATTGGTCCGAGTGCGATTTGATGTTTTGTCGGTTTGCACTTGAATGTAAAACACGGTGGTGTGCACCTGGCCTTGGAGTGATCTTTGTTAGATGACCACTCCTGGGGAGGGTAATAATGGTCTTGAATTTCCTCCATTTGTACAAAATCTGTCTGGCTGTGGATTGGTGGCGTCAAAACTCTTTAGGTAGGGTTGGATGTGTAATCTTTCCCAGCCTGATGGGCATCAACAACTCTCTTTCTCAGATCTTCAGAAATCTCTTTTGTATGTGCCATGATACACAGCAACAAACATTTTGTGAAGATGGGAGTTTGATAGATCCATGTTCTTCAAATAAAACGGGTCGCCCACTCACACCTAATTGTCATCCAAGTGATTCCAAACACCAGACTCTGTAGTCCAATATTTTTAACAAATTTGTTTGTCTTTATCTATGTTTAGGACTTGTGTGACAATCTGGTGTCGTTTTAGGTAAAATTTATGCAGAAATAAGGAAAATTCTAAGTTATTCACAAGCACCACTGTGTAATATATTATCTAATCTGTGTATGGGCCTTTCTGTACCCCTGTATGCCTTCAATTTTATACCGGGGGATAGTTGAATTTTATATGAATCTGGCACCACCTAGGCTTTGGACCAGTGATCTTTAAGGTTTCAGTCTATAAAGTCCACTGAAGGGCATTTGTGAGTGTCTTACGCTGGGTGTCTTTGGTTTTACATTTGTTGAATTGAGTAACATGTTTTTCAGACAGAGACTACATGAAGAGTGGCTTGTTAGAGAACAGAAAGCTCAGGAAGAATTTCAGCTAAAAGTTGAAAAACAGGAAGCGGCTCGAAGACGTGAAGAAGAGGAGGTATTGATGAAAAATGATGTGCTACATTCCCTCTAAGATGATATTGTCATGTTTCTAGCCGATTAAAATGCTATGTCCATATTTACTAAAGATCTTGGTATTTTGTTTCAACCTTAATGTACTGTGTGAGTGACTTTTGTATTTCCTACGTTTTACACAGAGAAATCTGATAGAGGAATGGAGACAACAGGAAATAAGGGAGAAGGCGGAAGAGCCCGAGCAAGTGAAGAAGAGAGAAAGAGAGGTGATTCCGGCTCTGGGAGGATAGGACCGCTCATATCCTGTTTCTGCTGTAGTTATTTGAGTTATATCCTATGTGAAATATATAGCTGTCGCCCCACACGGGAGCCCTTCCATGGGACTGCATTATGTAGTCACTCGTTCTTTTCGGTAGGCACTATGCAGTAATTCATGTGGAGGGGACACCTACCCCCGGACAATAATGGGTGATTGCCAGGGGTTAGAGTAGATGGGCAATTTTCTGACTGCAGGTTGTCTCAGTGGGCCAACTTGATGAAAAAAAAACCTGGTAAGTGTGCTGTATTTCTCATGGGTGCAATGATTTCATGCTCTCCTGACATGTCTGGTTTAGTACATAATTACATTGTCTATAAAATCAAAATTTTGTGCATTGTGCCTTTCCTTTTGTTAATTTACGACTCAATTGACCATTTTTTTGCTGTTGGTTGGCAGGGTGTCCCTGTACAGAAGCCAGAATTGTTACTTGATGGGGTGTACATCTGTGTATATACTAACAGACATGTCAGGAGAGGTGACAGGTCCTCTCTAGGACAATGCAGGTTGTATCAGCATATAAGAGATCTGCTATACAGTCAGCTGTGCTCAGAAGTTTACATATCCCAGGTGCACTACATAAGATGTGGATCATTGTTTTACACAAAGTATTAGTATTCGGACAGAGTATTAGCATTAAACGTTATCTACATCACTGAATAGCATAACCATTAAGTAATCCATAGTTCTTCATACCTTTGGTCTTACAGTCATGTGTTGCCCCCATTTACATTAATTGCAGTTTTTTTGTGATAGTCATAAATGAGACCCTCTATTTTCTGATTTGGTAAATTCTCCATATCCTGTAAATTCTTTAGGTGTTTAGCATGATCTTCATGTTTTAGCTTTTCCCAACGCTGCACAGCGCTATGGAGGTCAGGAGGACTGTGATGGGTCCTTCACGCCTTCACTTTCTTACAGCTGTGGGGTTGAGGAGCTGGATGTCAGATACAGCCAGACTCTTTTCAGAAAAGGCAGAGATGGTTTATTACGACCTTACCTTCCTGATCATTATATACACAAAGCCTAAAGGGTATGCCACACTAAACAATATCGCTAACGGGATCGCTAAAAAACGTCACTATTTAGCGATCCCGTTAGCGATGTTGTTCAGTGCGGCAGCTTCCAGCGACGAGCTTCCTGCTGTGATCTCGCTCGTCGCTGGAATCGTTCCGGACCCTATTTCATCGCTGGCGCTCCCGCTGGGTAAGTATCTTATCGCTGTGTGGCACCTTTTCTTAGCGATTTAGCGGTACTTTTGTACCGCTAAAGTCGTTAAGAAGATCGCTAACGGCGATAGCGTCGTTAACTATATCGCTAAATGCGGCAGCATTTAGCGATATAGAAACAATCCCGCTAGCGATCTCATTAGTATGCAACGCTAACGAGATCGCTAGCGGGATTGCTTAGTGTGGCAGTACCTTAAGGCATTGTGTATACACAGATTAGGAAACGCTGACAGTGCTTCCTCCTCAGGACCCAGCAATCATGTGATTGCCAGGAGAGAGCAGGAGCTGCTGTGTCCTAACAGACTCAGATGAGATCGGCTGTGTAGGCAACAGGCTCAATTTGTCCAGTAAATGGTTAATTTGCCAGCCACAGTTACAAGGCAAATAAAATACATAAAAAAAATTAACTATTGAAACCTCTCCACTCTGTCCACCTAAAGTAAAAAATAAATAACAAAACAGGTATAAAAAAGCTGCTGCCAACGCAAATAGCTTTTTCTGGTCTCTCCCCCACCGTAAAGAAAAAATACATCAAGTGTTCAATTATATAAAGATAATTGCTACAGAAGGAGGAACTCAATTTTAATATGTGTTTTAATAGTTCTTTTGTGGTCACAAAAAAAAAGTGAAAAACAGACACGCGTTTCTTTATTTTTTTTCCTCTTTTATATTTTTCTGATATATTTTTTAAAAAATTAGTTTAAGATGAGATTAGTTCATATGTATCATGAAAAAAATGCTGCAAAAAATATTGAATATTTGAATAAATTATTTTTGAGCCTTTAATACTACTGGTATGAAAAACCCCAAAATATGCCTTGTGAGGATTTGGGGAGTGTGAGCGTGGAGGAAATAGTCTGGTTAAGAATGGAAAATATGTTAATTTGGTTTAGTGGTGTTTTATTTCTTGTTCTTCATATTAATGAGAACCTGTCATGTCCCCAAACACCATCTTCAAATATAACCCCATATTTGAAGATGGTGTTTGGGGACATGACAGGTTCTCATTGTCCGTTACAATGCTGCCCGATTGGCTTACTGAAAGTGCGGCTACCGGGACAAAATAAAGTGTACACCTCCCAGCAGACGAAGGCTTTCAGTCACAGAGGTGTTCGGAGCGGCTTCAGTCATCGCTCACATCACTGAAAGCGGCAGCTCTAACCACGCCCTGACACATTGATTGACAGCTCACTGCACTGATATGCTGCAGAGACGGTTGTCAATCAATAAAAAAAAACAGAAATAAATATATTCGCTCTGTGTATGTAAACTTATGAGCACTGCTGGATGGATTTTATTTTGCTTTTCACTATACTGAATTTGCCCAATAGCGCAAAGTACAATATATAAGATTTATTTATTGGTTAAAGGTATTAAAATTTTCTAACCTGATCCTGAGAATGATGGACCGCACAGTGTTGATTTAGCAGTGCGTCCCCTTCACTGTCTCCTTACACAGTTGTAGCCTGGTGACCTGCTGTGCAGTGAACTCACTACATCACAACCCTATTAAAGTGAATGGGGCCTCCTGCAGTTCCCTGCTCAGCCGGGTGTCTGTGGCAGTACGAAATCAGCTTCATTCTCACGATCAGTAATGACCCCCAGAGGATGGACCCCGATTAATGGGAGCATCTTATTGAACCTAGCCTGCCATTCAGTCAGCGTGATGAGGCTGTTGGTTTTGTGACCGCTTATCTCCTTAACTTCTGTTTCCACATTGAAAGCTGCCAGCTAAGCCCTTCCAGGCTCCCTACATCAAGATGTATCTTTTTGGTTACCACTAGCATTTTATACTTGCATTAATATTTCACTGTTCCTTCTAGACCAATGTTACCAATGCAGCTGGTTTTAATCTTTACATTATATTGCACAGTTTTTGCTCGCTGAGCCACCACCTTCCAAACAGAATTGGCATCCAATCTCCATTCATTCGAATCCCACTTCATGCTCTGATCGGTATGGGGTATTCCCATCTCAGACATGACATATTCAGGATATGCCAGTAATTTCTGATATGTGCAGATCCCACTCTTCGATCTACATTTATCCCCCCGACCTCTGCCTTATAGTTGCCGTAAATGGGTCAGACAGGTCATACATGTGTAACTCTCGATTTTACTGAGAACAGATGGCATTCTTTCTAGTATATTCACACCTCTTCATTTACGGCAGCTGTGATACAGGGGTCAGGAGATCCTCTTGTGCAAGAGGGGAAAAGGCATCTGTAAGATACCTATGATATCAATAAACCTATAATGGGTTATTTCAGCAAATGCCGTCATATCTGGAATAAACTGTCAGATTTTTATAATGCAGAGTGTTCACTTGCTACTTTACCTGGAAAAATTGCTGAACTTCTAAAAGAGACAATATATCATACAGAAATTTGGACTGTATATACCTTGGATCATGAGAAACTGATGTTTTAATGGAAAGTGTTGAAAATGTCCACCGTTCGCACCTAAGTATGCCAGCACGCGCCACTCCATATTGAATGTATTCCGCAGGATGTCTGGGATCAAAGCCTGAATTACTCAACTGCATGTTGTCCTGGAGCGCCTGTAAAGTTCGCGATTTGCTACTGTACACCTGACCCTTCAAATAGTCCCAAAGGAAAAAAATTAACTAATAATAACTAATTATTTTCTCTTGATCGGGCTTTTTCCTTCCTGACAATGACTCTGTATGGTCGAACACAACGTTTCTTGGCAGCTCGTTGACCCGTGGAATACGACATTTCTGTCTCCTGGTAAAGCATGTGCAACGACTTGGAGATGCCAGAAATCGCTGTTTCACATCTAAAATTGTTTCCTCAGACGTTTTCTGACTTCCCCCATCATGCCTATCCAGTAATGTTCCTGCACGTTCCAACTTATTCACCAATGACAGAACACACGGTTTGAACAGTGGAATTCAAACTTCTTTAGAATCTCACTTTGGCACCTCTTCAAAGTCTGTTTTCCAATACGTTTTCGTAATGAAAACACTCCACCAAACTGTATCTGTAAATGGTGAACAAATGAATAAGGAATTCGGCAGGAGTGACATGCAGGCACCAAACGTAAACTATCAACATGCAGAAAGGCAAGCGGCAAGCCTATCTCATAGTGGAGATGACCGGCGGGGCGACAAGTCGGCAAAACTATTCGTCCCAAGAATGTTTCTCATTGCAGAGGTTTTTTGCACTCTCACTTCTCATGAACCAAAGTATTTACAGTCCAAATTTCAGTACAATAGATCGTTTTTTTTAGAAGTTACAGCAATTTTTCCGGGTAAAGTAGTGAGTGAATTATGCTGTATATTAGTATTTAGTATTTAGCATCTTCAGAAATTGGAGCTTTCACTATAACCTCAAATTTTTGAAGCCGGATCCAATACTTCTGATAGAAGTGTGTTCGGCTGGCGTAAACTCACATAGAAATGAATGGAGAGCAGAGTATTACTGACCACAGTAGCAGCAGTTTTGTCTTACTATGAATGTATGGTGGACAAGGAAGAGTGCACACGTCTGATTTATTACGTACGGCTGAAGCCACGTTCACACGTTCAGTATTTGGTCAGTATTTTACATCAGCATTTGGAAGCCAAAACCAGAAGTGGGACAATCACAGGAAAAGTATAATAGAGACACGTCACCACTTCTGTATTTATCACCCACTCCTGATTTTGGTTTACAAATACTAATGTAAAATACTGACCTAATGCTGACCGTG
The DNA here is from genome assembly GCA_033576555.1 of Oophaga sylvatica. Taxonomy (NCBI): domain Eukaryota; kingdom Metazoa; phylum Chordata; class Amphibia; order Anura; family Dendrobatidae; genus Oophaga; species Oophaga sylvatica. Next base: position 590,853,400 of record JARQOD010000002.1, on the reverse strand, counting down.
TGAACGAGGCCTTACACACAATAGAATGTAGTTTGTTTCAGACTTCTTATCGTGGCAAGTTTAATGTTAGAGGATCTTAACCCCAAATTCAGATGCTGTGCTTCATGGAGGTTTTTACTAGTGCTGTGTTTGCACCATTTCTAGGAAGCCGTGCAGAAATTGCTGGATGAAGCGGAGAGTCAGGTAAGACCCGACAAGTATTATATGTGAGGTTTGGACTTGGTGATAAAACACGGATTGCACTTGTGTACACTTCAATAAAACAAAAGAACCCCCAGAGAATGAATATTCTGCTTACTAGAGACAATGTGGATCTAGTTGGAGGGCCCGAGGCAACGGCCACGTCAGCAAACTCTGATCACTGGACTAGAGCCCTATTAACCACCCCCCCCATCCTACCTGCCAGCATGCTGAGCTTTTCTATTTGATTCACCAATCTGGTGCGGAACCACATGTGTTTCATGCCACAATGAAGTCGCATCATGGCGGGTAATCAGAAAAGGAGTCGGAGATGTCCGAAGCTGGGCGGCAATTCACAGGGCAGCTACGGATCACTGATGCGGCCACTGGACCGGGTCTTGCAGATCAATGATTTGCACCATCTCTAGTGCACACATCAGCTGACGTCTCTCTTCTTATCACTTGTGCAGTTCTCATTGTTGACACTCCGTACATTGTCCCCCCATCACCAACGTTAATTACTGGAAAGAAGGGTCCGATCTTTTCGCCTCAGTCGGTTTCATATTCAGTATAGCTAGCCAAACAATACATTTCTAAGTTCTGACCAGATGGAGTTGGCTAATAAGCGGTGTCACTGTCTCTGATGAGGTGGAGGCGGGTGGGAGCAGAGACCACTGGCCAGCACATTTGTTATACAGGCTGGCTTCCACTTCTGCCATTCCCAAAACCTCAAGCATTCAATGCATGTATGCGTTGCAGAACTATAGTAATAAATATGTTTAAGAATGTCTGTCTGGTTTTAACACTGGTAGTTTTCTGCTTTATTACAGCTAGAAAATGGTAGCGTGTGGCACAATCCGGAGGCGCCTGAAGGCTACGGCACAGAAAAGGATCGTGCTAACTGCGCATTCTATCTAAAAACTGGAGCATGTAGGTTTGGTGACAGGTAAGAGGGACATGTGGGTTTCCTGCTATTGAGATGATGATACAGTTATCTGTTGGCGCCACCGCTAGTGACAACTGTGGATACAGTGGGTACGGAAAGTATTCAGACCCCTTTAAATTTTTCACTCTTTGTTTCATTGCAGCCATTTGGTAAAAGTTCATTTTTTTTCTCAATGTACACTCTGCACCCCATCTTTACTGAAAAAAAAAAGTACAAATTTTTGCAAATTTATTAAAAAAGAAAAACTGAAATATCACATGGCGCACAGCAAATGTGGTATCAATATTCAAAAAAGGCTCTAAAAGTGAACCTGGAAATTATAGGCCAGTAAGTCTAACCTCTATTGTTGGTAAAATATTTGAAGGGTTTCTGAGGGATGTTATTCTGGATTATCTCAATGAGAATAACTGTTTAACTCCAATCTAATCAGTTTTTATGAAGAGGTAAGCTATAGACTGGACCAAGGGGAGTCATTGGACGTGGTATATCTTGATTTTTCCAAAGCGTTTGATACCGTGCCACACAAGAGGTTGGTACACAAAATGAGAATGCTGGGTCTGGGAAAAATGTGTGTAAATGGGTAAGTAACTGGCTTAGTGATAGAAAGCAGAGGGTGGTTATAAATGGTATATTCTCTAACTGGGTCGCTGTGACCAGTGGGGACCGCAGGGGTCAGTGTTTGGACATATTCTCTTCAACATATTTATTAACGATCTGGTAGAAGGTTTACACAGTAAAATATCAATTTCTCCATCGCCTCATTGGGGACACAAGACCATGGGTGTTATGCTGCTGCCATTAGGAGGACAGTAAGCAATACACAGAAAAAGTTAACTCCTCCTCCTGCAGTATACACCCTCTGTTGGCTCAGTCCTGAACCAGTTCTTGCTTAGTGTCTGTAGGAGGCACTAACCCCACGGTTATTTTTATTTTTAATACTATTTTTACATGAATTGGAAGGGCGACGGGTCTTGTAGGAAAAGTCCCGATCTCCCACAACCATCAACAGGCGGGAACGCGGAGTGTCGCCTCCACGTACCCCCTCCTGCAACGCTACCATCGGGTCGACGGATCCCCTTTAATGGGCCGCTCTCCCCATGTGTTTATCGGCTGTAAGACGCGCTCCGGAATTTTTGGGAACAGTTAACCCCTCACCACCATTAATGAAAGCGGCTGGTGCTAAGATGATTGGAAAGAACCCTCTCCGCCTCCCTCTGAAAGGGATGGTGGATTGAGGACGTATGGACGCGCCAGCCATCAGTACTCTTTGCCAGGAGGCTCCGCAGTGAGTACATCTCAACAAATGCCGAATATTGTGATGTCTGTGCTTGCTACGCTGTTGGCGGCGGCGCCGCCGCCGGGATCTCCGTACCTGTCCCCGTAGCAGCCGCTTTTGCGATCTCTTTTGGGTCGCAAGGACGGCGTCACAAAAATTTGTTTCCCAACTGCGGCCCGGGAGAGGCCGCTAGTGCGATCCGTTTCACGTCGCAACATCGGCGCCGACTGCTCTTGCGATCTCTATTGCGTCGCAGGGCCGGCGCCGCAAATTTAGGCCCCGGCTTCGGACCGAGCTAGGCCTCAAGAGGGGGGCGGGCTAACCGAGCTCCCAGTTAGCTCCGCCCACATCACGCGATTTCAGGACCCGGCCATTGGCAGGGAGTGTTTAACTCCTCCCTACTTTCTCCTGCTCTTCCCTCCCATGTCTTCTGGCGCTTCTCGGGACCCACGAGAAGCGCAAAACTGCAAAATCTCGGCCGCCATCTTCCTGCCTGTCAGTATCTCAACGCTGCGGTCCCGAAAGGCTATTCTTCAGCGCCTCATCTTCCTCTCGTGGCTCAGACACAGGACCTGGGTAAGCTTGCACAGCGCTTAACCCTTCTCCTGCAGCAGGCTCTCAGGTGCAGAAATATGTCGCAATCAAAGGGCTCTAAAAAGGCTGACAAAAACTACACTGTAGTATATGCCGCCTGCGTTTCATGCAACGCTTCCCTGCTGTCAAAGCATGGTTCCCAATTCTGTGCATCATGTGCCCAAGAGCCCACTGCTTCTACCGCTCAGGAGCCCCCTACTACCGTTCAGGAGCCCCTACCTATTCTTGATCCCAATGAGCCGGGTCCTTCAGGGTGGCGTGCGTTTCTGGCACAGTCCATGGATTCTCTGACTAGGGCCTTGGATACCTTCCGTGGCTCCTCTTCTAGCCAGGGCGTCCCCTTTCCAGAAAGGGGCCCGTTAGCCTTCAGAGAGACCTCATCAGACAGAGGCCGACCCACGGCATCAGCAAAGCGGCCGTCTAGAAAATGCCCCCATAATGCATCTCCCAATCCATCTAGCGGTTCGGCATCTGCGAGCTCAGGCTCTCGCTCCCCCTCTCCCAGAGATCTAAGTGATCATGATTCTGAGTACGAGTCGGATACAGGTGATGACCCCAACTCGCCAGAGTTTCAAGAGTCTCTAGACTCTCTCATAGAGGCGGTTAATAAAATCCTGAAGCTAGATGAATAACCCGGGTCTCAACCGAATCATCTTATCTCTTTCAAAGAGCCAAACGTCTTCACAAGGTGTTTGGTAACCACCCTGAATTTACGGACATTGTTCAGGGACATAGAGATCGTCCAGACAGACGTTTTTCAGGACTGAAGTCTCTGAAAGCACGATACCCATTTTCAGCAACTGTAGCAAAAGAGTGGACTGAATCTCCAGTTGTAGATCCACCGGTATCTCGCTTATCTTCAAAAACCCTGCTCTCTGTTTCAGATGGTTCATCCATTAAGAATCCCTCAGATAGACAGATCGACAACCTTGCCAAATCGATTTTTGAGGCTGCTGGAGCATCTCTCTCTCCTTCCTTTGCGGCCACCTGGGTGGCAAGGGCCATGGTGGCCTGGGCTGAGGATCTAGTTAAGATTACTAGTGATATCCCTCTTCCCCCCCCAAGGCACGTAATCTGGCCTATCAGATTACTCGGGCAGGCGACTACATGGTCCATGCGTCCCTAGATGCAGCTAATTGCGCTGCACTCACAGCCGCCAATGCTATCGCCATTCGGAGGTCCCTTTGGCTCCGAGAGTGGCGCGCAGACTGCTTCAAAGAGGACTTTGACTTCGCTGCCTTATCATTCAGGGCATCTCTTTGGAGATCGTCTTGATCAGATTATTTCTGACGCTACGGGTGGCAAAAGTAAATTTCTTCCGCAGCGCAGAATCAATCGCCCCTTTCGGTCTCAATACCAAAGTCGTTCCCAGCCATTTCGCAGCTCCTTTAATTGGTCCTCTGCCTCGACCTCGTCTCGAGCACCCCCTTTCTTCTCGCAGAGACAGGGGCTCACAACCGTCGTTCAGGTCCTCTCAGCCCTGGAGAAACAGATTCTCTCAGTCAGGAAATAAGAGCTCCTCCTCTCGCAAATTATCTTCCCAATGACTCCTTGCTGGGGACGGGGGACCCAAACAAGGTAGGCGGCTGCCTACTCTTGCTTCGCGAGGTCTGGAGGTCGGTCGTTCACGACCGGTGGGTCCGAGATCTTGTACACTCCGGCTACAAGATCGTATTCTTGTCTCTCCCCCCAAGGCGTTTCTTCCAGTCTCGCCCCCCAAAGTCCAGGGATCTCGCAACTCCCTTTCTTCAGGCCTTGAACATTCTTCGCACCAGCGGAGTTATCGTCCCAGTTCCTTACGAGGAAAGGTTCAAAGGGTTTTACTCAAACCTCTTTGTGGTTCCCAAGAAGGACTGTTCTTTGCGTCCTATTCTGGACCTAAAATTGCTGAACAAATTCATCAGAGTCCCTCCGTTCTGTCGTCGCATCTCTAGAATGAAAAGAATACCTGGCGTCTATAGACATCAAGGATGCGTATCTACACATTCCGATTTTCAGAGGCCATCAAAAGTTTCTGCGTTTTGCAGTTGGAGAGGATCATTTTCAATTTGCCGCTCTGCCCTTCGGACTCGCAACCGCCCCCAGAGTGTTCACAAAAGTCATTGCGGCCGCCATATCAATTTTACACTCTCGGGGTGTGGTGGTCCTCCCGTACCTGGACGACCTGCTCATCAAAGGTCCGACTTTTCGGGCCTGCGCAGAGAGTGTCGAGATCACTATCGACACCCTCTCTCGCCTGGGTTGGCTAATCAATTTGGACAAGTCTTCTCCCATCCCCTCTCAGAAGATTCCTTTTCTGGGAATGATTCTGGACACCTCCCACGGGTTAGTATCTCTCCCTCCAGAGAAGATTGCTTCTCTGAGGCGGGGAGTGCTCCTGTTGTCTCTAGGCGCTCTCACTCTCTGCGGTTCGCCATGCAGGTCCTGGGGAAAATGGTAGCCTCCATCGAGGCTGTACCGTTCACTCAGTTCCATCTTCGACCTCTTCAACAGGAGCTAATATGAGCCTGGGACAGGAACCCAGCGTCCCTAAGTCGCCGCTTTCGTCTTTCTCCCAGAGTCAGACGCTCCCTGAAATGGTGGACAAATGCTTCATCACTGAATCAAGGGAAATCTTTTCTGCCTGTCCATTGGTTGGTGGTGACCACCGATGCCAGTCTCCTCGGATGGGGAGCGGTGTTCCTTCACCACACGGCTCAGGGCCGTTGGTCTCTTCCAGAGACCCATCTCCCGATAAACATCTTGGAGATCAGGGCTATCAAACTAGCCCTCTTGCATTTCCATCATCTTCTGGCCGGTCGTCCCATTCGGATCCAATCAGACAACGCCACGGCCGTGGCGTACATCAACTGTCAGGGAGGCACTCGGAGCAGGACAGCGATGCTCGAGGTATCGCACATACTGCAATGGGCCGAGTCAAATCGCTCGCCCATCTCCGCAGTTCACATCCCAGGAGTGGACAATTGGGAGGCGGACTTTCTCAGTCGCCAAGGCTTAGACTCAGGAGAATGGTCCCTGCACCCGGAAATGTTTCAAATCATTTGCCAGCGTTGGGGGATGCCAGATGTGGATCTCATGGCATCCAGGCTGAATGCCAAAGTCCAGACTTTCATAAGTCGATCTCTCGATCCACTAGCCATCAGCTCGGATGCGCTAGTCATCCCTTGGAGTCAATTTCGCCTTCCTTACATCTTTCCACCTCTTCCGTTAATCCCCAGGGTGATCCGGAAGATCAAGGCGGAAGGCGTTCCTCTCATTCTTGTCGCTCCGGACTGGCTTCGCCGTCTGTGGTATGCGGAACTAATGTGTCTGCTCGCAAACGTCCCCTGGAGATTACCGGATCGTCCGGACCTTCTCTCGCAGGGCCCAATTTTCCATCACAATTCGAAAGCGCTGAATTTGACGGTATGGCCATTGAAGCCTGGATCTTAGGTCAGGCTGGTTTTTCTCACAAAGTTGTCTCTACAATGATCAATGCCAGGAAGCCGGCTTCCGTCCGCATTTAACATCTTGTCTGGAAAACATTCTTTTCCTGGTGTAAGGACAAAGGTCGTTCCCCCTTGGTTTTTTCTATCCCTTCCATTCTGGAATTTCTCCAAGCAGGAATGGACTCGGGGTTAGCACTCTCCTCCCTCAAGGGGCAGATTTCCGCTTTATCCGTCCTTTTCCAACGACGGATCGCATCTAAGTCTCAGGTCAGGACTTTTATCCAAGGAGTGTCACATCTTGCTCCGCCCTACAAGAGACCCTTGGAGCCTTGGGATCTTAATCTGGTCCTCAGTGCGTTACAGGAATCCCCTTTCGAACCTTTGCCGGAAGTGTCTTTATCGCTTCTTTCCTGGAAGGTTGTCTTCCTAGTGGCAATTACCTCTATCAGGCGGGTATCAGAATTGGCAGCTTTGTCTTGTAAACCTCCTTTTCTCATTTTTCACCAGGACAAGGTAGTCCTTAGGACTTCTCCTTTTTTCTTACCAAAAGTCGTTTCGGCTTTTCATATCAATGAAGAGATAGTCCTGCCCTCGTTTTTTCCGGCGCCGATGCACCATACTGAAAAAGCCCTTCACACCTTGGATTTGGTGAGGGCTCTCCGAAGGTACATTTCGAGAACTGCATCTTTCCATAAATCGGACGCCCTGTTTGTGCTTCCGGAAGGATGCAGACAGGGTCTTCCTGCTTCCAAGGCCACGTTAGCCAGATGGATCCGTTTGGCGATCCAAGAGGCGTACCGTGTCAGAGGTCAGCCTATCCCGGCTGGGATTAAGGCACACTCCACTCGGTCTGTGGGGGCCTCCTGGGCCATTCGGCACCAGGCTTCAGCACAACAAGTGTGCAAGGCTGCGACTTGGTCCAGTCTTCATACTTTTGTCAAGCATTACCAAATCCATGCTCAAGTTTCTTCAGATGCGGCACTTGGCAGACAAATTCTGCAATCAGCTGTTGTGCATCTGTAAGTTGTCTGTTGACTGTTTAAGCGTTTTATGCTTGTGGTTCACGAGGCTCCATCTACTGTTATGGCTTTCCACCCAGGGACTGCTTTGGGATGTCCCATGGTCTTGTGTCCCCCAATGAGGCGATGGAGAAAAGGAGATTTTTGTGTACTCACCGTAAAATCCTTTTCTCCGAGATGCTCATTGGGGGACACAGCTACCACCCTTGTTTAGCCTGTAGCCTCGTTGTTTCTTTGAATTGTTGACATATTGCACTCTGTTATGAGCTCCTACTGCTTTAGCACCGAACTGGTTCAGGATTGAGCCAACAGAGGGTGTATACTGCAGGAGGAGGAGTTAACTTTTTCTGTGTATTGCTTAGTGTCCTCCTAGTGGCAGCAGCATAACACCCATGGTCTTGTGTCCCCCAATGAGCGTCTCGGAGAAAAGGATTTTACGGTGAGTACACAAAAATCTCCTTATTTGCAGATGATACAACACTATGTAAAGCAGTCAATACAAGAGAAGATAGTATTCTGCTACAGATGGATCTGGATAAGTTGGAAACTTGGGCCGAAAGGTGGCAGATGGGGTTTAACAATGATAAATGTAAGGTTACACACATAGGAAGAAGGAATCAGTATCACCATTACACACTGAACGGGAAACCACTGGGTAAATCTGACATGGAGAAGGACTTGGGGATCCTAGTTAAGGTTAATGATAAACTTACCTGGAGCAGCCAGTGCCAGGCAGCGGCTGCCAAGGCAAACAGGATCATGGGGTGCATTAAAAGAGGTCTGGATACACATGATGAGAGCATTATACTGCCTCTGTACAAATCCCTGGTTAGACCGCACATGGAGTAGTACTGTGTACAGTTTTGGGCACCGGTGCTCATGAAGGATGTAATGGAACTAGAGCAAGTACAAAGGAGGGCAACAAGATTAATAAAGGGTATGGGGGAACTACAATACCCAGAGAGATTAGCAAAATTAGGATTTTTCAGTCTAGAAAAAAGACGACTGAGGGGCGACCTAATAACCATGTATAAGTATATAAGGGGACAACACAAATATCTCTCCGAGGATCTGTTTATACCAAGGAAGGTGACAGTCACAAGGGGGCATTCTCTACGTCTGGAAGAGAGAAGGTTTTTCCACCAAGATAGAAGAGGATTCTTTACTATTAGGGCAGTAAGAATCTGGAATTCCTTGCATGATGAGGCGGTGATGGCGAACTCAGTCGAGGGATTCAAGAGAGACCTGGATGACTTCCTGGAGCGTAACAATATTGTATCTTACAGTTATTAGATTCTTTACAAGGACGTAGATCTGGGGATTTATTCTGATGGAATATAGGCTGAACTGGATGGACAAATGTCTTTTTTCTTCCTTGCTAACTGTTACTATGTTACATAGTCATAAGTATTCAGACCCTTTGCTCAGACACTCATATTTACGTCACATGCTGTCCATTTCCTTGTGATCCTCCTTGAGATGGTTCTTCTCCTTCATTGGAGTCCTGCTGTGTTTAATTAAACTGATAGGACTTGATTTGTAAAGGCGCACACCTGTCTATATAAGACCTCACAGTGCATGTCAGACCAAATGAGAATCATGAGGTCAAAGGAACTGGCCAAGGAGCTCAGAGACAGAATTGTGGCAAAAAAAATATATAAAGTACACGGTCAGGAGGAGACAAAGACAATGCAAAAGTTTCTTTAGCCCACAACGCGTTTTGACGGTAACCCGTCTTCATCAGGTGGAAACTGCCACAAAAAAACTTGTTGCATCATTCCCAAAAAGACTTATGGCTGTACTAGCTCAAAAAGGTGCTTCTACTCAATACTGAGCAAAGGGTCTGAATACTTATGACCATGTGATATTTCAGTTTTTCTTTTTTAATAAATTTGCAAAAATTTAACATTTCTGTTTTTTTTCAGTCAAGATGGGGTGTAGAGTGTACATTAATGAAAAAAAAAAGAACTTTTTTGAATTTACCAAATGGCTGCAATGAAACAAAGAGTGAAAAATGTAAAGGGGTCTGAATACTTTCCGTACCCACTGTAAGTAAATATTGTGTGGATAAATCATATCCAATCCTTCTCCTCTCGTCTCAGGTGTTCCCGCAAGCACTGCTTCCCTTCTTCCAGCCAGACTCTGCTTGTTCGTGGGATGTTCGTCACGTTTGGGATGGAGCAGTGCAGACGTGACGATTACGACACAGACGCCAGTCTAGAATATGGAGACGAGGAAATCTACCAGCAGTTTTTAGAGTTTTATGCTGATGTCGTTCCCGAGTTTAAGAATGTGGGCAAAGTCATCCAATTCAAGGTAAAAAACAATGTAATTGTTTTCTTATGAGAAGGTTTAGGGTGTATTCACACACACTCCTATTGGGAGCAGAGAAACGATCCCAAAGAGGCCTTCATACTTAGAGGTGATCGACCTGATCACATACTAACATACAGCATCTCATTGAGTTTGCGTCAAATTTATTTTTTGTGCAGATTCTGTGTAGCAGAGTGTCTCAGTACAGTAGTGTGCATGGCCCCTAATAAGATAGATGGCAGATATAGGTACGTCATTTAGATTCATATATTCTGTAACCCAGCAGTAGCCAAGTACATCTCGTCTACTGAGTGTTGATGAGGCGTCACCTGGTTGTTGGGTCACTTGCTGTTTTAGGCCCCTTTCCCACTGCGTTCTTTGACACGGTCAATAATCCCATCTGCCCTAATAAACCCAAGAGGAGGGCTTTCAGTTTCGGGCAGAATGGCAGGGCAATGGATATAGGGAAGTGATCAAAAGGGCGTTGCAGCACCTATAGTTCTGTCAGAATGCTTGTGAAGAGAAACCAACCGACTCATGAAATGTGTATGGCAAGTTACAGAACATGAGAATCTGGACAATTCCCAGACATCTTAGACTATGTGCACCAATGGGAGTTTTAACTCTTTATTAAAGGGTTTATTAAAAGCATTGTTATAATGCCTTATTAAAGGGTTTGTGTGAAAGGTCATGTACACTATATATAAAAAAAGTAGTAGTTTTGGACAGGATGTACAATTCTAAGGAGTGCAGTCTTACACGCGGTACCGAGATTATGTTTTCCACAGCAGCAATTGTGGAGACGTTTAATTTTCCTGATGCTGTGGCCCCACAGTTCGGCACCTGTGTATCGTGATGTTCGTTTTCACACTTTTCTTTCCTCTTTCATCAGGTTAGCTGTAATTTTGAACCACACTTAAGAGGAAATGTCTACGTCCAGTATCGAACGTACGTATTTCATTTTGTGCATTTGACATTTTTATTGCTTTCGGTCGCTCGCATTTCATATGAAGAAATTTACTACAGAGTAGCATTGTCACTAATGGAAAACTGCAGAAATGTCCGATCGCTCTTCTACTGGCGATCAGGCCCTTGTGCTATGTGACTGAGCAGAACTGATAGAAATGCTCAGTGGCTGATGTGTTGGTACGGATCTCTGCATATTACTATTCATCATTGTCTTTTCAAGGGAAGAAGAGTGCCTGCAAGCCTTTTCGCAGTTTAATGGTCGTTGGTACGCAGGTCGTCAGCTCCAGTGTGAATTTTCACCAGTCACCAAATGGAAATCGGCTATATGTGGTAAGCAGCATTTCTGACTTGGAGAATGGGATCAATTAACATCCCTACACCCCCCTCCTGCGATGCAGAGGGATTACCATAACCGCTTCAGACCTACACAAGGTCAAATCCCCCCACCCCGTCACCACCATCTTGGTGCTCTTATGAAGTCTGCAATACTAAAGTAGGATCGAAGCTTTAAAGGGGTATTCCCATCTCTAAAATCCTATCCCAGTATGTAGTAGGTGTAATAATGTTAGTTAATACCTTCTATTATAAATGTAGTATAGTTCTTCTGATTTGCTGTCTTTCTTCTTGTGCAGGACCTTAGGTATCCATGGTTACGACTACTAGCAACTAGCTACTGTAACTGTCATTCTATCAGTGGTCGTAACCTTGAATACCTAAGATCCTGCAATGTCTGCACATGAAGAAAGACACAGTGAATCAGAAGAACTATACTACATTTATAATTGGAGGTATGCTTATCAGAACTCAGAGAATGACCATGCACAAGGAATGTATCAATAAGCAAAAGTTTATTTAAACATTTAGAAAAAATATTAAAAATAAAATGGATGCCTCATGTCAGACAGAAAAAGACGCAGCAAACTCTGGCAACTCTCTGTAGGTTATATATTGAGTTGCATTGAAACAAAGTGGTTAGATTAGTCACATGCACATTTGACCGAGCGATATGTACTAGGCAAAGGGCCTTTTTCTTGCACTCGGTCAGAGGTGCATGTAGCCACAACCAAATAATCAAAATATGATATCTAACCATATTCACATTCATATAAACACGAGACAGCTGAAATCGTAATAAAGTGCCTCTGTGCATATAAATATATAAAACTATATTTGATGTTTTTGAATCAAAACAGTAAGGTGCAATGGATGCAATGACCTCAGTAGCTCATGCCATCACATGTAATATGCGATCAATAGCCACATTTGCAGATTTATAAATAAAGTGCATAACGAGTCTATTTTACCTGGGTTGCCAGTAAAGTAAGCGCAAGGGACTGCTGCTTCTCCCACCCCAACGCGCGTTTCGTCTATTCTTCTTCCGGGGGCGTGCTTATTTATAATTGTAGGTATTAGCTAATATTATTACACCTACTACATATTGGGATGGTTTAAATGAAATATTGTGTCTCTAATCCAAGTAAGATTGTGCCTGAGTTTACGAGTCTCCTGATGGGTCTCACAGAGTGGCTTTCTGTACACCACAATGTTTAGAGACCAACTATATTTTATGGATTTATCTCTTATTCAGTAAGTCCCCAATATTTGGGATAGAATTTGTGATTTTTTTTTTCAGCGAATCTCCTATCTGAGAGCTGCATGATTTAGGCCAGGGTTCCCCAACTCCAGTCCTCAAGACCCACCAACAGGTCATGTTTTCAGGATTTCCTTAGTATTGCCCAGGTGATAATTGCATCACCTGTGCAATACAAAGGAAATCCTGAAACATGACCTGTTGGAGGCTTTGAGGACTGGAGTTGGGGAACCCTGATTTAGGCAAAGAGACCCTGAATTTAACAATGTTTAACTCTGTTTATTGGTGCAGCGGTTCTGACATGTTTTAGATGTAACAGAGCTGAGAATGGTTCCCCATCCACAACACAGCTCTCGATATACATTGTCTATGGACGCTGAGCTGCTTATCAGAGGAGGGGGGCAGAGTCGGACCTGGCAGTGATAATCTCCTGGTGATGAAACCTTCATTTTAAGTAAACAGCACACAATTTCATAAATGACTCATCATTGAATTCAGTGTTTTAACCCCTAACTCATGCAGTCCTCAAATTACATAGCAGAAACCTTCTGACAGATTCCATTTAACCCCTTAGTGACGGGCCAATTTTTTTAAAATCTGACATGTCACTTTATGTAGTAATAATTCTAGAATGTTGTTAAACCATACCCATTGATTTTGAGAGCGTTTTTTCGTGACACATTGTACTTATGATAATGGTAAATTTAGGTCAATATGTTTTGCGTTTACTTATAAAAAAAAATTATCAGAAATTTGACAAATTAAAAATTGCAATTTTCGAACTTTGAATGATTATCCCCTTTTATCCAGATAGTCAGACCACACAAAAACATTACTAACATTTCCCTCATGTCTGCTTTACATCAGCACCATTTGTAAAATGTTGTTTTATTTTGTTAGCATTTCAGAAGGTTTAAAACTGTAGCAGTAATTTTTTAACCCTTTCAAGCCTGTTTTCACCTTCCTGACCAGGCCACTTTTTTTTTCAATTCTGACCACTGTCAATTTGAGGTCATAACTCTGGAACGTATATTAGGTGGGCTCTCATCACTACAGAAATGCCAAACATGTGGGCGCTAAATGTTGCTTAGGCACACTGGGGCTCAGAAGGGAGGGGGGCATTTGGATTTTGGAGCGCAGAATTTGCTGAATTTCTTATGGGGAGCATGAAGCCATTTAGCTTTTCCAGAGCCTTTGTGCTAGCAGCCTGCTATATTTCCGTTAAAAGATGCCGGACCTGACTGGGGACTCGTTTTTTTTGTGGATTGAGTGGAAGCTTTTATTGGTAACATTTTACATAAAGTTTGGGATCACATTTATCCGGTGCTCCACGTTGAGCACTTACTTTGGGTTTTTTTATGTTTTGGCGGTTTTACACAGCAAGAACTATTTTATAGAAAAAAATAATTATTTTTGCATCGCTTTATTCTGCGAGCTATAACTTTTTTATTTTTCTGCTGATGATGCTGTATGGCGGCTTGTTTTTTGCGGGACAAGATGACGTTTTCATTGGTACCATTCTTATTTGCATCCATCTTTTTGATCGCGTTTTATTGCACTTTTTGTTTGGTGGTATGATGATAAAGCATTGTTTTTTGCCTTTTTATTTACTTTTTTACAGTGTTCACTGAAGGGGTTAACTAGTTGGACAATTTTATAGAGCGGGTCGTTACAGACTCGGCGATGCCAAATATGTGTTCTTTTATTGTTTTTTTTTTATTTACATAAATGTATTTATTGGAAAAATATTTTTTTTCTTTATGTGGGGATTTTTTAAAAATATTTCCACACTTTGTAATTTTTTTTTTCACTTTATTACATTGTCACTGTATTGTGTCACAAGTCACCTTCCCTGCAGGACCCGGAAAGACCCCACGGATGTCTCGGGGTCGGAGTCTCCATGGAGACCATCAGGAAAACGAGATCGCATGGCGTTGTCCTGATGGAAGCTCGCAGGGAGCTCCCTCCCTGCACGATGCTCCTCTGTGCCGCTGTCACTACTGCCAGTGGCATCAGAGGGGTTAAATGCCAGCAATCGGTGCTGCGGGGTGTCAGCTGTCACATACAGCTGACACCCGCGCGCGCTCAGCGTGAGGCTGCGCGATCGGTGCGCCGTACTAGTACAGCTGTTTGCGGGAATGCACCTCCCACAGAGCAGTACTAGTATGGCGCTTGTCGGGAAGGGGTTAAGGAAATTTACAAAACTTAATTTTTTAGGGACCTATTCAGTTTTAAAGTGACTTTGGGGGGTCCTATGTATAGAAAACCCCCAAAGTGAGACCATTTAAAAAACTGCACCCCTCAACGTTTTCAAAATTGCTTTCAAGTAACTCATTAACCCTTCAGGTGCTTTTCAGGAATTAATGCAAAGTGGCATGACAGAAATGAAAAGTTTATTTTTACCACCTAAATTTTGATAACTTCTTAACAGGTCACTGCAGCCGGCAGACTCTAATGCCATTAATTGGCTTGAATTGCCATGGCAAACCTCAGGACCACACAATCAAGATCTCAGGGTGCCAATGGGATTAAAGAGGAAGCCCCCACACTCTGACCCTCTAGATGCTGTACTCACTATTCACAGCAGCATTTAACCCCGAAACCCCCAGAGCTTTTTTCTGTTTTGCCTTTTTGCTTTTAGCTCCCCTCCTTCCTACAGCCATAACTTTTTTATTTTTCCGTCAATATAGCCTTGTGAGGGCTTATTTTCTGCGGGACGAGTTGTACTTTTGAATGCCACCATTGGTTTTACCATGTTGTGTACTAGAAAACGGGAAAAAAAATTCCAAGTGCGGTGAAATTGCAAAAAAGTGCAATCCCACATTGGTTTTTTGTTTGGCTTTTTTGCTAGGTTCACTAAATGCTTAAACTGACCTGTCGTTATGATTCTCCAGGTCATTACGAGTTCACAGACATCAAACATGTCTAGGTTCTTTTTTATCTAAGTGGTAAAAAAAATATCTAAACTTTGCTAAAAAAAAAAAAAAAAAATAGCGCCGTTTTCCGAGACACGTATCGTCTCCATTTTTTGTGATCTCTGGTTGAGTGAGGGCGTATTTTTTGCGCTCCGAGCTGACGTTTTTAGTGATACCATTTTAATGCAATGCCGTGGTGACCAAAAAAACGTAATTCTGGCATTTTGAATTTTTTTAGCGCTACGCCGTTTATCAATCAGATTAATCCTTTTTTTATTGATAGATCGGGCAATTCTGAGCGCGGCGATACCAAATATGTATATTTTAATTTTTTTTGTTTTATTTTGAATGGGGCGAAAGGGGGGTGGTTTAAACTTTTATTTTTTTTAATATTTTTAAAATCATTTTTTTTTCACTTTTGACATCCTTCAATAGTCTCCATAAGAGACTAGAAGCTGTCACTACCCGATCACCTCTGCTACATACAGGCGATGATCAGATCGCCTCTATGTAGCAGAATTACTCACTTGCTGTGAGTGCCGACCACTGGGTGGCGCTCACAGCAAGCCGGCACTGACAACCATAGAGGTCTCCAGGAGACCTCAGGTTGTCATGCCGACACACCGGTGACCTATCACGTACCGCGGGAGTGCATATTTCCGGCCCAATGGCCGGAAACGCTATTTAAATGCTGCGGTCGCCATTTGACAGCGGCATTTAACTAGTTAATAGCCGTAGGTGCATCGCGATTCCACCCGCGGCTATTGCGGGCACATGTCAGCTGTTCAAAACAGCTGACATGTCCCGGGAAAGATGTGGACTCACCGCCGGAGCCCACACATCAAAGGGAGGGAGTCCAACATCGGCATACTGTTACGCCCAATGTCGGTAAGGGGTTAAATGACCATAGTCGCTGCCAACACTGATAATGGCTGCTTCAGCAAGTTGTCAGCTATATATACAACCGACAGATGCTGGATTGTCAGCCATCGGAGTATGCTTGTCTCTTATATCGCAGGTCAGTAAAAGACATATTGGTGGTCACTAAGGGGTTAAAGCATTTATTTACATAGTATGGCGCCACCTGGTGTTCACAGTGTATGGCAATGTATCATTCCCCCTCCATTCTGCAGTCAGTCAGCTATCTGCATTAGTGGCCCACAGAAATCGGCTACACAGGTCAGCAGTGACCCGGCAGTGTGGGGGTGACTGAGTAGGTGTGACATGCAGCCTTCAGCTACTTTGGTAGCCATGTACATTGCTGCACATGGGCTACTTGGGAACATCCCCAGGCAAGTGCTTTGTTGCTGGATGCCAGACCAGATAACATATTTTGATCCATTTTCAGACATGTCATACCAGGGAGTTATTAATATATATATTTTTTTTCATAGGATTATTCGAAAGGCAAAAATGTCCCCGCGGCAAACATTGCAATTTCCTGCATGTCTTCCAGAATCCAAATAATGAATTCTGGCAAGCCACCAGGGACATAAACGTGTCACCAGATTGGAGAAACCCAAGTGAGAGGAGGGATCGGTCCAGTCGGTATGAAGATTATGGGGTGTCTAAGAGGTACCGCAGCCCCGATTCCAGGAGGAACGGAGATTCTAGGGGGAGAAAAAAGAGCCACCACAAAAGCAAGAATCATCGCTCTCACCGGTCGAGAAGCCGTAAAAGATCACACAAGAGTAAAAAGAAACGCAAGCGTAAAAGTCGCAGTCGTAGTTCTTCTAGGTCCAGAAGCAAAAGTTCATCCAGGTCAAAAAGTCGTAGCAGAAAGAGCAGAAGCCGATCTAGGTCCAGAAGCCGATCTAGGTCCAGAAGCCGTACTAGGTCCAGAAAACCGATCTAGGTCCAGAAGCCGATCTAGGTCCAGAAACCGATCTAGGTCCAGAAACCGATCTAGGTCCAGAAACCGATCTAGGTCCAGAAACCGTTCTAGGTCCAGAAACCGATCTAGGTCCAGAAACCGATCTAGATCCAGAAGCCGTGGCAGCAGACGGTCAAAGAGCAGAGAGCGGAGCCCACAAAGCCCCAGTATGCAGAAGTGAAGTCCTCCCCAGGTATGTTACATATGCGCATTTCACTTGAAAACATTTAGGAACCAAAATATCCATTCAGTCAAAGTCTATCCTCTAAAACTCTTGCACAGTACTGGTATGGCCTTGTACAGGCTCTGAGAGAAGCAATGTCACAATATGGCACCCATACTAATCTATGAGCCCATACTGTATTGGATTCTGGTTTCTACCACGCAGACTGAGGCCAGAAGATCTGAGTAAGAGGTTTGGATGTAGTCCCTTGTATAGCCTTTCATCAGTAGGCAAAGGGGGAAAAAAACAACAAATAAAGTGTACGTAGGGTGGGTAAGTACTGATAATAGATGAGAGCTGTACTTAACTTAAAGGGAACCTGTCAGCAGGATTGTGCACAGTAACCTACACACAGTGGCGGGTTGGAGTCGTTAGTCTGATTAAAATGATACCTGCATTGATTAAATCCGTCTTGTGGTTCTTTTTTATTCTTTATTTTCAGTTTTGAGTTAATGACATGCTCGTTCTTCGGGGTGGCCTGTGGGGGGTCTACATGTGGTGCTCTGATTAGATATTCATAATGCAGACTGCTGACAGCGCACTGATCCTCACTGATTGGCCCCCTAGTTTGCATAATGAATACCTGTACATTCTGAAGACAAAAAAAAAAAAAAAAAAGCTTCTGCGGGCAGGTGCCAGCTGTGCTACTGCGCCATCTTGGAGGAGGATTTTTTCTTTTTTCTTATCCAGCAAGGTGCCGATGCCTGCGCAACAGCAGCTATCGGATCTCTATACACACTAATAGTTGCTACTGCGCTGGTGCGGCGGGCGCCTTTTTCAAATTGATTTTTTTTTTACTTGCTCAATAACATTGGTTATTAACTGGACACTAACCATGCAAAGCGTTTTTTTTTTAATCAGAATTATTTATTATTATAGCACCATTTACTCCATGGCGCTTTACATGTGAGGAGGGGTATAAATAATACAAACAAGTACAGTAATCTTAAACAATACAAGTCACAGTGGGTACAGGAGGAGAGAGGACCCTTCCCGCGAGGGCTCACAATCTACAAGGGATGGGTGAGGATACAGTAGGTGAGGGTAGAGCTGGTCGTGCAGCGGTTTGATGGATCAGTGGTTACTGCAGGTTGTAGGCTTGTCAGAAGAGGTAGGTCTTCAGGTTCTTTTTGAAGGTTTCCATGGTAGGCGAGAGTCTGATATGTTGTGGTAGAGAGTTCCAGAGTAGGGGGGATGCGCGGGAGAAATCTTGTATGCGATTGTGGGAAGAGGAGATAAGAGGGAGGAAGGGGGAGATCCTGTGAGGATGTACGGGTATTCATTATGCAAATTAGAGAGCAGATAACTGAGGGATCAGTGACCTGTCAGCGATATCTAATCGGAGCACCACATGTAGACCCCCTCCAGGCCCGCCTTAGAACACGAGCGTATCATTAACTCAAAACTGAAAATAAAGGTTAAAAAAGAACCACAAGACGGATTTAATCAAGGCAGGTATCATTGTAATCAGTATAACGGCACCGACCTGACACTGTCTGTAGGTTACTGTGCACAATCCTGCTGACAGGTTCCCTTTAAAGGGCTCGTCTCACATAGCGAGATCGCTACCGAGATCGCTGCTAAACAGCGATCTCAGCAGCGATCTCGCTATTTCTGATACGTACCAGCAATCAGGCCCCTGCTGTGAATCGCTGGTCGTGTCAGAAATGTCAGGACCTTTTCTCCTTCGTCTCATTGGGGGACACAGGACTGTGTGGGTGTATGCTACTGCCGCTAGGAGGCTGACACTAAGTAAACATAAAAAAAGGTTAGCTCCTCCTCCGCCGTATACACCTCAGCACTGGCCGCAGGCAAACCCAGTTCTTGCTTAGTGTCTGATGGAGGCACACGTCTGGTTATTTTTCCAGACCATTTTTTTTTTTTTTTTTTTTCCTTTCCCACGAAGATGAGATAGGGGCGACGGATCCTATTGAAAGGGTCCGATCTCCCCAAACCATCAACGGGCGAGCACGTGGAGTAAAGCCTCCAACGTATCCTCTCCCGCAACGTGGGACATAAATGCCGGACTCAGCCCTGACCACCCTAGGGTATTGAAACCTTAGGCTGTACAGAGGCGAGAGTTAGTCCGTGCGGCCCCCACTGCACCACCAATGCTAGACTGCGGTGCTGCAAGGAGGCGGACGGTCCCTCTCCTCACCCTCTGAAGGGGTGATGGAGTTAGGGTTCCTGCACCGTCCTACCTTAGTTTGTTATGGAGCCCCCATTTTTACCTTACATGACGGAATTTTGTGGGATCACACATCGCCTGAGGAGCGGGTAGGAAGAAGACTCTTACCTCCAAGGACGTGTGGCCAAGATTACTGGAGCGGGTAGGAACCAGCTGTTCGTTCCCCCACCTCCACAAAGGGATGAAGTCGGCATCCGCCTCCCGCCTGGACAGCCGCGAGGGTCGCGGTCAGCGCTAGGCCTTTGCCAAATTTAGTCCCCGGCTTTTCCCGGGGACTAGGCCGCGGGCCGGTGTTTACTGTCCGGTGTTAGCCGGAGGGTGGGCCGCGGTCGTAGGGGGGAGGGGGATCCGCCCTCGGCAGCGTCTCCTTCCGGCGGACCCGCCCTCTGACTTGGGGACCTCCTTTCGCCCGGCTTCTGGGCCGCGGTTTTAAAATTTAGTCCCCGGCTTTTTCTGGGGACTGGGCCGCGGGCCGGAATTCTGTGTCCGGCGTCAGCCGGGGGGTGGGCCGCTATCGCAAGGGAGATCCGCCCCCGGCGGCGTCTCCTTCCGGTGGACCGCCCTCCGACTTTAGGGCCTTAGCCGAAAATTTAGGCCGCGGCTTCGGCCGGCGCTAGGCCGCGGCTTCAAATTTAGTCCCCGGCTTTTGCCGAGGACTAGGCCGCGGCCGGAAGTAGGTGGGAGGCGCCTCTTGAGAGGCTCGTCTACATGAGCACGCCTCCCTGACAGAGGAGCGCTCCTTTTTGAAAAATTTTGGAGCTCTGTTGTGGCATCATTAACAAAGTCTTCCTACGCCAATGCTATTTGGACGCTGTTTTCAGGACGCAAGGGATACAGGACTGGGGTAAGTCGACACCGCTCAGGGGTTGCTACTACCTCCAGCCTGGTTGTTCCTCTTTACTCCGCACTCTTTTTTCGCCTCTCTGCTGACCGTCTCATCCAGTTCATTGCGGACTCTGTGACAGATCCAGAATGTCCAGAAGATCTAAGGTTCATACAGTGCTGTATACCGCATGCATTGCCTGTAGGTCCCCTTTTCCGCACGCCCAGACTTCTCGGGTCTGCGAAGCCTGTGACTCTGAACGGGCTCAGGAACCCGCTCCTATAGCTGAGCCTAGTGCGTCAGGTCCCCTGAGTGGGCCTTGTCCTGACTCAATCTGTGGCGTCATTAACAAAAGCGATCGAGTCCCTTCAAGCTCCCGATAGGAGCAGGGACAGTGGTTCACCCGTCTTGGCGACGTCTCATGAACCTCCGGCCTGCAGGGGCCGCGCTCTCACCAGGCAGACGCAGGGGAAGCGAACCCACACTGCGTCGCCTTTGCCGTCCAGGGCCTCGGCATCTTTCAGTTCCGTCTCTCGTTCTCCCTCACCTCTGGCAAGTGATCAGTATTCGGATTCTGATTCAGAAGAGTCCCTTAATTTTGAGGCACCAAATTGTCAGGACACAATTGACAGTTTGATTGAAGCTGTCAATCAAACTTTGGGGATAGACGATGAGTCCACCTTGACCTCCGGTCATAAGGTGTCCTTCAAAAGAGCCAGGCAAACTCATAAGGTTTTTGGGGCTCATCCTGAGTTTGAGGAACTAGTGCAGCGCCACCGAGAGAAACCGGACAAGCGCTTCGCAGGACAAAAGGCTCTCAATACTAGATATCCTTTTGCTCCTGAGCTTCTTAAGAAGTGGGCGGAATCTCCTGCGGTTGATCCTCCTGTGTCGCGTTTGGTGTCTAGGACGCTCCTCTCCCTTCCTAACGGTTCCTCGATTAAGGAACCAACGGATCGTCTGATTGAGAGTTTGGCCCGCTCGGTGTTTGAAGCATCGGGTTCTGCTCTCTCTCCTTCTTTTGCAGCGACTTGGGTTGCTAAAGCCATGATATCCTGGTCGGAGTCTCTAAATAGAGCTCTTCATGGTATAGAGGTACCGTCTGAAGTAACCGAGATTTCTAATCAGATGGCTCTGGCAGGAGACTTCTTAATTAATGCGTCCATGGATGCGGCAAATTGCTCAGCCCTAGCTGCTGCTAATGCAATTGCCATCAGAAGATCTTTGTGGCTGAGAACCTGGCGAGCAGACTCAATCTCAAAGAAATCGCTTACATCCTTACCATATCAGGGTGGTCGGTTATTTGGCGAAAGGTTGGATCAGCTCATATCTGATGCGACGGGAGGGAAGAGCAGTTTCCTTCCTCAGCAAAAGATTAAGCAGCCTTTTCGCCGACAGCTTCAGCCTCGCTTTAGGGCCTTTCGTAACCCAGGTTGGGCCGTGCCAGCTACCTCCAGCGGTTCAGGTCGGCCTAATCAAGCCAGAGATCGTCAGGTCTCCTACAGGACCAACCCTCTGGGAAGAGGGCGATCTCAACAACCAAGATCTAGAGGGTCCAAACTCCAGAAATATTCGGACAAATGACTGGAGGCAGAATCCGGTCAATTTATCCAGAGTGGGCGGCCGCTTACTCTGGTTTCGCCCCATTTGGCTATCAATTACTCACGACGAGTGGGTCAGAGAGGTAGTCTCCTCGGGGTACAAGATAGAATTTACCAGCCTTCCTTTAAATCGTTTTTTTCCCTCGCGCCTTCCCAAGGAGGAATCTCGGGTTCGCGCCTTATTCAGGGCGGTCGAGTCTCTTCGGCACAGCGGGGTTGTTGTACCTGTTCCGGAAATCGAAAAAGGTCAGGGGTTTTATTCCAACCTGTTCATCGTACCCAAAAAAAGACGGTACCGTAAGACCCATTCTGGATCTAAAGCGACTGAACCGGTTTGTCAGAATTCGTCATTTTCGAATGGAGTCTCTCCGTTCTGTCATTGCAGCTATGGAAAAAGGGGAATTTCTAGCATCAATAGACATTCAGGATGCCTATCTTCACATCCCATATTTCCTCCTCATCAGAGATTTCTTCGGTTTGCCGTCGGCAAACTTCATCTTCAGTTCGCAGCCTTGCCTTTCGGGCTAGCCACAGCCCCCAGGGTGTTCACAAAGGTCATGGCTGCTGTTGTGTCCATTCTGCACTCCAGGGGGGTAGTCATCCTGCCTTATTAGACGACCTCCTCATCAAGGGTCCGTCTTTTCAGACCTGCGAGGAAAGTGTCAGCATTACGTTAGACACCCTTGCTCGCCTGGGGTGGCTGGTGAATATGAAGAAGTCATCTCCCGTGCCATCTCGGAAGATCACCTTTTTAGGGATGAATTTCGACACCGCTCAGGGGTTGATAATTCTTCCTCAAGACAAGGCCTTGGTTCTCCGTCAAGAGGTACGGATCCTTTGCCAACCAATTCCTCACACCATCCGGTTTTGCATGAGGGTCCTAGGAAGGATGGTGGCAGCAATCGAGGCGATTCCATTTGCCCAATTTCATCTTCGCCCCCTTCAACATGCACTCTTGGCAGTATGGGACGGGAGCCTTTACTCCCTCAATCTTCGGTTTCGTCTGTCCCTGCAGGTCAGACAGACTCTAATGTGGTGGACGAAGAACACCACTCTTCGACAGGGTCGGTTGTTTCCTCCAAATTTCTGGTTGGTTGTCACAACGGATGCCAGCCTGCTCGGATGGGGAGCAGTGTTTCGTCACCACACAGCCCAGGGGACTTGGTCTCAGCAAGAGTCGTCCCTCCGATCAATATTTTAGAGATCCGAGCTATTCGGCTGGCTCTGAGGCATTTTCACCAGCATCTGGCGGGCCACCCAGTCAGAATACAATCGGACAATGCCACGGCAGTGGCATACATAAACCATCAGGGAGGTACCCGCAGCAGGGCAGCCATGCACGAGGTAAAACAGATTCTGACTTGGGCAGAGGTAAATCACTCTGTGATTTCAGCGGTCCACATTCCGGGCGAGGAAAATTGGGCTGCGGATTTTCTCAGCCGTCACGGCATAGCGTCAGGGGAATGGTCACTTCATCCCGAGATTTTTCAGCAGATATGCCGACGCTGGGGAACCCCAGATGTGGACCTGATGGCTTCCAAGATAAATGCCAAGGTGCCCAACTTCGTCTCCCGGTACCGGGATCCGCAGGCATTTGCAGTAGACGCTCTGGTCCTACCATGGAATCAGTTTCATCTTCCATACTTGTTTCCACCAATAGCCCTTCTCCCAAGGGTGATCAGAAAGATCAGGATAGAGGGGGTTCCTGCGATATTAATCGCTCCGGATTGGCCGCGTCGCTCATGGTACGCGGAGCTGGTACAATTGCTCGCCGACGCTCCCTGGCGACTGCCAGAGCGCGTGGACCTTCTCTCCCAGGGCCCATTTTACCACCAGAACTTAGTGGTCCTGTGTTTGACGGCCTGGCCGTTGAATCTTGGATCCTGACCAGGGCTGGTTTCTCTAAAAAGGTCGCCGCAACGATGGCTAACGCCCGAAAGCCCGTTTCGGCTCGCATCTACCACGGTACTTGGAAGGTCTTTTTTGCTTGGTGCAGGGAACATGGTTGTTCCCCGCTTCGGTTTTCAATTCCAAATATTCTGTCATTTCTCCAGGCAGGCCTAGATTCAGGTCTAGCACCAAGTACGCTTAGACGCCAGATATCAGCTTTATCAGTGCTTTTTCAGCGAAGAATCGCGTCTAATTTTCAGGTTAGGACCTTTATTCAAGGGGTTGTCCATATAGTTCCCCCTACAAGGCTCCCTTAGATGTTTGGGATCTCAATCTAGTCCTGGGAGTCCTGCAGGAGTCTCCTTTTGAACCTTTGCAGGAGGTTTCTCTGTCATTTCTTTCCTGGAAAGTGGTGTTTTTGGTAGCCATAACATCCATAAGGCGGGTTTCGGAGCTGGCCGCACTGTCTTGTCGAGCTCCGTACTTGCTTTTCCATCAGGATAAGGTGGTGCTCAGACCAACACCACCTTTTTTGCCTAAAGTCGTGTCCTCTTTTCATATTAATGAGGACATTGTTTTGCCCTCATTTTGCCCAGCTCCGACGCACCGAGTGGAGAAGGCTCTCCATACGCTGGATCTGGTGAGAGCACTCAGGAGATATGTTTCTCGGACGGCGTCCTTTCGGCAGACGGACACGCTGTTTGTTCTCCCTGAGGGTCGCAGGAAGGGACTCGCTGCCTCTAAATCAACCTTGGCTAGGTGGATTCGGTTAGCCATTCAGGAGGCTTACCGCATCAGAGGCGCGGTAGTTCCCGCAGGGATCAAGGCTCACTCCACCCGAGCGGTGGGTGCCTCCTGGGCCCTTCGGCATCAGGCTTCGGTGGAACAGGTTTGTAAAGCAGCAACCTGGTCCAGTCTGCATACTTTTTCCAAGCATTATAATGTCCATACCCAGGCTTCTGCAGATGCCAGTCTGGGTAGAAGGATTCTTCAGGGCGCGGTTGCGCACCTATAGGCAATGCCTGTTATAAATTACACTGTGGAGTCGATTTCCCACCCAAGGGACTGCTTTGGGACGTCCCACAGTCCTGTGTCCCCAATGAGACGAAGGAGAAATACGGATTTTTGTGTTACTCACCGTAAAATCCTTTTCTCCGAGACGCTCATTGGGGGACACAGCACCCTCCCTTATAGCCGGCTGGCTTTATATTGAGTTAACTCTATTTTCCTTAAGTTGGTATCAGCAGTTTTTTCTTCTGGATATACTGTATCTGTGTTAACTCTTGATTTATTTTTTAGCCTCCTACTGCTTTTTGCACTAAACTGGGTTTGCCTGCGGCCAGTGCTGAGGTGTATACGGCGGAGGAGGAGCTAACCTTTTTTTATGTTTACTTAGTGTCAGCCTCCTAGCGGCAGTAGCATACACCCACAGTCTTGTGTCCCCAATGAGCGTCTCGGAGAAAAGGATTTTACGGTGAGTAACACAAAAATCCGTATTTTTTGATCGCTGGTCTCCCGCTGACAGGCACGCATCGCTGCGTGTGACAGGCGGGAGACCAGTGATCCGCTGGTAACCAAGGTACACAGCGGGTTTCCAGGCGCGGGGCTGTGCCTGGAAACCCGCTGTGTACCTTGGATACCAGCGCCCTGATGCAGGGAGCTGGTAACCAAGGTACACAGCGGGTTTCCAGGCACCGTGCAGCGCCTGGAAACCCGACGTGTACCTTGGTTACCAGCTCCCTGCATCAGGGCGCTGGTATCCAAGGTACACTGCGGGTAACTAAGCGACGTTACCCGCAGTGTCGCTTGTACTGATCGCTGCCTGAGCTGCCTGTTTGGCAGCTCAGCAGCGATAATGTAGCGATACACCAGCGATCCTGATCGTTGTCGGGATCGCTGGTGTATCGCTATGTGAGACCCAGCCTTAAGTGTTCATCTTAAATGATTGTGACCAGAACTCCATTAACAGTAAAAAAAAAAAAAAAATCTGTTAGCACAATGAAGCCTCGGCCTTGCATCCATGGCTGAGCTTACCACAAAACAGAGCCAAGTGGCAAAAATAATAAATGCAAGCATAGGTTGGGTCACTATCAACCAAACGTCAAGACAGGCCTGGCACAAGGTGACTAAAAAACGTTACTAAAATCTCTATCGGTACACAACGCGTTTCTGGGCTCGAGCCCCTTTTTCAAGTGGTAGAAGAGATATGGACGTAAAAAGCTGTCTGCTATTTATATAAAGACACAAACACCAAGTACGCAGATACGGAAGACATTACCTCACAGGATTACCACTTCTGATCTCATGCTGTCACATTACCTCACAGGATTACCACTCTCATCCCATGCTGTCACATTACCTCGCAGGATTACCACTTCTGATCCCATGCTGTCACATTACCTCACAGGGTTACCACTCTGATCTCATGCTGTCACATTACCTCACAGGATTACCACTCTCATCCCATGCTGTCACATTACCTCGCAGGATTGCAGCTCTGATCTCATGCTGTCACATTACCTCACAGGTTTACCACTTCTGATCCATGCTGTCACATTACCTCACAGGATTACCACTTCTGATCTCATGCTGTCACATTACCTCACAGGTTACCACTCTATCTCATGCTGTCACATTACCTCACAGGATTACCACTTCTATCTCATGCTGTCACATTACCTCCAGGATTACACTCTGATCTCATGCTGTCACATTACCTCACAGGTTTACCACTTCTGATCCCATGCTGTCACATTACCTCACAGGGTTACCACTTCTGATCCCATGCTGTCACATTACCTCACAGGTTTACCACTCTGATCTCATGCTGTCACATTACCTCACAGGGTTACCACTTCTATCTCATGCTGTCACATTACCTCAGGTTACCCTCTGATCTCATGCTGTCACATTACCTCACAGGTTCCACTCTGATCCATGCTGTCACATTACCTCACAGGATTACCACTTCTGATCCATGCTGTCACATTACCTCACAGGTTACCACTTCTGATCTCATGCTGTCACATTACCTCACAGGGTTACCACTCTCATCCCATGCTGTCACATTACCTCGCAGGTTGCCCTTCTGATCTCATGCTGTCACATTACCTCCAGGTTGCCGCTCTGATCTCATGCTGTCACATTACCTCACAGGTTTACCACTTCTGATCTCATGCTGTCACATTACCTCACAGGTTTAAACACTTCTGATCCATGCTGTCACATTACCTCACAGGATTACCACTCTCATCCATGCTGTCACATTACCTCACAGGATTACCACTTCTGATCTCATGCTGTCACATTACCTCACAGGATTACCACTTCTGATCTCATGCTGTCACATTACCTCACAGGTTTACCACTCTGATCTCATGCTGTCACATTACCTCCAGGTTACCACTCTGATCTCATGCTGTCACATTACCTCACAGGTTTACCACTCTGATCTCATGCTGTCACATTACCTCACAGGTTTACCACTCTGATCTCATGCTGTCACATTACCTCACAGGATTACCACTTCTGATCTCATGCTGTCACATTACCTCCAGGGTTCCCGCTCTGATCTCATGTAAACCAAATTGACTTGACTTGTGTTCACAATCAGCACCGAACGCATGTTCATATTGGATTAACACTATAACTCATGAGTAAAAATGAGCAAAACCCCTGCTGTTACACTATAGGTTATTAAATTGCACTTTTTGCTTTATTATTTAGAGTTTTTGTAATACTGTTTTAGATCAAATGCTGTCAATTGACCACAGGACACAAGGTAATTGATTGGGACAGGTTACACTCTGTCTAATATTAAATTACCTTACAGTGAATTACTCATGTCTGAATCTACAATGGCCGTCCACAGTGAACCCAGTCTGGTGAGTTATACATTTCGCTCAGGAAGGAGCCACAACCCTTGCACAGATGAATTACATGATCTCATTGCATGTTTGAAGTTTACCATGCAGTACCATGATCCATGCTGTCACATTACCTCACGATGGTTTACATCTCATGATTCATGCTGAAAAGAATTATCGCTGCGTAAGTGTTTTGCCATGTCAATGTTCCCATTGCTGTCTCACATTACCTCATCTGGTATACCACTTGATTCATCAGGTGTGTCCACATTTCTGCAAGTTTGCCCGTTTTGTGATTCATGTTTAACAAAAATTGGGTGACATTTTTCACTATTGCACACACTGAAATGGTGAATTGGCCAAAAACATAAAAAACCTACAATGAGATAAAAATGAGCAAAACCTGCTGTAACTAAGTTAGTAAATGCACTATGCTTTTATTAGAGTTTTTAGTAATACGTTTGATCAAAATAGCATTAAAAGTATCTGACACGGCAAGAACCTGATTGGGAGTTCTAACGTCTAATATAATACTTACCATGTCAATGTTGACCTCAGTTGGAATAGGACAGAAAAGGACCAGTCCCAACCAGTGAAACACCAGTCTGGTGAAGCCTTATATACAATTTCCAGCTCAGGAGAGGGAGGCCACACCCCGGCTTGCACAGAATGCAATAATAAAAAAAAAAAAAAAAAACACAAAAAATTGAGATTGATTTGAGTTGGTACAAATGCAGCACATGAACACAAGCTGTCACATTACCTCACAGGATTGCTGCTCTGATCTCATGATGTTGCGCAGCTGAAAAAAAGAACGTATCGCTGTGCTCTGTGAAAGTGTAAATGTTGCGCATGTGCAAAGTTCCATTGCCATGTCGCGTGCAAATTATTTCCGCTAAATCTGTGCTTAATAAGCCAAATAGCACTTCCAAGTCCTGAGGTGTGTCCAAACTGTAGTTTCGATCACATATATTGCCACGTTTTGGTGAAATTGTTGTACAAATTGTGGGATCCATTTTCTCCTTTTGCCCCCTTTTGAAAATGGGAAAAAAATGGGGCCAGAACAACATGGGCAAATACTTGGCAAATGAGATTATATGTAGATAAATGTAGAGTAATGCACCTAGAAGAGAGTAGTCCCATTGCTGCATATACATTACATGGGAGTATACTCAGGGCTACAGAACAGAAGGACTGGGTATTCTAGTTACAAGTAAGCTGAGCATCAGTACTCAATGTCAGGCAGCAGCTGCAATAGCAAACAAGATTTTAGGGTGTAAAAAAAGAGAGATGAAATCCTGCAATCCCAACGTATTGTTACCCTTCGCCACATCTAGAATATTGGATCCAGTTTTGGGCTCCACATTTTATAAAGGATAGTCAGAAGTTAGTTCAAAGACGGGCAACTAGATTATTACATGGGATGGAGGCCTCTCGTATGAGGAGAGGTTGGAAAAGTTGGGCTTGTTTAACTTAGAAAAATGACGCCTCAGAGGGGATCTCATTTACATGTATAAATATGTGTGGCCAGTACAAAACACTGGCACATGACTTATTCCTTCCTAAGACCATACTGAAGAATAGGGGGCACTGATGAAAGAAAGGGTGGAAGAAAGGAGATTCCAGCAGCTAAACAGGAAAGAATTCTTTACAGTTAGAGCAGTGAGACTGTGGAACGCCGACCACAAGAGGTAGTAATGGCCGACACTATAACGGCTTTTAACCCTTTTTTCGGTTTTGCGTTTTCGTTTTTCGCTCCCCTCCTTACAAGAGGCATAACTTTATTTTTCCGTCAATTTGGCCATGTGATGGCTTATTTTTTGTGGGGCGAGTTGTACTTTTGAACGACACCATTAGTTTTACCATATTGTGTACTAGAAAATGTTAAAAAAAAAATTCCAAGTGCGGTGAAATTGCAAAAATAAAGTGCAGTCCCACACTTGTTTTTTGTTTGGCTTTTCTGCGAGGTTCACTAAATGCTAAAACTGACCTGCCATTATGATTCTCCAGGTCATTTCGAGTTATAGACACCAAACATGTCTAGGTTCTCTTTTATCTAAGTAGTGAAAAAAAATTCCAAAATTTGTTAAAAAAAACTCTGCCATTTTTCGTGATCGGGGGTCGGGTGAGGGCGACGCTTTTAGTGATACCATTTTGATGCAGATCGGTTCTTTTGATCGCCAGTTACTGCATTTTAATGCAATGTCGCTACGACTTAAAAAACAGACTTCTGGTGTTTTTAATTTTTTACTCGCTACGCCGTTTAGCGATCAGATTAATCCTTTTTTCTTACTGATAGATTGGCTGATTGTGAACGCGGGCATACCAAATGTGTATGTTTGATTATTTTTTTTTATTGTTTTATTTTGAACGGGGCAAAAGGGGGGTGATTTAAACTATTATTTTATTTTTTTTATATTTTTAAACACATTTTTTTTTTCACTTTTGGCATGCTTCAATAGTCTCCATGATCAGATCGCCTCTATGTAGCAGAATTATTCACTTGCTGTGACCACCGACCACTGGGTGGCGCTCACAGCAAGGCGGCACTGACAACCATAGAGGTCTCCAGAAGACCTCGGGTTGTTATGCCGACGCTGGTCACCAGTGAGCGCATTTCCGGCGTGATTGCCGGAATTGCCATTTAAATGCCGCTGTCAGCCTTTGACAGCGACATTTAACTGGTTAATAGCTGTGGGTGGATCGCAATTCCACTCGCCGCTATTGCGGGGCATGTCAGCTGTTCAAAACAGCTGACATATCCCGGGAAAAATGTGGGCGATACCGGCATTGGTGTACTATTACGCCCAATGTTGGTAAGTGGTTAAAAAAGGGCTGGATGAATTCCTTGCTACACATAACATTGCGGGTTATAGTTAAATTAGTGATGAAATGTACAATTGGTGGAGAAAGGTTGAACTTGATGGACCAAGGTCTTTATTTCAACCTACGTAACTATGTAAAGTTTTAGTGGAGAAAATATAATTTTTTTTTTCAAGGCCCAACATAAAATTCTTTAAAATGCTGGAGGGGTCAAAATGCTCATCACACCCCTAGAAGAACTCCTTGAAGCGGGTAGTTTCAAAAATGGGGTCACTTGAAGTCGGTTTCTGCTGTGTTGGTCGTCCAGGGACTCTGCAAATGCAGCATAGCATCCGCAATCTATTTTAGCCAAATTCACGCATCAAAAATTACTCCTTCCTTTCCGAGCCCGCCTGTATGTCTAAAGAGTAGCGTCTGACCACATGTGGGATATTGCCACGTTACGAGAAATTGTGCAACAAATCGTGGGATCTATTTTTCTCCGCTTACCACTTGTCAAAATTATAAATTTGGAGCTGCACTTTGTTTTCACTCCTGCGGGGTTAACAAAATCACTGATTACTTGCAGGGGTGCTATGAGGAGTCCCCCAAAATCCCTACAAAAGTCAAAAGGTGTTGTGGCTGTCGAATAGCCGGGAGCCACATGCAGCCGTGGGGACTCAAGCATAGTATCCAAGCACCCCAAAATGCTCGGATAACACCTTATCCAGGCACACTCGCTCATCACTAGCTGGAGGGAAGGGGTGAAGTGTTTGGGCAATGAAATTTTTCTTATTATGGTTCCTGTTCAAGAAAACATTTCTGGCGCTAGGACGGCAGTGGGGAAGCAACAGAGGTCACAATCAGCTCAGTATAGATAAGGAAAGAGAAATGTTCTGCTTCACTGGTCATTTCATGGCTTTATACTGCGCATCAAACCCCTGGGAGGAAATCCTGACAAACGGCAAATCATCGGCTCTTCTTTTGGTGTTCTAAGAGATTAGTTATAAAGGATTACACAGGACCGCGGCTCCACATCACACATACACCGTATCCAGCCTTCGCCATTATAGTCACTCATTAAAATCCTCGTCCTCTTTTGTTTTCCGCCTTTTACAGTAAAAAGAAATAATAGATACGTACGTACATCCGTCTTTATAAAGAGCTGGTGGATTTCAGTGCTGCAGCTAATAATGGCAGAAATCTCACAGCACATGAACTTCCTTTGAACTAAGATACAAGTACGATCCATTATTGAAGGCTCTGCGGCTGCTCAACTATAGAAGCTGTAAAAGGCATGTTTCACGGAGATAATAAAAAGACAAAAAAAACCTTCAGTTTCTTTTACTTTAAAGCAAAAAAAAAAATGGATCCAGTTTGAAGAGAAGTATTTACTGGAGAAAAACACAAAAATAGTAAAAAAAAAAATGTATGAAAGTACTCTAAAAAATTGTTTATTAGTCTCATGGATTTTGTATTTTACGTACCAAGGTCTTCTTCTCAGATGGAAGTAGGATGTAGTAATAACTGCTTGTCCAGCTCAATTTTTTTTTTTTAAATAGTAAAACTAGGCTCCTCCTGGCCTGGCGGTTTCCTTACTTCCTCTCTGCTTTGTACTCGCTGGTAGAGGAAACAAGGAGCCCAGTGGGGGACCCTGGCAATGCTTTGGAACAGTAGCAGGCGATTGGTAAGGGGGGGATGTATGTTAAGTTAAAAAAGGCGATGATGAACCTGGTAAAAAAAACAACTTATCTACTTTACTATGTCCCTGAAGTTCCCATAGATTAGTGATCTTCGAGATGTTGCAGAATTACACCTGCCAGAACACATTGACACAAACAGGCAATGCCGATTGTTATAGCTGGAGAGCCATAGCTTAGAACCCACTAGTGTAAATAATACATAAAATTAATCCAGCTCACCATATGACATATCCTTTGCTTCCACACTTTGACACGGTATTTTCGAGGCTCCGAACAAGCAATCAATGGGAAAAGAACAAACCTTGTTCCTTATTCTTTTCCAATAAATAATACTTCCATCTCCAAGACTTGTCTCATGCTGCACCAGTTTTCTGGAATGCACTACCCCAGACAATCTGATTAATATCTAGCCCCCACATTTTTAAGCGTGTTCTAAAAACAGATCTCTTTAGACAGGCCCATCACCTATTCAGCTCTCCACTTTTCTCCCTTTCTAAATTTTCCTCAGAATCTGGATCTTCTTATTAATGTTCCATCATCCTCCATGCACTCAGTAGCACTTGGTGTCTGTACTTACAGATACTGGATGACTGGTTTAGCCCGGATATGGATGTTTTTCTTCCATATTGTCCACTTTTTAGGGTAGGTGCACACGGTCAGTCCAAATGTTACAGTATAGTGGATGGGATTTCAAGAAATCCTGTGCCCACTACGCTTCACACTCGCGGCTTCCCTGCGGAGATGGACATGCGGAGCGTCTTTCCAGATCGCAGCATGTCTATTTATCTAGCGGAGACACTCGGTCACCCATACAATGTATAGGATGCGGTGATTCCGCACAGTTCAATGACCACATGTGGAATCACCTGCATTCAATAGCGGACATGTGCTGCGTCCAAAGCGCTGCCAATTACTGACCGTGTGCACCTACCCTTACAATGCAGGTAACTTTTAATATAAAGGTGGTGCCACATTCTTACATATGGGCTATTATCCCTGTGTGGGGGGAGGAGAGTGACCATTTCACTGTATGAAATCCTGACAATGCTGTATTTCCACATAAAAATAACTTTTTATTTCTCTTCTTACACAATTCTTAAAGTTGAGACTTTTCGTGTGTTTGTTGCCGTTAATGATCTATTTGATGTCTGTTTTACAGGTTCGATGTGATCACATTAAAACTGGCGGATTCTGTTCTGGCATCAATCTATGGATACAGTGTATCCGCAGTAGGAGAACGATTGTGACCCTCCGCGGCTGTGATGACTGAATGGCGTCATCTTCAGGACTTCATTTCAGTTCTTCCAATTCAGTGTAAAGGAAACAATTATTTATAAACTGTGTCTTTTGAGAAGTATATGGAAAAGCCATTGTTTTTTTTTTTTAATGTGAAAGTATAAATATTTTTTAATTAAAATGTAAAATTTGTTGAGCAGAAATGTATCGTCATTGTTTGGGGAAAGCACATTCTCGAGCGATCGTTACACAGAGAACCACTCCAGTTTAGGATGTTAAGAAAATTCTGGACTTGAAAGCGTTAGGGTATGGTTCCATGGTATGGAACCAATGCGCTTTGGACGGCGCAGAAACCCCGCTCCGCCCCCTTGTGAACGTGTGGTGATTCCGGATGTATTCATTGAACACATCCGGAATCGCCGCACCGCTACATAGGACTCTTATCTACCTTGTGGCGACTCTCCGTCGCCGCAAGGCAAATAGACATGCTGCGATCTGAAAAGACGTGCCGCATGTCCGGTTTCGTGGGTGTGTCACCCGCGTAATCGGATGCATAGTGGAGACAGGATTTCATAAAATCCCCTCCACTATGCAGGAACATCTGGCCGCTGCGGATTAAACGCTGCGGTAGGACACAGCGTTCAATCCGCAGCTAATCCGGATAGTTTCCAGACCGTGGAAACATACCCTTAAAGGGGTTGTCTGGTCTTCTGATGTCCTTATAGTGTGCGCACCGCATACTGCCAGGATTCTCTGGTATTGGCAGCGACAGCAGGTGGTCATGCGACCTCAGATATGTGATGGCGTAATTCTGGTCACAATCTGACTAAACGTGCACGGCCTCACTCAATTCACTTGTATTGCAAGTGTCATATTTACGATTATGCCTGGCATCCCGGAAACTTTTATCACAAGACCAGATCACTAGAGATGAGCGAACCTGAATTAAAAGTTAGGGGTTCGTACCGGACAGTTAGTGTCTGGTGCTAAACTCCGAACACAAACTTCTCCTGGAAGTCTGTTCCAATGTTTGGAGATCCGTGGGAAGTCCAGGACGAGAGAGAGACAGAGGAGATATATTTTCCAGCTCAAAAGTCCGGATCACACATTGTTTTCAATGGGAATCGGGTTCTGGTTGAAGTTCTGGTATAGGATCTGGTACGTGGACCAAACTTTTGGAATAAAGTTCGGGTCGGGTACAAGAACCCGAACTTCTATGAGTCCGCTACATCCCTAAGTTCATTTGTTACTGACAAACTTGCTCACTTTTTCCTGTTCTTGGCCGGTCGTACCGTTGTCCTGTACTTGAAGTACAGTTCTTACTAATAAATACTTGTTCCTATGGACACTTGACTATTTGACAATGTGGGAAGATCTCTTCTATGAAAACTCATCACATTTGAGATTTTCTTATTTCAAGTACCATTATACCTTAGTGGCACCAAAATTGCTTAATTTTACCAAAATTTTGTAAACCACATTCCTGATTGTGAACACTGGGGTAAAAGGCATAGATCCGAGGTCATGTGACCATAGTCATAAGAGAGAGCTATAACCTTCATACAGCAAGTCAGTGTGGAGCTTACACTTAAAGGGATTGTCAACATGTACAAAATAAAAGAAAAAGTACTTAAATTGGAGCAAATTGCACCTTATGGAAAAGTTGAGTGTTTTACATAGATATACTACTTACACCAAACATTCAGGTACAGATCCATGAAGACCAGCGTGATTCACACCTGTCTTGAGGGGACATCCTCCTGATTCATGGAGAGGTCCACGACTCTGACGAGTGGCGTGCTCCTCCTTCAGGTACTGGAGTGACGCAGGGAACATCACAGCTTGTTATGTATGAGATGAGCTGTGGTGTCACACCCCAACTTAGTACATTTCATCGGAGCTGGAAGAATCTGGCGTGAAGATGCCAAAAGTTGCAATTTTGCCAACATTTTTGCTAAAAAATTTCTATTTCCTTTGCACCTAATTTTTGCGACTTTTAAGCTTTTACACCAGAATTCTGGCTTGAAAGCTTTGGCTAATGGGGCCCTAAGTGTGTGCTGGGTGTCTGTCAGCACAAAGTAAGTGTTCAAACCAAGCACAGGTGCTCTGTTCATCCCCGGCATGGCCAAATATTTTAGGTCACCTTCCCACTCACTTATTTTATATCTATCTCTGCCTTCCTTTTCTAGCTTAGGCTTTACAGGAGCCAAAGAAAAGAAGAGATAGCTGGAAAACACGTAGGTGGGAAGGTGCACAGAATTTTGGCCACGTCATGAGTGCGCCTAGTGCCTGGTTTTTAACAATCGTTTTATGCTGCCAGACTTCCTTAATTTGTGGTACATGCAGCTTCAATGAGGCTCATATATTGCTGTTATTGGTTTCTGTGCGCTAAATAAAGATGTGAGATGTAGAGCCCACATCTATCGCACATTTGTGGCATATCCTGTGAGTGCCAGCAATGCCTGAGATAGGCAGAACTCTATAGACTTAACGTGCTATGTTCATTTAGAGAAAGGTAAAAATCTAATACTTTCTTCATGTTAATATTTCTTTCACGACATTCTTTCCCTGACACGACAACTTAGAGAGTGCCACGGTCTCGCTGCTCTTACAGTAAAGAATCTCATCTACTTTGGATCTGGGGGCAGAGAATCTAACCCAGAATCTGCTTTGCAAACCTGAGTAATCTAAAGCATTCTGTGGATTTGAGAATGAAATCTGCTAAAACATTCACACAGTGGGGAAAAAAGTATTTGATACACCGCCGTTTTTCAAGTTTTCCTACCTACAAAGAAT
Organism: Oophaga sylvatica; assembly: GCA_033576555.1. Taxonomy (NCBI): domain Eukaryota; kingdom Metazoa; phylum Chordata; class Amphibia; order Anura; family Dendrobatidae; genus Oophaga; species Oophaga sylvatica. Next base: position 590,817,168 of record JARQOD010000002.1, on the reverse strand, counting down.
GGAGAGGACTGTAAATTTTTATCATAGGTACACTTCAACTGTGAGAGACAGAATCTAAAAATAAAAAGCAGAAAATCACATTGAATGATTTTTAAATAATTAAATTGCATTTTATTGCATGAAATAAGTATTTGATCACCTACCAACCAGCAAGAATTCCGGCTCTCACAGACCTGTTAAAGAAAAATGATGAAGCCCTCCTACTCTGCACTCATTATCTGTATTCACTGCACCTGTTTGAGTGTGTGGACATGTATCTTTTATACAAGTAACGAGTTCAATCGCACTACAACCTATCCACCGTGGCCAAGACCAAACACCAGGAACAAAATTGTAGACTTGCACAAGGCTGAGATGGGCTACACGACAACAGGCAAGCAGCTTGGTGAGAAGGCAACAACTGTTGGCACAATTATTACAAAATGGAAGAAACACATGATGACTGCCAATCTTCCTTGGTCTCGGGCTCCATGCAAGATCTCACCTCATGGATTAAGGATGATTCTGAGAAAGGTCAGCAATCAGCCCAGAACTAGACAGGAGGACCTGGTCAATGAACTCAAGATAGCTGGGACCACAGGCTCAAACATTACCATTAGTAACACACTACACCATCATGGTTTAAAATCCTGGAGGGCACGCAAGGTCTCCCTGCTCACACCAGAAGTTTGCCAGTGACCATCTGGGTGAGCCAGAGGAGGCATGTGAGAAGGTCATGTGGTCAGATGAGACCAAAATAGAACTTTTTGGTATCAACTCCACTCGCCGTGTTTGTAGAAAGAAGAGTGCAACCCAAAAAACACTTCCAACTGTGAAGCATGGTTGGGGAAACCTCATACTTTGAGGGTGTTTTTCTGCAAAGGGGACAGGACAACTGCACCATACTGAAAGCAGGATGGATTGGATCATGTATCGTGAGATTTTGGCCAATAGCCTCCTTCCCTCAGTAAAAGCATTGAAGATGGGTCGTGTCTGGGTCTTCCAGGATGACAATGACCAGCAACACACAGCCAGGGCAACTAAGAAGCGGCTCCTTAAGAAGCATTTCAAGGTCCTGGAGTGTCTTAGTCAGACTCCAGACCTGAACCCAATAGAAAATCTTTGGAGGGAGCTTAAAATCATTGTTGGCAAGTGACTACCGAAACCTGAAAGATCTGGAGAAGATCTGTGTGGAGGAGCGAGCCAAAATCCCTGCTGCTGTGTGGTCAAGAACTACAGGAAACGTCTGACCTCTGTAATTGCAAACAAGGGTTTCTCTACCAAATATTAAGTTCTGTTTTTCTATTGTATCAAATACTTATTCCATGCAATGAAATGCAAATTCACTATGTTAAAATCATACAATGTGATTTTCTGGATTTTTTTTATGATTCTCTATCTCAGTTAAAGAGTACCTACCATAAAAATTACAGAACTCTCCATTCTTTGTAGGTGGGAAAATTAGCAAAATCGGCAGTGTATCAAATACTTATTTCCCCCACTGTATATATTTCATCAATCTGAGAACCTATCATGAGGATGCATCTGAAAATTATCTCAGTACGTAGTCTTATACGATGACTAACTCTAAATAAAGACAAAACATGGAATAAAAATGTTTTAGTTTATTACTAACGAAATGACACGCAACACAGACAACAAGGACACAGGTTATTAGTCACGATTACAACAAGGCTCAATCCGGCAAAGCACAAAAAGATGACAAAAGGTAAATCAAAGGGGGAAAAAAAACAGCAAACAAAGACATATCTGATGGGCATTTCAAGCACCAGGTGCCAAGAAAACCACGTTGCACCCAGTACGCAAGGAACAACTGAAAGTCCCTTCAAATATGGTCCTAACATTACACCCAATGATACGTTACATTTTTATTTTATTTTTTTAGCTTTTTAAGATGGTTATCATAAACAGGATAGTGTCTTTCATTACTGTCAAATGCTTAATGTAAAATCTTAAACCAATACATCAAGTTAGAAAGGATATGTAATAGTTGCGGTAATGAAGAATGTCAAACACCTGTCACCAAGTCAGAAGTGGGCAACTTTTACTCTTATTTTCTTCCAGCTGCGCCCCCGAGAATTCATTTTTTTCCTTTTTAAAACAATTTGCCATACGGATCCCGAGGATCCTGTGAGCTGCAACCTCTTGGAAAAGACTATAATAATTGGCATATTAAGCAGACTAAATAAAAGTTAAATATCTCTGGCGGACTGTTAGGGTATGTGCACACGTTGCAGATTTGCCTGCGGAATTTTCTGCAGAGAATCCGCATCTCTTGGCAGAAAACGCAGGGCAAAACGGTTGCGGATTTCATGCAGAATTGATGCGTTTTCCTTGCGGATTATAATGCGTTCTTGGTGTGCGGATTATATGCCAGACTAGAAACCGCTAGTGCGGATCCGCAAAAAGAATTGACATGCTGCGGAAAAAAAAATGTAAATCTGCGCTGATTTTGCCGCAGCATGTGCACAGCAATTCTTCATTTCCCATTCACTAACATTGGCTGTGCACTACAGTGCGGATTTGGTGCAATTCCGTGCGTCCAAAAACGCTGCGGATCCAAATCAAAATCCGCAACGTGTGCACATACCCTTAGACTTTTCAAAGGTTTAAAAAAAAAAAAAAAAATAGTCCGGGAAAAGCAAGAATAAAATAAAATCCAAAAATGGTCACACTTGACATTGTGACAAATCCATTTAAAGGGGTTTGTCACCAAAAGTGACAATGCTCGGTCTCGAGGACAAAAAATGTAAATCAATAGTGCACTGATTGTTAATGTCTACTGTACGAAAATCACTGGTACCGGTAACAATGGGGTTCTGCCGACTGCGTCCACTATACAAATATACACATGGAGGTCGCTGCCTTGTGTGCTGACAGCTTATGGCTTTTCGCGATGCCACCACTGGTGTTTCCTTGGCTTTGCTGTGTGGCATCATTTAGAGATGATTATGCAGTTAACACTAAGAACACGCCATTACACAAAATGTCTAGTATGTAACAGTAATGAACGAGCAGAAGTCGCCGGCTACACACTATACAAACAGATGAGAAGCTCCGGCATTTCTGGCTTAAAGGACATAAAATGGAAAAAAAAACACCCTGTAATATTCAGCCATTTTTGTACCTTTTTACAGACCACACCCTAAATCATAAAGTACTTCAGTAGTATTAAAGGCAGGATAATATTATTCACTCATCGAATACAACAACTTTCCCATCTTTCAAAAAAAAAAAAAAAAATTTACAGATGCCATGTAACAGCACAATGCAACTTTAAATTTCCCATTGCTGAAATGTAAGACCAACCGTCATGGTAGAAAATAGAAGGGGTACAAGGGCCAATACTAATCTGGGAGGGCACTACGTCACCTTAAACAATCACTGGTCGGCTGAAATCCTGATAAATCACCCCGTAAACTTCAGGAGCAGCTTTTCATAGAACTCTTCTTAGGGTAACAAAGAACAGTCCACGCCGGATGTTTTAGTAAAAGTATAGGACCAGATCTACTGTATGTAATGGTTTAATGCGCAGAAACTATACTAAGGAAATCAGCAGATTATGATGCCGTCCTGTCATTTACGCACATGGTAAAAACCTCAACATTCTAATGGGATCACTTTTAATTAAGAGGCCGTCAGTCTCCCATTCTTCAACATAATACAGAAATGTCACAAACCTCTCATAAAATACAATTTATACATTGGTACATTTTGTGACTAAGTCTGGCCTAATATAAGTTTTAAACTATTTCCAACATCTTAAAATGATATTCCCGGAGGTATCAGAAAAGAAAATCTGCTTTTTTTCACATAAACAGAACTGCTATTATCCATTGCCTGTGTCTGATGCTGCAAAGTAGCCCATAATCACTTATACTGTAATATCAGACATCGACAGAAGTGGGAGAGAAAACCCTTTAAAAAAAGGTGTATATATATATATATATATATATATATATATAAGTATATATATATCAGAAGTAATCTCATTTGAGCCAAATAGTAGAATTAGGGGTATGTTCAGACCGAGCTGCTTTTGTGCGCAATTTTCCAAAATCATAGTTACAAAAAAATACATAGTTTCTGCAGCGATTTGCAAAACAATGAGGCAAAAATGTGTCTATTTTACAGCTATTACAGAAATTTGAGGCCAAAAAATGCAGCGCAATCCCATCATGTAAACATTCTCTTAGATCTCTGGTTTGTGGTTGTGTTCGCTGTTGTGTCTAGATATATTGTAATTTAATTTATTGGTAATTATACCATAGGCTATGTGCCATGGTGAGTCTGGGCATAGAAAGGCTTATGGTAGGTTTCAGGTGACCGATCATGTGCGTCTACATGAGGAATAACACTTTTCTGGCCACTTCATATCCTTCATTTTTCACTAGTTTTTCCCCTCCGCTCTGATTTTTTTTTTCAGTTTATACTTTATTATTTTAATTAATTTTGCAAACAATGTGGCCAGAGGTATACTACAAGAAAACATTAAAGTAATTTTCAGGAACAATTTCAGATCCATTCCCTTCCTCCCTAAGTCTGAGTAACACCTAAACTGCCATAGCAGTTCCTCCTTGTGCCTCTCTCCAGCCTTTCTTCCCTCCACTCCACCAGACTTACGGTCCCGTCACACTCTTCAATGTCCCAGCGATCCCACCAACGATATGACGTGGATGGGATCGCTGAGACATCGTTAGCTGATCGCTGGTGAGCTGTCACATGGGCAGACTCACCAGCGATCAGGACCAGCGAGCACGCTGGTATCCAATGTACACATCGGGTAACTAAGCACCGTGCAGCACCTAGTTACCCGATATGTACCCTAGATACCGGCTCTCAGCTTCTGCTGTAGAGTGCTGAGAGCCGGTATCCAATGTACACATCGGGTAACTAAGCACCGCGTGGCACCTAGTTACCCGATATGTACCCTAGATACCGGCTCTCAGCGCTCTACAGCAGAAGCTGGGAGCCGGTAACCAGGGTATATATCGGGTAACTAGGCGTCGCGCGGTGCTTAGTTACCCGATATGTACATTGGATACCAGCTCGCTGATCGTTGGGTCTCCCGCTATCACATGCAGCGATGCGCGCTGGCCAGCGGGAGACCAACGATGAAAAAATGTTCCAGGACATTCAACGACGATCAGCGATACCCAGCAGGGGGGCTGGTCGTCGCTGCGTGTCACACTAAGCGTGATTGCTGGCTAGGTCGCTGTTGCGTCACAAAAATCGGTGACGCTTCAGCGATCTCGCTTAGTGTGACGGGGGCTTTATAGGCAGGAGGTGTAATTTGATCCCTCACTGAAAACCGACTTGTAGACAAATTTGAGCAAAGATTATTTCAGGGACAGAAGTGACTAATACCGTAAGTAGGGAAAGAGGCATATTTCTATAATAAAATATTAGAAACGTTTAGTATCTTAATTTCTATTGATTTAAAAAATAAAAAGCATAGCTACTCTTTACGTGACAGTCTGCTGTCAGACACAATCACCGTAAAAGAGGAGCTTTCCAATAGTTTGTGATTCTGTGCATATCAATAGCCTAAATAAGATTGAGGAGAAAGTGAATACTCCTTGGTTATTTGCCGCTCACTTAGGTTTGCCAAAGTGTGTATCCATAAATTAAACAAGATTTACAGTGTTTAGACGTTCCACCAGCAATAACTGCACGCAAAACCACTGCAGATCACAGTAAACCTGTCTGAGACCGTCTGAACAGTCAGCACACTACAGCTAAGTGTTTACATTATTTAATGAACTGCACTCAGGTGAACAGCGATAAAGCCCAAAAATGGCCTCATTAATAATACAAGCTCAAATGCGGATTTCTTCCAAGCAGATACATTTAATGGAGCCATACACATTGGGCCTCTTGCAAAATCATATGCATGCCACCTCATATTTCTACTAAAAGTACAGATACTTGTGCGGCGATCAGCTCATTTATATACAAATTAATGTTTTATCCCCTTTTTAGTTTAGAGCAAATTCTGAGAAACCAAAGATTCTGCTTATAGGAAATAGAATGATATTCTTTCTGTTCCGATTCCAGTCGCTAAAGACAAGCAATTGTGATACTGCACTCAGCCACATGGCAAAGCTGCACATATGCACAATGCCAAGGTCACCATAGGTCCATATAATGACCCTGCAGTCAGGATGGATGGCGCTCTACTATATGGCCAAGTGGGAAATACCTTTACTACAGAACATTCTATGGCTTATATCAATTTTTATCATCCATAAGAGAAAATACTCTGTAGATTCCTGTATGAAACTGGGGGCAAGTGTGGACTACAGTGTGGGACCTAGACAGCTGTGTGAAGTACAGAGTGGGACCTAGAGGGCAGTGTGGGGTACAGTGTGGGACCTAGATGGCTGTGTGGGGTACAGTGTGGGACCTAGATGGCTGTGTGGGGTACAGAGTGGGACCTAGATGGCTGTGTGGGGTACAGAGCGGGACCTAGATGGCTGTGTGGTGGGGTACAGTGCGGGAACTAGACGGCTGTGTAGGTTACAGTGCGGGACCTAGACGGCTGTGTGGAATACAGACCGGGACCTAGAGGGCTTTATGGGGTATAGTGCGGGACCTAGGCGGCTGTGTGGACTATAACGCGGGACCTAGACGGCTGTGTGTGCTAGAGTTCGGGACCTAGACGACTATGTGGGGTACAGTGAGGGATCTAGATGGAGGTGTGAGCTACAGTGCGGGACCTAGACGGCTGTGTGGGGTACAGTGAGGGATCTAGACAGCTGTGAGCTACACTGCGGGACCTAGACTGCTGTGTGGGCTACAGTGCAGGACATAGACGGCTGTGTGGGGTACAGTGTGGGACCTAGATGGCTGTGTGGGGTACAGTGCGGGACCTAGATGGCTGTGTGTGCTACAGTGCGGGATCTAGATGGCTGTGTGGGGTACAGTGCGGGACCTAGATGGCTATGTGGGCTACAGTGCGGGACCTAGATGGCTGTGTGGGCTACAGTGCGGGACCTAGACGGCTGTGTGGACTACAGTGCGGGACCTAGATGGCTGTGTGGGCTACAGTGCGGGACCTAGATGGCTGTGTAGGCTACAGTGCAGGACCTAGATGGCTGTGTGGGGCACAGTGCAGAATCTAGACGGCTGTGTGGGGTATAGTGCGGGACCTAGATGGCTGTGTGGACTACAGTGCGGGACCTAGATGGCTGTGTGGGCTACAGTGCGGGATCTAGATGGCTGTGTGGGCTACATTGCGGGACCTAGATGGCTGTGTGGACTACAGTGCAGGACCTAGATGGCTGTGTGGGCTACAGTGCGGGACATAGATGGCTGTGTAGGCTACAGTGCAGGACCTAGATGGCTGTGTGGGGCACAGTGCGGAATCTAGACGGTTGTGTGGGGTATAGTGCGGGACCTAGATGGCTGTGTGGGGCACAATGCGGGATCTAGATGGCTGTGTGGGCTACAGTGCGGGATCTATATGGCTGTGTGGGCTACAGTGCGGGACCTAGATGGCTGTGTGGGGTACAGTGCAGGACATAGACGGCTGTGTGGGGTACAGTGCGGGACATAGACGGCTGTGTAGGCTACAGTGCAGGACCTAGATGGCTGTGTGGGGCACAGTGCGGGATCTAGACGGCTGTGTGGGCTACAGTGCGGGACCTAGATGGCTGTGTGGGCTACAGTGCGGGATCTAGATGGCTGTGTGGGCTACAGTGCAGGATCTAGATGGCTGTGTGGGCTACAGTGCAGGATCTAGATGGCTGTGTAGGCTACAATGCAGGATCTAGATGGCTGTGTGGGCTACACTGCGGGACCTAGATGGCTGTGTGGGCTACAGTGCGGGACCTAGATGGCTGTGTGGGCTACAGTGCGGGACCTAGATGGCTGTGTGGGCTACAGTGCGGGACCTAGATGGCTGTGTAGGCTACAGTGCAGGACCTAGATGGCTGTGTGGGGCACAGTGCGGGATGGATCTAGACGGCTGTGTGGGCTACAGTGCGGGACCTAGATGGCTGTGAGGGCTACAGTGCGGGATCTAGATGGCTGTGTGGGCTACAGTGCAGGATCTAGATGGCTGTGTGGGCTACAGTGCGGGACATAGACGGCTGTGTGGGCTACAGTGCGGGACCTAGATGGCTGTGTGGGCTACAGTGCGGGATCTAGATGGCTGTGTAGGCTACACTGCGGGACCTAGATGGCTGTGTGGGCTAGAGTGCAGGATCTAGATGGCTGTGTAGGCTACAGTGCAGGATCTAGATGGCTGTGTGGGCTACAGTGCAGGATCTAGATGGCTGTGTGGGCTACAGTGCAGGATCTAGATGGCTGTGTAGGCTACAGTGCAGGATCTAGATGGCTGTGTGGGCTACAGTGCGGGACATAGACGGCTGTGTGGGCTACAGTGCGGGACCTAGATGGCTGTGTGGGGCACAGTGCGGGATCTAGACGGCTGTGTGGGCTACAGTGCGGGATCTAGATGGCTGTGTGGGCTAAAGTGCGGGATCTAGATGGCTGTGTGGGCTACAGTGCGGGACCTAGATGGCTGTGTGGGCTACACTGCGGGACCTAGATGGCTGTGTGGTGTATCTGTACATTATATAGCGGGTGCATCAGCTCTTATCACATCTACAAAAACACTGAAGGTTTTTATAATTTTAGGGATTCTTTGCTGCTTGCACCAAGAGATGGGGGCAGACGTGTGGGATGAACAAGGGTTTGATCAGACATCTCTCAGAGGACAGAAATAAAGCAATAGAATAAGTCACGTCTTGTCTGGAACTTTAATGTTCACACACCATGAGGACGGGCTGCTTGAAGCTACTCCTGTACATTGGACATCACCAGAACTGAGGGACAGGTCTCATTAACACTCATACAAATTCTTTGGTTTACAAAAAAATAAATTCTAGCAGTAAACGGTTTCCATAATCCCTTTATGTGTTAAAAAATGGCCTATCGTGAATAAGGGCACAGTCTTTGGTTGTTAAAAAACAGAAACTGGGCTCCATCGTGCGGATCTGATTCACACACATGGCTCCGGTGTAAAGGCAGTATCAGAGCCAGATACGTCATGTGAGTAAATGTTCCCTCTGATAAGCACGAAAAGCTAAAAATGTGCTCTAAATAAAACAAACAAAAAAAGTTTTCTTACGACGGGTCACATGTGCTACAATTTACAACGTCCAAGTCCCTTTTATGTTGGTAGATTTTCTATGGAGAAGTTTCCGTTGAAGACTTAAGTAAAGCAGCTTAGCAGTACAGTAATACTGACAGACGGCATCTTACACTATTGGTCTAACACTGAGGTGAAGGCAGTGAACATTGAGGGGACAACAAAGAGACGCAGGTGACAGCAGCCGAGGTTTATGTCAGTCCGATTTCTTCCAGGACGCTTCGTGGTGTCTCTGCCTCCTGTTGAGGAAACACAAGATGTGGAAGAGTCAGTTCCAGACAGTTACATATTACTTCTTCATGCTGCCCAAAGTTACATTACTTCTTGATTGAAAGAAAAGTGAGGGCAGATATCGAAATGTGACGATGGGAAAAGAGCCCTGACCTATGCACTGCTGCTCGGCCACCTGCCGGCAAATTCTGATAGCACTTCACATTGCAGGAACGCACCATGTATATTCTTGGCGAGAAAAAGACTAAATATTGTAGGTATTGTATAGTAAATATGGTCTATTACTTCTCTGCCGTGAATTCACATACGTATGTATATTTATATATTTAATCACAAAGTTATTCAGTAAAACAATTAAAGTGAATCTTATTTTAACCAGAAGCTGACATGTTCTTCTTGATTTTAGCCATTCTTTAATTATTATCCTACTTTTAGTTCAAGATTATGGGGCTGCTATCCTGCCACCAACATTTAAAGATAAGCTTTACTGCAGTTCCAGGTACACAGGAAATGGGTTACTGATTTCTATAGAAGAGTGTTGTGGGCATCCTCTGTGATCTGTGCAGAGGTGACTGCAGGGAGTGGGGAAGGCGAGCTGTGACCATCACCGATTGTGAATGACAGACCCTGTGTTATCCATATATACAGTAAATATATATACACACACACACACACACACACACACACATATACAGTATATATATAACATACATATAAATATATATATATTGTATATATACTCCTATTCTACTATTTAGCCCAAATCAGATTACCTCTGATATATATATATATATATATATATATATATTACACAGTACAGACCAAAAGTTTGGACACACCTTCTCATTTAAAGATTTTTCTGTATTTTCATGACTATGAAAATTGTACATTCACACTGAAGGCAACAAAACTATGAATTACCACATGTGGAATTATATATTACACTTTACAAAAAAGTGTGAAACAACTGAAATTATGTCTTATATTCTAGTTTCTTCAAAGTAGCCACCTTTTGCTTTGATGACTGCTTTGCACACTCTTGGCATTCTCTTGATGAGCTTCAAGAGGTAGTCACCGGAAATGGTCTTCCAACAATCTTGAAGGAGTTCCCAGAGATGCTTAGAACTTGTTGGCCCTTTTGCCTTCACTCCGCGGTCCAGCTCACCCCAAACCATCTCGATTGGGTTCAGGTCTGGTGACTGTGGAAGTCAGGTCATCTGGCATAGCACCCCATCACTCTCCTTATTGGTCAAGTAGCCCTTACACAGCCTGGATGGGTGTATGGGGTCATTGTCCTGTTGAAAAAAAAATGATGGTCCAACTAAACGCAAACCGGATGGAATAGCATGCCGCTGCAAGATGCTGTGGTAGCCATGCTGGTTCAGTATGCCTTCAATTTTGAATAAATCCCCAACAGTGTCACCAGCAAAGCACCCCCACACCTTCACACCACCTCTTCCATGCTTCACGGTGGGAACCAGGCATGTAGAGTCCATCCGTTCACCTTTTCTGCGTCGCACAAAGACACGGTGGTTGGAACCAAAGATCTCAAATTTGGACTCATCAGACCAAAGCACAGATTTCCACTGGTCTAATGTCCATTCCTTGTGTTCTTTGCCTGTCCTAACAGTGGTTTCCTAGCAGCTATTTTACCATGAAGGCCTGCTGCACAACTGCACTTGGGGACACTTTCAAAGTTTTCCCAATTTTTCGGACTGACTGACCTTCATTTCTTAAAGTAATGATGGCCACTTGTTTTTCTTTACTTAGCTGCTTTTTTCTTGCCATAATACACATTCTAACAGTCTATTCAGTAGGACTATCAGCTGTGTATCCACCAGACTTCTGCACAACACAACTGATGGTCCCAATCCCATTTATAAGGCCAGAAATACCACTTATTAAACCTGACAGGGCGCACCTGAGAAGGAAAACCATTCCCGGTGACTACCTCTTGAAGCTCATCAAGAGAATGCCAAGAGTGTGCAAAGCAGTCATCAAAGCAAAAGGTGGCTACTTTGAAGAACCTAGAATATAAGACATATTTTCAGTTGTTTCACACTTTTTTGTTAAGTATATAATTCCACATGTGTTAATTCATAGTTTTGATGCCTTCAGTGTGAATGTACCATTTTCATAGTCATGAAAATACAGAAAAATCTTTGAATGAGAAGGTGTGTCCAAACTTTTGGTCTGTACTGTATATTTTTTTTTAAGTTTGGGCACCCTTGGAGATTTATGTGCTCAGATAACTTTGACCAAGGTTTCAAACCTTAAGTAGCCTGCTAGAGTTATGGCTTGTTCACTATCATTTTTAGGAAAGGCAAGGTGATGCAAATTTCCCAGCTTAAAAAAACACAGCCTCCTCTAAACTTGTGCCAAAAACAGGAGCCATGGGTTCTTCTAAGCAGCTGCCTAGCACTCTGATAATGAAAATGGTGGAGGCCCCCAAAGCAGGAGAAGGCTATAAGAAGATAGCAAAGCGTTTTCAACTTGCCCATTCCTCAGTTCGAAATGTAATTAAGAAATGGCAGTTAACCCCTTCACCCCCTAGGGTGGTTTGCACGTTAATGACCGGGCCAATTTTTACAATTCTGACCACTGTCTCTTTATGAGGTTATAACTCTGGAACGCTTCAACGGATCTTCGCGATTCTGAGATTGTTTTCTCGTGACATATTGTACTTCACGTTAGAAGTAAAATTTCTTCGATATAACTTGCGTTATTTTTGAAAAAAACGCAAATATGGCGAAAATTTTTAAAATTTTGCAATTTTCAAACTTTGAATTTTTATTCCCTTAAAACAGAGAAATATGTCACATAAAATAGTTAAGAAATAACATTTCCCACATGTCTACTTTACATCAGCACAATTTTGGAACCAAAATTTTTTTTTGTTAGGAAGTTATAAGGGTTAAAAGTTGACCAGCGATTTCTCATTTTTACAACAAAATTTACAAAGCCATTTTTTTTAGGGACCACCTCTCATTTGAAGTCACTTTGAGGGGTCTATATGGCAGAAAATACCCAAAAGTGACACCATTCTAAAAACTGCACCCCTCAAGGTACTCAAAACCACATTCAAGAAGATTATTAACCCTTCAGGTGCTTCACAGGAACTAAAGCAACGTGGAAGGAAAAAATGAATATTTAACTTTTTAGCCACAAAAATGATCTTTTACAAACTTTTTTTTTATTTTCACAAGGGTAAAAGGAGAAAATGGACAGATAAGGTTGTTATGCAATTTCTCCTGAGTACGCCAATACCCAATATGTGGGGGAAAACCACTGTTTGGGCACACGGCAGAGCTCGTAAGGGAAGGAGCGCTGTTTGACTTTTTCAAACTAAAATTGGCTGGAATTGAGATTGGACGCCATGTCGTGTTTGGAGAGCCCCTGATGCGCCTAAACAGTGGAAACCCCCACAAGTGACACCATTTTGGAAACTAGACCCCCTAAGGTACTTATCTAGATCTGTTGTGAGCACTTTGAACTCCCAAGTGTTTCACAAAAGCTTATAATGCCTGGGTGTGAAAAAAAAAAAAAACAATTTTCCACAAAAATGATTTTTTAGTCCCAAATTTTTGAATTTTCCCAAGGAAATTGGACCCCAAAAGTTGTTGTCCAATTTGTCCTGAGTACGCTGATACCCCATATGTGGGGGGGGGGGGGAACTGTTTGGGTGCACGGCAGGGCTTGGAAAGGAAGTAGTAACGTTTTGGAATGCAGACGTTGATGGGGGTCATGTTCCGTTTGCAGTGCCCCAGATGAGCCTAAACAGTGGAAACCCCCCACAAGTGACCCCATTTTGGAAACTATACCCCTAAGGAACTTATCTAGATCTTTGGTGAGCACTTTGAACCCCAAGTGCTTCACACAAGTCTATAATGCCCGGGCATGAAAATAAAAAATCCTATTTTTTTCCCACAAAAATTATCTTTTAGTCACTAATTTTTTATTTTCTCAAGGGTAACAGGAGAAATTGGACCACATAAGTTGTTGTCCAATTTGTCCTGAGTACGCTGATACCCCATATGTGGGTGGGAACCACTGTTTGGGCGCACGGCAGAGCTCGGAATGGAAGGAGCACCATTTGACTTTTTCCAACCAAAATTGGCTGGAATTGAGATTGGATGCCATGTTGCATTTGGAGAGCCCCTGATGTGCCTAAACAGTGGAAACCCCCCACAAATGACCCTTTTGGAAACTAGACCCCCTAAGGAACTTTTCTAGATCTTTGGTGAGCAATTTGAACCCCCAAGTGCTTCACACAAGTTTATAACGTAGAGCCGTAAAATTTAAAAATCATATTTTTTCCACAAAAATGATCTTTTCACCCCAATTTTTTATTTTTCCAAGGGTAACAAGACTCCAAAAGTTATTGTGCAATTTGTCCTGAGTGCGCTGATACCCCATATGTGGGGGTAAACCACTGTTTGGGTGCATGGCAGAGTTTGGAAGGGAAGGAGCGCCGTCTGACTTTTTCAACGCAGAATTGGCTGGACGCCATGTCGTGTTTGGAGAGCTCCTGATCTGCCTAAACAGTGGAAACCCCCATAAATGACGCCATTTTGGAAACTAGACCCCTCAAGGAACTTATCTAGATGTGTGGTGAGAACTTTTAACCCCCAGGTGTTTCACTAAAGTTTATAACGTACAGCCGCAAAATAAAAAATCTTTTTTTTTTTTTTACAAAAATGATTTTTTTCGTCCCCAATATTTTATTTTCACAAGGGTAACAGAAGAAATTGGAACCCAAAAGTTGTTGTCCAATTTGTCCTGAGTACGCTGATACCCAATATGTGGGAGAAAAACTACTGTATGGGCGCACGTCAGGGCTCGGAAGGGAAGTAGTGACGTTTTGGATTGCAGACTTTGATGGAATGGTCTGGGGGCGTCATGTCACATTTGGAGAGCCCCTGATGCACCTATACAGTGGAAACCCCCCACAAGTGACCCCATTTTGGCAAATAGACCCCACAAGGAACTTATCTAGATGTGTGGTGAGCACTTTGAACCCCGAAGTGCTTCACAAAGTTTATAACGTACAGCCGTAAAAATAAAAAATCTTTTTTTTTTTTACAAAAATGATTTTTTTCGCCCCCAATATTTTATTTTCACAAGGGTAACAGAAGAAATTGGAACCCAAAAGTTGTTGTCCAATTTGTCCTGAGTACGCTGATACCCAATATGTGGGAGAAAACTACTGTATGGGCGCACGTCAGGGCTCGGAAGGGAAGTAGTGACGTTTTGGATTGCAGACTTTGATGGAATGGTCTGGGGGCGTCATGTCGCATTTGGAGAGCCCCTGATGCGCCTAAACAGTGGAAACCCCCCACAAGTGACCCCATTTTGGAAAATAGACCCCACAAGGAACTTGTCTAGATGTGTGGTGAGCACTTTGAACCCCGAAGTGCTTCACAGAAGTTTATAACGCACAGCCGTAAAAATAAAAAATCCTTTTTTTTTTTTGCAAAAATGATTTTTTTGCCCCAATATTTTATTTTTACAAGGGTAACAGGAGAAATTGGACCCCAAAAGTTGTTGTCCAATTTGTCCTGAGTACGCTGATATCAAATATGTGGGAGAAAACTACTGTATGGGTACACGTTGGGGCTCGGAAGGGAAGTAGTGACGTTTTGGATTGCAGACTTTGATGGAATGGTCTGGGGGCGTCATGTCGCATTTGGAGAGCCCTGATGCGCCTAAACAGTGGAAATCCCCAACAAGTGACCCCATTTTGGAAAATAGACCCCACAAGGAACTTATCTAGATGTGTGGTGAGCGCTATGAAGCCCCAAGTGCTTCACAGAAGTTTATAATGTACAGCCGTAAAAACAAAAAAATATTTTTTTTTGTACAAAAATGATATTTTCGCCCCCAGTTTTTTATTTTCCCAAGGGTAGCAGAAGAAATAGGACAAATTGCACAATAACTCTTGGGGTCCAGAGTACGCTGATACCCCATATGTGGGGATAAACTACTGTTTGGACGCATGGCAGAGCTGAGAAGTGAAGGAGCACCGTTTGACTTTTTCAACGCAGAATTGGCTGGAATTGAGATCAGACGCCATGTCACATTTGGAGAGCCCCTGATGTGCCTAAACAGCTGAAACCCCCCAATTCTAACTCCAACCCTAACCCCAACACACCCCTAACCCTAGTCCCAACCCTAACCACAAACCTAACCCTAACACACCCCTAATCCCAACCCTAACCCTAATCCTAACTTTAGCGCCAACCCTAACCCTAACTTTAGCCGCAACCCTAACCCTAACCCTAATGGGAAAATGGAAATAAATGCTTTTTTTTTAATTTTATTATTTTTCCCTTACTAAGGGGGTGATAAAGGGGGGTTTGATTTACTATTTATAGCGGGTTTTTATGATTGGCAGCTGTCACGCTAAAAGACGCTTTTTATTGCAAAAATAGTTTTTTGCATCGCCACATTTTGAGAGCTATAATTTTTGCATATTTTGGCCCACAGAGTCATGTGAGGTCTTATTTTTTGCGGGACGAGTTGACGTTTTTATTGGTACCATTTTTGAGCACGTGACTTTTTTGATCGCTTTTTATTTCGATTTTTGGGAGGTTAGAAAGAACAAAAATCAGCAATTCATGAATTTCTTTTGGGGGAGGCGTTTATACCGTTCCGCGTGTGGTAAAATTGATAAAGCAGTTTTATTCTTCGGGTCAGTACGATTATGGCGATACCTCATTTATATCATTTTTTCATGTTTTGGCGCTTTTATAGAATAAAAACAATTTTATATAAAAAATAATTATTTTTGCATCGCTTTATTCTGCGAGCTATAACTTTTTTATTTTTTCGCTGATGCTTTATGACGGCTCGTTTTTTGCGGGACAAGATGACGTTTTCAGCGGTACCATGTTTATTTATATCGGTCTTTTTGATCGCGTGTTATTCCACTTTTTGTTCGGCGGTATGATGATAAAGCATTGATTTTTTGCTTCGTTTTTTTTTTTTTTTAAGGGGTTCACTAAAGGGGTTAACTAGTGGGACAATTTTATAGGGGGGGTCGTTACGGACGCGGCGATACCAAATATGTGTACTTTTATTGTTTTTTTTTTTTTATTTACAGGAAGAAGTGAATTTATTGGGGAATATTTTTATTTTTTTTTTTATTTATTTTGGATTTTTTTTTTACACATGTTTATTTTTACTTTTTTAACTTTTTTACTTTGTCCCAGGGTGGGACATCACAGTATTTTATCAGATCGCTGGTGTGACAGTGTGCACAGCACTCTGTCACACCAGCGATCGCACAGGCATAGATGCAGGCTTCTCAGTGCCTGCTCTCGGCAGGCACTGAGGTAGCCGCCTCCCTCCAGGACCCCGGCGCCATCTTGGATCCGGGTCCTGGGAGGGAGGAAGCCCTCAGAACAGCGCGATCACATCGCGCTGCTCTGAGGGTCTCAGGGGGGCGCGCAGGGAGCCCCCACCCTGCGCGATCCTCCCGTGTGCCCCCAGTACACCGCGATCATGTTTGATCGCGGTGTGCAAGGGGTTAATGTGCCGGGAGCGGTCCGTGACCGCTCCTGACACACAGTCATGGGTGTCAGCTGTGATAATCAGCTGACACCCGGCGGCGATTAGCTGCGCTCCCCTCAGGAGCGCAGCTGATCGCCTATGACGTACTATCCCGTCCCCGGTCATACGGGCCCAGGTACCATGGACGGGATAGTACGTCCGATGGCAGTAAGGGGTTAACAGGTACAGTGGAGGTCAAGATAAGGTCTGGAAGACCAAGCAAAACCTCTGAAGAGGCAAATTGCATATTTAAATTTCCAAGAGGAGCACTGCATGGCCTATACAGTTTTTCTCAAAAGTTTACATTCCTCGGCTGAATTTCTGCTTTTTTGGCCTTTTTTCAGAGAATATGAATGATAACACCAAAACTTTTTCTCCACTCATGGTTAGTGGTTGGGTGAAGCCATTTATTGTCAAACTACTGTGTTTTCTCTTTTTAATGATCACCACTCCAATGAAAGAGGCCGTAGGACCCCCATCTATTAAACACTTATCCTGTGAACATGCTATAGGTGTCTGAGATGAGAAAAATCCTTAGAATAGTGATATCTTGCAGATCAGACTGGATTCAGCCACTAGGACCCAAATTGATGTTAAAGAGAACCTGTCAGCACGACTTTGTAATGTAAAGCAGATACATGGCTATAATGGCGCTGTAACTCATTAACTTGATACCTTTGGTGAAGAAATCGGCTTTGCAGTTCTTCTTTAACTCCCTCACAACACATGACGTACATTTATGTCACATGTCATGTCCCGATGTGTAAGCCTGCATCTTTCCTGGCAGATGATTTAATGACCCATCATCAGTCTCTTAACAGCCGTGGGCAATCTCTGACAGCAGCATTTAACGCGTGCCAGCAGGGGGACGCGTCATTTCACTTGCCCCTTGGAACACCCGTGACATGATCGCAGGGCACCGATAGGTAGCTATGACAGACAGGGGGTCTGCTGAAGACCTTAGTGCTTGTCATAACGATTCTCATGTGAAAACCAGCCTAGTGATTTTCTCTATACATAACAGTGCTAATGCACTGTTCAATCTATAGCACAAACAATCAGATGATCGCAGCTTCAAGTCTCCTAAGGGGATTAATAAATACAGTAAAAAGTAAAAAAAAATGTTTTTAAAAATATGAAAAAAATACAGAACTTCAAGTCATTCTCCTCTTGCCCCATTAAAAACAAGACAAAAAATACACACATTTAGTATTGTTGTTTCTGTAAAAGTCCCATCTCTCAAAACACAAAGTAAATTAATCTGATTGGTAAATGATGTAACAAGAAAATAACTCGAAAAGCCAGAATTACGTTTTTTTGGGACGCCGCAACATTGCAGTAAGAGGCCATCAAAACATTGTATCTACCCCAAAATGATCCTGACGAAGCCAAGGTGGTGAAACGCGCGTCGAGGCTCCAGCTCTATCCCCCTTGCGCTCCTGCACTCTTTGGATATTTTTGTAGGGTAATAATAGCGTTATTATGTTGGTCGGCTCCTGCACTTAGTCTAACTCTGCGAGGAGAAAATGAACTTCATTCTCCCCAGCAGTGTTTCTTTTTCAGTCACGAGGCGGCGCCGATTCAGTCACCGCTCAGAAAACACAGAACGGCGGCTGTAAAAGCACCCCCGGTCCGTATTTGCAGTGTTTTACTTTCTGCAGCATGTCAATTCTTCGTGCGTTTTTGACCCATTGAATTGACAGGAAAAAAAAATGCATCAAAAACGAACGTATTTTCCGCTGCGTTTTTCTGCCAAGAGATGCAGAAACCTTGCAGAAATTTCTGCAAGCAAATACGCAACGTGCGCACTGTGAGACAGTGAGAGTATGTGTGTTGAATGGGGTGTACATTTCACCTAGATACTTTGCTGACTGGTATAAGGGAAATGTATGGCTTTGTAAACCTAGTGGTAGAGAAAGGTCACTACACCTTACATTCAGTACACACTTGCAGCTCAGGCCTGAAACCACTCAGCTGTTAATTAGGAGACCAGAAGTAGGTGTCTGCGAACACAGACAGAGAGCTCGCTTAGTCTGGACAAGGAGTCCAGGCACAAGAAGGAGTCTCCAGGAGTATGAGCTGTCTCAGTCTGGGTGCTCGATGTACCCCGGACACAGGAGTAGTCTCTGTGAGAATCCATGCGGATAGCTGCTGAATAGGAGGGGAGCTCCCTCAAGTCTGGACGTTGGATATGCCTTCAGACACAAAGAGGAGACTCTGTGAAACTCCATGCTGGTAAATGCTGAACATATGTGTTGTTTTGGGGACAGGCTGTTAGAGTCTGGACCCGAATAGAGAGGGAAATCTATCTAAGTGTAGTAAGTGGCTGGACAAGCCCAGGGCTTATGTTTATGATTTGGTTTTGATTATGTTCTGTTTGCTGTGGACTTTAATAAAGCTGGTTGCGGCCAGTTTTTACCAGAACTGCTGTCTGTGAATGAGCTGTTTCCGTGCCACTCCGTCTACCCGGACGGCGATCCCAGAGCTATATCCCCTGAAAAGCTTACAATTGGTGCTGGAATGTGTGTGCAGCACAGTGGCTAAGAGACAGCAATAAGGGAGAGAAGTCTGTTGAAGCAGCAGCAGAGAAAAAAAAAGGGTGTCAGCAAAAAACGTCTGATTGGAGCAGTCTTAAAGAGACAGTAGCCCTAATAGACTTTGCAAAGAAAAAAAAAAAAAAGTGTCTGCACAGCAAGGCTGAATTTTCTGTGGAAAAGACTGTGGAGTGTGTATGTCTTGAGTGAAGACTGCCGTTGTTGAGACAGAGAAGTCTGACAGCATGGATGACAGCATGGAGGCGCTTTTTGAACAAATGGCGCAAGTTAATGTGCAACATAAGACTGCCGTGGTTGAGACAGATAAGTCCGGCAGTATGGAGGAGCTCGTTGAGTACCTGGTCCAGGCCCAGCGGAGCATGCAGCAGAGCATGGAGCGGCAGCGCCTGCAGCACCAGCAGCGCATGCAGCAGGCCCAGCAGCAATTCCTGCAGCAGCAGCAGGAGAATAACCGGTTGTTTTTTGAGCAGGTTGCAGCACTACAAAAGACTTGCAGCGCATCGTCCCAAAGTAATGTTGCAAAGTCACCTGCATTGTCCGCTGTAAAGAAGGCGGTAAGACGGTCCCTGAAAAAGATGACACCTCGTGACGATGTGGAGGTATATCTCACTAGGTTTGAGGGACTGGCAGAGAAGGAGAATCTGCCCCTATCTGAATGGGCCATGATGGTCGCACCCTATCTGATTGGAGAACCCCAAAGGGCCTATGCTGACCTGAGCGAGCAGGACAGCCAAGACTATGCCAAGCTGAAAGCGGAGATTCTTACCCGGCTGGGTGTTACGGTGACAGCCCGTGCCAGGGGAGTTCATGACTGGAGATGCAGTTGGGAGTCTGCAGTCAGCAAACCTGATTATGGAGTTGAAAAGGTGATAGTGGACCGCTACACCCAAGCACGTCCTCCTGAGGTACAGCCAGAGGTCGGACAAGGAGACCACCAGGACGCCAATCGTCTGGTCAGCCTGATGGAGAGGGCCTTCGCCACCAAAGACTGCCTCCGTGACCAGCCGTCTGAGAGGTCGTCACTTCAGAGTTCCTGGACGCCGAACTCTCCCGGTAAGAGCGTTCCAGCTGTTGGGGTCGTGTGGGTGGGAGAGTGTGATGGACAGTGTTGGAGATGTCGTGAAATTGCAGCCAACTGTCCAATAGAGGGGGAGCCTATGTGTTGTGATGTTGGCGGATCCCTCTCTCCCTGCGCAGAGCCTGTGTGTGTGTCCACCTCAGCCGAAGAGACTGGACCACAGGGGTCCCCGGTGGTTGTAAATGACTGCCCAGCACAGGCCCTCTTGGACTCAGAGAGTCCAGTGACTTCCGTATGGGACAGCCTGATTGATAGGGACTTTATCCTGATAAACACCTGAGTGTGGTGTGCGTCCATGGAGACACCAAAGTCTACCCAGAGACTGTCGTGGACTTGATCCCCAAACGCGGGGAGGTTTCATGTGAAGTGGGGGTAGTGAAGAACCTGGTGCCCCCCGTCATATTGGGTAATGACTTTCCCCGGTCTAAGGATCTCTGGGGGAAAAATGTTTCTGATGGACAGTGTGATGAAGCTCCTATTGAGGGTGCGCAGTCCCAAGGGGCGGAACACAATGCTAGTGGGCCGTTAAACTTATGTGATAATGATGATGATGATAATGATCATGATAATGATGATGACCATGATAATGATGCTGATAATGATGATGACTGTGATAGTGATGAAATTCCTTTGCAGGTGATGTTGGGAGACGAGGTTGGTGGTTCTCGGGAACCGAGTGTCCCTGACTTACCTGTGTCCTGTGACAATTTTGAGAGTGAGCAGTGGCGAGACCCCTCTCTTAAAACGGCCCAGGAAAATATAAATGTTCTAAATGAGGTTTCCCAAGAGCCTGGCTCTGAGGAGAGGTTTCCTCATGTTGCCATAAACACTCACCTGTTGTATAGGGACACTGAAGTCCAGGGAGAGGTCGTGAGCCAGCTCCTAGTACCTGAGCTATATGGAAGTATAGTGCTGGGGTTGTCACATAGTCACATACTTGAGGGACCACCTGAGGGAAACCAGGGACCAGATGGTGAAGTTAATGTGGATGACATGTTAACTAAGGTTCCAGATCAAGATGTGAATGAGAATGAATTGTATAACCCTGACAGTGAGCAGGATGTGAATGAAAATGAAGTGTATAACCCTGAAAGTGAGCAGGATGTGAATGAGAATGAATTGTATAACCCTGACAGTGAGCAGGATGTGAATGAAAATGAAGTGTATAACCCTGAAAGTGAGCCAGATGTGGCTGAGAAAAAGGGGTCAGACAGGGATAGTGGTAGTGATAGTGAATCATCTGATGACAATCAAGCAACCAGTGCAAATGAGGAAGGCATGGTAGCAGAGGAGGTTGAGAGTCCTGAGAGGAAGGCTGATGCTGACCTTGCAGTCGGACAGAAGATGGCATCTGAAGATGTTTTACAGTTGGCCGGTTCCCTGGCGAAGACTAAGGTGAAAGGAGGAGAGCTGAGCTTTAAAGGCAGGACTTTGAAACTGAACACAGCCCAAGTAGATGCTGTTGGAAATGTGAAGTTACCAAGGTATGGTGAGGATCTGTATCGTGCCAAGGACTCTGAGGGAGATGCTGCAGAGGTGGAAAAAGCCATAGAAGTGGTAGTCACCAAGCCAGATGCCTCATCAGAAGCTGAGGTCTCAAGTGAAGCTGTGAGGAACAAGACTGAAGATATGGGGACTGACTTTGTCCAGGAATCTGTTTCTGCCGAAGACAGCGGCGTGGACGGGTTGCGGTTCGGATCAGTAGCTGCAACTCGTGAAGCTCAGGCTGGAAGTTCGGCGCCCGGAGCCCCAGCGGTGTTCCCGAGTGACACCAAGGATCTGGATAAGTCACAAGATGAGATTTTGAGACATCAGGCTGGCGTTGGTGAGCTCAAGCGCACTTTCATGGAGTCTACATCGGAGCCACGTCCCAACAAATGGGAAAAGCTATGTGTCACTCCGTTGCCGCTGCAGACACACGGGAGCTCAGATGGGATGCAGAACGTGGTGGAAGAGAAGAATCCGGCGGGTTCTGAGTATACAGATGCAGCTATCAAGGAGAACTTGAAAGCCGGAATAAATGGAAATATTGGAGACCATAATGATGTGACTGAAGAGGTAGAATGTAAGACTGACGGTAGGGCTTCTGAGCATGTTCTACCAGAAGAGCCTGAAGAAGGGGCCGAAGACATAAAAGACGTCCAACAGGTACCAGATGAATTGATGACTTCTCAGAAAAAACTCCAAACTGTGATGAAAGAGTGTGATGAAAGCCATGAGCATCTTCGTGAGAAGGTCAATGAAGTAAAAGGAAGGATACAGGGAATCTCTTCGTTGCAAGAGCAAATGCTGCTCAATAAGTCTAAGGCTCTATATAAGAATGCTGTTGTTACGGTAGAACATTACAATTCAGCTGGAGACTTAGCGGATGAATTATGTGTACTGCAAAAGAAAAACGATCAGCTCCTTCTACAGTCCCAATCATTTGAACAGTGTAGCTTAAAATGGTCAGAGACCATGGCAGAGGAGCTTAAGGTCTGTGAAATAGACTTTATGAGTCAACCGATATTCAAGAAAATAGATGTGCTAAAGAGGGTTCAAGGGGAACTAGAGAAAAGTGAAAAACCCCCTATACCTTCTGTGATAGTTGGTGACACATGGTCAGTGCACCAGGGACAGGAGGTACGTGAGTTTCTGAGGAAGAGTCAGCAGAAGTGTTCTGATGTGCCGGGTCGTACTTCTCTGGCCAGGCACTATATCGAAACTGAGCCCGGCCCTAAGGTCAAGATGAAATCGTGCAGGATACCCGAGGCCCGCAGAGAGCATAGGCCTGGGAGGGTACAGGGTAGTGCGGATGCTTCAGATGAAGAGAAAGCTGATGTTGGCTATGGCTCAAGTGAAGATACAGATGACAGTAGTGAAGATGAAGCTGATGAGGGCCATGACTGGTCCAGAGTTCACTGTCTCTTTTGGATTGTTGACCAGCCCTCCGGTCTGGATGACCAGCCCTCCGGTCTGGAGAAGAGGGGGGGGATATGTAAGACAGTGAGAGTATGTGTGTTGAATGGGGTGTACATTTCACCTAGATACTTTGCTGACTGGTATAAGGGAAATGTATGGCTTTGTAAACCTAGTGGTAGAGAAAGGTCACTACACCTTACATTCAGTACACACTTGCAGCTCAGGCCTGAAACCACTCAGCTGTTAATTAGGAGACCAGAAGTAGGTGTCTGCGAACACAGACAGAGAGCTCGCTTAGTCTGGACAAGGAGTCCAGGCACAAGAAGGAGTCTCCAGGAGTATGAGCTGTCTCAGTCTGGGTGCTCGATGTACCCCGGACACAGGAGTAGTCTCTGTGAGAATCCATGCGGATAGCTGCTGAATAGGAGGGGAGCTCTCTGAAGTCTGGACGTTGGATATGCCTTCAGACACAAAGAGGAGACTCTGTGAAACTCCATGCTGGTAAATGCTGAACATATGTGTTGTTTTGGGGACAGGCTGTTAGAGTCTGGACCCGGATAGAGAGGGAAATCTATCTAAGTGTAGTAAGTGGCTGGACAAGCCCAGGGCTTATGTTTATGATTTGGTTTTGATTATGTTCTGTTTGCTGTGGACTTTAATAAAGCTGGTTGCGGCCAGTTTTTACCAGAACTGCTGTCTGTGAATGAGCTGTTTCCGTGCCACTCCGTCTACCCGGACGGCGATCCCAGAGCTATATCCCCTGAAAAGCTTACAGCACATAGCCTTCGTCTAAGCGCAGACGCCATCCATCCATTAACCCCATATCTGCAGGATAACAGAGTTTTTTTTTTGGTGGAAGGTTTACTCTAAATTTAAAAAAAAAAAAAAAACTTTATGTGCTTGGTATCTGCATACTCATACTGACCTGGAGAATCATATTGCCAAGTCAGTTTTACCGTATAGTGATCATGGCAAATAAAAAACCCCAAAAACAATTGTGGAATTGCATTTTTTTTGTCCCCGGCTTTCCAGTACATCACACGACAAAATGAATTATTCAAAAGTACAACTCGCCATGCAAAAAAAAAAAGTCCTCATACAGATTGGTGGATGCAATAATAATAATAATAATAAAAAAAAATAATGAAAAATCGCCATGTCATGAAAGGGTTAATCGCCACTTGAAGTTTTCTATTAGATTTTGGTGCACAGGGGTCAGACTGTGCACTGGGTCTTCTGCTCTCTTTCTGTGTTTCCCCTGCCTGCCCTCTTTGTATGACCTGCCTTCTCTGTTAGAAATCTCAACAGTGATCGGTCATTCACAGACCGGAGGCAGCAGAGGGGCCGGGGAATCACACACAAGGAAGACCCAACTAGTACAAAACTTCAAATACTGGTTGCAGAAAAACAAAAAAGCAGATCTCTTAACCAAAGGGATCAATGTAACCCGTATTACAGCACCATTACAGCTATGTTTTTACTTTATGTTACAAAAACGTGCCGACAGGTTCTCTTTAAGAGCGGAGCGAAAATCCCAAGAGTGGCCTGGTATACACACCACCACTGCGTTCATTTTCTATGGGAATCATGAGACTGGGAGAGGTGTGTTCATCTATCTTCAGCAATCCCATAGAGAATGAATGGATGCACATGTTCGACTCCCGCTCCATTCAGGTGGACATCTCATAACCCTATTTTTAGGACTGATGGGGGTCCCAGCTGTCACACCTCCCCCAATCTAAGGCCTCATTCTAATTACCGTGAAACACGGTCCGAGTACAGACTAAAAGCGGGTTTTCTGACCTGAACTTGAGTCTTATAGGCAAATGGGACAGTTGGGTTCTGGTCGGAAACTGTACACATACATTGTTTCACGGATTTGACCTAAAAGTGTTTAATAATTGCCCGACAAGTGTTCTAAATATAATGTCTCACAAGGCACCCATTGTGCAGAATGATTATGATCTGAAGCCACATTTGCTTTCTCGCAGCCTGCCTGATGTAGCGCCAAAATGGGAAAGAGATGGGAGTAATTAACATGTTAGGGTATTGTGCAGGGCCTTGTGATATCTAGTAAATGTGCCTTGAGGAAAAGCTAAATATTCAATTCAGCAGACATAACCCAATTTTTCATATAACTGACAGACATTTCTACAGAACTTGTAGCTGAAATCAAAGTGTTAACTTGACAAACTCCTTAAATCCGGCTTCTCGGGTGAGTTTAGGGTGAGAGAAGCCTTTATCTTTCTAATCCTAACAGAGGGATGAAAGCGTCTGTGAACTTCTTTGGTGGATTATGGAGTCTCTACTAACCCAGGATCGGTGTCATGTGCTCTGGAACATAGACAGCCTTTATTTCACGCAAGCTTTTTTTTAAACAACTGAATTATGACATTTTTCAAAAAGGTGGCAAGAGGATTTTTATGATCTTCAAGAAGCTGCTCCAAACCGCATGCATAAATCATTTTGTAAGGGGTTTAACATTATACTACACAATGCTAAATCTCTCTTCTTCCGGACAACTGATCTAGAAGGGATTTCCAGTTTAGAAAAAATTGAAAAAAAACAAACCATCACACCCCCTGTCTTTCAGCTGCAGTATGTTTAACCCCTACTAAAAAAAAAACAAACAGGTTCTTCACTCACTCTCCCCGTGTCCACTGCCGAGTCGGGTCCAGTGCTGAGTCTCTATAGTTGCTCCCAGTGTCCGTTATTGTATATATCACCGATGTAACGACGACAGTGCTGTAACTAATAACTGACCGCTGCCCAATTTGACGGCACGAGCTGCCCAATGCTGCTGAGCTCATTTATTGGCTACAGTGCTGTCGATGTGACATCAACAGACAAGAATAGACACCGAGGCAGTAGCGGAGATTCAGCGCTGGACCCGGGGAGGATGAGTAATGAACAAGTTTTTTTCATTTGTTTAAAAACTGCGCCTGGGAGATAGGGTTGGCGTCTTTGGTGTTGTTTTTGCAACGGCTCCACTTCCAGCATCTATATCCTATACTTTCAAGTATACAGAGTGGGCGGCTTCCGCTATGGACAGGTTACTCCTTTTAACCGTTTGAGGGTTTTCAAACCATAAAGCGGGTAACAGACGTAACAAAAGACCAAGTAGGATTGACTGATATAACATCAGGCCACAACAACACCATGAGAGAATTAGCAAGAGGAAAATACACTCTAAATGATCAACAATATATGGACACCTTTCTTATTAGTAGGGTTTTGTGAATTCTACCACTACAGTAAACACAAATGAACTCATGCATACAGCCATGAAATCCCCACACCAAATGGACTTACACTGAAGGAGTTGTCCAAGCATATACTACTGATGTCCTATCCTTAGGATAAAATCTTCAGTATCAAATCTGAGTGAGTCTGACTTTTGTCACCTCAATCCATCAGCTGTTTCCAGATGCAGGGGTGGTTGGACATAAGCACTGAATGGAGAACATCAGCTTAGTGCTGAACATCAGCTCCTATTCTCCGACATTACTCCAATTTAACACTTCTGTCAAAAATGTGAACACTAATCCCTCTACATCAGTGCCAGAAATCATTCAAATCCTTATTACTGAATCAAAGCCATGTCCCAATTATCAAGTCTTTCACCAAACGAAGAGCAGAGGACCAAACCCTTATTCAAGCACTTTTGTGATATTAAATGTTGAAAATGCAACTTAGTTGTTAAAAACTTTTTATATAATAACAAACACATAGCATATAGTAGCCAGATATTTGTATTCAAGATATAAATGATAATAACCTATTATGTTCAATGTGAGAATGGGCACTTGCTTGCTAAAAGATGACTATTGTGGTGAAAAAAATAATTAAAAAAATACAGAATTTAAAGCGTAACCATCATTTTCATATCTTTTTTCATAAATCAATTGTAAGACATGAAAATAAGAAACTTTGCAATATATTTTGTTGGATAAATTTGCTTCTTTCTCCTCCTGGATTGATCTTTCTCTCCCATTTCAGAGGTAAAATCTGTCTTTATTGAATACAGACTTTCCCAATACTGAGAAAAATACTGAGATGAAAGTTGGTGCTTGTAAAGTTCTATAGAGAGGGGAGGCGCAGGAAGGAGGAGCTGGGGCAGACACAGATATTCTGCTGCAAGTTCTCTTGAAATGACAGTTGCACATTAAGGACTCAGGCTTCAATTTGTTTGGACACATGGTGTTGTGGCCGAGAGCTGAAGTAACATAACCCCATGAGATAACCTAAGATTTGGTGCAATCACGGCCCTATTTTGAAACAGAAACAGTCACTAATTACAGTTTTTGGTAATTTGGGTTGATGCAAAACTTTAGACGCAGTGTAACAGACAAAGAGAAACAACACATAAAGACTTCAAATTCTGCATAATTATGTAATGACTGCAAGTATTCGTAATTGGGGCAGTACTGCAACAATACTAGATACAGCCGATAGACAAGACTGGTGCTGAGTCTTGGGGTGGGAGACTATTTAAGCTCTTAGGCTTAACGGTGTTGTTCCCTTTCAATTAGGTTTTACCCCTGGCAGAAGTTTGCCATAAAAAAAACACAAACTGATGTACTCGTCTTTATAGGTTCCACCAACAAATGATACCTCCCAACCGTCCCGGATTGAGCGGGACAGTCCCAATTCTAACACTCGCACCCGCTGTCCCGCAGTGAGAGAAGTCGCCACGCACCCCCATGTACCCCATCCCCGCCCTCCACTTCAGCCTCTTAAAGCAGAGCAATGACGTTGCTGGCTGTCCTCCTCTGTGCGCACAGGACCTGTGATGAGGTCACAGGAGGGGGAGGAGTTAGGTGTCACATGGTCAGGCTCCACTGTGTGTGCCGTCTCTGCTGTGCGGGTTGTCATGGTGCTAGATGAGGGTAAGTTTATGTGTGGGGTTAGGAGGGGTTTACAGTGTGGATGTAGCAGAGCTGTGTGTGCGAAATGTACGGAGCGGAGCGGTGTGTGCGAGGTGTACGGAGCAGAGCCATGTGTGTGTGAGGTGTACGGAGCAGAGCCGTGTGTGCTCGAGGTGTACGGAGTGGAGCAGTGTGTGTGCGAGGTGTACGGAGCGGAGCCGTGTGTGCACGAGGTGTACGGAGCAGAGCCGTGTGTGTACGAGGTGTACGGAGCGGAGCCGTGTGTGTACGAGGTGTATGGAGTGGAACCGTATGTGTACGAGGTATACGGAGCGGAGCAGTGTGTACGAGGTGTATGGACCAGAGCCGTGTGTGTACGAGGTGGATGTAGCAGTGCTGTGTGTACGGGGCGTACGAAACGGAGCCCTGTGTGTACGAAGTGTACGGAGCTGAGCCGCTCAGCTCCGAACACACAGGGCTCCGTGCTTGAGCCGTGTGTGTACGGAGCGGAGCAT
>JARQOD010000002.1:590726342-590788212 GCA_033576555.1 Oophaga sylvatica | reverse complement strand
TATCTATTATTATATATATATATATATATATATAATATAGCATTGTACCTTATGAGGGGGGGCAGCATTATCCTCTATGAGGGGGGCAGCATTATCCCCTATGAGGGGGCTGCTTTATAATCTATGAGGGAGGCTACCCCAACTCCTGCTACATAATTAAGACATGTACTACCTTATATTATACCCTGATATTAGTGTGTTTTACTGCACAATTTGTGGTCTTGTATTTATTTCTATGTAGCTACATAGTGGGCCCCAAGAATGATTTTCTCTGGTGGGCCAAGGTTGTTCCAGTCCGACGCTGGTGGGATCAATGCCACGCTTCCTGTCTGCGCATCTCAAATGCCGCTGTTAGTGACAGACAGTGACATTTAACTGGTTAACAGCAGTGGGTGGATCTCGGATCCATCTGCGGCTGTTAGAGGCACTTAATGGTTGATTAAATGAGCCATCAAGTGCGGGGAAAGATGCGGGCTCCGCGTGTGAGCCTGCATCAAAGGCAGGGACACGGGTTAATTAAGTTTAAGAAAACCTTACATGGAAGAAAAAATAAAAAAATGTTTTATTCTCTTACCTAACACATTATGCGTCACACGTCACTTATTTCACATTTGTAAGGACCTAGACAAACTTTGAGGAGCACATGCTAATATCATCTGAAGGTGGAGCTCATTTACAAGAATCAGTGATTTAAAGCAAGTTAAATAAATAAAATGACTGGTGGGAAATGAAGAGACAGCGATTCCTTTTCTTTGACCCTGCTACACAAATATTACACTGACTGTAGAGATGTGACAGCGATGGCTGCCAGTGACAAGTGACCTCTACTGTTATGGGCCGACTAATCTCAGCAGCAGCTCCATTTATAATGTCCCCTTAAGTATTTTACATTTCTGTAGGAAAACATTAGTCCCATAATGATCTTACATAAATTAGATTTTTTTTTGGTCTGATAATTCTTGAAAAGACCGAAGTATTGAAACACAATGTACATTAGAAAACTGCAGATCTCATTAGGATCCATTTCTATGTAGAGCTGAAATGCATTTAAAAAATTACCTATTTAATCAGGTTTTTGCATTACATGAATTAAAAAAATAGCATTTTTATTTTCTTCAAATCATGACCTACATGAAAAACTAAAATACTAATCTTACAATTTTTTACCTTGGCCACTAAAGTTTTTAGACTTGTACTTTCTGTTCTTTACTGAAGAGTTTTTAGTTTGGGCTTCTGTCTGGCCAACATGGGGAACCTCATGTAGTGAGGTGTAGGGAAGGAGGACATTAAGGACAACAAGGAAGCTGATCTGCCCAGGACTTCTCACCAGGCAGGCAATAAAGGCAGTTCCAGCTGTCAGGCTTATAAATGGCCCCGTCCCCGAGCTGATAATGCCAAACGCTGGGGCAGATTTCTTCGTGGTCACAGTACCTTCAGCTAGAGTTCCTGGACAGAGGCTTAGGATTACTAGAAGTCGAGCTGCTTATTTCTGCCCAGCAAAGCTCCAATGATGTGACTTTCTGTTACGTCACTCACGTAAGCTTCCTGGAGAACCTGGGAGCATCCATCAGTTCTTATCGAGTTTGGGCATAAAGAACAAGATGCCGGCAGATGTAGCCCCCTGGGTTGGGTGATGCAGCAATGGCAGCTTCAGGAGAAAGAAGGCACTGTCCATTACTAAGAAGGAGCAGTGAGCCAAGGGGAGATATCCCAAACAGCGCCTGACACCAGCATCTACTGTGGGGCAGCCTTACATGTGAGGAATCCGTACTGCTAACTAAGGATTAATGATGAGCGATAGTGCTCGGAAAAGGTATTATCTGAGCATGTTCTGGTGCTAACCGAGTGTTTTTGGCGTGCTCAAATAAGATGTTCGAGTCCCCGTGGCTGATGTTTCATGGCTGTTTGACAGACGCAACAGATGCAGGAAAGAGGTAATTCCAGCATGTGTTGCGGCTGTCAAATAACCATAACACAAGCAGCTGCGGGGACTCTAACATTTTTCGAGCACACCAAAAACACTCTGTTAGCACCAGAACATACTCAGATAACACCCTATCGGAGGACGATCGCTCATCACTACTTAAGGATACATGATGTGATCTGAAAAGGCTCCGACATCAAAACAGCATTCAGAACATTGTGAATAACTGAGGCAAACATTTTCTTATCACCTCACTACACACATCAGAGGAAAAGGCGAAGAAACACAGGCAAAGAAACAGTTTTATTTAACACATGCCAACAAAAACCAAGCATGGGATATGATAGAAAGGAAAAAAAATAAGAGGGATGAAGCTAAACACAAAGAATACTAAGCTCTTGGCGATTATTATTTGGGAGTGTGCAGCCTTTGGCTGAATTTCCTTATGGAGGAGTGCACCTCACATTACATCCTTGTCTTGGTTCTGTTTTTATTTTTTACTTTTGTAGATTTCCTATTTACTAATAGTTGTGTAACATAAAAAAAATGTGGGAGACCTAGGAACTGTTAACATTGGTTTTCCGCTGTAAATGCATTTTAAAAAATTGTATCCAAAGATCTTTTGCCACTTTAGTCACACTCCATGCAAAAAATTCTTGAGTTAATCCGCCATAATGTTCAACAGGCATGGATGGCGAAAGCTGCATTACTTTTTATACGGACCGTGTACCTGGCATAGGTAATTTCTCTACCGCTGCAAACGAAGCGATCAGCCATCTGGAGGCTGAGGTCTCACTTGAGGTATGTGACGCCTAGGGTTACTTATACTTTCCTTTACGCTGTGCCTTCAATGTGCAGTGCAGGGTATGATCATACCTTTGAGGGTGCATTGACAAAGTTAGGTGGTACATCAATAAATATTAAACTTTTAGTGCACTAGTGACGAGCGCAAGGGCTCGTTACTCAAGGTGCCTAAGGGGTTTCAAGCTCGAGTCCCCCACGTCTGCATGTTTCGCGGCTGTTATACAGCCACAAAACACGGGGATTGCCCGTGTTTGTCAGCAAAGCTTGTATGTTTCGTGGCTAGCAGCCGCGGGGACTTGAACATGTCACCCAAACACCGATGCATGCACAAGTAACGAGCACTTGCACTCATCACTATAGCGCACTGCAATTCCATACAGAAGAGCAGTAATCAGGTAGCATTTCTTTTACTGAAACCTCATGGGTTGCTAGGTCATCTTCCTGCCCAAAGAAAAACCACACAAATTGGTTTACAATCAATTGATAACAAAAAAAAAAAAAGAGTAAAGAGTGATTGTCGACCTTTTCTTGTCTACAGAGCTCATGTGACCACTGCAGCTAATCTCTGGTCTCTGCAGTGAAGATAATAAGGAAAGAATCCAACACTCTTGAAATTGCAATAAAAAAAGTGGTTTTAATGAGAATCACAATCCAAAAAGACAAAATGACGTTTCGGTCAACAAGACCTTCTTCCAATTTAGATCAATATGATGGAGAAAAAAAAGAATAGGG
This sequence comes from Oophaga sylvatica, assembly GCA_033576555.1. Classification (NCBI taxonomy): domain Eukaryota; kingdom Metazoa; phylum Chordata; class Amphibia; order Anura; family Dendrobatidae; genus Oophaga; species Oophaga sylvatica. Next base: position 590,784,752 of record JARQOD010000002.1, on the reverse strand, counting down.
GAAGAAGAAAGACCAAATTACAAATCCACATCCAAAATGAACGAGGGAGAAATTTTTGTCAAGGGGGTGAGAACCTTCTCTGACAGAATGGATGGAGTCCGTGCACGCTACAATGGGTCTGTGGACGTCTATCCAATCTTTTATGGACATTTAGAAGAACATAAAACACTGGGATGATTGGATTCAAAAAGAAATTCGTACGTTTTTAGATTAATTATATTGGACGCCAGGGAGGGATCCAGAATCTTATAAATTTTACCTCTGATAATGAAAGTCGGATTACATGAAAGTGGTACGTATACTTTCATGCTGTTTAATTGTGACATCACTTCTGCTGTGTATGTTTTACTATTTCTCACACTATTGTCAATTCTCATATCATATTTAGTCAGGAATTATTTTCCCGATCTTATACTGAAATGCTGCTCATATGTTACTTTTGTGTCTGAATAGACCTTGCGATGGCTTGCGACAATATGGCTGTATTTTTCACAAGTCATGTATACTGTTTTTTGCTCTGATGTGTTTTTTCCTATATTTCCATTTTTAATATGTGACCACTATCATGTATGTATGTGTATATATATATACATATATATATATATATATATATATATATATATATATATATATATATACACAGTACAGACCAAAAGTTTGGACACACCTTCTCATTCAAAGATTTTTCTGTATTTTCATGACTATGAAAATTGTAGAATCACACTGAAGGCATCAAAACTATTAATTAACATATGTGGAATTATACATTACACTTTACAAAAAAGTGTGAAACAACTGAAAATATGTCTTATATTCTAGGCTCTTCAAAGTAGCCACCTTTTGCTTTGATTACTGCTTTGCACGCAGAAAAGGTGAACGGATGGATCTACATGCCTGGTTCCCACCGTGGAGCATGGAGGAGGTGGTGTGATGGTGTGGGGGTGCTTTGCTGGTGACACTGTTGGGGATTTAATCAAAATTGAAGCGGTGAGCGGTCCAGCTCACCCCAAACCATCTCGATTGGTTCAGGTCTGGTGACTGTGGAGGCCAGGTCATCTGGCGTAGCACCCCATCACTCTCCTTCTTGGTCAAATAGCCCTTACACAGTCTGGAGGTGTGTTTGGGGTCATTGTCCTGTTGAAAAATAAATGATGGTCCAACTAAACACAAACTGGATGGAATAGCATGCAGCTGCAAGATGCTGTGGTAGCCATGCTGGTTCAGTATGCCTTCAATTTTGAATAAATCCCTATCAGTGTCACCAGCAAAGCACCCCCACACCATCACACCACCTCCTCCATGCTTCACGGTGGGAACCAGGCATGTAGAGTCCATCCGTTCACCTTTTCTGCATGCAAAGCAGTAATCAAAGCAAAAGGTGGCTACTTTGAAGAACCTAGAATATAAGACATATTTTCAGTTGTTTCACACTTTTTTGTAATGTGTAATGTATAATTCCACATGTGTTACTTCATAGTTTTGATGCCTTCAGTGTGATTCTACAATTTTCATAGTCATGAAAATACAGAAATATCTTTGAATGAGAAGGTGTGTCCAAACTTTTGGTCTGTACTGTATATATATATATGGTCTGTATGTATTGTATGGTCTGTAACTTTTGGTCTGCATGTATATATATATATATATGGTCTGTATGTATTGTATGGTCTGTAACTTTTGGTCTGTATGTATATATATATATATATATATATATATATATATACACCACACACACACACACACACACACGCGCGCGCATATGAAATTTGATCTTTTTCCATTTCTTCCCCTATTTTTTTGTTCATCATATTGATCCAAGTCCGAGGAATTTCTTGTTGTCCTAAATGTCATTTTGTCTTTTTGGATTGCGATTCTCAATAAAGCCACAGTGTTGGATTCTTATGTGATTCATGGAGTGGTATCCCATCCAGGCACCGCATCTTCATACAGAGTGACGTATACTCCAGTTGTATACTGCAGTGCGGGTGAGGTGGACAGAATGAAATTGAGACCAATGACTGGCTGTGGTTATCATATGAATTGATGGCCTGGGACCATTGCAGGAGAGTAGACAGAGATCGGCTGGGAGCACGAGAACAGCAGCACCGGAGTGACGGGAGTTTTCAGATAAATAATGGCTCTTTTGTTATTTTACCCCATTTACTACAGTTTGTCTAATTTCTTGTGATTTTAGGAAATTACTTTATAAAGATACTGGCCACTTTGGGACAATCACTTGTGAAAGGTCCTGGAACAATATACATGTAACATATCCTCTTTCCCTTAGCTAAAGTTGTGTCCAGATGTGGATCTTGTGTTAGCACAACTAATTGGGCCATTTACAAGGGCCAATTTCTGCCAAATCACAAGTTGATCGACACTTGTTATTGGCCTATTCATATGGACAGGCAAAACTACATGGGGGATTGTTCTGCCTCCACAATTTGCATGTTTCCAGCAGCACATTCCCTGTTTACACAGTGATGTGCTGCTAATAACAATGATTTAATGACCTGTAGGAATAGATTCAATCATCCAAACTGAAAGACTGGAGGAATGCCACTATCCTGATTATTAATCTGGGGTAAGAGGCCATAAGATATTTTATGTCTAAATCAATGGACTCCAACCTGACTAAAGGGTATGCCACACTAAACAACGTCGCTAACAAGATCGCTAAAAAACGTCACTATTTAGCGATCTCGTTAGTGACGTTGTTATGTGTGGCATCTAGCGACGACGTGGCCCCTGCTGAGATCCTGCTGTGATCTCGTTCGTCGCTGACATCGGTCCGGACCCTATTTTTATCGCCGGCGTCCCGCTGGTAAGTATATATCGCTGAGTGTGGCACCTTTTTTTTAGCGATTTAGCGGTACTTTTGTACCGCTAAAGTCGTTAAGGAGATCGCTAACCGCGATAGCGTCCTTAACGACATCGCTAAATTAGGCCACTACTAGCGATATTAAAACGATCCCGCTAGCGATCTCATTAGTATGCGACGCTAACGAGATCGTTAGAGGGATCGTGTAGTGTGGCAGTACCTTAAGGAGCGATTTTACCCTGATGTACAAAGGACAAGATCCTAAAAGGGAGTTCTGAGAAGCAGCTTCTTTAAATGCCTCCTTTACATAATCTGCATACTGTAATAATATTGTCACATTGTGTTACTGTCGCAGGGTGATACTTCTTTTTCAGTAAAGTAAAAGACCCCTGGGTGTTTCAAATTAGGAGTACACAAGCTTCACATTGTAAAGGGAAAAGTAATATCATGGTCTGTTACCCAACATCGGCAAAAAATAATGAACGGGCTGTGCTCCATTTGCAGTTCTTACACGACCACGACTTGTAGGTATGGACTGTAATTAAATTTGGAGATTTATCAGTCTTACACGGGTGCAGCAGAAGCGGCATGGAGAATTATTACACAGAGTTCGGAACGATAAATCAATTGTAATTAACTCACATCTCAGTTACCTAGAAGAACCAAAATCAAGAATGCTGCATCCATAATGTGTTCAATAGGAATGGAAACTATAAAAGGAAGGACTTGTGCTTCTTCTTGGAGCATTTGCCTTGAAACCTTTAACGCGCTAATGCAGAGGTGCCTGTATGAACTCCCTGTGCCTGTATGACCTCCCTACAACGCCTGGGCATGCTCCTGATGAGGTGGCGGATGGTCTCCTGAGGGATCTCCTCCCAGACCTGAACTAAAGCATCTGCCAACTCCTGGACAGTCTGTGGTGTGGAGCGAGACATGATGTCCCAGATGTGCTCAATCGGATTCAGGTCAGGGGAACGGGCAAGCCAGTCCATAGCATCAATGCCTTCATCTTGCAGGAACTGCTGACACACTCCAACCACATGAGGTCTGGCATTGTCCTGCATTAGGATGAACCTAGGGCCAACCGCACCAGCATATGGTCTCACAAGGGATCTGAGGATCTCATCTTGGTACCTAATGGCAGTCAGGCTACCTCTGGCGATCACATGGAGGGCTGTGCGGCCCTCCAAAGAAATGCCACCCCACACCATTACTGACCACTGCCAAACCAGTCATGCTGAAGGATGTTGCAGGCAACAGATCGCTCTCCACAGCGTCTACAGACTCTGTCACGTCTGTCACATGTGCTCAGTGTGAACCTGCTTTCATCTGTGAAAAGCACAGGGCGCCAGTGGCGAATTTGCCAATCCTAGTGTTCTGTGGCAAATGCCAAGCATCCTGCAAGGGTTGTGCTGTGAGCACAACCCCCATCTGCGGACGTCGGGCACTCAGACCATCCTCATGGAGTCGGTTTCTAACCATTTGTGCAGACACAGGCACATTTGTGGCCTGCTGGAGGTCATTTTGCAGGGCTCTGGTAGTGTTCCTCCTTGTACAAAGGAGGAGGTAGCGGTCCTGCTGCTGGGTTGTTCGCTTCTACGGCCCCCTCCACGTCTCCTGGTGTACTGGCCTGTCTCCTGGTAGCGCCTCCAGCCTCTGGACACTACGCTGACAGACACAGCAAACCTTGCCACAGCTCGCATTGATGTGCCATCCTGGATGAGCTGCACTACCTGAGCCACTTGTGTGGGTTGTAGAGTCCATCTCATGCTACCACGAGTGTGGAAGCACAACCAACATTCAAAAGTAACCAAAACACCAGCCAGAAAGCATTGGTACTGAGATGTAGTCTGTGGTCCTCACCTGCAGAACCACTCCTTTATTGAGTGTGTCTTGATAATTGCCAATAATTTCCATCTGTTGTCTATTTCATTTGCACAACAGCATGTGAAATTAATTGTCAATCAGTGTTGCTTCCTAAGTTGACAGTTTGATTTCACAGAAGTTTGATTTACTAGGAATTATATTCTGTTGTTTAAGTGTTCCCTTTATTTTTTTGAGCAGTGTGTTACGACTAGATGGAGGCCCGATGCTATCGCATCGGGAGGGCAGTAATGTCACAATGGGGGTAGGCTTTGGAGCATTGAGAATCTCTCCCCCCACGTGCTCACCCACCTATCCACTCTCTTTCCCCATGTGCTGACTTCTCCCGTCTGTGCTCTCTGCTTTGACATCTCTACCCCATGTGCTTTCCCCCTTGTCTGTTGTTTCTCTCCTTCCTGTGCTGTTCTACCCTCATGTGATGGCCAGTTTGAGCTGTCTCCCCCATGCTCTGTCTCTCTCACCCCTGTGCGCTTTCTCTTTCCCCATCTGCTGTCTTCTCTCATGTGATCTCTTCTTTGACCTGTGTACCCCATGTGCTATACCCACAGCTCCTGGGCAGGGGAGGAAGCAAAAGACAATACTGACACTACAGCAGGAGACCGCAGAGGATACATTTTGTGAGGTAAAATAGTTTATAAAAACAGTCAGTGAAATATTTCACCTCACAAAATGAATCCTCTATGATCCCCTGCTGTAATGTCAGTATTGTCTTTTCCTGCCCGAGGGATGTGGTATGCTCCGTACACGGTCAGACACAGTCAATTTTTAAAATTAGCTATCGTTTGTGGGAAAACCCCTTTAATGTGACCGGCTTCCTCTGCATGTAGACACGTCGCGCATCTGCCGCCGGGATCAGCCGAATGATTCACTGCACCTTTATGTACATGCTCAGGAGTGAGGCTTCTCCTCTACAGATCAGAGGAAAAAGGCACTGGGACGAAATGTCTGCAGCCCTGCACTCATCTCAAAACTGCTAGTGTGAACAGGAAAATAGGACTCAGGCAAGTACTTATTGTATCATAATGGTGATGAAAAGCCTGATTTTACCATTTTACTACAGTAAATTTATCACTTAAACATGAGCCATGTATGAGGGAGTCAGAGTCACAGAAATTGAGGAGTCTGAGGATTGGCTAACCGACTCCACAGCCCTGGCTGGTGCATAAGCTTTACTCTTTTTAGCTGTATTAAAAAAGACCAAGCTACTGCTTCTTACAGTAGTTTCTGATTCGGTGTAGTAGTCCCCCAACTTTCCCTACCGCAGGAGTTAAAATCAGGAAACTGGTGAGAGGGGCACTATAAGCATTAACTGGAATCTGGCAGCAGGGTTTTGCTAGCTAATCTGAGAGCAGCATAATGTCAGGGCAGAGACTACAATTCCAGTGATGTGTCACTCACTGGGCTGCTTGGTGTAGTTTTTATAAAATCCCTGGTTTATCAGCAGGAGATTATCACTGGAGGATTAGTAATCCTGCTGCCATGCATTCCTCCATATTCATGAGCTCTGCATAACCCTGCTGCCACCACTGACTGGCAGCTTTCTGCCTATGTACAATGTACACAGAAAAGCTGCCAATCAGTGATGTGGGGACGGGGTCATCCAGAGCTCAGCATTCAGAGAACTGATAGATCTGCAGCAGATACACCAATGATTTTACCAAAACTGAAGCAAGCAGCCCAGAAAGTGACACATCGCTGGAATCGGGGTCTATGGTTCTACATTATGCTGTACACATGGGGTAGCAAGAACCTGGTGACAGATTCCCTACATGAAGCTGCAGTGATGTCCTGTAGGTAAGTTTGTGTTTTGTTTTAATTTAGGACAACCATGAGCATTAAAAAAAATTGCAAGACAAAAGTAAAGACAACGATAACTGAGAGCTCTAAACTAACATATAAGTTAACATTTTTTTTTTTAATTAACACGAGTCAAAGTTTATAACGTCAAGTAACTGGTAACACAAGGTCATATAACAAGAAACACAGAGATTCAGTCAATAACAGATGAAATGATATAAAAAAAATATTCTCCGAAAGATGGATGTTTTCACTACTTCAAGGGCAAGATGAATCCCAAAGAAAGTCGTTTGATGCTCTGCAGGCATGAAGTGTGCGGCCAATTAATACACTGGCACATTAAAGTACTCATGCCGGGGCTACAAAAGAAAGGAAGGTTCAAATACAACATTAACCATTGGGTGAGATACACTAGAGACTGAGCAGGAAGAGAATCAGTGGCTTGCTATAAATCAGGATTGGCTACTGAATGAGCCAGCAGCGCTCGATGATTGAGGAGAAAGGGTTAAGTTAATTTGCCTGATTGACGTTAATAAGCTTGAGTAATAAGAATTATCGGGGTGCGGCCACATGGCGGACGCTCCGTCCACAGATAATGAACCAGAGGGCAGCGATTTGGCCGCGTGACCAGCCGCAGCGTATGGCCGCACCCTTAGGATTTCAGAAACACTCCCTTTCCCAAACAAGTTATACATTACGTATATCCCTGGCCTAAGGATCCGATATATTGAATGGTATATACTTTATAGCCCAATAGCAAAATGCTACACCCATGCTATGTAGCGCGGCGGCTGCTCTATTATTACAACTTCACGTTGTTTGGAAATACCAAAGCCGAATTTGTTATTTAACACTTTTATTTGGGTTAAAATAACTCTGCTCGATCAGGAATGTTACCTAACCGTGGGAAAGAAAGTCAAAACAACAGCAAATGCTATGAAACAGCAAAATAAAAAGTCTCCAATTCCCCTCTGGAACTACTGGCATCACAGCTTACAAAGCCTCGTTGCCAGTAGTACAGTACGTGAGCTCTGAGGCCACTGATTGGCTGCAGCGGTCACACGCTGGAGGATCCTACACAAAGACTGGGGACACGATCAGAGCGCCTGGACTGGGTCGAAACGGTATTCATTTTTTTACCAACATTTGTAGCCATTTTTACCACATTAGGTGTAGTCCTAAAACAAAAGGTCTCAAAATAGGCGTTCACTGACAAACTCACAAACACAAAAATGCCATCTACACTTGCAACAGTTATATTCTATTAAATGGACGCTGTTAGCACAGAATGACTGTCGAAACCAAATACATCATGGCGGGGCCATTATTTAACTGCACCTTCCCACCTGCTTGTTTTACATCAACCTCGGCCCTTCTCTGGGACCTATGAAGCCAGAGCTGTCAATCAAATGAGGTGGTGATGGAGATGGAAAACAAGCAGGGGGAAGGTGTATTTTAAAGACTGGCCACATCAAGGTGCACCGTGCGCCTGGACTTGGCTTTAACAGTCATTCTGTGCTGACAGTAAGCAGCGAGTTTAGGATGTAGGTGCATGTAATACCGTTCTCCAATGGAAGTTCAGAAATATTCTTTTTTCAGAGCATCCAGTAATATTTATACAAATGTAGATGATTTAGTATTTTAAGAACTGCTTCGCTTTGGTAATTGGAGCTTTTTTTAAATCACCCCTTCCCACTTACCTGTCTCTCTGCTGGTGCCCCCTGAGGACTCAGCGGACTAATAAATACTATCTTCCCCACTGACGGCTGACGTGAAATGGCTCTGATATATGGATATGATATAATACACAACATATGTAAAATAAACACATTGACTACACTCCCAATATTTTGCCCACTCCCCGAAGCACAAAGTCCATGTTCAATTGTTCTACATGTCAAGAACGCCCCATGTGTGGATAAACAAGTCCTTTTATAAAGGATCTTGATATCAAATACTGTAGTCAGAGACACAAAAAGAGCAATGACATACTTGCCTAAAACTACAAAAAAAATATTTGACATTCAGCTACCCAAGTATGCTTTTTAGAGGCATGCACTTCTTATAGTATTCAATAGCAATTTGTAAATGTACATTTTTCTCTGGGGAGAATATGAGCAGAATAATAAGGGAAGAGGGCATAATCGTATTCCTTCATTAGGATTCTCAAAATGTCTTGCTATATAATATTTACTCTCAATTCCCCAGCACTGGCAATCCATCCCGAAAAATAACGCGAGCAGCCGGCAACGTAGAGCAAAACAGAATAAATCTCAAAGATCCCATCATTTGTGTGTAGAAGATATTGTGTACATCTGCTTCCCACTCGTGGATTCGAGATAGTGCTGCTCGTTCCATTTCCATAATAATGATAGTTTTTTCTAAAGCTGCCGCTTCTGGAAACTGATCCGAGTCTGTGATAATAGCCAGCTTACCCGCCGCCTAATGTAACACAAGAGGCATCATTAATTTAAATAGAAAGGCGCAGGCTCACAGACAATGCTCCCGCTACGAAGTCTGCCAAGGAGCAACACCAATCCATCTTCAGAGGATTTTCCAAGGTTACTTTGTAATATACGTGGGACTTGCCACACAATGCTCTATAAGAAGCTCTTACCTTTGTTATATCGGAAAATAATTACAATTACATATGAATAAAAAGATTTAAGAGCCCTGTAGGATCCTGGTTGGGATTTATAGAAGACCTTTCACCAAAGGTTTCATGTTGAACTAGACACAGGATGTAAGAAGAGCTTAAGTATTTAGCATTTTATGAGTTACGTTTTTTTTTTTAGTTCCAAGTGGGTGTTATTATATAGTTTTCACTACGAGTGTGTACTACTTCTCCCTTAATGATGCTGACCAATCATAAGCAACGGAGAAGAAAAAATACACCCACCATAGCTTGGAGCAAGTTTCACAGTGTATGAGATGTGATGATACAACCCTGATGTCCTGCTCTAACCTCCTAGAGGAGTCAGTGTGAGGGAAGGCGCAGCACAGCTAAGTATAGCTGTGTCACATTACAAACCCACCTATCAGCTCCCCTTATTCTTGGTGTTTCAGTAATCACCCTTATGCATGTTGGGCTCAACTTGTACTCCCTTAGCAGTGGGACCAGAGCGGGCGATCATTACAGCTCACACAGGAGTAACATGTCTATTCTGAACGACTCCTGTGTGTGATGTAATGAAACCCTGCTCTGCTCTCACTGCAGAGAGAGTACAAGTTTAGCCCAACAGGCACAAGTGATTACTTACACATCTCCTGACACACAGAGTGTGTGTGTAGGAGTGGCAGCAGTACAGCGTAGCTAACAATGCTATGAATGGAGGAGAGCAGATAGAAGGGTTTGCAATTTTGTGACTCAGCTAAGCTCAGCTGTGCAGCCACTCCCTCCACAGAGACCTTATCTGAAAGGTGTTAAGGGTATGCCACACTGAACAATATCGCTAACGGGATCGCTAAAAAACGTCACTATTTAGCGATCCCGTTAGCGATGTTGTTCAGTGCGGCAGCTTCCAGCGACGAGCTTCCTGCTGTGATCTCGCTCGTCGCTGGAATCGTTCCGGACCCTATTTTCTCGTCGCCGCTCCCGCTGGGTAAGTATATATCGCTAGTGTGGCACCTTTTCTTAGCGATTTAGCGGTACTTTTGTACCGCTAAAGTCGTTAAGGAGATCGCTAACCGCGATAGCGTCGTTAACTATATCGCTAAATGTGGCCGCACTTAGCGATATAGAAACAATCCCGCTAGCGATCGCATTAGTATGCGTCGTTATCGTGATCGCTAGCGGGATTGTTTAGTGTAGCAGTACCTTTAGTCATCTGTGCTTTCTAATCATGAAGGAGGTTAAACCAGGAGATCCGGGCTGCCTGTTATACATCTCACATACTGAGAAACCTGCTCTAAGCTAAGGCAGGGGCATGTTCTTCTTTCATCTGCCTGTTGCTGCCTGCTTTTGAGTGGGCAGCATCATACAGGGAGATGACGTACACTCCCCAAGTGATAACTGGAATAGCATCCAGTTTAAATAGAAAAAAAAAGCTCTCTTTAGGTACCAAATAATTTGATTGCTAATATCTCTGAAATGGACAGATGAAAACTAGAACAAAAAAAAAAACATTAATCTCTGCAGCCACTGTCATATTGTATCCAATACCCACAACTTTGTTGAGAGGGTCCCTTTAAAAAGTAATTTTGGTTCTTCAGATTGCATGTAAAATAGGACATTACAAGCTGTTCAATCTCTATACTGACAGTCAGGCATTCTTATAAAGAAGCCTCTGTTCTTGTGAACACTCATCTAAGTTCATGTCCTGTTTGATTAGATTTACTCAGCAAAAACACATGAAAAAAAGCTGACAGCATTCACTAAGTATGGACACACGCTTTCGATCCAAGGAACCCACTTGCTTTATTCCGCCATGGATACAACGTTTCGACCTGTATAGGTCTTTATAGTAAGGATCTACCAATCAAAAATGAGGTGTATAAGGCAAGGTAGAAGTGCAGGCTAAAATTTAACTTTTAATAATTGCCCTTAAAAAACGAGGTTTTCGTTCAGTATATATAACAACAATCAATAAGTGTATCCTAACCACCAATAACTTGTGAGAAAACAAAAAATATTAATAAAACCGTCAGTAAAACAGACTTGACTTGATCATGGGTTAAATAAGGATAGATCTATCTGGAAGCTATCCAACAAAATTCAATCATTCTTGTTAAATATCAATGACTGTATGTGCTTTTTTTCATAAATTGCACATCAAAAAACATGGAACAGTCTTACCCATTCAACAGTCTACACAGGCGCTGCGGGTGACAGTTACCATAACAGCTGACAAAAATGGCATAACTCTCCCCTGATGATTTAGCCAGAGAAACGCTTTGGGAGACTGTCAGTTCTTGGTTCACATGTGTCCACCTGGTTTGGGGTAATGTATGGCGTTATTCTTAAAAGGCCTCCCCCATCTACAAGCACACGGTGGACATCAACATGTGGTAAGACTGTTCCATGTTTTTTGATGTGCAATTTATTAAAAAAAGCACATAACAGTCATTGATATTTAACAAAAATGATTGAATTTTGTTGGATAGCTTCCAGATAGATCTATCCTTATTTATCCCATGATCAAGTCAAGTCTGTTTTACTGACGGTTTTATTAATATTTTTTGTTTTCTCACAAGTTATTGGTGGTTAGAATACACTTATTGATTGTTGTTATATATACTGAACGAAAACCTCGTTTTTTAAGGGCAATTATTAAAAGTTAAATTTTAGCCTGCACTTCTACCTTGCTTTATACACCTGTATAGGTCTTTGTAAATTCAGATGTCAGTTTTTCAGATTTACTCAGCAGTCACACACCCGTGTGTTACCTTTTGACATGGCTCTCTTAACTCAAAGTTAAAAGCTTCAATGGCATATTTAACACTGTTAAGCTCGGGTGAGGAGACCTGTGGCCAGTCCGTGACACACAAATGTATGAGCGTGGCTTTAGGCTTTATCGGAGTAAAGGAGTGGATGGGGACCCCGGCTATTGGAACTGAGAATAAGCCGTAACCAGGAGCCTGCAGTGTATGTCCTTACAAGCTGCAGAAGAAAAATGGTGAAAAATCTGTAATCAGAACCATCAAAACACAATAGCAGACTCCAATCAGAGGGCAATAAAACTTTCACTCCTTATCTATGAACTGTTCCAATATTTATGTTCATCCTTCTGCCATAATGACTATTCTGCTTCACGTCACTTGTCATACCTATTGCATTATTCCTGTGTCCTGTTGTATATAAATATGTGATTCTTCAGATTTTGTATTAGTCTTTGCCTGATGAAGAGACCTGAGTAGTCTCGAAAGCTTGCAATTTGTTACCATCTTTTTAGTTAACCAATTAAAAGGTATCGACCACTGAGGACTCTCAAGTCTAAATATTTTTCTATCTACTGGCTAACACGGTACGAAGATATACATCTTTCCTATATCTAATCAGAATCAAACGCACAAACACCAAGCAAAAGGAGTCCCTAGCCCTCAAGAGCCTTGATGTTTCTTCTCTACTCTCTATCTAATACAGCAAGCCAAGCGGACAAATCACAGGAGCCAGTTAGTAGGCGCTACATCTAAAATAGTGTTGGCGTTACTCAAAACTGTTTTGGGTTGTAAGCTATTGATGTCTAAGGACATTCTTACTTCCTGGCGAATGAGTAGTAAAGTTAGGAGGACTGAGGATTTTATTTATTAAAAAAAGTTACTGTATTTGTCTAAACACAAATCCTTCTACAGAGCGGAATGAATAATAAAAATAAAACCTTATTTTTTGCATGGTGGACAGTAACATGTACATTTTTACTTTCTGTCCTTGGTTGCCAATTACATATGCAGAACAGCGGCTTCTGAATCTTGCCCTGAGGAAAGTTAGAAACAGATTTGAACAGCTTGTCAGGCCGTATCGGTGTGATCTGACCAAATGGCACCTGCTGTGCAAATGAGCTGCAGCAATCCTATTTGAGAAATGATCAACATGTTGCTGGCTTATGCCATAATCAGACATGATCATTAGATGTTGTTTCTTTCTGTTACATGTGTTAGTGCTTTCCAGCAACAATATTCTAATGTATATGGAGGCAGCGTACCATTGATTTGCCCTATAGAAAGCATATAGGAAGCTCTTCCAAGTACAATTATAACATTCCTGATCCTTTGTTGCCCTTTGCAGGCAGTAAAAACACGGATTTTGGTAAAAACTTACCTGTAAAATCCTTTTCAGCGAAGGAAGGAAGAGAGACACAGTATTCATTACTGATGGGTAGGCGGAGCCCCAGATCAGGATGTTACCTCAGATCAAAAGAGTGCTGACTGGCTGGCCCCTCCAGCTCGGGCTCCTCCTACTCAGCTCCAGTCGTACCAAAGCTTTTAGGAAAAGAGCCAAGATCACCAGCGGAGCAACATAACCCCTTCTGAAGGAACTTCAGAGAAAAAACACAAGGATACAGGTTATGCATGCAAAGAAAGCCAAAAACCACAGAGTTCCAGGTACTACTCACGGAACCTGACTACTGCGATGAGCTGGCGATGCTGGAACAGAGCCTTAGCGCGCTGACCTCAGCCCAGATAATCGCTATCAGATAAGGTTCGCGCTGCATCTGAAAACATCAACACACTTCTGCCTTGGGAGGGTGCTGTGTCTCTCTTCCTTCCTTCGCTGAAAAGGATTTTACAGGTAAGTTTTTACCAAAATCCGTGTTTCAGCTGCAGATGGAAGGAAGAGAGCCACAGTATTCATTACTGATGGGACGTCCCAAAGCAGTTCAAAAATAAGGGTGGGAAAAACCAACAAAAGGCAGAAACCCAACAACCTTAACAACAAAGCGCAACCAGCGCTAAACACAAGTTCATCCAGAACTTTAAACTACAGCTGCCTGCAGGACCCTACGTCCGAGGGCTGCATCAGCGGAAGCACTGACGTCCACTTTATAAAACCTTGTAAACGTGTGGACAGAGCGCCAAGTTGCCGCTCGGCAGAGCTGCACTGCCGAGGCACCTTGATGAAAAGCCCACGATGAGGCCACAGCTCTCGTGGAATGGGCTCGAATCTTAATCGGGCAAGATTCACCCCGAAGGCGGTAAGCTTCCAAAATAGCTGACCGGATCCAACGAGCTATAGAATCCTTGGAAGCTCGTTGACCACGCCGACGACCTGCTGGAACCACAAACAGGAGTCCGTCTTACGAAAACCTTGAGTAATAGATAGATAAAACTTCAAGGCCCGCACTAAATCCAATGTGTGTAAATCTCGCTCTTTCGCATTCTTCGGATCCGGACAGAGTGAAGGCAACACAATATCCTGGTTAACATGAAATTGTGACACCACTTTAGGCAAAAAATCACCCCGAGTGCGAAGCACTACACGATCCGGAAAAAACTCCAGAAAAGGAGGCGAACAAGAAAGAGCTGCCAACTCAGAAACTCTCCTCAAGGAAGTGACTGCAACAAGGAAAGCCACCTTCCAAGAAAGTAAAGAAAGGCTAGCAGAAACCATAGGCTCAAAAGGTTTATGCTGAAGAGCCTCCAAAACAAGGTTGAGCCGCCAAGGAGACACGGGTGCCTTCCGCGGCGGAAACTTACGAGATATACCTCGGAAAAAGGAGAGCACGTCTCTATTTGAAGCAATGGTTCTCCGGAACAATAAGGACAGAGCAGAAATCTGACCTTTCAGAGTGCTGACTGCCAAACCCTTGTCTAGCCCATGCTGCAGAAAAGCCAACAGGTTGGGAATGGAAAATTTTCTCGGGTTCCGAGAGGACCCCAAACACCACGAAAAGAAGGTTTCCCAAATTTTGTGGTAAATCCTAGTAGTAGCCGGACATCTTGCAGCACGAAGGGTAGCAATGACCTCGGCTGAGAAACCTCTACGGGTCAAGATTTCGGTCTCAAGAGCCACGCCGTCAAACGCAGGGACATCAAGTCCGGATGACAAACGGGCCCCTGAGTCAACAAGTCCGGTTGAAGAGGGAGTGGAAAAGGAGGTGCCGCCAACAGCGACATTATTGTCGAGAACCACACCCTTCTTGGCCAGTCTGGAGCTATCAAAATAGCTGGAATTCTCTCTAGTCTGATCCGACGCAGTACTAGAGGAAGTAAGGATATCGGCGGGAATACATAGATCAGCTCGAACTGATCCCACTGAGCCACTAGAGCATCCACCGCCACCGCCTTCGGGTCCTTGTACCTTGACATGAATGTCGGTAACTTGGCATTGGACCTGGATGCCATCAAATCCACTTGGGGGGTTCCCCAGCGAGAGCACAGTAGTGCAAAAACTTCCGGGTGGAGGCTCCATTCCCCGGATCCATCCTTCTGCGACTGAGAAAGTCCGCTGTAATATTCTGAACCCCTGGAATGTGAATCGCCGAAATGGCTGGTACACTGGCCTCTGCCCAAATCAGAATTCGGGACACCTCTACCATGAGTCTGGAACTCCTTGTCCCACCTTGGTGATTGATATACGCGACAGCTGTCGCATTGTCTGTCTGCACTCGTACTGGCAGACCGCTCAAAGGGACCGTCCAATGTTGGAGGCAAAGGAAAATCGCCCTCAATTCCAGGATGTTGATCGGAAGAAAAGACTCTTCCGATGACCATACCCCCTGAATCCAGAGATTGTTCCAAACACCCCCCCAGCCCTTCAGGCTGGCATCGGTGGTTATAACTGACCACTTCGGAGGGAGGAAAGACTTCCCCAGGGAGAATGCCCCTGGACGTAACCACCATTCTAGAGAATCCCGCACCGCGCGAGAAATGGTGACACTGCAATCCAGCGATTGCGACTGGTTCCATCGACTCAAGATGAACCTTTGGAGAGTCCTGGAATGGAACTGGGCAAAAGGAATTGCCTCCATGGACGCCACCATCAGTCCCAGAAGACGCATACACTTCCGTAGGGACATTGCCGTTGAGGATTTCATAATCTGTACATGTCGAAGAAGACATGACTGTTTGTCTGGTGGTAGGGAAACTACCGACCGAAACGTGTCGAGATGCATTCCCAAAAAGAGGATTGTCCTCGATGGTTCCAGGGACGACTTCTCCCAATTGACCAGCCAACCGAAGTCCTTCAGAAACTGAAGAGACAAATCCCGAGCCGTCAACGCCTCCTCCTCCGAGGAAGCCACGATCAAAAGATCGTCCAGATAAGGGAGAATCGTAATCCCCTGTCTTCGAAGGATTGCCATGAGGGGCGCCAGAATTTTTGTAAAGACCCTTGGCGCTGAGGCTAAGCCGAACGGCAGAGCCACAAACTGGTAATGATTCTGACCTATGGCAAATCGAAGAAAGCGCTGATGAGCCTTTCCGATGGGAATATGCAAATAGGCGTCGCGAATGTCGATTGACACCAGAAAATCGTTCTGTGACAGAGCTGCCACAACGGAACGAAGCGACTCCATGCGAAATTTCCGGGCATGGACATGCCGGTTTAATCGCTTGAGATCCAGAATCGGGCGAAATTTGTTCTCCTTTTTGGGAACTATAAAAAGGTTGGAATAAAAACCTTTCCCTCGGTCCTCTGACGGAACCGGTATCACTACACCCTTTTGTAGCAGAGATTCGACCTCTCGCTGTAGAGCGACAACAAGCTCGGGTTCCGACGGAACGTGAGATTGACAAAAAACATTTGGGGGTCGAGAAGCAAACTCTATGAAATAGCCTGCCGACACTATCCGCGTTACCCAGGAATCTGGAACGCGAGCCATCCAAGTCTCCTTGAAAAGAAGCAGGCGACCCCCCACTCGAGAATCCTCGAGTGGACCCCTGGCGTCAATCCGACTTTGCGGGCTTCTTGTCAAGTTCCCGCTTGTCCTGGCGGAAACTCTGCTTCCAGGGAGTACGAGTTTTCTGAGAGGATTTCTTTCCTGAGAAGGAAGGACGACCCGATCCCCACGAGGAGTGACTAGATCGTCCTCGGCCCCGAAAGGACCGCCGACCACTATAGACACCAGGCTTACTGGACACAGAGGCCATGGCCCTACGCTGTGGTAATGCTGATTCCTTCGCCTTAGCCTTGGAAATCAGCTCTGTGAGGTCGGATCCAAAAAGATGGCCACCCTTGTAAGGTAAGGCCAACAACCCTTGTTTGGAAACTGCGTCCCCGGCCCACTGTCTGAGCCATAAAGCTCTTCTGACTGTGACCGCTGAAGCTTGCGCTTTGGCCAGCAGAGATGCCGTATCCAGACCGGCATCAAAGATATAACAGGCTGCCGTTTCTAACCATTCACAAGTTTCCCGTATCTCAGATAACGGAGATTCATTTTGCAACTCCGTCTTCAGACGTGCCAACCAGCTTAGAGAAGCTCTAGCAGCACACATGGATCCTAGCACTGCTCGAAATCCATGACCCGCAGCCTCATAGCTTGCTTTTGCCGCCACTTCTGCCTTTCTATCCAAAGGCTCCTGTAAGCTCGCTTTTCCCTTAATAGGGAGTAGTGAGGATTTACTAAGCTGAGATAAAGACACATCCACTTCAGGAGCAGAAGTCCAATTATCCTTTAACTCCGCAGAGCAAGGATAAAGTGTATCAAAGAAATGCGTTCCATGAAAACGCTTATCTGGACATAGACGTTCCTCCTCTATTACACTATTAAGCTCATCCAGAGCTGGCAATGTTGTACGCGAAGCACGGGACTCCTGGAACATGCGTGCTGATTTACCAGGACGACTAGTTACCTCCTCCGGTAACTGTAATATATCTCTCATGGCTTCAATCAATGCCTCCGTACGCTTCGCCATAGAGGAACGCCCCTGCGGCTCGTCCGCATCTGAATCGGATATTTCTCCATCCGAATTTAAAGGGGAACTCTGCCCAATATCAGATACGTCTGACTCGCTCCGTGTAGAGGCCGGTAACGGCCTGCGTCGCTTCCTCTGAGAGGAATTAGCAGACACATATTGACCTAAAAGGTCAGACAAGTTGTTGATCGATCGAGCGATATCGTCCAATTTTCCACCGCTGTCGACCGCAGCGCTAGACGCTGTGGAGGTCTGCGTATCTGATTGCCGTAATGGCACTGGGACGTGGTCCGCGGCATCTGAACCCTGTTCAGACATGTCTCACCTGTATGAGCAGGTCAAAGCGGTAATACCAGCAAAAACTATGCGTTTTTTTTTTTTTTTTTTTTAAACGCTGAAGGGTTAACGCTCCACCAAGCAGGGTTACCCCAGCGGTATTCAGTCAAAAAATTTTAGCTGGCAGAAATAACCCTCAGAGGGGTTAATATTGCAAACTCACCACAATATATATATTTGTGAGCCCCAGCCAATTTTTATGTCTCTAATGAGACTGCAGCTGCAGGATAGCGATCGCTGCGCTGCAGGGTGAGGAATCAGCACTCACCCAGCTGGCCGTGGTGTCTTATGAGGAGAGGAGCGGTCTGAGGAGCCCAGGAGCCTGTGTAATGGCCGCCACAGTGAGGGGGTCGCAGGAGAAACGCCAGAGCGCGCGTCTTCCTGCTCAGAAGACCGGGAATAGTTAGGCCACGCCCCCCGCCAGCTCGAATATTGAGCGCGAACTCCCCCGCTCCTGCTCCCTCTCTGTCCTGTAGGTATCTGCCTGCGGACAAAAAAATCACCACATCTACTTGTAACAGTGCTGTCACAGCAGCGCTGAAGCATACTGACATACATGTAGTAGCGCTGTCACAGCAGCGCTGAAGTATACTGACATACAAGTAATAGCGCTGCTCATCCAGACGCTAAAGCACTCACACATAATTATAATCAAAAATTTGTGTGGAGTACTCACCAGCCAAGGCGCCACAGGGACCCTCAGGGGTTTCTGGCGCTGTGCCCATGCTTCCCCCCAGGGCGAAGAACGCAGTGACCGCACGTGGTGGTTGTAAATACAGATCCGCCAAGGGAGAGGTTGGGGTACAGCAGCGCTGGTACCCCTGAGACCTCTAGACCAACTGGTGATCCAAGTCTCCTGTCCGAATATAAAATAATAAAATCTTCTGAGGAGCTGCATTAGCAGCGACCATCCTCTGGACCTCAAATCTTAGACTGGAGCTGAGTAGGAGGAGCCCGAGCTGGAGGGGCCAGCCAGTCAGCACTCTTTTGATCTGAGGTAACATCCTGATCTGGGGCTCCGCCTACCCATCAGTAATGAATACTGTGGCTCTCTTCCTTCCATCTGCAGCTGAAATACACGCAAAAGCCTAAAGAAGATATCACCTACTCAATGGAGAAACGGCATGAAGAAGTCACAAGTCGGTGGGGTCGAGAGTGGATACGTGACAACTTGTTTAGGCTTGAATACCCTTTTAACTGATCTTACAGGGGCTAGTCAGGACTAGTTAATGTTTTTCCTACAAACCTTATAACCAACAGGCAGGGAGTTGCTAACTACCTGTCTGTGTTGCCCGGCACCTATCTTTGCCAGCAGGAAGCGGTCACAGACTGCTCCTGCCAGCAATTTAGCGGCTTCTGCTGACATCTCGTCGACAGAGCAGTGGCTTCTCTTCTGCTTTGTTGATGGAGCATGGCTGCCGACGTTATGCTGATTGACAGGCAGCTCACCGCTGCCTACCTGAAGTGAGCGGGCTGTCAATCAGCATGACGTCAGCAGTCTCGCCCTGTCAACAGAAGAGAAAGAGCTTTTCTGTTGACTTGGAGTTTCTGAACTGCCGGTAGGAGCAATCAGGGACCGCTCTGATCTGGCGGTGAAACAAGCAGTTGCCTCTGTTAGCAATAGCAACTACATGCCTGTTAGTTTTAGGCACGTAATAAAAAAAATTAAATTGAATAGCCCTGGACAATCCTTTTAAAAATTTCCAAAGGAGCATCACTTCAATGAATTCCAATCACTTGAAGGTAAAGAAAAAGCAAATAGGCACAGACTTTTGCAGCATTTTTCAGCAAAGCAGTGCTAGCGATCCTCAAATGTAAAGTTATAGGATTTTCTGCAATACCAGAACACACGGTAAAAGGAAAAAAGATGATCCAGCTCACACATTGATATGGGATATGATCTCCTAACCGGTATCTACCAAAACATTGGTGCAAACCTCAGTGATCAAAGCTCAGGACCATGTAATACAAAAATACGGAAAGCGCTCATGTGTAAATCTAAATTTACGATTTATCTAAATTTATAAATGTATGTGATGCTAAATTTTGGATTTTATTTTTCATTATACATAAAGCTTTCTGCTTTTTATTTTTTGCTCCCCTTCATCCAAAAGTCAGAGCTTTTTTTATTTTTCCATCAACACGGGGGCTTGTTTTTTTTGCAGGAAGAGTTGTACATTAAATGTCATCATTTAATAATATAATGTGCTGTAAAACGGGGAGGAAAAAAAAAATCCATGCGGGGAAATTGCAAACTTAAATTCTACAATTGGTCTTTGGGTTTTCTTTTTACGGTGTTCATTGTGTAGTAAAAATGACCTGAATCTCGAGGTCAGTATGATTAGGACGACACAAACATATAAATTTATTTTTATTTTAGCGGTGAAAAAAAATATATAAATAAAAAAAAAAATGAATTGGTTTCTGAGAACTGTACCTTTTTTTCATATTTTTCGGTCGATTGAGATGAGTGAGTGTTTGTTTTTCTACATTGTGAGTTTGTTTCTATTGATCTCATTTTGATGAATAAACAACGCTTTGAGCATTTATTATTGATTTTTCGCACAGGTGTCGCTACCAAAAAAACTGCAGAATTGCACTATAGGTATTTCAATTTCTTTGTATTTTGCATTACAGCTTGTGCGATTTACTGCATTGCAGCTGTATTACAGTATAAAGCTAAAACAATGGCCTCCTATGGAAGGACTTCACAGGAATACTAACATGAGGCCTTCAGCAGATCCCTGGTTGCCTTGAATCGCGGGGAGGCTAATGGGCGCCCCTGAAATGTGAAGCCCCTGGACCACATGCCTTAAATGCTATCAGAAATTGCCATTGGCATTTCAGGCCCCATGCACACGTTGCGGATTCACTTGCATTTTTTTCCCGCGCGGATCTTGCTAAAACCGCAGGTAAACCGCACTGCGGTTTTAGCGTGGATTTACTGCAGTTTTTAGTGCGGCATTGCCCTGCGGTTTTACACCTATAATTGGAATAGGTGTAAAACCGAAGCGGAATCCGCACAAAGAATTGACATGCTGCGGTTTTGAAACCGCACCCAATCCGTGCGGAAAATTCCGCAGCATGTGCACAGCTGTTTTTTTCCCCTTCACTAACATTGTACTGTACATGGCGTGCAGTTCTGCAGCAGTTCCACAGCGCCAAAAGCGTTGCGGAACCGCAGCAAAAACCGCAAAGTGTGCATAGGGCCTAAGGTTTTAACAGCAGCGATCAGTGCTCCAATCACTACCATTACATAAAGATGCCGACTGTGTAATACAGCTAGCATCTGCCGTGTATGGTGCAGGATCAGCTCCTTACTCTGCTCCATACACCCGCACTATACATGGGCCATACATGCATACATGTACAGTGGATGTTGGGAAGGGGGTAAACATTTTTTTATTTTTTACAAGAGGACTTATATATACAACTGTTTGATTCATTACATATAATATATTGCACATTAGTATTAGATCTGCCTGTTCTCTCATATACAACATCAGCAAGGAGTCTGTATGTTCTCCCCGTGTTTCCGTGGGTTTCGTCCGGGTTCTCCGGTTTCCTCCCACACTCTAAAGATAGGGAATCTAGATTGTGAGCCCCAATGGGGACAGTGATGATGTCTATAAAGCGCTGTGGAATTAATGGCGCTATATAAGTGAGTAAAATATACATAAAAATATATATATATTTCTTTTTTATTATTTTTTTATAATGTGCCTATCCCCGGGTACAGATCAATGTGTGGACAGGAATCATTGATGTTCTAAGATCCCACTCCATATACACCACCATGCTGGTCAGTAATACCCTGAGCACAAGATCAGTTACCACTTCACACATGAGGTAGGTAAGCCGTCATGCATCATCAGGCCCTGCACACACCCAGTGTTACACGTGCACAGTGTGTAATTACCAGACACCTACAGGCAGTGTCACAACATATCATCTGAGTAACCTCCCCAGTCTTCATTCTGGCTCTATGAATACAAAACCGCACATTAAAAAATAAGTTTTGAGAGCAAAAACAATTAAATCATTCCATGAACCGCTGCATTACCAATATTTCCAAGTCAGCAGCATTGGTCCACATGTATCTCATGGCCGTGTCCGGCCTGTAGAGACTGCCCCACCTCCCCCAATTAACAGCATATTGCTTTACAATAATCTAAATATTCCGTGCTGATCAATTTCTTAACATACCTTTTCAGCCATAGGGTCCCTGTTTATCTGGTGCAGTGTAAGGAGATGATAGCGAGAAAAATAAAGCAATGAACAGACCTGAGTGCAAGTATGGGGCATTCAGACGTCCGGGCAAATCGGTCTGAGATCAGACTGCAATGTACAGACTGGCCGGAGCTCTCCTGACCCGAGAGTGGAAGCTTCGTATATTTCCATAAAGCTGTCAGGCTCGGGTTGGGAAACTCGCTGTCCGATTTGTTCAGACATCTGATTACACCCTATACGCGTTTTAAAGTACAATACCTGATCAGACAGGCTTTCAGATGCAATAGTCATTATCCAAATATTACAAATACAGTTGTGTGAAAAAGTGTTAGCCTCTTCAGCTTTGGGAAGCGGAGTTCAAATTCCCTAGCCACAAGCAGGCCTGATAACTGCCATACCTGTTCTCAATCAAGAAATCACTTAAATAGAACATGCCTGACAAAGTGAAGTAGACCAAAGGACCTCAAAAGCTAGACATCATGCCACACAGAAATTCTGTAACAAATGAGAAACAAAGTAATTGAGCTCTATCAGCAAGGAAAAGGATATACAGCTATTTTTAAATCTTCTGGACTCCAGCGAACCACAGTGACAGCCATTATCCACAAATGGCGAAAACATGGAGCAGTGACCTTCCCAGGAGTGGCCAGCCAAACAAAATTACCCCAAGATCGCAGGGTCAACTCATCCAAGACATCACAAAAGACCCCACAACAACATACAAAGAACTATAAGCCTCATCTGCCTTAGTTATGGTCAGTGTTCATGACTCCACCATAAGAAAGAGACTGGGCAAAAATAGCCTGCATGGCAGAGTTCCTTGACGAACACCACTGTTGAGCAACAAGAATATAAAGGCTAGTCTCAGTATTGCCAGAAAACATCTTGATGATCCCCAACACTTTTGGGAGAATACCCTTTGGACTGATGAGACAAAAGTTGAACTTTTTGGAAAGTGTATATTCCATTACATCTGACATAGAAGTGACACAGCATTTTAGAAAAGGAACATCATACCAACAGTAATATATGGTGGTGGTAGTGTGATGGTCTGGGGGTGTTTTGCTGCTTCAGGACCTGGAAGACTTGCTGTGGTAAATGGAACCAAGAATTCTGATGTCTACCAAAAAATCCTGAAGAAGAATGTCCGAACATCTGTTTGTGACCTCAAGCTGTAGTGCACTTGGGTTATGTAGCAGGAGAATGACCGAAATTACACTAGCAAATCCACTTCTGAATCACTTAAGTAAAACAAAATTAATACTTTGATGTGGCCTAGACAAAGTACGGACCTTAATCTTTAATTGAGATGCTGTGGCATGAACTTAAAAGGACAGTTCATGCTCAAAAATGATTCAATGTGGCTGACTTACAACAATTCTGAGATGAGTGGGCCACAATTCCTCCAGAGTATTGTACAAGACTCATTGTCAGTTATCGCAAATGCTTGATTACAGTTGTTGCTTCTAAGGGTGGCTCAACCTGTTATTAGGTTTAGGAGGCAATCACTTTTTCACACAGGGCCCTGTAGGTTTGGATATCGTTTTCCCTTAATAATAAAGACCTTTATTTAAAAACTGCATTTTTTGATTACTTTTGTTATCTTTATGTAATACAGGTCCTTCTCAAAAAATTAGCATATAGTGCTAAATTTCATTATTTTCCATAATGTAATGATTAAAATTAAACTTTCATATATTTTAGATTCATTACACACCAACTGAAATTTGTCAGGTCTTTTATTGTTTTAATACTGATGATTTTGGCATATAGCTCATGAAAACCCAAAAATCCTGTCTCAAAAAATTAGCATATTTCATCCGTCCAATAAAATAAAAGTGTTTAAAACAAAATAAAAAAAAAACCATCAAATAATAATGTTCAGTTATGCACTCAATACTTGGTCGGGAATCCTTTTGCAGAAATGACTGCTTCAATGCGGCGTGGCATGGAGGCAATCAGCCTGTGGCACTGCTGAGGTGTTATGGAGGCCCAGGATGCTTCGATAGCGGCCTTAAGCTCATCCAGAGTGTTGGGTCTTGCGTCTCTCAACTTTCTCTTCACAATATCCCACAGATTCTCTATGGAGAGTTGGCAGGCCAATTGAGCACAGTAATACCATGGTCAGTAAACCATTTACCAGTGGTTTTGGCACTGTGAGCAGGTGCCAGGTCGTGCTGAAAAATGAAATCTTCATCTCCATAAAGCATTTCAGCCGATGGAAGCATGAAGTGCT
Source organism: Oophaga sylvatica (assembly GCA_033576555.1). Taxonomy (NCBI): domain Eukaryota; kingdom Metazoa; phylum Chordata; class Amphibia; order Anura; family Dendrobatidae; genus Oophaga; species Oophaga sylvatica. The sequence goes on along the minus strand of JARQOD010000002.1, from coordinate 590,760,156 downwards.
CCAAAATCTCCTGATAGCTAGCTGCATTGACCCTGCCCTTGATGAAACACAGTGGACCAACACCAGCAGCTGACATGGCACCCCACACCATCACTGACTGTGGGTACTTGACACTGGACTTCAGGCATTTTGGCATTTCCTTCTCCCCAGTCTTCCTCCAGACTCTGGCACCTTGATTTCCGAATGACATGCAAAATTTGCTTTCATCAGAAAAAAGTACTTGGGACCACTTAGCAACAATCCAGTGCTGCTTCTCTGTAGCCCAGTGCTGCTTCTCTGTTTCTGGTTCAAAAGTGGCTTTACCTGGGGAATGCGGCACCTGTAGCCCATTTCCTGCACACGCCTGTGCACGGTGGCTCTGGATGTTTCTACTCCAGACTCAGTCCACTGCTTCCGCAGGTCCCCCAAGGTCTGGAATCGGTCCTTCTCCACAATCTTCCTCAGGGTCTGGTCACCTCTTCTCGTAGTACAGCGTTTTCTGCCACATTGTTTCCTTCCAACAGACTTCCCATTGAGGTGCCTTGATACAGCACTCAGGGAACAGCCTAATTGTTCAGAAATTTCTTTCTGGGTCTTACCCTCTTGCTTGAGGGTGTCAATGATGGCCTTCTGGACATCAGTCAGGTCGGCAGTCTTACCCATGATGGCGGTTTTGAGTAATGAACCAGGCAGGGAGTTTTTAAAAGCCTCAGGAATCTTTTGCATGTGTTTAGAGTTAATTAGTTGATTCAGAAGATTAGGGTAATAGCTCGTTTAGAGAACCTTTTCTTGATATGCTAATTTTTTGAGACAGGATTTTTGGGTTTTCATGAGCTGTATGCCAAAATCATCAGTATTAAAACAATAAAAGACCTGAAAAATTTCAGTTGGTGTTTAATGAATCTAAAATATATGAAAGTTTAATTTTAATCATTACATTATGGAAAATTATGAAATTTAGCACTATATGCTAATTTTTTGAGAAGGACCTGTATTTAAATTTGTTTGGTGATCTGAAACATTTAAGGCTGACCACCATGAAAAAGAAGAGAAAATCAGGAAGGGGGCAAACACTTTTTCACACAACTATTATCAGTGTTAATGCCCCAAATATTATGACCCAGTAGTTAATTTTCTTCCATTTTCTTTCAAAAACTGTGGCACTTCCATCCTTTGGTTGTGTCTGATTGCAACTAATTCACTTCAATTGACTACAATACGAGACGCAACCCATAGACGAGAGTCGCCTTGTTGGAAGAAAGCTGCCTTGGTTTTCTACCCTCAAACAGCTCTTTTCAGCCACAAAGTATTTTTCCTCCAACAGTGTGGTGTTTGCAATTACCAGCCAGTTGGATTTGCTCAATATCACAGAGTCTAATATTTGCTTTCTGACTTGCTCACAATTCTTCTTAAGCTGAGGCTAAGTTAATTACTTTGGGTTTTGCGAAAGCAAAAATATTACATTTGAGGGGTGAAACAACAGAGCGTGGCTAATCCTGGCAACCAATTAAAATAACACACATTGCCAGTCCGATTCATCCAGAATAATGCACCCGCCACACGTTATTGAGCAGACACTGAGGTTATTGGTAGGGATGAATACCAGTGTTTTTCCCCCTAGATGATAAATCATAGGTTATAATCAATGTTATTCTTCGTTTGCACAAAGAGAGCTGAACTCTGAAATGGTGTGAGGGCTGGGACCCTCACCGAGATCCAGAAGGAGAAATATCTGCACTCACGGCAATGGGGAGATGATCACCTATGTATATACACTTATCTACGGAGATCAATAGTGAATACGGAAGCTTACAAGGGCAATCTGAGTGTCAATTACAGGGCAGCATGAATCAGAGCCTGGCTGCACATCTTGCTACGGCGTTTCATTAAAAACATAGTTTGAAAAGCCGGCTGGGGACTACTGGAATAGAACTGGCTAGTCAGATGCAGTACGTACCTGGCTCCTCCCATCCCTTAAAGGTGATTGACAGGTCTCTCCCATGAGTGTACATACGAAACATATCAGGCAATCGCACTGCCCAGATCTGATTCATGCTGCCCATGGTGAAGGCAGCACAAAACTACACTGTGTGCACAATTATTACACAAGTCAGTATTTTGACCATTTTTATGCAGATTTTCTATCTGTGCTGTATAAACTTAAATGCTTATTGGATGAAGCAGATCACGTGATGTGTACTTGTGTAATGAGGTCTAAGGATACATCATCCTTTATCAGGGTGTGCAGAATTATTAGGCAGTTTGTTTTCCTAAGGCAAAATGGGCCAAAAAAGAGATTTAACTGACTTTAAAAAATGTTAACAAATCTTACAGAGGGATGCAGCACTCTTGAAATTGCTACGATATTGGGTCATGATCACAGAATCAAAAAATAGAATTTTTGCAAATAGCCAACAGGGTCGCAAAAAATGTGTTGAGACAAAAAAGATGCACATTATCTGCCAACGATATGAGAAGAATCAACATGAAGAGACCAGGAGGCCATTATCCTCCAGTGCTGTCATATTCCTGAACTACAACCACCCTGGAGAGAAGGTGTTCAGTGCTCAGAGACATGGAGGCGGAGACCCGACCACCAGTGAGCAAGACACAGAAGTGGAAATGTCGACACTAGGCCAAGATATATCTGAATATTTTTTTATTTTTAACTATGCAGGTTTATTGACCTTTTGTATTGACCGACCATTGTAGTCGTTGAGTAATAGAAATAAAAAATACAAATTGCCCAATAATTGTGCACACAGTGCAGTCAAGTAGTAAGGGAGAAGATCCAGCTCTCCGAACAGATTCTTCTGAAATAGCGTCAGCATCAAATTTCAGCGCTAATCTCATTGCCATCATATTATCCAATGTCCTTTGTATAGATTTTGCTAGAATTTGAAGAATTTGTTAGTAGAACTGGATCTCCTTCCTTATTACTTGGTTATCCAGTCCGTGGCAGAGCCAGGGTCCGAGCCTCAGACGGATTGCGTCCATATCAACGGTGGGCAGGAACCTATGTGTATTGTTACTACAGTACGTGACTATCACAGCCAATCACGGAGCAGACTTTTGTGCCATGTGACTAGCGGCAGTGGTCACGTGTAGAACTTATGATGCCACCGCGGAAGCCACGTCAGCAAAGACAAGAGAGGTGGCGTGGAAGTGGCAGGGGGTTGATTTTCTTATTTTCACATAGAGCATGCGGTAACAAAACTAAATTAAAGCTAAATCCAGTCCAATAGAATTGGCAAATGCAATGTTCAGAATTTACTAACTACATTGGAAAACGCTGCAGGGATTTTCTGCATGATTACAAGAAAGGCAGAGAGGTATCTAATTTCCACCCAGCCAGGAACACGTGTGACTGCAGGGGTCTCGGGTCCCCCTCTTCTTTCTTTCCCACCCCTTTTTTCCTTTGGGGCATTAAACATTAATTAACACCCACTGCAATACCTGAAACTGGTCAAACTAAATAACTATAAATGTGTAACGCGGCAGAACAAAGCATACGGCGATACGGACTAATATTCAGCAAAAGCAAAAAATCACAGCAAAGGATAGTTATACCACATGTAGCACAAAACGCGAGCTGGTTAAAGTAGTGTACACTGCGACAGGCACAATGCTGGAAGCCGTCACATAGCGCTAAGGCCGCTCTCTCCTTTCATTTTATCGATTATTTCACCAGGGGCTTTACCTCCAGAAATCTACCTAAATCTTCACAAACCTCAGTGCCGCACAGATAATATAGACAGGAGACATGCTCCTCCCTAGGCAAAAGCATCGATGTTTGGGCAGCAAAGCAGGGTGCTGTGCATGTCTCTATGGGACGTCAGTGAGAGTGCTGAAAAAGTAAAGGCAAATACCGCTAGGAACTACATGACAAATATGAGAATGGGAATCAATCCACATGTGGTCACACAATACAAGGAAATCTCTCAGGTGAATGGCCAGTCCAAGAAATCACCATCTACATCATCAGTGCAAACTGAGGAAAGTGCATCTCCCATCTATACTTTGGGAATTAAAAGGAAACCGTCATTCAATTCATGGCTCCAGTAGTTTTGATCCTGGTTGCGCAATGTATATTTTTATGCTGCAGCTTTTCAGAGTCAACATACTTTGAAAAGTTGGTCAGAGCCAATAAGGAGGGACCTCACTAGTCTGATACGGTCCCCGGCAGCCTTTTTTCTTGTTCTAGTGTATTGACAGGACTCTGTGCATAGTGGGCAGGAAGAGACCGTCCCGGGATTGCATTGGACTAGTAAGGTCTGTCTCTATGTACATAGTGGGCAGGAAGAAGCTGGCCCGGGACTGCATTGGACTAGTAAGGTCTGTCTCTATGTACATAGTGGGCAGGAAGAGGCCGGCCCGGGACTGCATTGAACTAGTAAGGTCTGTCTCTATGTACATAGTGGGCAGGAAGAGGCCGGCCTGGTACTGCACTGGACTAGTAAGGTCTGTCTCTATGTACATAGTGGGCAGGAAGAGGCCGGCCCGGGATTGCATTGGACTAGTAAGGTCTCTCTCTATGTACATAGTGGGCAGGAAGAGGCCGGCCCGGGATTGCATTGGACTAGTAAGGTCTGTCTCTATGTACATAGTGGGCCGGAAGAGGCCGGCCCGGGATTGCATTGGACTAGTAAGGTCTCTCTCTATGTACATAGTGGGCAGGAAGAGGCCGGCCCGGGATTGCATTGGACTAGTAAGGTCTGTCTCTATGTACATAGTGGGCAGGAAGAGGCCGGCCAGGAACTTTATTGGACTAGTAAAGTCTCTCTCTATGTACATAGTGGGCAGGAAGAGGCCAGCCCGGGACAGTATTGGACTAGTAAGGTCTCTCTCTATGTACATAGTGGCAGGAAGAGGCCGGCCCGGGATTGCATTGGACTAGTAAGGTCTGTCTCTATGTACATAGTGGGCAGGAAAAGGCCGGGCCGGGATTGCATTGGACTAGTAAGGTCTGTCTCTATGTACATAGTGGGCCGGAAGAGGCCGGCCCGGGATTGCATTGGACTAGTAAGGTCTGTCTCTATGTACATAGTGGGCAGGAAGAGGCCGGCCCGGGATTGCATTGGACTAGTAAGGTCTCTCTCTATGTACATAGTGGGCAGGAAGAGGCCGGCCCGGGATTGCATTGGACTAGTAAGGTCTGTCTCTATGTACATAGTGGGCAGGAAGAGGCCGGCCCGGGATTGCATTGGACTAGTAAGGTCTCTCTCTATGTACATAGTGGGCAGGAAGAGGCCGGCCCGGGATTGCATTGGACTAGTAAGGTCTGTCTCTATGTACATAGTGGGCAGGAAGAGGCCGGCCAGGAACTTTATTGGACTAGTAAAGTCTCTCTCTATGTACATAGTGGGCAGGAAGAGGCCAGCCCGGGACAGTATTGGACTAGTAAGGTCTCTCTCTATGTACATAGTGGCAGGAAGAGGCCGGCCCGGGATTGCATTGGACTAGTAAGGTCTGTCTCTATGTACATAGTGGGCAGGAAAAGGCCGGGCCGGGATTGCATTGGACTAGTAAGGTCTGTCTCTATGTACATAGTGGGCCGGAAGAGGCCGGCCCGGGATTGCATTGGACTAGTAAGGTCTGTCTCTATGTACATAGTGGGCAGGAAGAGGCCGGCCCGGGATTGCATTGGACTAGTAAGGTCTCTCTCTATGTACATAGTGGGCAGGAAGAGGCCGGCCCGGGACTGCATTGAACTAGTAAGGTCTGTCTCTATGTACATAGTGGGCAGGAAGAGGCCGGCCTGGTACTGCACTGGACTAGTAAGGTCTGTCTCTATGTACATAGTGGCAGGAAGAGGCCGGCCCGGGATTGCATTGGACTAGTAAGGTCTGTCTCTATGTACATAGTGGGCAGGAAGAGGCCGGGCCGGGATTGCATTGGACTAGTAAGGTCTGTCTCTATGTACATAGTGGGCCGGAAGAGGCCGGCCCGGGATTGCATTGGACTAGTAAGGTCTGTCTCTATGTACATAGTGGGCAGGAAGAGGCCGGCCCGGGATTGCATTGGACTAGTAAGGTCTCTCTCTATGTACATAGTGGGCAGGAAGAGGCCGGCCCGGGATTGCATTGGACTAGTAAGGTCTCTCTCTATGTACATAGTGGGCAGGAAGAAGCCGGCCAGGAACTTATTGGACTAGTAAAGTCTCTCTCTATGTACATAGTGGGCAGGAAGAGGCCAGCCCGGGACAGTATTGGACTAGTAAGGTCTCTCTCTATGTACATAGTGGCAGGAAAAGGCCGGCCCGGACTTTATTGGACTAGTAAGGTCTCTCTCTATGTTCATAGTGGGCAGGAAGAGGCCAGCCCGGGATTGCACTGGACTAGTAAGGTCTCTCTCCATGTACATAGTGGCTGGAAGAGGCCAGCCAGGACTTTATTGGACTAGTAAGGTCTCTCTCTATGTACATAGTGGGCAGAAAGAGGCCGGCCCGGGACTGCATTGGACTAGTAAGGTCTCTGTCTATGTACATAGTGGGCAGGAAGAGGCCGGCCCGGGATTGCATTGGACTAGTAAGGTCTGTCTCTATGTACATAGTGGGCAGGAAGAGGCCGGCCCGGGATTGCATTGGACTAGTAAGGTCTGTCTCTATGTACATAGTGGGCAGGAAGAGGCCGGCCCGGGATTGCATTGGACTAGTAAGGTCTCTCTCTATGTACATAGTGGGCAGGAAGAGGCCGGCCCGGGATTGCATTGGACTAGTAAGGTCTGTCTCTATGTACATAGTGGGCAGGAAGAGGCCGGCCCGGGATTGCATTGGACTAGTAAGGTCTGTCTCTATGTACATAGTGGACAGGAAGAGGCCGGCCCGGGATTGCATTGGACTAGTAAGGTCTCTCTCTATGTACATAGTGGGCAGGAAGAGGCCGGCCCGGGATTGCATTGGACTAGTAAGGTCTGTCTCTATGTACATAGTGGGCAGGAAGAGGCCGGCCCGGGATTGCATTGGACTAGTAAGGTCTGTCTCTATGTACATAGTGGGCCGGAAGAGGCCGGCCCGGGATTGCATTGGACTAGTAAGGTCTGTCTCTATGTACATAGTGGACAGGAAGAGGCCGGCCCGGGATTGCATTGGACTAGTAAGGTCTGTCTCTATGTACATAGTGGGCAGGAAGAGGCCGGCCCGGGATTGCATTGGACTAGTAAGGTCTGTCTCTATGTACATAGTGGGCCGGAAGAGGCCGGCCCGGGATTGCATTGGACTAGTAAGGTCTGTCTCTATGTACATAATGGACAGGAAGAGGCCGGCCCGGATTGCATTGGACTAGTAAGGTCTCTCTCTATGTACATAGTGGGCAGGAAGAGGCCGGCCCGGGATTGCATTGGACTAGTAAGGTCTGTCTCTATGTACATAGTGGGCAGGAAGAGGCCGGCCCGGGACTGCATTGGACTAGTAAGGTCTGTCTCTATGTACATAGTGGGCCGGAAGAGGCCGGCCCGGGATTGCATTGGACTAGTAAGGTCTGTCTCTATGTACATAGTGGGCAGGAAGAGGCCGGCCAGGAACTTTATTGGACTAGTAAAGTCTCTCTCTATGTACATAGTGGGCAGGAAGAGGCCAGCCCGGGACAGTATTGGACTAGTAAGGTCTCTCTCTATGTACATAGTGGGCAGGAAGAGGCCGGCCCGGGATTGCATTGGACTAGTAAGGTCTGTCTCTATGTACATAGTGGGCAGGAAGAGGCCGGCCCGGGATTGCATTGGACTAGTAAGGTCTGTCTCTATGTACATAGTGGGCAGGAAGAGGCCGGCCCGGGATTGCATTGGACTAGTAAGGTCTCTCTCTATGTACATAGTGGGCAGGAAGAGGCCGGCCCGGGATTGCATTGGACTAGTAAGGTCTGTCTCTATGTACATAGTGGGCAGGAAGAGGCCGGCCCGGGATTGCATTGGACTAGTAAGGTCTGTCTCTATGTACATAGTGGGCCGGAAGAGGCCGGCCCGGGATTGCATTGGACTAGTAAGGTCTGTCTCTATGTACATAGTGGACAGGAAGAGGCCGGCCCGAGATTGCATTGGACTAGTAAGGTCTCTCTCTATGTACATAGTGGGCAGGAAGAGGCCGGCCCGGGATTGCATTGGACTAGTAAGGTCTGTCTCTATGTACATAGTGGGCAGGAAGAGGCCGGCCCGGGATTGCATTGGACTAGTAAGGTCTGTCTCTATGTACATAGTGGGCCGGAAGAGGCCGGCCCGGGATTGCATTGGACTAGTAAGGTCTGTCTCTATGTACATAGTGGACAGGAAGAGGCCGGCCCGGGATTGCATTGGACTAGTAAGGTCTGTCTCTATGTACATAGTGGGCAGGAAGAGGCCGGCCCGGGATTGCATTGGACTAGTAAGGTCTGTCTCTATGTACATAGTGGGCCGGAAGAGGCCGGGCCGGGATTGCATTGGACTAGTAAGGTCTGTCTCTATGTACATAGTGGGCAGGAAGAGGCCGGCCAGGAACTTTATTGGACTAGTAAAGTCTCTCTCTATGTACATAGTGGGCCCGAAGAGGCCAGCCCGGGACAGTATTGGACTAGTAAGGTCTCTCTCTATGTACATAGTGGCAGGAAAAGGCCGGCCCGGGACTTTATTGGACTAGTAAGGTCTCTCTCTATGTTCATAGTGGGCAGGAAGAGGCCAGCCCGGGATTGCACTGGACTAGTAAGGTCTCTCTCCATGTACATAGTGGGCTGGAAGAGGCCGGCCAGGAACTTTATTGGACTAGTAAGGTCTCTCTCTATGTACATAGTGGGCAGGAATAGGCCAGCCCAGGACAGTATTGGACTAGTAAGGTCTCTCTCTATGTACATAGTGGGCAGGAAGAGGCCGGCCCGGGACTGCATTGGACTAGTAAGGTCTCTCTCTATGTTCATAGTGGGCAGGAAGAGGCCAGCCCGGGATTGCATTGGACTAGTAAGGTCTCTCTCTATGTACATAGTGGGCAGAAAGAGGCCGGCCAGGAACTTTATTGGACTAGTAAAGTCTCTCTCTATGTACATAGTGGGCAGGAAGAGGCCGGCCCGGGACTGCATTGGACTAGTAAGATCTCTCTCTATGTACATAGTGGGCAGGAAGAGGCCGGCCTGGGAATGTATTGGACTAGCAAGGTCTCTCTATATGTACATAGTGGGCAGGAAGAGGCCAGCCCGGGACTGTATTGGGCTAGCAAGGTCTCTCTCTATGTACATAGTGGGCAGGAAGAGGCCGGCCAGGAACTTTATTGGACTAGTAAGATCTCTCTCTATGTACATAGTGGACAGGAAGAAGCTGGCCCAGGAACTTTATTGGACTAGTAAGATCTCTCTCTATGTACATAGTGGATAGGAAGAGGTCGGCCCAGGATTGCATTGGACTAGTAAGGTCTCTCTCTATGTACATAGTGGGCAGGAAGAGGCCAGCCCGGATTGCATTGGACTAGTAAGGTCTCTCTCTATGTACATAGTGGGCAGGAAGAGGCCAGCCCGGGACTGCATTGGACTAGTAAGATCTCTCTCTATGTACATAGTGGGCAGGAAGAGGCCGGCCCGGGATTGCATGGGACTAGTAAGATATCTCTCTATGTACATAGTGGACAGGAAGAGGCCGGCCCGGGATTGCATTGGAGTAGTAAGGTCTCTCTCTATGTGCATAGTGAGCTGGGAGAAGTCGGCTGGGGATCACATTGGACTAGAAAAGTCTCTCCCTATCTACACAGTAGTTGGGAGAGGCTGGCCAAGAAACGCAATGGACTAGAAAGGTCTCGCCCATGTAGAAAATTGGGTGGGGAAAAGCCTGCCGTGGATTGCATTGGACTAGTAAGGTTCCTCTTTATCTACACAGTGGTTGGGGAGAGGCTGGCCGGGGATTGCATTGGACTAGTAAGGTCTCTCCCTATCTACACAGTGGTTGGGGTGAGGCAGGCCATGGATCACATCGGACTAGCAAGGTCTCTCCCTATGTACAAAGTTGGTGGGGTGAGGACAGCCAGGGATTGCATTGGACTAGTAAGGTCTCTCCCCATGCACAAAGTAGGTGGGATGAGGCAGACTGGGGATCGCATCGGTACAGTCCCCCAATTAATTTTCAATGTATATTTATTCTGAAACTCCAGGCGCATTTCAGGGTAAAACATACCTGGCTGTTATTGCGCAGTCAGGCTTTGAACCATGAGCAGCATGAATCTAAGGACAGGTTCATGTAAAGGTCTGTATACTGAGCCCCATCTGTATGCATAATCACACTCTTCAGTGCAGTAGACACTCAGCTTATTTTGTTGGGCCATCTGCTTTTCCGGGATATAGGAGCGGAAATCCTTCATTTGTGTTCTCTATAAATGAGGAAAACAAATGGAGAGTGGCTACAAAGAAATTCTTCTCTCTGCAGGAACCAGCCCATTTGTGCATCACATGGTCAGCTCAATGATTTCAGTGGGCACAATGCAATGCTACATTTTTCCTGTGGGGGTGCTGCAGGGAAAATGAACACTTGCTGCAAGGCTCCCTGCATATTATGAATGATTACTGGTGATCCCAACAGCGGGACATCCGGTGACCCTTCTAAGAAGAAGGAATGCTCAAAGGCCATGTCTATTTAGCATGTGTATGGAAACCAATGTATATAGTGTTATAACTATTATTATCAATGTAATAAAAAATTGTAGAAAGGAAAATCTCAGCGTATGGCTAACTATTAAACAGTGCCCACGTTAGAGAAACGCTGTCATACCCCGCCAATAACATTTTTGTGTATGTGGTCCTCTAGACCTTCCAAGACAGATATTGGGAAAAAAAATATTGGTATTTGGCAGCAGGTTACTCTCCTGTCACTGAACACATACACACTCTGCCAAACCGAGCATGCATGTGTATGGAGAAGTCAGGAGAAACAGCTGTCGGACGAACAAGTCTAAAAAATGAGAATTGGTTCCTTGTTATGGACACTGTAAACTAGATAACCCATTTTTAGTTCTTCAGCAGTTTTTGGGGGATTTTACCTCTATGGCCTATATACCATTAAGCTGCAGTAGTAGACAAAGAAGCATGGACACTAGTGATGAATGAACGTGCTCAGATAACGTGTTATCCGAGCACCTGGGAATGCTCGTATATTATGTTCCAGTCCCTGCGGATGCATGATTTGCAGCTGACAGCCTCAAATCATGCAGACGCAGGGACTCGAACATAATGTACGAGTTCTCCCAGATGCTTGGATAAGAAGTTATCCAAGCTCATTCGCTCATCACTAATAGACACATACTGCAGAGCTAGTACTGCAGAGATGATCTAAACTAAGCCCACAGGACTACAGGTCCTTCTCAAAAAATTAGCATATAGTGCTAAATTTCATTATTTTCCATAATGTAATGATTACAATTAAACTTTCATATATTTTAGATTCATTACACACCAACTGAAATTTGTCAGGTCTTTTATTGTTTTAATACTGATGATTTTGGCATACAACTCCTGATAACCCAAAAAACCTGTCTCAAAAAATTAGCATATCAATAAAAGGTTCTCTAAACGACCTATTACCCTAATCTTCTGAATCAACTAATTAACTCTAAACACATGCAAAAGATTCCTGAGGCTTTTAAAAACTCCCTGCCTGGTTCATTACTCAAAACCCCCATCATGGGTAAGACTAGTGACCTGACTGATGTCAAGAAGGCCATCATTGACACCCTCAAGCAAGAGGGTAAGACCCAGAAAGAAATTTCTCAACAAATAGGCTGTTCCCAGAGTGCTGTATCAAGGCACCTCAATGGGAAGTCTGTTGGAAGGAAACAATGTGGCAGAAAACGCTGTACAACGAGAAGAGGTGACCGGACCCTGAGGAAGATTGTGGAGAAGGACCGATTCCAGACCTTGGGGGACCTGAGGAAGCAGTGGACTGAGTCTGGTGTAGAAACATCCAGAGCCACCGTGCACAGGCGTGTGCAGGAAATGGGCTACAGGTGCCGCATTCCCCAGGTAAAGCCACTTTTGAACCATAAACAGCGGCAGAAGCGCCTGACCTGGGCTACAGAGAAGCAGCACTGGACTGTTGCTAAGTGGTCCCAAGTACTTTTTTCTGATGAAAGCAAATTTTGCATGTCATTCGGAAATCAAGGTGCCAGAGTCTGGAGGAAGACTGGGGAGAAGGAAATGCCAAAATGCCTGAAGTCCAGTGTCAAGTACCCACAGTCAGTGATGGTGTGGGGTGCCATGTCAGCTGCTGGTGTTGGTCCACTGTGTTTCATCAAGGGCAGGGTCAATGCAGCTAGCTATCAGGAGATTTTGGAGCACTTCATGCTTCCATCGGCTGAAATGCTTTATGGAGATGAAGATTTCATTTTTCAGCACGACCTGGCACCTGCTCACAGTGCCAAAACCACTGGTAAATGGTTTACTGACCATGGTATTACTGTGCTCAATTGGCCTGCCAACTCTCCTGACCTGACCCCCATAGAGAATCTGTGGGATATTGTGAAGAGAAAGTTGAGAGACGCAAGACCCAACACTCTGGATGAGCTTAAGGCTGCTATCGAAGCATCCTGGGCCTCCATAACACCTCAGCAGTGTCACAGGCTGATTGCCTCCATGCCACGCCGCATTGAAGCAGTCATTTCTGCAAAAGGATTCCCGACCAAGTATTGAGTGCATAACTGAACTTTATTATTTGATGGTTTTTTTGTTTGTTTTTAAAAAACACTTTTATTTTATTGGATGGTTGAAATATGTTAATTTTTTGAGACAGGTTTTTTGGGTTATCAGGAGTTGTATGCCAAAATCATCAGTATTAAAACAATAAAAGACCTGACAAATTTCAGTTGGTGTGTAATGAATATAAAATATATGAAAGTTTAATTGTAATCATTACATTATGGAAAATAATGAAATTTAGCACTATATGCTAATTTTTTGAGAAGGACCTGTATATCATGTCTGAAAAACCCATTAAAATAAGTAGTTAGTTTACCTCCCAGTAGTACATAAAACTGAAATGTCAATTTTTAATATTGCAATTTCAGCTTAAAATACACCTGGACATTTCAGCTCATTAGAAAAGAGAGGGTTCTTGTGATAGATAAATCCTTGATCAGAGGGGTTATGTGTTAGTAAGGTTTAGTAGGTAAGTTGCATAGGTAGTTTTAGAAGAGTTAGGGTTGATAAACTATACCTGAAAAAGTGTCAAAGAAGAGAGTCTAGCTTCTGGAATTCAGCAATGAGAGAGTAGAGAAGCACACACGTGTATCAGATGTGGACACCAGACACAACACATAGCAATAACAATAAACTACAAGACAAAGCGGAAACAAGGAACCTGCCGAGTCTCCAAGACAAGAGGGAAACAATAGCCTTAGTCTGATTTCATTACATAGTCACAATACAGACATGGACGGACACTGAAGATGGAGTTGCATGCAACACATGCACAGCACTAATGAGGGGATCCAAACCAAGCCCTGCAGGATATGTATATACCAGCAATAGGACGGATGTCTAAGGCTAAGTGCACACTGTGATTTTAGCTACATTAAAGGAAATCTGTCAGCAGGTTTTTTGCTATGTAATCTGAGAGCAACATAATATAGGGGCTGAGAACCTGATTCCAGCGATGTGTCACCTATTACGCTCTGTTGCCGAGTCAGTACAATCAGTGTTTTATCAGCAGGAGATTATTACTACAGGACTAGGTGTCTTGTTCCTCCTGATTGAACCCCACCTCCAACACTGATTAGCAGGTTTCACCGAATGTACATTGTGCACAGGAAGCAGTCACTAAGTGGTGGGGGTGGGATCATACAGGGCTCAGCATTCTGAGCTCTGCTACATTGGTAGCAGAGAATACAGGGATTTCATTAAAATGACAGCATTCGGACCAGCAAGTGATACGTCGCTGAAATCAGGGTCTCAGACACAACATCATCCTGCTCCCAGATTACATAGCAAAAGTCTGATGTCCGATTCCCTAAAAGCATATACCTTCATGGGGTATAACCCTGACAGTGGTCACAGTCAGGGTGGATACCATGACATCCATTTACACAGGGACCTTTTGCAAGAAGAATGAATACCACAAAGTATACATTTTTTTGCAGTGGTCGCCGATTTAGGAAATGCTATAGCCTTTTGCTTTTCCTATAGAGGTGAATAAAAAATTTAATGCTTTAATGTAATCAAACTTTTTATTACACCAATATATTGCTGATTTCCTCCACAATGTGAGAATGTCATTGCTACGTTTACTGATGTTTAGGAGATGCGTGGAAGCCGGCCGGGGGTTTGGATGCCCCATCATTCAGTGATTAATAGCAGGACACGTACAAGAAGCGTATAAATATGCATGCAGGTGAGAACTCCATTTTCCTTACCTCCTGCAGCAGGTCAGCCTGCTCAATGGCTTTTAGAACATTTTTCTTCGACGTCTCTTGGACTTCTCCTCCCAAGAGAAATTCATCCAAAATAAAATACGCTTTCTCAAAATTAAAGATGATATCAAGTTCACATACCTAAAGGCAAATCAAGAGAGAATAAGTCGTAAACTAACAACCACAATGGGTATTGTTAGCCATCTACAGGAAACCCTAGCTGACCTGGAGCTACAAAATCAGAGCGCATCAGATTAAACCAGCCTAATCACGAGAAATAGTATCAATTAAATAGATCTGTTACCTCATTATGTCAGGGCAGCACATAGAAACAAGTCCGGGAATGATAGGGACTTCCTGTACAAAGCTCACATAGAGAACATGTCCTGTAATGATAGGGACTTCCTGCACAGAGCTCACATAGAGAACATGTCCTGTAATGATAGGGACATCCTGCACAGAGCTCACATAGAGAACATGTCCTGTAATGATAGGGACTTCCTGCACAGAGCTCACATAGAGAACATGTCCTGTAATGATAGGGACTTCCTCCACAGAGCTCACATAGAGAACATGTCCTGTAATGATAGGGACTTCCTGCACAGAGCTCACATGGAGAACATGTCCTGTAATGATAGGGACTTCCTGCACAGAGCTCACATGGAGAACATGTCCTGTAATGATAGGGACTTCCTCCACAGAGCTCACATAGAGAACATGTCCTGCAATGATAGGGACTTCCTCCACAGAGCTCACATAGAGAACATGTCCTGTAATGATAGGGACTTCCTGCACAGAGCTCACATAGAGAACATGTCCTGTAATGATAGGGACTTCCTGCACAGAGCTCACATAGAGAACATGTCCTGTAATGATAGGGACTTCCTGCGCAGAGCTCACATAGAGAACATGTCCTGTAATGATAGGGACTTCCTCCACAGAGCTCACATAGAGAACATGTCCTGTAATGATAAGAACTTCCTCCACAGAGCTCACATAGAGAACATGTCCTGTAATGATATGGACTTCCTGCACAGAGCACACATAGAGAACATGTCCTGTAATGATAGGGACTTCCTGCACAGAGCTCACATAGAGAACATGTCCTGTAATGATAGGGACTTCCTGCGCAGAGCTCACATGGAGAACATGTCCTGTAATGATAGGGACTTCCTACACAGAGCTCACATAGAGAACATGTCCTGTAATGATAGGGACTTCCTCCACAGAGCTCACATAGAGAACATGTCCTGTAATGATAGGGACTTCCAATTATATTTCAGGAACCCTAATAGGTAGGAACCTGCTTTTTGCAAATATTTCCTAAACACGTATCAAACGAATGGCTATAGTAGTAAATAAAATCTATAGAATACAAGTTCTGCATTAAAATCATCTGTAAGGACTGCAAAATAACAATCCCCAAAGATACGCTGGGTTTACATAATCTGAATACTGATGCGTGATCTATCAGAATGACAGTATTGATGAGACCACTTTCTGAGATACATAGCAGATCTGATTATCATGTAGCGCTAGTAATCTGATCATGACATGGGGACAGGGGACATGTCGGAGGACTCTGGGGAGAAAAGAAGTGTTAATGGGAAAGCCAGTCCTCATAGGGAAAGCCAGTCCTCATATATGGAATGTAATTTACAATGCTGCAATTAAACTCACACTGCCAAAATACTTGTCCAAAAGCTCCACGTAACGGTGAATTATTTCCAGGGTGATAAGTTCATTGTCTTGGTCCTCAATGGCGCAGCAGAAGTAAAGGCTGGCGTACCTGGAAAGAATAATCGTTTTCAGCAGGAGTGACTTTACAAAGGGTGACACACACAAGGCTGACGGCGGAGAACCGACACGGGAAAGGCGCCATACGGTAAAATAGGCCTCGGTCGGATACGCTATGACACTCATCCTCCACCTATGGATTACCGGACTCCAAACCAAAGGAAAAAAAATTGTAGATTGCGTTTTCATTACCGTTTTACTTGCATTATGCCAGGGGGAAAGTCAGATATTTTTCAGGGCAAAATTAGCAAAGCCTGTAGAAATACTGGACCTTTAAACTATGTGCACATGTTGCATTTTTGCGGCATTTTTTTTGCAGCTTTTTTTAAGCAAATTTTAAGATACGTTTTAAAGTACCAGCAAAAGCTGCGAGATTTCCGAGATCCCAGGCATTGGGTTTTTTCCTGACGGAACTGGAAAACTGCAGCATCTTACTTCTTTCAGTGTTTTTGCAGCATTTTTCCACCCATTGAAAGTAATAAGTGCAAAAACGCAGCAAAACTTTATACCTGCGTTTTTTATGCAAAAACATCAGGAAGTTGCATCTTTTTTTTTTATGCACTAAACTTTATCAGAATGCACAAGAGACAAAGCCACCTGATAAAAACGCAGCAGAAAACACAACAAAACCTGCTTTTTATAAGCAGCTTCTTTATTGCCAAGAGAGTAGGTTTTACCTGCAGAAAAAAATGCAGCAAAAACACAACATGTGAACATAGCCTTATAGAAAAACAGAAAAAGGACATTGTGTCTGTCGGGGCTCAAGCATGCGTGAAGGGTACTGCACTGCTGAGCGAATTGTGGGGATACCACTAACAGGGGAATTAATTCAATCCACGTCCTCCGAATTGATGGCACGAGCCGCTGGTCTCAGTTCTAGACCTGCAGTGTTGTCAACATTTTGCAACTTTTTTTATGCAAATTTTCAGCTGCGTTTCACAGTGCTAGCAAAGTCTATGAGATTTCAGAAATCTCATGCACGCAGCTTGTTTTTTTTCCTGACTGTTTCGTCAAAGAGCATGGTTTTTGCAAAAAGCTGCATGTCACTTCTTTCAGCGGTTTTTCAGCTTTAGCAACCATTGAAAGCAATGAGTAGTGCAAAAACGCTACCAAAAACGCATGCATCAGGGTTTTGCTGCGATTTTTTTGTGCCAAAACCTTATGAAGTTGAATCAAATTTTTTTCTTGTACACTTTCAGCATGCACAAGAGACAAATGTACACTGATAAAAGCGCAGTAAAAATTAAGCAAAAAAGCAACAAAACCAGCTTTTTGTAAGCAGCTTAAGTTTTGTATAAAAAAAGAAAGAAAAAAACACGCAGAAAAAAAACGCAACAAGTGAACATAGCCTTAACATACTCATTCACAAAGCTCTCCACAATGCTGCACCGCCCCACATCTCCTCACGCATCTGTCTACCACTGTGCTCTCCAATATTCTGGTAATCCAAGACTAACATCTTCCAAAATACGATCCTCACACTTCCGTCTTTTCTCGCGCTGCACCAGATCTCTAGAATTCACTACCCCAGACAAGCAGATTAAATACCCAAATCCGCAATTTCAAGAATTCCCCAAAAAACGCTTCGTTTTGGCTAAACGTTCTGCAGTCCCTAATCTAAGTCTTCTGTTTATCATGTAACTTATCGTGTACGTTTCCAGCCCTGGCGGACTCGTCTGCTGTGCAGGCGCTTAAAGCATTCAGTGAAGGTGTAGATCGCCTTCAGGCAATGCACAGCAGACGATGCGGAGAGGAAGTCATGTTGGTAAATCACATCACAATCGCTTTCATTGGTATCTAATTCCATGAGACCACGGAGGGATTTGTTCCCTGTGCCTCAACATTCTCACTAAACCCAGGTACAATTATAAATTGAGAATACAGCAGCCGCCAAAATACCTGTGTCTGTATAAGATATAGGATCTGTAGACTACAGGGTGAAAGAAGCCGTCACACACCCATTACACTGTAACCTTCCATATCTGCCAGCCTCGGTGTTGCTATATAATTACGGACACTTATGGAGAAATCTGCTAAGAGCCTGGCTGAAGACGCTTGGAGCGGATCCCTGCACTGATGCGGCAGCATCTTAGCAGCCTCTCCCTGCTCGCTAACCATTGCACTATTAAACTCACCCTGGCAGTACATTAATTCCTGAGCCGCTGTCACCGAGCAATCAGACACGCGGCCGCGGCGAGGCCTGTGGGGAAGCGGTTCAGGTCTGAGGAGATGATAATTAGGAACATTTGTTGAGTGCTCCAACATTAATCCAAAAAGCCATCTATCGTCTCCTCTACAAAGGGCAGATGGGGCCTCGTTCTGCAGAAGTGTTATTATACCTCATTAGTGCAATTAAGACTCACTTCTAATTTAGGATATCGCTACTTGTCCTTGAGATGAGACCTTGATAAATCATATAAAAATACAGGCAGAAATAAGACATATCCAATAATCTGCTCCAGGGCCACGGTGCACCACTGACAGTGCAGAGGTAAAGCTGCCTCGTACAGAGTTAGGGCCAGCAGCACAACAATGCTGTGGGGGTGAACTGTCAATCAATCAGAAGTGCCTCGCCCCCAGCAAGCAGGAAGCTGGGAGCTGATGAGTGATGCGCTGGTGAAGACAACATGAGACAATGTCTTGCCTACTTCTTCTTGATTTTCCCAAATATGTTAGGGTCATGACGTTGTGGAACTTGCTACAGTAATTATAAGGCTGGGGTCACACTTGCGAGTGTGACCCTGGCCTTACGTCTTCTCTGGGACTTGTTAGTGCTGCCTTACTCAAACAGCTCTCCTGTCCACAAAATGGCTTCAAATAAAGCAGCATGTGACCAAACCTGTCCATCAGCCTCATCAGGCGGCTGACGGTCAGGTCTGGTCACAAGTTCCTATAACAAGTGCAGCAGGAGAACCTGTGATACTTACGGTATATACAGCGGATGCAAGAAGTGCTGAACACGTCACCAATTTTCTAAGAATATATATTTCTAAAGGTGCTAGTGACATGAAATTCTCATCATATGTCGGTATCAACCATCCAATGCACGCAGGGAAGGAAATCAGACCATAGATGTCCATAAATTAAGTTATGTGTAATAATGAGAAATGACACAAGGAAAAAAAAGTGTTGAACACATGAAGAAAGAGAGGTGCAAAAATTGGTGACGTGATCAATACTTATTTCACCCGCTGTAATTGCCACCAAATCAGGCCTCCAAAACATTTACTAAAATAAGAGAAGGTGGACAACCCCTTCAAGGCCGGGATTGACCCTTGATTAGTGACAGGTGATGACTGTAGCAATTCCCGCTCCATGTAAAGCCCCCGTCTCACACAGCGATCTCGCTAGCGAGATCGCTGCTGAGTCACTAGTTTTCTGACGCAACAGCGATCTCCCCTGCGATATCGCTGTGTGTGACATTCAGCGACGATCAGCCCCCCTGTTGGGTATCGCTGATCATCGCTGAATGTCCTGGACATTTTTTTGATCGCTGGTCTCCCGCTGGCCAGCACGCATTGCTGCGTGTGACAGGCGGGAGACCAGTGATCCGCTGGTAACCAAGGTACACAGCGGGTTTCCAGGCACCGTGCAGCGCCTGGAAACCCAATGTGTACCTTGGTTACCAGCTCCCTGCATCAGGGCGCTGGTATCCAACGTACACTGAGGGTAACTAAGCGATGTTACCCGCAGTGTCGCTGTCCTGATCGCTGCCTGAGCTGCCTGTTTGGCAGCTCAGCAGCGATCAAGTAGCGACACACCAGCGATCCTGATTATTGTCGGGATCGCTGGTGTATCGCTATGTGAGACGGGGGCTTAAAGTATTGCAATAACTAGTGATAAGATACTATCATTAAGCATAACAGTTTTCCATACGGATCTTCATGACATCTACAACAGTACCATGTGAGTAAACGGGAAATCTCATCATAAGTATAAGCAGAGCTTCACATTTCCAAGGAGATATGTGTTTCAGTAATTACTTATATTCGCCATACAATAACGATTCTGGATCATCACTCCTTGCACCGTATCAGAGAAAGTAAGCGGGATATTCCGGGCGCTGCGAGTGGATGCAGGGTGTCTTTTTTTTGTTTTTGTACATTTTGATTGTTTCTTTTTTTTTTTAATTTTCAAAAGCTTGTCTGGAAAGATGACTTTCAATCTATCGCAGCGAGGGATTTGCTTTGCTACGTACGACCCTCCCCCCCACCCCCGAGACAGAAGCAGATAGTCTACAAATGATTTAGCACCGAGTTCTCAGCGAATCGTATGGTGCGCTCCAGGAGAGAGATGGCGGGGCATCCGAACGCCCTCCGGCCACGGGACGTACTGCGTTACTCGCCAGGGTCTCTCCGGCTATCCATGACCGGTATGGACTACTTGGCCCTACTGTTCCAACACGTTTAAGGGGGATTCTGACTTAGCGGTGTTCGGACATAATCCCACAGATGGTCGCTATGCCCCGTTGGCTCCTCAGCCAATCACGCATCATCAGTAGGGTAAAATTAACCTGTCTCATGACGGTTTACTTATTCCTCCAAGGAATGTAGGAATAAATAGGCAATAGGGTGTCATAATTTCACTTGTCAATGGGGTGTGTCCCTACGCTCAGCACTGATTGGACAATGCCAGTGTTGGCTGATACACCCTAGACTGGAAAAACTCAGATACATCAATTTATTCACAGATTTCAAAGAAAAAAAAAAAAAGAGGGAAAGCACAACAGAAAGCGTCATTAATAGATGCTTCAGAATTGTAATTTAATGGGAGATACAAGTATTTACCACTAGATAGGCCATAAATGTTTAATCATTGTGTGTCCCACAGTTGTAAGCCCCCAGATCTGGCAGGGTACTGTGTGCCATACATCTCCATCAAAGTGTATGGAAAACACAGAAACCAGCATGAGCTTCATGGCTGCTTATCCACTGGGCTCAAGACATGTTCTCAATCTCCAGTTAAAAGGTTTCCAAGGGTCAGACGAGCACAGTTACATAACAAACCTAATATGTATGTTGGAGACCTGCGTGAATATATTATCCGGGTTCGGTGACAAGGACACACTGAGCACTGGAGCAGAACGGCATATGGTATAGTTAAAAATGCAAGTCACATAAATGTGACCTCTTTGCTCTAACAACATGTGCCAAACTGTCAAGATCCATCTCCTCCAGCAGCAACATCAAGACGTATATGCATTGCTTCTGACAGCAGAAGACGCGGGTACGTCACAGCCCATCTGCCACCGAGACGGGAATGAGATGAGCATTAAAAACTTAAAATATGGACGAGACTGATTATAAAAAAAAGAAAAATCTAAAAACAAGAAAACAATCCCAGATGGTTGACGGCTTACAACTGAAATGAGGGGGATTAAAAAAAAGTGAATAAAGATAAAAAGTCAGTGGGGCCGACGCCAAACATAACATGGTGCGCCATCGCTGCCCATGAAGAGGGAGTGAGTGCCCAGTCTACAGCTCACCTTATCCCAGGAACTATGCATTGTGTAGATGAACCTGTATAGAAAGCACCTGCCTAGTGATGGGGAAACTACGGGTTATCTAAGATTTAATAAAAGGCCTGATCTTTCTACAGAAATCGAGCCCCCATTGTTTATAGACTTTTCCCATGAGCTGTGCTGGCGGAGGTCAGCAGTTCTGGCAGTATACATGCTTCATGTATTGCTTTGACTTGAAGGTCTCCACATCCCCAGTCACACACATTGGGGTAAGCAAGCCACCAAAATCCATCTTGCTCAAAAGAACACAAACTACAAACAAACCAAGGGATTAGATTAAGGCTAATGATCAATGATTATGGTGAGAGGAAGGAGGAGCACCGTGAGAGAGGCGAAGACACACAGATGGTGCAAATGCTTTCTAGTAAGTGTTGTATCTCATCCTAGTCCCAGATTTACATCCAGGGCTGTGGATTCGGTAAGCCAAACCTCTAACTCCGACTCCCTCATACATACTTCACTACTGAGCATGTGCATAAAGAGCAGCACAGATTAATCTCAACGAAAAGCCCAGATCCTTAGATCAGGAACAGAACAGACATTTATAGGACATTTCATAACTTTCTCAAATTCTTCTGAAAAATATTCAGGATATCCTTCATTGTACTAATGTACCTAATTTATTAGATATTTTAGGAGTCGGTCCATTTTATATCAACTCCACCAAAATGGACACGGACTCCATGACTCCGACTCCACAGCCCTGTTTAAATCTACATTAGTGCTGATGTATAATTTTCTCCTTGCTGCTTCTACTGAACATGTGCTACATAGAGATAAGAAAGCAGGAATCCTTCATGTCTGTGTGACGGAAATATCATAGCAGCTAGTATCCATCCACAAGCTCAGAAAAAACAACAATGTGGGGACCGCTCTATTCTTGATAATCAGCCTTGCTAACACTGACAGCCCCTAGCTGTCAGTTTTGCCTGGCTGTTTATAGAAAATACATGGGATTCCATGCCGGATTTGTTATTTATTTATAGTGCAGGCGGCGGGTGAGGAATACTCCCATCAGCTGCTCCTGCTGTCACTGT
The DNA here is from genome assembly GCA_033576555.1 of Oophaga sylvatica. Lineage (NCBI taxonomy): Eukaryota > Metazoa > Chordata > Amphibia > Anura > Dendrobatidae > Oophaga > Oophaga sylvatica. The sequence goes on along the minus strand of JARQOD010000002.1, from coordinate 590,737,484 downwards.
TATTAGTGGCAGCAGGTGTAGGCTGATGGGAGTGATAGTCCCATCAGCCGCCGCCTTCTCTCACTGTTATCACTTGCATAAGACTCATCATTCTCCCCTGCTCACGCTGATTGCCAGCAGAGCAAGGGAGAACGATGAAAGCAGTCTTCAGCACCCGGCGCTGATGAACAGCGCTAACTGTACCGCTACTTCCCTGGCGTCAGCGCGTGTGGTACTGATGCAGCACACAGGAGGTACACGGTTGACACACGTGTGCCACAAGTATTACACACTCGGACACATGGGCACGGATATCTCCGGTAACGGAAACATCAGGACGTGTGAAACAGGCCTTAATGCCATTTGTGCAGTCCAGTCTCTCCTGTCCCAAACAGACAATTCCTCATGCTACAATTACCAACCTATGTGCATCAGCAGAATGGATGTAAGACAAAGCCACCAAACAGTGATTGAATGGGAGCAGTTAAGCATAATTCAAGGTAATAACCCAGTCAGTTCCAAGCAATTTTTTTGCTTTTGCGCTTTTTTTTTTATCCTCCTCGTCTTACTAAAGCCATAACGTTAGTATTTTCCTGTCGATATGGCCTTTGAAGCCAAGCATATCACTGAGCTTCAGAGAAGGCCCAAGAAATGAGGGCCTTCAGCAGGACTCTGGCTATCAGAGTAACTCCACAATCGCAGCAGCATCTAAATGGTTACCAGCCGCGGCCGGAGAGAAGTTCTGGCTGAGGCTGCTACGTACTGATATTATGTGATATAGCCGGCATCAGCAGCGATTGGAGGGAGTCAGCTCCTGAGCCCCATCGACAAATGGTCACCTCAGTGCAGGGCATACAGTTACATCCATATGCATGAAAGGCTTTCTGCATTTGTATTTTGCAGACATTCATGGGAACCCTTAAGTAATACAAAGTGGTGTCAATTCAGGTGAAGGAGGCGATCATTACGAAAGCGATCATTGAGGTTACCTGCACAGACACACAACTCTCCACATCGGTGTTTAAGGGTACATGGGTATGATACCACTCTTTAAACCACAAATTAGAAGAAACCACGGCACTCAAAATAATTGTGTGGTAAGGATGATATTACTTTAATGTGTCTGCAATCCAACTAAAACATGTGACGTTTGGCTCTGCGCACACTCCTCAGTGACGGACGTCGCTTGCTCTATAGTGCCGTGCTGCTCAGTTGCTCCTCTCCCATTTTCTGATTTTGACAAGGAGTAATCCGTTTTGTCTGATGAGGGTCTTAAAGACCAAAACGTCACATGTTTTAGTTGGAATGCATACACACTGAGGTAATGTAAGTAGGGTTGAGCATTCCGATACTGCAAATATCGGGTATCGGCCGATATTAGCTGTATCGGAATTCCGATTCCGAGTTCCGATATTTTCGTCATATCGGATACCGGAATAGGAATGTCACTGTCACTGTCAGTGTCCGTCGGTCGGGTCTGTCAGGAGTCAGCGGCACTTACCTGGCAGGAGATCTCCGGCGGTCACATCCCGGACTGCTTGATGGCCGCCATCATCTTTCCCCGGCGGTCACATGCAGTTTCTCGCGATAACTGCAGTGACTGCTGGGTAATCCCGGCCGTAAAGCAGTCAGTCCGATGACGTCACCGCCGGGGAAGCAGGTAATCAGCTGTGCTGCGTCGGGATGACAGGCTCTGCCTGTCATTGCGATGTAGCAGAGCTGGATCGTCGTGGGACTGTCGTTACTATGGACTGCGTCGGACAGGTGGTATACTGTTGGTTTTTTTTTTTCTTTTTTTACAGGAGATCGATGGCGTCGCAGGAATGAGAGTATAATAAAATTAATGAAAACTGTGTTGTCTCTTTTATTTCATTAAAAGACTTTTTTCTTGCTTTGTCTTTTTTTTATACATTTAATAACTTTGGGATTAATAATGGATCGGTGTCTTATTGACACCTCTCCATTATTAACCGGGCTTATTGTCACCGTGCAATCAACGGTGACATTAACCCCTTATTACCCCACTTGCCACCGCTACAGGGCAGTGGGAAGAGCCGGGTAAAGTGCCTGTAATGTATGTGGTACAGTTCATATAGCGTCTTGTGCTTGGGTGCGATGAAAATACTTGAGACACAGGTTGATAAAGAAAGTCCTGTATTGCTTCATACAAATTGGCAAAAATAAACACACAGGTTGCAAACACAGAAGCAGGAGACACAGCAGGCCAGAGTAATCTAAGCTCAGCAATAACTCTCCACAACAGATTCAGATCTTCTTCTCTGTTACCGCAAGTCCGTGCAAACGTGAGGCTCTCAAGAGCAGAGTTCAGAGTCCACAAGTGCTTCAGAGTTCCTCAGTAGGAATGGCTGGAGTACAAGGTCCAAGGCTTCAGGAGTCAGAACACAGGTTCACTGCAGGCTAGATTCTGAAGCACTGATTACTCAGCTGTGGCTGTTTAAGAAGCAAACGGAGAGAATCAGGGCGGGAACATGCAAGCTGGAAAACTCCATTTTGACTGAGGGCAAGATAGCTGCAGCAAAACAGAAAGCAAAATGGCAGACGAACAAACTGAGTTTCAGAAACAGATACACAGAACCTTACATTACTCCCCCCTTAGGGACAACCTCCGGATGACCTCAGACCAGGCTTGTGTGGGTACCTCTGATGAAACTGACGGAGCAAGCGAGGAGCATTAACGTTATTGACTGGCTCCCATGAGTTGTCCTCCACTGGGTAGCCCTGCCATTTAATCAGATATTGTAACTGATTTCTATACAACCTGGAATCTAAAATCCTTTCCACCACAAATTCTTCCTGACCATCGACTAGCACTGGGTCAGGGCAAGGAGAAGAACGTCCAGGAAACGTATTGGGTGTCGCAGCCTTTAGTAGGGATACATGAAAGACAGGGTGGATTCTCATAGTTCTGGGCAGTTGAAGACGACAAGCAACGGCACTTATAATCTTACTGATTTTATAGGGTCCAATGTACTTATGTCCCAACTTAGACGATGGAATCCTTAACTTAAGATTTCTGGTTGACAGCCAGACCAGGTCTCCTACCTTAAAAGCTGGTGCAGGTTTACGAAATTTATCTGCTGCCTTCTTGTACCTTTCCTGAGCCGATTCCAGATTCTCCTTTAGAAGATCCATATTCTTCTGTAAAGTCGTGACTCTTTCAGCCACTGCTGGCAAAGGCGTCTCTATGGGAAATCGTGGTAGAATGTTAGGATGATAACCTAGATTAGAGTAAAAAGGAGACTGTTTAGTGGAGGCACTCTGAGAGTTGTTGTAAGAGAACTCAGCCAATGGAAGTAGATCCACCCAATCATCCTGTAGGTGGCAGATAAAGCAGCGGAGATACTGCTCCAGGGTTTGATTGGTTCGTTCGGTTTGTCCATTAGTCTGGGGATGAAAAGCAGAAGAAAGGTTTACTTTAATGTCCAATGCTGCACAGAAATTTTGCCAAAACCTAGAAGTGAATTGCACCCCTCGATCCGAAATAACCTCATCCGGTACTCCATGTAAACGAAACACATCTTTAATCATCAAATCTGATGTCTGTTTTGCAGTGGGTAATCCGACACAAGGGATAAAATGAGCTGCCTTTGTTAAACGGTCAACCACCACTAGAATAGTGTTCTTCCCTTGAGAGGTTGGTAATTCCACAATGAAGTCCATAGAAATGGATCCCCACGGGCGGGACGGGGTGGGAAGAGGCTGTAACAGACCAGTTGGTGAAGAGCGAGGTGTTTTGCATCTTGCACAAACCTCACACGAAGTGACATAGTCCAAAACATCCTTCCTACAAGTGGGCCACCAAAAGAAACGAGAAAGAAATTCCTGTGTCTTTAGAATTCCTCTATGCCCGGCTATTTTGGAATCGTGAATGAGTTGCAATACTCTCAATCTGACTGTTTCAGGTATATACAGACGTTGTCCCAGAATCCACACACCATTCTTAAAGACAAGACTTACGTCCCTTGGGGGTTGAGCCAAAAAAGAATCCGCATGGTATGCTTCCTTGATGTCTTTAATTAGGTCTTGATGATGAATCACTCCTAGGAATCTAGAGTCAGGAAGAATAGTCTTAGGAGGAGTAATTGGACGTGTCTCTGCTGAGTAAATCCTAGAGAGTGCATCAGCCTTTCCATTGCGCGATCCTGGTCTATAAGAAATAATAAAATTAAATTGGTTTAAGAAAAGATTCCAGCGAGCCTGGCGAGGAGTCAGGCACTTAGCCGACCTGATAAACTCAAGATTACGATGGTCTGTCAGAACGACTATTTGCTGTGCAGCTCCTTGAAGAAGGTGTTCCATTCTTTGAAGGCGGCAATAATGGCCAACAACTCTCTATTGCCCACATCGTAGTTCTTCTCAGCCGAAGACAACTGCTGGGAAAAGAAGGCACAGGGATGCAAGACGTTCTTCTCACCTGTTCTCTGAGAGAGTATAGCTCCCACGGCACAGTCTGAAGCATCCACCTCTATTATGAAGGCAAGCTCTGGGTTGGGATGTACTAGGATAGGTGCAGTGGTAAATTTATCCTTTAGACGGGAAAATGCTTCCTGGGCTTGGGGAGTCCAGGAGAACTTAGACTCTTTCCGGGTAAGTTGGGTGATAGGTGACACTACCTCAGAGAAATTTCTAATGAAACGTCTATAGAAGTTTGCAAACCGATGAAGCGCTGTACCTCCTTCACATTTCTAGGACTTGGCCAATCATTGATGGCTTGGGTTTTACTTCCATCCATACTAATTCCTTGTGTAGACAGTACATACCCAGAAATTGAATTTCGGTCTTATGGAATTCACACTTTTCAAGCTTGATGTAAAGATGATTTTGTCTTAGACGTTCCAAGACCATTCTCACATGTCCATGATGTTCCTCTGTGGAGTTAGAAAAAATTAAAATATCATCCAAATAAATTACCACGAATGTATCTAGGAGATCCCTGAAGATGTCATTCACCAAGTGTTGGAAAGTGGCTGGGGCGGTACTCAGACCAAAAGGCATAACCAGATATTCAAAGTGTCCATAGCGTGACCTGAATGCAGTCTTCCATTCATCCCCAGGTCTAATACGGACTAAGTTATAGGCCCACGAAGATCTAGTTTAGAAAAAATTTTGGCATGTCGCACTCTCTCCAATAACTCAGGGATTAAAGGCAATGGATAACGGTTTCTAATAGTAACCTTATTGAGTTCCCTATAGTCTACGCATGGTCTCAGGGATCCATCTTTCTTCTTTACAAAGAATATGGGTGCCCCTGCAGGAGATGAAGAGGGGCGTATGAAGCCCTTGGCTAGATTTTCGTCTATGTACTCTTTTAAAGCCTTCAGCTCGGGCCCCGCCAGGGGTAGATCTTACCAAAAGGTATCTCTGCTCCAGGCAATAATTCAATTGGACAATCATATGGACGGTGAGGAGGAAGCTGGTCAGCGTTCTTCTTGTCACATAAATCCACATAGTCCTGGTATACAGCTGGTAGTTCAGGGACTGATATGGTTCCTTTAGGAACAGAGCAAGCTGAAATTTTTGGACTCATCTGTTTCTCTGGAAAGTGTAATTCCTTGGTCTCCCAGTTAATGGTAGGATTCTGAGCCTGCAGCCATGGTAGCCCTAGAATAATGGGAAAGTGAGGAGAAGAGATAAGCATAAAGGACAGTTTCTCTTGATGATCTTTACCCATAAGAACCTTTAAAGGCTCTGTTTCCTGATCCACTGGTCCAGAGGTCAGCAGGGAACCATCCACAGTTTCCATCTGTACTGGAGCAGCCTTCTTCACTGAACGTATTCCCTGTTTTAGAGCAAAGGAGACATCCATAAAATTTCCACTTGCACCTGAGTCGATCATAGCAGAGCTAGACACCCAGGCTGAGTCAACCCAGAGTTTGATGGAAAGAAAACAGTGAGAATTGTTTTTCTTACAACTCAGCTGGGACACCGCTGAGGAAACTTGAAAGATGGCAGCATTTACACAGTCAACGTCCTCAGAGGTAACGGAGTTTAAGTCCGAGAAATCAAGATCTGTTGCTGCAGCTCTTCTCTGGAGCCTGAGGCTCGGACCTGACAGATCCCCTCTCGCAACACTCACAATGAATGAGTGCTGCAGTAGTCTTGCGAGAACGGCTGGGACAGTTAATAATAAAGTGCCCTGACTTACCACAATAAAAACATAGATTCTCCTTAAAACGATGTTCCTTGCGTGCATCACTAACCCGTCGTAGTAAAGAGTCTACCTGCATGGGTTCAGGTTCAGGTTCCCGTGTAATCCTATTCAAAGGTTCCTTAGCTGGAGAGGAAGGTAGGAAAAGGTTAGTACGATTGCTTTCGAACCATCTCTCTTGCCTGCGTTCAGTTAAACGAGTATCAATACGGATGCAGTAGTTAATAAAGTCACCTAACGCAGTGGGAGGGTCGGCACGAGCAAGTTCATCCTTAATTAGTGGGGATAACCCCTTTCGAAAAATAGATTTTTTGGCGGAATTGTCCCAGGTGGTATCAAGGGCCCATCTCCTGAAATCCAAGGCATATTCAGCTACCGAGTGCTTACCTTGGCGCAAAGCTAACATGGCTGCTTCAGCTGTTGCACCTCGATTGGGGTCATCAAACACCTGCCCCATGGCTGAAATAAAATCATCAAGGTGATTCAAACAATCATCCTCAGTCTCAATCAGAGGGTTTGCCCATATCAAAGCCTTGTTGGTAAGCAACATAATTATAGTAAGCACCTTAGATCGTTCAGTAGGAAATTGTGAAGCATGTGCAGAAAAAAAAAAGATTGCATTGATTAACAAATCCCCTGAATTTTTCACGTTCACACCAAAACGAAAAGGGGGCAACTTGGGAATCCCAGAACTCGGGGCCACGGCAGGAGCCTGGACTCGCCCCTCCAGAACCTCAATCCTGGCTCGCAAATCCTGGGTAGTCTGTCCAACCACTTGCAAATTGTGATTATTTAGGTCCTGAAGATTTGTAAGACGGGTCTTTATATTCTGCAAATCTGCAAGGATATTATCAGTCACTCCGCAAAGTTCCTTTATGCGGGCCTCCATTTTCCAGATCTTTTAAGACAGGATACTGGAAGAAGAGGAGAGAAAAAAAAACAATAGTGTTCACCTGTGGCAACACTGAAGAAAGAAAAAACTTTAAGGGAACTGCTCACCTGGAATGGTTGTGAGAAGTCACAACCACTATCATCACAGAAAGCTTTCAACCAGACATCTGATATCCAGAGTTTCAGCAGACAAAAAGAGAAGAGAAAAAAAAAAACAAAACAATAGTGTTTACCTGTGATAACACTGCAGAAAAAAAAACTTAAGGGAATTGCTCACCTGGAATGGTTGTGAGAAGTCACAACCACTGTCATCACAGAAAGTACAACCGGACATCCGATATCCACAGTACAGCAGACAAGCCTTTCCAGACCCAGCAGACACTAACGTTTGGCTTCAGAATCTTGTAATGTATGTGGTACAGTTCATATAGCGTCTTGTGCTTGGGTGCGATGAAAATACTTGAGACACAGGTTGATAAAGAAAGTCCTGTATTGCTTCATACAAATTGGCAAAAATAAACACACAGGTTGCAAACACAGAAGCAGGAGACACAGCAGGCCAGAGTAATCTAAGCTCAGCAATAACTCTCCACAACAGATTCAGATCTTCTTCTCTGTTACCGCAAGTCCGTGCAAACGTGAGGCTCTCAAGAGCAGAGTTCAGAGTCCACAAGTGCTTCAGAGTTCCTCAGTAGGAATGGCTGGAGTACAAGGTCCAAGGCTTCAGGAGTCAGAACACAGGTTCACTGCAGGCTAGATTCTGAAGCACTGATTACTCAGCTGTGGCTGTTTAAGAAGCAAACGGAGAGAATCAGGGCGGGAACATGCAAGCTGGAAAACTCCATTTTGACTGAGGGCAAGATAGCTGCAGCAAAACAGAAAGCAAAATGGCAGACGAACAAACTGAGTTTCAGAAACAGATACACAGAACCTTACAGTGCCACAATTGGCACATCTTTTGATGCGCCAAATGTGGGGCTGCTGTAGCCTGGTATTATCAGGCTGTTGAGGGCCAAAATCCATGGGCCTTGACAGTCTTTTAATACCAGGCCGCAGCAGTCTGCATTTTACTTGGCTGGTTAACAAAAATAGGGGGACCCCTACGCCGTTTTTTTTTCGAGGGGATCCCCTATTTTTGTTAACCAGCCAAGCTAAGCAGACTGCTGTGGCCTGGTATTATCAGGCTTGCAAGGTCCATGGATATTGGATCCTTACCAGCCTGAAAAACCAGGCCTCAGCGGTCTGCTTCATCTGGCTGGTTAACAAAAATAGGGGGGACCCCACACCAATTTTTTTCGAGGGGATCCCCTATTTCTGTTAATCAGCCAAGATATGCAGACTGCTGTGGCCTGGTATTATCAGGCTGGCAAGGTCCATGGATCTTGGCTCCTTAACAGCCTGAAATCCAGGCCTCAGCGGTCTGCTTCATCTGGCTGGTTAACAAAAATAGGGGGGACCCCACGCCAATTTTTTTCGAGGGGATCCCCTATTTTTGTTAATCAGCCAAGATATGCAGACTGCTGTGGCCTGGTATTATCAGGCTGGCAAGGTCCATGGATCTTGGCTCCTTAACAGCCTGAAAATCCAGGCCTCAGCGGTCTGCTTCATCTGGCTGGTTAACAAAAATAGGGGGGACCCCACGCCAATTTTTTTCGAGGGGATCCCCTATTTTTGTTAATCAGCCAAGATATGCAGACTGCTGTGGCCTGGTATTATCAGGCTGGCAAGGTCCATGGATCTTGGCTCCTTAACAGCCTGAAAATCCAGGCCTCAGCGGTCTGCTTCATCTGGCTGGTTAACAAAAATAGGGGGGACCCCACGCCATTTTTTTTTCGAAGGGAACCCCTATTTTTGTTAAACAGTATCAGTTCCCTCTGACGTCACTGATGGTGTCCCTGGCTGACCTGAAGTGAAAGTGGAAAGCAATCAATTAAGCTTTCCACTTCCTCTCCTGTCAGCCAGGAGAGGAGCTCATTCATTTGGGGGTTTACTGTGAGGCTGCAGCATTAGCTGCGGTCCCTGCAGTAAACATTAACCCTTTCTGAAGAATTACACCGTGGGACCTGACTGTGCATGGGATAGGTAAGAATAATTTTGCTTTATTATTTTATTTTTATTACAGGAAATGGTTTTAGCAGGTAAATAAAATATGGTCAAAAACTGTGTGATTATTTCATTAAACTTCTTTTTTATTAAAGTGTGTGTGTTTGATTTTTCTTTCATACAATAGGATTAATAATTGATAGTTGTCTAATTGACAGCTCTCAATTATTAACCTGGCTTAAAGTGACCTTTCAATTGCAAGGTCATTTTAACCCCTTATTAACCCATTCGCCACCGCTACAGGGCAATGGGAATAGATGGGCAAAGTGCCAGAAAGGGCAAATCTAATTAGAGATTTGCCCTTTCTGGGGTGTCTGGGGGCAGATTTTAGTAGCCGGGGGGGGGGGGCAAAAATAATGGTCCCTCTCTGGGCTATTATTATCTGCCCCCACTCACTGGCTTTGTCTGTCTGGTTGCGAAAATGGGGCGGGAGCCCACGCATTTTTTTTCAGCAATTTTACACCTCATATATATATACATGTCATTGAGTTTGTGACACATATATATATATATATATTTATAGTTCATACACTTCTACATAGTATAATAGCCGCTAATTCAATTGCCGGCTTTTGTGAAAATGCAGAACCCGACATGAAATGACACTTGGTTTACATAGAGTTAACCATGTCTTTTCATGTAGTTTGATATCTGATTTGCACAAACAATTACATGAGTGTAAGTGTGCAAAATTTCACACCTGTAGGGGTTAATTAAAGGTGTAAATTCGTAGCAAAAAAGTCCGTTTTTTTTACAACGAAATTTACACCTTTAATTAACCCCTACAGGTGTGAAATTTTGCACACTTACACTCATGTAATTGTTTGTGCAAATCAAAAACAAAATACATGAAAAGACAAAGGTTAAATCTTGAAACCAAGTGTCATTTCAGTCGGGGCTTTTTCTTTTTACAAAACCGACTTTTTCCCGGGAATTTAAAACAGAGCTATTTTACTATGTAGAAATTATAAAATAAAAAATTTATAAATATGTCCCCAAAGAATGTATATAATAAAATATGTATTCTATGTGTGTATATTTATTTTACAAAGGAAAAAAGAGGGTTTTTTTAGTTTACTATTTTGTTCCCATAGACTTCTTGGTTTTCGGTATCGGGGATCGCCGATATTTTAATGGTACGGCGATATCTTCCGTTCCATACTTTTTGGATATCGGAAAGTATGCTCAACTCAAATGTAACCTTACGACGTAACGTTTTGGGCTACCGTGGTTCTTTTAATTTGTCATTTTGGGAAAACCTACAGGACTAATTGGGGCACATTAAACAATACCGTCTAATTTTTATGAAAAAAAAAAGCCCCATTCAACAAAGCTTTTTCCAAAATTCTGGTTGAAAATTTTTTTTAAAAAGTTCAAAAATTTCGGAAACACGTTCCCAAAAAAGTTTAAAGATTTTTATTTTTTCCCCCCCATTTTTTCAAGCCCACCAAAATGGTGAACTGGGGGGAGAACGAAACGGGGGCGTGACTGGGAATGGAGTAAGATTAAAGAAGAATTTCAGGGATACCACGGGGGCTTCGACACTCTCAGGGCTCTGATCCTTAAGATTCAGGGAACGGGCCGGGCTTATGAACGGGACCTTAAGGTACGCAGACTTAAAATACAGCAGATTTATTTTAGCGTTCTGCTTTTAAAATGTCGACGTACTTTTCTATTTTTTACCCAAGTTTTCACCACCTTAAAAACTGACTTACTTGTACAAAATTACACAATGTATATCACGCAGGGGCCCTGCTACGTTCCACTAAACACTCCCCCTTGTCGACGGGGACGAAGGGGTCTAAAAACAGAGCAAATATTGAGCAGCATGATAGACAGTTTTTGCTCAAAATTTTTCCAATTTTTGGCATATTTAAGGTTTTATATCATACTCAAAGAGACCTGCTTTTCTGATAAAGTCTGTTTTTCTGCTTGATTCCATAATAAGGGGTCCCCCGACGACCCCACCCTGTACATACCACATTTTTCACGGTACCCCA